>OW240921.1:112027331-112302331 GCA_933207985.1 Pelobates cultripes
CCTCCCATGACAGGGGCAAGAGGTGAAACAGGGGACACTGAGTGCCTGCAGGAACAGCGTTCCTGCTCAAAAGAGTGCAGGAACGCTGTTCCTGCAGGACTCAAACCATAGGCGTGCCACGGGGATTAGGGTGTGCCCAGGCACACCCGGCACACCCCGTGCGCACGCCTATGTATGGTCCTACTTACAAATGATAGAGCTTAACCTAGCTCTAGTCTGGATGGCGTACAGTGGTACAATCCCCACTTATAGGATACGTGAGATGGTGTAGGTAGGCAGATATATCATCGGTATGATCATAAAAAATATAAAAGACACAGCAACAGTACTCACAGTATAAAAGGTACCAGGAGTATAAAATAATGAATTGGTACTCACATTTAATTGGGCAGACTAACTTCTCAGTGTATAGGCGTAAGTGGTATAATCCCCACTGTGGATTCTTGTAGAGTAGTCCTCACTGGAAATCGGATGCCTGGTAGAATAAAACGTTTAAATGGCACACTGACAGTGGAAAGAGGCCAAAATACCTTTATTAAAATACAATGTAAAACAAACAGTTAAAGTATCCACAACACGTTTCACCAAAGTGGCTTTCTCAATTGGAGGTTTTTCTAGCTTGACTTAAGAAAGCCACTTTGGTGAAGAGCAATGATTACAGCACCGGGGAAACCTTACAGACCGCAACTGAACCCCTGTACTGTCATCCAGCTGGGAGAAAATGACAGCCTGTCACTTCCTCCCAGCACCCTGCAGGGAGGCAGCGCGGGAGGAGACAGCTGCAGCGTGAGGGGAGATGAGCACGAAGATCTCCAGACCCCTCACTCCCACAGCAGCAGGACTGCAAGCCACTCTCCTGGCACTAAAGGTAAGCTGACAGGAGGGTGGCTGGAGATATTTAAAAAATCACTTGTAAGTGTGTGAGTGTGTGTATGAGTTTGAGCGTGTGTGAGTATGAGTGTATGTGAGTATGAGTGTGTATGAGTGTGTGTGTGTGCGTGTGTGTATGTATAAGTGTATGTATATGTGTGTGTGTGTGTATGAATGTGAGTATGAGTGTGTGTGTGTGTATAAGTGTGTGAGTATGAGTGTGTGTGTGTGTGTGTGTGTGTGTGTATGAGTGTGTGTGTCTGTGTGTGTATATGTGTGGGTATGAGTGTGTGTGTCTATGTGTGTGAGTATGAGGGTGTGTGTGTGTGTATGTGTGTGTGTGTGTGTGTGTGAGAGTATGAATGTGTGTATGTGTGAGTATGAGTGTGTTTATGTGTATGAGTGTATGTGTGTGAGTGAGCATGAGTGTGTGTGTGTGTGTAAGGTAATTGTGGAGTGGGGTGTGTGTGCGGTGGCTGCATGGAATGTGGAGCAGGCGGTGTGTGTGGTGTGTGTATAAGTGTGGTGGAGGCGGAGCGGGTGTGTGTGTGTGTGTGTGTGTGTGTATGAGTGTGTGTGTGTGTGTGTGAGTGTGTGTGTTCGTGTATGTGTGTGTGTGTAGATGTGTGGGTATGAGTGTGTGTGTCTATGTGTGTGAGTATGAGTGTGTGTGTGTATGTAGGTGTGTGTGTGTGTAAGTATGTGTGTGTGTGTGTGTGTGTGTGAGTATGTGTGAGTATGAGTGTGTTTATGTTTATGAGTGTATGTGTGTAAGTGAGCATGAGTATGTGTGTGTCAGGGTGCTTGTGAGTGTGTGTGTGTGTGTGTGTGTGTGTTGGGGTGTGCATCTGTGTGTGTATACATCTATGTATGTGCATCTGTGTGCTTTTATGTCAGTGTGTGTATCTGTTTTATGGTGTGGGCATGTATCAATGTTTGTGTGTGTCAGGGTGCATGTGTGTATATGTCGGTGTGTATCTATGTGTGTGTATGTGTCGTGTCTATATGAATTTGTGTGTATGTGTCGGTGTATTTATATGCATCTGTGTGTTAATGTGCATGAATATCTGTGCATGTATGTATGGATGTGGTAGTGTATGTGCATTCATCCAAGCAGTCAAACACCAGCACAACATACAAGCACACTCCTGCAATCTAACACAAATATTACATACAAACACATCCCTGCATTCAAACTAAAAAAAAACACACCCCTTCACTCAAACACAAATACTTCACACAAATGTATATCTGCATTTAAAAGTGAACATTACATTCAGACACACCCCTGCAATCAAACACAAACACTACATACAAACACACCCCTGTATTAAAACACAATAACTATATACAAGCACCCCTTCAAACACCAACACTGTACATTACACTATAGCGCCAGTAAATGCCACAGAGCTGTACAGATATACAACCTAGAAATTATGACTTGGGGTGCCTTGGAAAAATACTGAAATATCAAGGACACCTTGAACCTAAAATGTTTGGGAACCACTGGTCTATACTAATCGCTTTCTTACGTTGCTCTTAACATGAGAGGTTAAAGAAAGAATATTATTATTATTATTAATATTATTATTTAAAATTCTGGTTCTTGCTTTCAAATCGCTACATAATGCTGCTCCCACCTATCTATCCTCCCTTATACACAAGTATGTCCCTTACGATCTGCTGAAGACTTACGTCTATCTTCTGTCCGTACTCCCACCTCTGATGCTCGCCTTCAGAATTTCTCGAGGGCTGCACTGTTCCTGTGGAACTCACTTCCCTCCTCCGTAAGATGCGCACCCACTCCACTCCTTCAAAAAATCATTAAAAACCCACTTCTTCATAAAAGCGTATCAATTAAACTGTTAATAGCTCCTGACTGATTCCTCTCTTGTAACTGTCATTAGTCTAATACTATCCTTACCTTTTTGTGTCACTTTACCCCACTCCCTCTAGTATGTAAGCTCACTGAGCAGGGCCCTCAACCCCTCTGTTCCTGTGTGTCCAACTTGTCTGGTTACAACTACATGTCTTCGTCCACCCACTGTAAAGAGCTGCGGAATTTGTTGGCGCTATATAAATAACATAATAATAATAAATAATAATAATTATGCGTTACACTGTAACTATTTCTAGGTAATCTATGTAATCAACTAAACTACAAAATATTTTTTATATTATTTGCATGTTAAGATGCTACATATGCATAAAGAACATACACTGTCATAGTAATAACCCATACATTCTAGAATTATGTCGATTATACACCAAAATTTGGAGAAAATGCTATATGGGCTTATTCCCATTTGCAATCCACCCATTTATGATTTACATTTTTATCACCTAAAGTGGGTCAAGTCTCTTAATATAACCTCCACTTTGTCTATCATTTCAAATTTAGATCACTGGTATTATTGACAGTGAAAACACATTTAATACCTTACTGGAATTTGAACTTAAGTTTCACCAACATGTATGAAATGTTTGCCTTCTCAATCTTTTCAAATATCTTACCATAACAGTTTCATGCTTAAGTACAAAAAAAAATATGCAGGTGCAGTTGTTGACCTCTAAACATTGGTACATCATTAAACAAGTTCTAGATCGTAGCAACTTGTGTTCAGGTGAACCAAAAGAAAGAAGGCTTATCGACCATTGTTACATATCTGTTTATCATCCTGTCCATTTTAATGTATGTAAACAATTCAGACAAACTGAAACTTTGTATACGTTCTTACACTCGATATTACTATTTGCCCCGTGGCTTGCACCTGTCCAGGATCTTTTGCTATTGTTTGGGATAGATATTGGCAAATAAAGACTTGCTGCGTTTGAAACAACTCTATTGTACTAATTTTTTTTCAAGGCTTCAGTGGCAGCAGATGAAATACCATTTTGTTTACTTAATAACTTCTTTAGTGGAAAAAAAAAACAGATTAATTATGCTCCTACTTTTGAAGAAGTTGGTCTTTTGAACTTCACTGATGCCATCACTCACTTCACAAAAGGTACCAATGACTCTGTCTTCCACTTCATTAATCGTTTTATTTAACAATACTACTCTTTTTTTCTGGGTATGAAACTGAGAAGCGGTATTGTCTGTTAACATAAAATGGTTTTAAATTAAGTGCAATGATAAACAAATTTAGCCGTAAAGTTATACAGTGGTTTGGGAGGAAAATGCATTTACAACCCATAAGGCCATAATGTGATGTTCTATAGCAGCAATCCCCAGATGTCATAGAACTACAAATCCCATGATGCTTTGCATGCCTATAGAATGCCTTTAAAATGACAAAGCATCATGGAAGTTATAGTTTCAAAACATGTGGAAATCTAGCTTTTGGGCATGCCTGTTCTACAGCATTGATTGAAGACTGTTGCAATCACGCCCAGATTCTAGTCAATGCAAATTCGGATATAGGGTTTATTAATTCCTGTTCTTGATTCCAATATGTTACCTAAACAGTATTTATAACTGTACAGTGAATTAACTTCAGTTTAACAGATGTTGAAATGCTAGACTTGTGCATTCGGTTTCAAATGAATTGTACTTTATCATACATTTTGGGTGATCGGTCGTCTGAAATTTGTAAATCTAAATCACCTTATGACCGAATCACAAAATAAACAAATTAAGGAATGGTTTTATTATTCAGACTTCCATCTATGGAACCAAAGAACTAGATGATTGATTGGAAAAAAAAAGATGATTGATGGATAGGGGCAGGCCACTAAATGTTGATTTTTTTTTTCACAGATCAAGTGAGAAATTAACTATACCAAAAAAGCAGAGGCAATAAAACAAATCTTCATTCATATATTTCTATGTTTTATAGATGATAAACATATAATATAGAAATATAGATTTTATTTCTGCCCCTCCTCTTTTTTCCTCTATTAGTTGCTTCTTCTCACTTGATCTTTGAAGCAAATGGGTGGAAAATATGCCTTTTGGTGTACTGCAAATATATACATTGTATTTTTCATTTTATGTATATATATTTCAGTACACTGATTAGACAACCCTTTGGGCTTGTTTGAATGTTCCAAATTGTTTGCATGGACGGATTTCCTCTGAACTAAAACACCCTAAGAACAGATTTCGAACCACCCAAACTTTTTTTTTTCCGGATGAACCAATTCAGCTGAACCAGATGTTTTCACTGTGTACAGGTCTACAAAATATTGTATTTGGCCTGGACTGCTTGACTAAGCATCATTGCTGTTATTACTTATCCAGTGCTCTTGACAAGCAAAGACAATCTCATGTGTCAGCAATCAAGCATATCTTGTCAATAATGATGATAGCACCCATGCTCCATTTCTTATTTCAATATACCATTCCTCCCTTTACACTGCCATATTTTGTGGCAAAGTCCTAGAAGTTTCCAGTGTACAAATGATGAACTTAAAGACAAATTGACCAAATCTCATGGTCCTAATTCTCCTTGACCTTTCCACTGCTTTTGATACTGTTGATCATAAACAGCTTCTTCTCATCCTCCGTAATATCGGTCTATGTGATATTGCTCTCTCCTGGTGCTCCTCCTACCTCACCCAATGCTTTTTTGGTGTCTCTTTTTCTGGATCTGCCTCTTCCTCCCAACCTCTCTCTGTTGGTTCCCCCAAGGTCCAGTCCTTGTTCCCCTTCTATTCTCCATTTATACTGCCTCCATTAGTAAACTCATCAGCTCCTTTGGCTTCCAATATCACTTCTATGCGGATGACATGCAAATCTATCTATCCTTCCCTGATCTCTCCCAGCCCCTCTTGACTAGTGTCTCTGACTGCCTCTCTGCTATTTTTAACTGGATGGCTACCCACTTCCTCAAGCTCAACTTGTCCAAAACAGAACTTCTGGTCTTTCCTCCCTCAAGTGTTGCTACCCCCGTTTCTGTCTCCCTCCACATTAATGTTGCTACAATCACCTCCACCATGTAGGCTCGCTGCCTAGGTGTTCTTTTTGACTCCAAACCTCTCCTTCACCCCTCATGTCCAGTCAATCCTGCCGCTTCATCTTAAAAACATTGCACGCATCCGCCCCTACTTAACGACAGATGCGGCTAAGGTGCTTATCCATGCCATTGTCCTCTCTCGCCTTGACTACTGCAATCCTCTTCTCAGTGGTCTTACATGTTTTCAACTTGCCCCACTGCAGTGTATAATGAATGCGGCGAGGCTCATCGCCCGCACCTTCCACGCCTCACCCCTCTGTCAGTCCCTGCATTGGCAAGATATAGGGCTCAATATAAAATTCTGGTTCTTGCTTTCAAATATCTACCAAATCTATCCTACCTAATACACTAATATGTCCCGTCTATGCCCTTATGCTCTGCCGAAGACCTTTGTCTATCCTCTGTTTGTATTCCCACTTTTGATGCTCTCCTTCAAGACTTCTCTAGGGCTGCACTATTCCTGTGGAACTCCCTTCCCTTTTCAGTTAGATGCTCACCTATCATCATTAAAAACTCACTTTTTCACAAAAGCATATCAATTAAATTGTTAATGGCTCCAAAACCCCACACTAAGTCGTCATTGAATACTGTTCTACCAATCTACTTCCCTAATACTATCCTTACCTTTTGTGCCCCTATACCCTACTCCCTCTTGCATGTAAGCTCATTGAGCAGGGCCCTCAACCCCTCTGTTCCTGTGTGTCCAACTTGTCTGGTTACAACTACATGTTTGTTAGTCCACAGATGGTAAATCACTATGGAATTTGTTGGCACTATATAAATATAATACTAATAATAATCAATGTTGAGACAATTAGATCTTTTCTGCACCGAGATTGGAGATCCTGAAGTCCTGAAGATATAATCCCATCAAACTGAGCCTTGCAAACATATTTTAATTTGAGAATAGTTCAATACATTTAATGTGGGTTTATAGAAGATATGATCTGATTACTGAAGTAATTTATTTCTCACTACCACTTCTGGCAGAGGCACACACGTTTCATGTTATGTCTCGTGTCTAATTAGCGATTATCTCACAATAATTGGCTACTTTCTTAAATGCATCTTCTATTCGAAATATTAATAATGGGGCCTTTTTTATTTAAACTGCAAAGTTGATTTATTTGAGATGAAAACATCCGTGTAGTTTTAAAGCTATTTTTATTTACAATCATTTTCACTTTTAGATTAAATACATAGAATATAATTTTTTTCATCTTCAAATGTTTTTGTGCTGTGAAGTACTAAGGGAAACAGTAGCAGGGCGTGAGTTATGACTTAGACTTTAGACTCATGCACAGTGGAAACATTTTGGGAACAAAAAGGGATTATCAGGGCAGGAAACCAAAAATGGGAGCAAAAAACTACTGGTAACACCAGCCACTTACGAGAAGAAGAGCCCAGCCTCAGATCTAATGTGTGCACAGAGCCTGGGTGAGGTTTCAGACTTCGATCCACTTCGATGTGTGTTCTCCCTGTAATCTCTGTAGCCATGAACAACAGGAATATCATGCCTGGAGGGACTTGGAACTGGAATAATTATATATATACATATATATATATATATATAAAGAAAAAATAATCCTGCATGCCATGAAATTCAAAATATACTTGCCCCGTGCTTATCAGGCGAAAATACAAAGATAAATTATCCAGATAGCACTCCCAGGACTTGAAATATGTATAAAACTTAACTTTTAATTTACTCTACAAATAAATCGATGTTTCAGGACCTGATGAAAGTCTGTGTGTAACAGACTGAAACATCGATTTATTTGTAGAGTAAATTAAAAGTTAAGTTTTATACATATTTCAAGTCCTGGGAGTGCTATTTGGATAATTTATCTTTATATATATATATATTTTTTATTTTTTTTTATTTTTTATTTTTTTTCATATATATTCAGTTTTGAGATTTAACAACAAAGACAGAATATGAACTGAGAAAAGGTTGTCCGATAGGGCTGATATGCAAGTGATTATGAGGAACCATATACGTGTGCAACAATTGAATGTGAAAACCACACATAAATATATTAACTAGTCTCATGTACATTGGCTTATCACAATTCAAGGTTCAACAGAGTCAAGTAAGTTATTAGTTATCAAGGTGAGCGTGTCGAGAGCAAAGTACTTGAAGAATTACATGGTTCTACATCACATACTTTGGAAATAAATTGGTACCTACACTACACCTGCAACTGGTGTTAATAAATTAGTACCTACAATACACCTCCGGCTAGCTCACCCTTGCCGTGTGCAAATATCAGTGCCGAGGTTGGGCTTTACTTCTCATATGGGGCTGGTGTCACCAGTATTTTGGGATTATTTGCTGACATTTTTGTTTTCCTGCCCTGACCATCTAACTTTTTGTTTTCATCTTTATTGACAGTGCCTTACCATGGCGCGATAGCCAAAAATAGATTTTTGTGTTCTCAAACCAAAGTGCATTCAGCGCGAATCAATATCAGAAATAAACTTCCCTGTACCAGGAGAAGCTTCAAAGATACCCTAAAGACTTCCTCTTGTCTTCCACAGTATATGTATACGAAATAGGGGAATACCTGCTAAACCAACAGAAAGCAAAACAACATAGAGTATAACTGTGTCAATAATGTGCCAGATAATACAATCACAAATGGCCATTCACAATTTCAATGGAGTAAAACAATGCCTTGTGTACAGTTCCACTCAAAGAGTTTAGTCTACAGGATGATTTCAGATCACCATATGTTGGCTCAAGAGAAAATACAATTGTAGTGCAAATAGAGTAAGTGGTAAAAAAAACTATTTATTGACTTACATATAATTTAAAAGTAGTGGATATAATATTTCAAAGTCACCACTAGACGTCCTACGCGTTTCGTCCATGTTAGGGACTTCCTCGGGGACTTTACACTGTCAGTGCCTTACCGTAGCTTGTTATTGGTCCTAATGCCATTACTTACATTATTAATTGTCCATAGATATAGTTTGTAGCTCACTTCTATTGGTAATTATCACATCTGATCTGCACTATATTGTGCATTTATTTTTTTCTTTGACATGTAACTGTATTTATTGGGATATTTCGAGATAAGTATTCTCATTATTATTATTACTTTAGCGCACCCCTATAGTGTGTTGAATATTTTCATTATTACTATGTAGAGAAACAACTGTGTTGAAGGAGTGTTGCTGGTATTTTATTGTTTTTTTATGAGCACCTATTCACAATTGTTCGTTACAGTGGAAAAATTTGGTCTGTTCGAATTGGTTCATCCAGTGGATCAGGATTTGTTCATATGACATTTCGGTTTGGAAAATTTAATCCATGCAATCATTTTGGGAAAAACATTTCAGACAAACCAAAAGAGTGTGAAAATTGGCCAATCAGTATACTGCAAAATTAAATATTATGTACACATATTACAGTACTCTGATAGGTGCATCTTCACGCCATTTGGGTCACAAATCAAAAAAGTAACCAACAGAGACAAAAAGAGGAGGAGCAATAAAAATAGTTATGTAAATATTATTATTAATTAAATATATACAATGTAAATAAATAAATAGAGATTTTTTTTAACTGCTCGTATTTTCCTCTCTGTAGGGAAACTTAAGCTGTGGAAAAAAAATGACATTTAGTTGTTATCATTATTACTATCATATATAGCATTATATAATATAGTATTTATAACTAATTCTGCAGCGCTTTACCATATTATGAAAGGGGTGGGGGAGGGAATTTACAATAAATTAGATAATTACACAGTGACACAGGAACAATAGGTAGATTGCTGAAACAAGCTTATAGTCTAGAGGAGGTGGGGTACAAATACACAACAGGGCAGCAATGGTAGCAGCCACCAAACAAGGTGGAAAAGTAGCAGAGCTGGAGGTGAGAGTGGAGTATGGCTCTTTAGGAGAGCGAGAGACAGATATGGATAGGTAAAGATAACTTACTCTGGGAGTCCATAAGCATTTCTGAACAGATGTGTTTTGAGGGACTTTTTAAACAATTGAAGACAAGGGGAGAGTCTGATGGGGGTAGGTAGGCTGTTCCAAAGGAAAGGAGCCGCCCGCGAGAAGTCCTGCAAGCGCGAGTTAGCAGTAAGGGTGCGAGCAGCGGACAGGAGAAGGTCACAGGCAGAGCGGAGAGGCCGAGAAGGGGCATACCTATGAATCAGGGAAGAAATGTAAGAGGGGCTAGAGTTGGTTGGAGCTTTATAAGAATGTTGTCTCCTAACCATCAGTCATATTTTTTACCATAATTTATTATTATTTTTTGCTACCATGGACAGAACTCCAAGTCACAAATCCAACAAAATTGCTCAAATTATTTGGAATGGCTTATTCATTCCTCATTTCTTTCGTTTCATGATTTGTCCAAATGGTGTTTCTGAGTTACAGAATGATGAACAGTTAATCGTTCAAAATTCAGATATTTCCTAATTTATTTGAAACCAAATTTGCAAGTCTACTATGAATGCAATGTGTAATAACTGAATGCTCAGTGTGTATATTCTGTGTGCATTGTGTGATTGTGGGTAGAATCTGACTGTCGGAATGTTGAGGGCAAAGTGTGAATACTGTATGCTAGATTATAAGGCTTTGGGTAGGGTTAATATATTGTGTGTAGGGTAAATGATGAATGCAGAGTTTGAATGCTGTGTACAGTGATTGCACTGTGTAAGTACACCGTGCAGATTGCATGGTGTGTATACTCACCATAATTTGAGTGCCATATAGTTAGTGGTCAGATTCAATGTGGACACAAAACAATAAATGCAGTTCCAAGACTGGTACACCTGGCAGAGAGGTATACAACAAAAAACAGGATGTGCCTTGTGGAGATTAATTATAACAATAAATCAAATGAAATAGAACATATAATATCAGAGTATATTAATATTGGTCTGGCTTCTTATAGGTGCTTGAGCTATATCCAGGAGTGCATGTGAAGGGGAAAAAAAAGAGAAAAAAAATCCTATAGTGTAGTATGTTTTGATAGGTGGGATGCAAACAACAAACAAATTTGTGATTGCCAACTCACATGTGATGGAGCCTAAGACCAGCTCCAGTATATGCAGCGTTCCTGGCAGAGAGGTGCCTTTATGCAGCTGCAAATTACTGGCAAATTCATTCCTGATCAGGGTTGTTGAAAAACAGCTCAAACTACTCGATAGGCACTATTTACTCATAGAGATTATAAGGGGTTAACATGTGTTTGATCTTGTCAAGCTCAGTGATAATATTTGTCTTGTTTACTGATGTTCATATTTTCATAGTACTTTAAGTTAATATTTTGCAGGCCTATCACTCCTATCACTCCTATTCTCAGGACAAAGACAGCGCTTACTTAGGGGAATAGTATGTTTTGGTACCAAACCGATCGGAAGCAATTTTTTTTATTTAAAGATCTGGATATTTTAAAAAAAAACATTTTTAACAAAATAATGAAGGATATAAGTCTTAACTTTTTCTAACTTAGAAATTCTCGTCCGGTGTCTTGATATGTATGGAGAGAAGAAACTTATTTGAGCTGAAGTGCACAGGCGTATGCCTGCAAAGTATAACTTATTAAAAAATATACCCTCCGATACACAGGCATCATTATAAATAAGTGACCTGTAGAATGCAAAATTCTTTGAAGGTTGAAATTGAAACATTTTCAAACCAAGGCAATGCACTGAACAGCACAACTTTAATGCATTACTGCCACCTAGTGAAACATTTGCAACCTGCAATAAACTGAAGGGAAAATCTATCACTGGTGCCTTTGCAATATATCTGTGATATTTCTTGAAATATAACTCTGCAATATAGCAGGTACTTACTTTGATTTTTACTACATTTATAAATACAAATGAACAGAATACTATTATACAAAATATATGCAGTATTTCATGTGTTAAGACTATTGTGATGTTATAATTCGGTGCACTGTGCCTTTGATCACTCCTTAATATCCCACATTGTATTTTTAAAGTGCAAAAATCTGTCAATAAAGTGCACTACACCTTTAAAGTGGCAAGCAAATCACTAAAGAACTGATAGGAAATATACTTCAAAATCTATTACGGTATTTTCAAGTGCACTATCTACGTGATAAAGTGCACTAAAACAACTGTACAAATCTGATTGTATTTAAAATGCAGTTTATTTTGGTTTTATTGATGTTATAATTATTTTTATTTAATAAGCTATGATATTGTGCCTTTTTTTACAATGTGTATTATTGCATTATTGCATTATTCATGTGTGTAACTGTATTTATTTTCTTTTGTGTTACTATTTTGGAATACATTCTAGAAGAATGTTGGCACAGAAATACTGGAACCATTGTTTACTACATGTGAGTCAAATGTTTATGAAATCAATTTATTTATAGTGGAGATGCATTCTCATTTTTTTTCAATAATAGACTTAAAGGAACACTGTAGTATTATGAACACAAATATGCATTCCTAACTCTATAGTGGTGATGGGAACCCCCGCTGCCTAAGTTAAAAAAAGTACCTAACTTGCCTTCTCGGAGAAGCTCCACCTCTTTGGCTGAGATCATTGTGATCGATAATCTCAACCAACCCAATGCTTTCCCATAGTGTGCATGCTTGGCAAAAGCCACACTGTGCCAATCAGATGGTTCTCTGACACCATCGGAGAGAATAAGTGAAGTTTACCTCCACTGTTTCGCAGATGCAGTTCTCGTGACTGCCAGTATGACAGCCCCTAAAAGCATGCTAACACTGCAATGAAAATACTGCTGTTCCTGCCAAATGGCAATGTTTTCAACGGCAAGTTAAAATGTGGGGACATGGTACCCTGACCATTTTAATTAGATAAAGTGGTTGGGTGCCTTTAGAGTTCCTTTAAAATAAAGCAAGTACACACTTACAAATTAAAATACACAAACTAATGTTGGGCAAACTAGAAGCGATAATCAAGAGTGTTATTCATGTAAAGTTCTTTTCATTCTATTTTTGTGAGATTAATAAAGCTTCATTGTACATATTTTTGAGGTGTCTCCACCAGAAAGAGAGGATGTAGAGGTGAAGTAGATAATAATTCAGGGTTGTACACAATATAGGTCAGCCACTGACAAAAAGAGTAACAGGGGTGGCCTGCGATACTACAGGTTTTTTACATGGTGAGCAGGGCCGTCTTTAACACAGGGCAAAAGGGGCAGCTGCCTTGGGCCCTGTCATCCTACAGGGAACAAAGCAGCTGCCTCTTTAGTCCGCCGGCCACCGTGGTGCGTGCAGCCTGTGTGGAACTACCACTGTGGCCCACACAATGAGGCAATGTATTTTCAGGGGCCCGGTCAGCGCAGCAGCACTTTAAAATGATGTTACAATGCTGGGAGGAGGTCACTGCCTCCAAGCATTCACCGAGCGCCACACAGGAGGAGAAGTAGGAGAGGAGGAAGGAGGGAGTCAGAGCTCACACTCATCCGCCTGAGGCAGCCACTGGACCCCAGGGGAGTCATCCTCCTAGACCTAAAAGGTAGGACACAGGAGGATGACTAAACAATGTACATTTTGCATGTTTGTATGTGTGTCTGTATGTGTGTCTGTATGTGTATCTGTTTGTATGTGTGTCTGTGTATCTGTTTCTATGTGTATCTGTTTTTGTGTGTCTATGTACCTGTTTGTATGTTTATCTTTATGTGTATCTGCATGTGTGTCTGTATCTGTGTGTGTGTCCACTTGTGCATCTGTATGTCTTTCTGTGTGTCCATATGTGTATCTGTGTATCCGTATGCTAATCTGTGTGTCTTTATATGTATCTGTGTGTCTGTATCCATATATGTGTCTGGATGTGTATCTGTCTGTCCGTATGCCTATCTGTGTCTTTGTATCTGTTTGTACGTGTGTAACTGTGTGTCTGTATGCATATCTGTTTGTCTGTATGTTTATCTGTGTGTGTATTTGTCTGTATGTGTATCTGTGTGTGTGTGTATGTGTATCTGTGCATGTAAATGTTTGTCTGTATGTGTAAAAGTGTGTGTATCTAAATTTGCATCATTCTATGTGTCTGTGTATCTGCATGTGTGTCAGTGTGTGTGTCTGTGTATCTGTATGTGTGTTAGTGTATGTCAGTGTGTATATCTGTGCATCTGTATATGTATGTGTGTTATTGTGTGTCTGTGTATCTGCATGTGGGTCCGTGTATGTATCTGTTTATCTGTATGTGTGCTAGTGTGTCTGTTTATCTGCATGTTTGTCAGTGAGTGTATCTGTGCATCTGTGTATCTGGATGTGTGTAACTGTATATCTGCATGTGTGTCTGTGTATGCAGTTGTGTGTATGTGTATCTGTCTTTGTATGTCTGTACCTGTGTATGTGTGTATCCCTATGTATTTCAGTGTCTGCATCTGTATGTGTTTCAGTGTGTGTATTTTGTCTTTTTGAGTGTTTTTTTTCTTCTTTTCTTCTACCACTGATACAAAAGGCTTTTTCAAAAGAACAGGTTTTTGTTTTATTAATACAGAGAACACTATTCCTGTTCTTTTGAAAAAGCCTTCTGTATAGGTGAATCACGTTAGTGTGTTACTTACTTTACTTTTTATTTTTCTAATAAAATTAATCTGCATTGTACCCCTGGACCTTCATTGGACATCTTTTATTGGGACAAACCCCCTATGCTGTAGAGGACTGAGCAATCCCTATTTGTTCATCCATTGTGAGTTTATCTCTTTATTTTGTTTTATAAATACAGAGAACACTATTCCTGTTCTTTTATATCCTATATATATCACTGGAGCATCATCTGGAATACACCACGTGGATTATTGGCACAGGGATACGATACCAGAGGAAATCAGGACCGTCCATACTCTGTGATCTGGAGCTGATATTGAGCTCCAGAAAAGTGTGAGTGCAATATATTTATTCCTTATATTCTGCCTCTGCTGTTACAGACATACTACACTATATTAGTATTCCTGTCCCATTTTGTTTTCTCCTTTATATTGGCTCCATTAGACTCCAAACAAGGACTTTAATTGCTAAGCGCTACTACCCTACATCCCCTGTTTAACCATTGTATACTGCTAGATCTTTCTTCTAGTCTGCTTAACCAGGCTGTTTGAATATAGAACTGTTCACATTAATAATAACAAACAAGCTATGTTCTAACTCACTTTATGATCACCACTTAAATCTGCTACCACCACATCATCAGTCACTTTCCATTACATGATATAATTATGTCTATGACAAAAATGTTGTAATCTCTTCCAGACTCTGCTTAAAATTGTAAGAGAAACAGCTATGCTTCTAGCATTGTTGTCTAAATGTATTACAAACATTTTTTTTTTCTTTTAAATTACTCTTGAAATAATTTTTACACACTGCAAAAAAACAGCTTCTCAGAGGGGATGTGATAATCATTTAGAATTATATACACTATAATACAAACAGCTATCCGTTATCTGTTCAATGATATGACCATAGAAAGGACAATAGGTTATCAACTTGAAACATGAGGAAATGAGATTTCACCTAGATCAAATAATTATTTTTCTTTACTGTGGAAACAACATATATATGCATTTTGGTGTCTGTAATGTCAAAGTAGGATATTTAGTGCTATCCTAGTTAATCCAGATAGCTGATAAAATGTAAAATCTCATCATGTTTCAGATTTTATACTTTATTTTAGACTTCATAACACATATCCATAAACTATCTAGGTGCATATGAATAAATTATTATTGTCAGTTTTTGTGTGAAGTGATATATGCATGACATTATGAGTTTGCAATGACTTATCTATACAATCTATATCTATACCATCTTTCCTCTAACTTTGCATTTCCTCCACTTTATATTCTGAATTCCTCATTGTCTTCTTAAATTCACTTAATCTAGCTTAAATCTAAGCTATTTTCAGTTTACAGACAGTAAATTATACAGTCTCAAAAATAGAGTTAAGTGGAGCAATCTCCTTGGAAACAACATGTTTATTTATTTATTTTATTATTTATTACTGGTATTTATAAAGCACCAACGTATTCCACAGCGCTGTTGCTGTTGATTGTTCTATTTTTCATATTGCACAAGTGTTGGTAGGTTATTGTAGGTTATAGTAGGTTTTGAGGGATCTACCTTGGAGCTTAGAATCCAAAGGGAGATGGGGTACATGAAACATGACAGTGTCATTTAAAGTTGTGCACAAATTATCGAGAACTTAACAGCATAGCTTGGTATTCTTAACTAACGTCATTACCTCATCTGTTAAAATACATTTTCCAGTGCAGTGAGGTAATATCATATTACATCTTATTTACCTAGGAATGGAAGCCTATCATTACTTGTCTAAACTATTTTATTTTATTTTAAGCATTAACTAGGAAATGTCTGGTGAAAATTTATCAGCATATTCCTAAGAAAAAAGGATAGGCTGACAGGTAAACAACGAGCAGTATCTGATCAAAGACGGAGCTTAAATCTTGTGTCTTCATGTTACTTTGAGTAAATAGGTAGAGACATGGATAATATGCTTTTTATTCTGTAAATACACTTGTTAAAAACCTGTAAGTTGATAAGGTGTTGAAAATGTGGAGATCAAGCAGAACTTTCTATCCAAACAATCATCAAGATAAAGAATATTCTGTTGCTAAAGAATTTCGACTAAATGATAGTGCTGGAAAGGATGCTGACTTGTTAATTACACCTATACTTGCACATGGGATAAAAGGTATGTTTTAAAAATGCATGTATATTTTTCTTTATTAATGCTAAGAGATGGGGGAGCTCGTGAATTTTCTCTTTCTTTTAAAATACCGTATCTAAATCGATTATAGGATGTTATTGACGTGAGTCAACTAGTAGTTCAGTTTACAGAGGTGCAGTTAACCCCTTAAGGACCGAGGACGGTTCAGGACCATCATCAGCATTTTCCCATTGCCAACCGATGACGGTCCTGAACCGTCCTAACGTCCTAGTTACTTAGCTGATCGCCGTCGTTCCCCCGGCGGCAATCAGCGTTGCTCCCGTTGTGGGGAGACTACCTGAAGCACAGACAGTCTCCCCACACTGGATTAGGACCCCTTTGGCCATGTGATCGCTTAAAACAGCGATCACATGGTCACAATAGGTGTCCATGTGTCTGCCTGCAGGGGGACTGTCTGTGCTGACAGGCAGTCTCCCTGCTAGTGTAAAATCATTAAAAAAAATAAAGTTAGTGTTTATAAAAAATAAAAAAAATTATATATGTGTATATATATATATATATATATATATATGATATATAGACATATATTATATCAGTATAATATATGTCTATATATCATATATATAATGTCATACTAAGTGTATTTTTATATTAATATGTACTTATATTAATATAAAAATACACTTATAATTAAATTACACACGTATATATATAATATATATAATAACTATATATATTGTATATTGTAATATTTTAAAATTAATATATATATATATATATTTATATCAAAATACACTTAGAATGAATTTGTATATATATCTGTGTATATATAAATAAATACAAATAATACAAAATATACATTTGTCCATACAAAATTACATAAATAATTATATAAATATACACGTAGACTTCAAATATATAAACATGCATATTATTTAAATTCTATGTGCGTATGTATGTAATATTTTTACATAATTAAGTAATTTTATTGATTGCAATTTGAGGGACCTGCCTGCCAACCCAGGCCAAAAGTCCAGAGAATTTAATTTGCTAGCACTGTATTTTACCCTGTAATGTTCTACGACACCCTAAAACCTGTACATGGGGGGTACTGTTTTACTTGGGAGACTTCGCTGAACACAAATATTAGTGATTCAAAACAGTAAAACATATCACAGCGATGATATTGTCAGTGAAAGTTACTTTTTTTGTATTTTTCACACACAAACAGCACTTTTACTGATGATATAATTGTTGTGATCCGTTTTCCAGTTTTTAAACACTAATATGTGTGTTCAGCGATGTCTCCCGAGTAAAACAGTACCCCCCATGTACAGGTTTTATAGTATTTTTGAAAGTTACAGGGTCAAATATATGGGTTAAATATTTTTACATTGAAAATGGCCAGGTTGGTTACGTTGCCTTTGAGAGTGTATGGTAGCCCAAGAATCAGAATTACCCCCATGATGGCATACCATTTGCAAAAGAAGACAACCCAAGGTATTGTAAATGGGATATGTCCAGTCTTTTTTAGTAACCACTTAGTCACAAACAATGGCCAAAATTAGCGTTCAATTTACTTTTTTTACTTTTTTCACACACAAACAAATATGAATGCTTACTTTGGCCAGTGTTTTTGACTAAGTGGCTACTAAAAAAGACTGGACATACCTCATATTGAATACCCTGGGTTGTCTACTTTAAAAAAAATATGTACATGTGGGGTGTTTTTCAGAGATTTATGACAGATAATAGTGTTACAATGTCACTATTGATAAATTCTAAAAATGTATGTTTTGAAACCGCAATATTCTACTTGTACCTATAGCCCTATAACATGCAAAAAAAAGCAAAAAAAGCACGTAAACACTGGGTATTTTTAAACTCAGGACAACATTTTGAATCTATTTAGCAGTTTTTTTCATTCGCTTTTGAAGATGAGTAAAAGATTTTTCAAGTAGAATTAAAAAAAACCAGAGATTATTTTCAATTTTTCATCATATTTTTTTATTTTTTTTAAATTAAAATACAAGAGATTATATAAATAATGGTATGTAAAGAAAGCCCCTTTTGTCCTGAAAAAAAAACAATATATAATTTGTATGGGAACAGTAAATGAGAGAGCAGAAAATTACAGCCTAACACAAACACCACAAAAGTGTAAAAATATGCCTGGTCGCAAATGTACAACATCGCAAAAACAGTCCAGTCCTTAAGGGGTTAAATACCTTATTATTTGTTTTGTATCATGCTATGGAAACTGCTAAAAAAAAATATAGCTACATCAAAAGTCGATATGATATTTTAGTGTTTTCCTTAACTTCATATACAGTGAGGGGAAAAAGGTATTTGTTCCCGTGCTGATTTTGAACGTTTGCCCACTGACAAAGAAATGATCAGTCTATAATTTTAATAGTAGGTGCATTTTAACAGTGAGAGACAAAATAGCAAAAAAAAATCCAGAAGAACTAATGTCAAAAAAGTTATAAATTCATTTGCATGTCAATGAGTGATATGGTACTTAGTACTTGGTGGTAAAACCCTTGTTGGCAATCACAGAGGTCAGATGTTTCTTGTAGCTGGACATCAGGTTTGCACACATCTCAGGAGATGTATGATCCTCTCCAAATCATTAATGTTTCGAGCCTGACCTTTGGCAACTTGAACATTCAGCTCCCTCCACAGTTTTGTTTATGGGATTACGATCTGGAGACTGGCAGGGCCACTCCAGGACCTTAATGTGCTTCTTCTTGAGCCATTCCTTTGTTGCCTTGGCTGTGTGTTTTGGGTTGTCATGCTAAAATTGTCATGCTGTAATACCCATCCACGACCCATTTTCAATGCCCTGGCTGAGAGAAGGAGGTTCTCACCCACAATTTGACAGTATTTGATCCCTATGATGCGGTGCAGTTCTCCTGTCCCGTTAGCAGAAAAACACCCCCAAAGCATAATATTTCCACTCCATGTTTGACGGTGGGGATGGTGTTCTTGGGGTCATAGGCAGCATTCCTCCTCCAAACACTGCGAGTTGAGTTGATGTCAAAGAGCTCAATTTTGGTCTCATCTGACCACAACACTTTCACCCAGTACTCTTCTGAATCATTCAGATGTTAATTGGCAAACTTCAGATGGGCCTATACATGTGCTTTCTTGAGCAGGGGACCTTGTGGTCGCTGCAGGATTTCAGTCCTTCATGGCGTAGTGTGTTACCAATTGTTTTTATGGTGACTATGGTCCCAGCTGCCTTGAGATCATTAACAAGATCCTCCCGTGTAGTTCTGGGCTGATTTCTCACCATTCTCATGATCATTGAAACTCCATGAGGTGAGATCTTGCATGGAGCACCAAGGGAGACTGACAGTTATTTTGTGTTTCTTCCATTTGCGAATAATCGCACCAACTTTTGTCACCTTCTCACCACCTGCTTGGTGATGATCTTGTAGCCCATTCTTGTCCCTGACATCCTTGGACAGCTCTTTGGTCTTGGCCATGGTGGAGAGTTTGGAATCTGATTGATTGCTTCTGTTGACAGGTGTCTTTTATACAGGTAACAAGCTGAGATTAGGATCACTCCCTTTAAGAGAGTGCTCCTTATCTCAGCTCGTTACCTGTATGAAAGACACCTGGGAGCCAATAATCTTGCTGTTTGATAGGGGATTAAATACTTACGGTTCACTAATTGACATGCAAATCAATTTATAACTGTTTTGACATGTGTTTTTCTAGATATTTTTGTTTGTTATTCTGTCTCTCACTGTTAAAATACACCTACCATTAAAATTATAAATTTCTTTGTCAGTAGACAAACGTTCAAAATGAGCAGGGGATCAAATACTTTTTTCCCCTCACTGTACGTGCACGGTAGTAATTATGACATTTCAAGTCACAGGTTTGGAATTGTGTAGTGAGTTTACACATGTATGAATACTGTCCACCAGTAAAGTATTATAAATGCAGATACAAAATAGTCTAAGATGACATTAACCCCTTAAGGACACATGACATGTCTGACATGTCATGATTCCCTTTTATTCTGGAAGTTTGGTCCTTAAGGGGTTAAATAACCTATGTAATCAAACACTGATGTTAAACACTCTCTAACTTTACCCCTACCCCTTTGCTCCAGCCACTTCTAACATTATCTGTAACCTTGTGTGCATTTGCCCAGCTGCATATACTCTTTTTTTTAGGCTGTTATATGTCCAGTTAGTAAAGTCATAAAAAAATCATTATTCTATTTTTATTTATTTTTTTGTGGGGGGGGTGGGGGAGAAGATAGAATTCTGTGCTTACAGATACCGGATAAGTAAATCTGGCCGTATCCACCTTTAAATATATTCCTGCATTTAAATACACGTTATTAAAAAGGTGTACTCCGGAAGAGAAAATGGGCAAATCTTACATGTACCTGTACAATGAGTTGTGGAATTGGTTTGTATTTAGCTTGGGACAAACAAAATAATCTGTGAGATGTGTTTGAAATATGAACGTATTTACAGGTAGATCTTACAATTGAAGTAATATTACAAATAGCCAATATATATTGAGCTCCTGGAATGTTAGTAAATGTTATCAGTGTTTCTCGTCTACAGAGTCTAAACCAAATGATCGTACATCTCAGAAGTATGTGGGTGTCAGAGTAAGGTTACCAGTGAAAGAAATGCTAAATAAGATAAGATCAGCAAAGACTGGATCTTCTAATGTCTCCAAGGTATACAGTGTCACCATAATTAGTACCATGTAAGATGTATGGCATGGGATACGTATTACTGTTTTATAATGTTGCATTGCTAGTGCCCATTCTATCCCTTACTATTATTACTCAGCGGTATTGAGGTATCCATGCATACTCAACATTAACACAATTACATACGTGCATACAGACATTATATACAGATATACACACGTACTGCAAGTTGGTCAGATTTGGGCTGATCGAGTGATCGTACGAATTCCCGAACTCCGAGCCTAAAATAGCGAAATCACAAACCAAATAAAACTCGCAATGGACAAGCATATTCATTTTGATTTATTATTTAGCAGAGATGAGATGATGGGAAAGTTAAAAGAGATGATTAAAGGAAAAATACTTGATTGATGGTGAGGTGATTGTATTTACAGATCAAGTAAGAAGAGATCAATAGAGGGAAATTGAGTAACAAAAAAATCTATATTCATATATTATATATTTAATAAATATGCAATATAGAATTTGATAAAGATATTTTAATGATTACTTTTCTCACTTGAAGTGTATCAAATTGAGAGAAAATGTAACTATTACTGACCTGCAGAGTATCTACATAAAATATTTTTATTATGTATATATTGTTCAGGAAACTGATTAGCCCATATCTGTGTCCTTTTGGCTCATCTGATTCATTTTCGCTCATCTTTTTTTGCTAACGAATTTCAAACTAATCGAACTACTATATAGCCATCCTGAATTTTTATTTTTTTTATTTATGGGCAAAGTGGTTCAGCTGAAACATGTTTTTTTTTTCTTCCCATTCACAAGTCTACATTCCATTATATACAACAGACAAACTGGGCACATATTGTACAAAGCATCTTTGTATCACAAATTATTTTCAATGTGAAACTCAACCTTAGTATACAAACAAGCTGTCAAAATGTAAAATCTAAAATGATTCTCCGATCAATAAAACATGGCACGGTGAAGAAAAAAGTTTTATATAACATATAAATGTAGCACTTTATGAACACCTAGAAATGCTCTTCATTCTATATGCCATCAGAAATGTCTGTTCTTGTTTTTTCTTTTTTTTTCTTTTATTTTATAAAAAAAGAAAATCAATTTTAGTTGCAAATACACTCATTTTAAGAGGAAGCTAAACAATATTCCCAACACAATAAAATGTATTTTTCACCAAGCTTTAGTATGTTTGTCTGTTGTGGCCACTTAAAGATATGACTATGGTCCCGCGTTGGGCAGGTCATCTTGAGTGTCATCACACTCTTCCACAGAGAAGAATGTGGTGTCAGTAGGTGATTTAATCAGAGATCTGTGGAATAAAACAAAACATTCCTCAGTTCAGTAACGAAGAATAGGTTCGTTAAACTCTGTTGATGTGTTTCCATGCAACAAGATAAAGCAATATTTGATAGCAATCTATAATTCAGTTTAGTTTAAGCAACAAATTGGGAACATACTGTTCTTCCAGGGTAATTCTGAGTTTGTGGAAAATTTACTTTTATTTTATTTGTATTTAAACTTAATCTAAAAATATATTCAAGTTCATACCATGTATAATTTAGTAAGAATAAACGTTACTCTTTAACAACCTCATTATTTTGAAATGATGTGTTTCCATTTTTATAGAACATGTGGGTGTAAGCAATGAATAATTCTACATCTGTAGACCACTTAAACTGTTGAACAGATTCAATTATGATCATCACAAAGTTCCAATCTATTTCAAGTTGCTATATAATGAAAATTCATGATCAAAACGCCACAAAAAAAAATTCAAAAAAGGGGGCAATTTCGGCTACCCAAATTAACGATTTTTAAATCATAAACTTTTAAAACATATAAAACAGTCTGTAACATGCAACATTTATGAAATGTCTGCCCCTATAATGTTTACGGGACGTGTTTGAGACAGCAATATTGATGATTTATACTTTCTAATTCACTTAGATGTAAAAGTAAAATAATCAAAAAGATTTTCTTCAGTCCCAGAGAAGTAATATAAAGAGATTCGTTTTTTTCTTTTTATTGTAATTTTTCTATTACGTGCTTTATTTCCAAGCACAGCAGAAGCATTTTTCGATTTTTTTTAAAAACATGATGCTACTAACACAATATTGACAATACCCATGGGTTCGCAGAAAATAAATTATGACAAAGGCCCTGTTGTGGGCAAAATGTTGCTTTCATCTACTCTTATAAACCTGCTCATTTTAGATTTACCTTGAGTGCCTCGACCATCATTTATTTTCTGCATATTACATTATCAAGATTGGCCAAATTCTGATTTGATAGTGGGAGCTTGCTGTAAGTTTCAAAAGAAATTATGCAAACTAGTACTTAATTGGAAGGATATAATGTGACTCAACATGAAATACATAAAAGGTCTATTTCCTTTTTTTCTGTATGTTTAAAGGTTTTGGATTCTGAATCCAGAAGACAATCCAAGGTCAGAAAAGGTAAATAAAAATGTAGTTAATAATTATATTTAAATTCAAATAAATTTTAGATCATGTGGAACCAGAAAGGACCTTGGGCCAATCTACATCATATTTTTTAAAATAGAATTTTGTTCTCAAGGAAACGTAGGCACACTTTATGGTGGTCCTACAGCAAGATTCAGGCGTTTTGGCTTGATATCAAACTCCTCATAAAGAAAATGACTTTTTATTTTTTTGCTGCTTCTTAACCTACAATATTATATGTTCATCATCCTGCCTTCATGTCTCCCTAAAGCTGGGTTAATGTAGCCAAACTGGAACCCTAGCTGAGTTAGAGCATTTTTTCAGTCCAGCTACTTCGACCTTAAATTGGAAATTCACATTCCATTCCTGACCATTCTCACTTCAGTAAATAACTCCATCAGAGTTACAGGTAGCTCTATTCGTAAAAAGTGTTCACCCCTCCACCCCACACACAAACTGAATTGTGGGCCAAATGGGACTCCCATCTCGCCTTCCAGAAAAAAAAAAATCAATCTCCTAATCTTAGCGGCAGTAAAAAATAGTAATAAAAAAAATAAAATCATTATTTACCATTTGTGATCACTGTGTGCAGATGTTCTTTCATGTTTGCATCATATTAATTTCTCGATTTATGACCTGTTGTTTCTCCTGACCTGTTGTATGCTGTTGTCCACACCCCAACCCAACCACTTTCTTTCTGAACCATCTCCTTTTTCTTATTCTATTTTAAACATTTAATAAACTTTTAATGCTGAAAAAAATGGAATTTGTCATGTATACAATTCGTTTTGGACCAACGATCTTCTATTACTTTAACGTAACAGTGGATTAGGCATGGTATAGGCATATAATGTGTCTGTACCAACATATTTCTTATCTGATATTCCCCAATTGTCCATATAAAAAAATGGCCACTGTATTAATTAAAGGCTCCCTAATAAAATTACTAAATTATTTTCTATTATAATGTAAAAACAAATATTGCTAAATATGTCTGTAAATCTCTTATGTTTACAGGAAAAATAAGATATATGTACTCAGCAAGAAGACCAAGGCAGGTATGATAATATTTAATAGATTACTAAAACAGTCCAACGTTTATCATAAAGTCAGACTGGGTGTATCTTTATTACAAATCATTTTTATATTTAAATGCTTCTGATTTAGTTATTTTGTGCATTATCCTCAAATCAAACAATTATTAAATGAACAATCCAGCATTATAATTTAATTTATTTATAACTCTGGATTTTTCCACAGTTGATTTAGAGACCCCGTTCCTATTAAATAACAGTCTCTACTTATTTCAAATCCTGCTGCTCTCTGCCCCCTAATGATGATCTCTTGGGTAATACAGAACATCGCATATAGAAGAAGGTACATACATGGCAACCACCACAATGTTATGACAGTGCTTCTCATAGTGAAGTATTGCCACTAATGCTTCTCTAGCAAAGGCCTCACTTCAAGCCCTCAAAGCATGTGAGAAAGACCTCCCTTACTGCTGATTGACAACTGAGAGGGTGCATTCGTCTTCAATAAGTATAATCATTTTGTTGTGAGCATTAGCATGAGTAATAATTTTAATAGATATCTGAATAACATGAATAAAATGCCCAACCCCATTAAAGATATATATACATGGATCTTGTATGTTGTATGACTTGGCTGCTGGATCTTGTATGTTGTATGACTTGGCTGCTGGATCTTGTTTGTTGTATATATTGACTCCAGCACCTCTCTATAATGTATGCATGTTCAGGTGAGGGCAGTTCTCTTGGGCCAGGCCAGCTCCCTGGTTTTGCACCCCTTCCTGTCACAGTTTCCTGATTCCAGGGCCCTATTTAACCTTGCCCTGTAGAGAGTCCCAGGTGGAAATATTTCCCAAGTAAGTGGATTAATCTCATTAAAAAGCCAGCATTAGGTTGCTAGAGTAGGACCTGCCAAAAACGGGGTACATTGACGTTGTGGCAGTCTTACTTATGCAATATATAATCACATACTGTAACTAAACCCCCATTATTTTTTGCCTAGGTAAAGTGTTTGACATAAAACTGTTACATTTTGTGTGACTTGAATTTTCTGTTTAGTGTATGAGCGAGTGCGCTGGATAGTGTATGTTGTATGAATAGGCCCCAGCAGCACCATATAATGTATGCACGTTCAGGTGAATGCATCTTCTTGGTTTATAGATATATGTATATCATTGAGGTTCCTGCATTGGCCTGAAAGTCCAAAAAGTCCAAGGCTTCCTTTAAACAAACTAGGAAGTGACTCAGCCAGTCCCCATGCTTCCATTATCAGGGATTCTATTAATCAGATAAGATAAGATAAGATAAGATAAGAGCTGCCACAATTGAGAGTAGCTGCAACAGTTTACTGAATGTTCTGTTTTAAATGTGTGCTAAGAAATGTTCCCCTTAGATCAGTATGTATACAGAGACCTCCTATGAATTGCAATTAAAGGAAGAGCCTTTCAGAGTAAGTACACGTGGAGTTTACAAGTTTTCCTGCAAGTTACATGTTGGCATAAAACCTTCTCTTACATTTATGGCCTTGATTTAATATTTTTGGATAAACTTTCCAAAAGATTTATTATCTTTGGGGAAAAAAAATCAAATTACTTTTTCAATATATAAAAATATCAAAACATAAATCATATATAAAAAAAAATCTACTAATATATGACAAAATATTAAAATATATATATACATTTTTTTCCCATAATAGTAAATCATTGTCAAAGTTTATCCAAAATCATAAAATAATGTTAAAGCTTATCCAAGAATATTAATTTAGAGCCTATATTCTTTACACAAGTGAGTTAAAGCAGAAACACGTTTAGTAGGCCATTTATTAAAAAATCGGAGCAAGAAATATATTAAAAAAATACCTCCATGACCACATTTCAACATGAAACATATGTTTAACCTTGGCAGAAGGAATTTGATTCTCCAAAACTAAGAGAAACAATGGATGAACTTTTAGAAGTACTAGACAATAAATTGCTCCAATCTACCGAAACCTCTTTGGCTGCACATCCTACCGATAACCTATGTCTGCCATGCCACATGGATAATGAAAATTCTCATACTACCTTTGAGGAGCAATCTCACCGACATAATAAATCGAGCTACAATAGTTTTTTTGATCATCATAACAAATGTCATCTTGCGGAGCTCCAATCGTCATCGCATGAATTTTCTCAGTTAAACTCTAAGGAAACATTCAATTTCAACAATAACATTGGAACTTCTTACATCAACTTGAACGGCACAGCAGGAAGTGTCAGCTGCTCAACAAAATATACAGTCAAAAGTCACCAATGTTGGGTTGAAAACCCACCCATGATTCATGGCTGTTGTGAAAACCTTGATATGGTAACCATTAGACAACAGAAGCAGACTTCTTTCTCATTTTTCGAGTTTCAAATTATGCATGAAGAAGAAAAGCTCTGTAACCCTTCCATTGATAAAGGAATAACAACATTGGATGAAGATGAAAGCAGGTATGTTTTAAGCATAAACTAACATTTATTAGATTTACACATTACGCAAATAGTGATTGAGTCAGTGTAAAATGTCCCTTCAATTGATTTTATGACTTGTCTTGGACAAGTAAGAATTTATGAATCAAATAATGAAGATTTATAAAATAAAATAATGTGCAAAATGTTAACTATTGATTTTCAAGCATGTTGTGAAGATTTCTATGAATAACTATTATCCTAGCATAATTTAGCATGAATTTATTTGTAATGTGTTTCTACAGGTTGCTATTTTCCGCTATCAGTGATGGGAAAAGAGCTCAAGCGTATGTTCTTGCAAGAAGACTTACAATGTGTAATAAAATCAATGTGAAAGATTCTAATAAAAGGGTAAGCATATCCCCTATATTATGTTACTATGGTCCTCTAGATAGTTTTAGGGTATTGTCAGTTCTATGAAGCCATCCTCTCTCTCCTAACATTCAAGGTAGACTCTGGTGGCCCAGCAAGGAGCAGACATTTGTGACTTGGTCAGCAAAGTCATCTATTGTATGCTTACTAGTGGTCAATGGAGATGTCGCGAACTGTCCGCCGAACTGTTCACGAACTGTCCACTGGCGAACAATAGCGTGTTCGCGTTGGGCGAACATATCCGATTTCCGGTCCGCCCCCTATACGTCATCATTGAGTAAACTTTGACCCGGAACCTCACAGCCAGCAGACACATTCCACCCAATCAGCAGCAGACCTTCCCTCCCAGGAAGTGTCTGCTGACTGTGAGGTTCCGGGTCAAAGTTTACTCAATGATGACGTATAGGGGGCGGACCGGAAATCGGATATGTTCTCACATTGCGAACACGCTATTGTTCGCCAGCGGACAGTTCACGAACAGTTCGGCGGACAGTTCGCAACATCTCTAGTGGTCAACTTGTTACCTAACAGTGGTGGACTGTGGGGTTATAGCCCTGAATGTAACCCCTGATCTTTTAGCTGGGAGGAGTGGAATTAGATCTCTGAATCTATTTTCCCATGCTGCTCTCCATCCCAGTCTCCTTGTTGAGCCTCATCTGAGCAGCACAGTTATGATAAAGATATGAGTAATATGACACTCTAGCCAAGTTTCCCTGTCTCTATCTTTGTGCTGCTTCCACTCCTGGCCAGATCTCAACAAGGAAACCGGGAGGAAGAGCAGTATGGCAGAAATGGGAGTGATTTGAGGGCAGGACCAATGGCTTTCTGCAAAAGTTTGGCATTTGCAACTCACCACATCCTTGCATAGAGCACAGGTAGTGATAGTGGTAAAAACAATATTTTTATAGTGTGTGTAAATACAAGCAGTCCTGCCTTACTGACCGGGTTCCGTTCTTCGCTCTTATGACTCGGTCATAAAACGAATTGTTCGGTAAGTGAGGATGCACTAGCGAGCATGCACTAGAGAGCAGGTCTACGTTTGGGGGAATTCCTCCGAACATAGACCAGTTCACTAGTGCAGGAAATCCCACAAATTTATGTTCGCATAAAATTCCCCAAACATTGATTAGCTTACTAGCACAGGGAAGCTCTGAAGTCTATGTTCAGTGAAAATTTCCTGAACATAGACCAGCTGGTCGTAAGTCCGAGTAGTAATAAAACAGGTAGGTCGTAAAGTGAGGACCACCTGTAAATACATATCCAAACACTGGTTGCGTTCCCATATGGATGGTTGGATTTCCCATTTAACATTCACTCATAATTGATAGAACTGACTAGAACTTGGATAGGTAAACGGGGAATCAATGCTTTCACAAAAGGCAACAGAGGAAAAGGACTGGAATCTGGTTAGGCATTATATGAATGAAATGTAATGGATTTGACAAGTACATTTGGAGGGACGGCTTTCTTGCTGTAATATACAGTTTTCCATTTTCATAAACAATAGTCTTTCATATATACAAGCTTGACTTTTTTCCACTTTGTCATTACAAGTGTCACCATCATAGATTTTTGGGGATTTTTGTTCACTTCAAACAATACTTTCCCTCTTATCTGTTCAACTGGCTGCAACATACCTTTTATGTTCGATCGTCTCAATGCTATTACTTTGAGAATATAAATCACAATGGAATAAAAAGGGAAAAGGGTTAAGTCCAGCCTATTCTGTGCTGCTGCAGATTGTAGCTTATCAAACTGGCTCTAAAAAGGCTGGCACACCTTCTGTGCATTTCAGGCTTCGACCGAGAATGACTAATGAAGATAGAGCTAAAATCAATGAATGACAAGAAGAGAATTGTTTGCTTGCCCATAAAGAATGTTTGAACGTATTTTAAAACAGGATAATGGTTTAATATTGATATAATCTGCCAGCAAAGTTGATAGAACCAAATACCGTTTCTCTAGACCTGTTTTTTTGTTTGTTTTTTCAAATATTGGATCTCCAGCTGTTAGCGAACAGCAGCTCAGATGAATCATTGGCAGTCAGGGGCTATTTGACACAGCTGTGTTTATAATTTGAGTTTGTTGTGCATTTATCACTATTGCTTACTTCCTTAGTAACCGTGACACATCCACAAGGAACCAAATTACACTCCAGTATGTAATATTGTGAAAATTGTAATCCAACGGAATTTCTTTCATAGAACCCAAAAAAATAGCTATATCAATATCAGAGGAACAGCTCATGGGGTTACCTTAAACATTTTTTGGTCAATATTAATTTAAGATTTTTCTGATCAATTCAAAAACAAAGACAAAAACACAACAGGAGAAAGTATCCCATGCAGGGGAGGCAAAGAAAACAGAAATATGGTGACCAAGAGGTAGGAACCCCAGAAATGAAATAGAGACTTTCCGAAAAGAGCTCATGGGAACAGTAAACAAGCTTTGCACATCATTCTGTATTTTCAAAATGCGAGATAATGTGACTCGGGTGCCTTGCAATTGTAATTGTATCAATGCCAAATACTTCAATGCCAAATACAGTTAGGGTTTCTCCTAATAGCTAAACTTGGCAAAGTACAGTAAAGAGAAAATAACACAAGCTTGAAATTGGACTGAAAGTTCAGCAGTAAGAATTAACCTTATTATTGAGAAAAAAGCAATAAACACGTTATATAAAGCATCGTGCAGACTGCACAGTCTATCACATTTCATTTACATACTGTATTAAAACCCTTATTTGTGCAAGATGGTGTCAACTTACAAGTTCAGGTTTTTCTGAGCTCTAAGTGACTCCTACGGCTGTGCAGAGGTTCAGTTTTGGCAAACAGAGAAAAGATTACTGAGAGAAATTTACTTTTATGTACCCTTCACCAAGAATGTAACCAAGAAGTATTAGTGCTTAGTATTGTGTTTAACACAGACTAAACAGAACATTCCATAAAGGAACACTCCAGGGACCATAACAACCTCATTGAAATTAAGATGTTATGGTGTGAAGAGATCCCCTGACAAAGGCTTACTTGAAAAGGTTAAACCGTTTACACACGGTTTAACGACATGGACAGAGCAATCAAGCGCTGGATGCAGCACTTTGGGGTTAAAACACTAAGAAAAAGCCAGTGCCTTTGGTCCCTTCTCGCACCATAGCAACTTCATTCTGATAACGTTTTTATGGTGCCCAGAGTGTCCCTTTAGACTGCATGCTTACATTATTAACCTTAATTCACTTGATCAGCTGATTTTAACTGGTGGCTTGGTAGAAAAGCTTTGGAACCACAACTCTAGTGATGGTATCAACATTATCCAAAATACAGCGAAGAGGTTGCGCCTCGTGTAAAGTTAATGCCACACTAGTGTAAATATTTACAAGATAATCAAGAGAATAAAGACCATGTTTTCATTTAATAATCTTATCATTTTATATAGCTTGGTCGTTCCTCAAAGGGCACATGCAACAGAATAAAGAAAACCAGAAAGAAAAAACAATAGTGCAGTATTTTCAAAAGGGATGGATAACATATTACAAGGTGTATAAATGTCCACTCACATGACATAGAGCTTTATCAGTAATATCAGCCTATAGCATATAATCCCCAAATATGAATATAAATATCATATGGGTGACTCCAGTGGTCCCAGCAAAAAAAAAAAAGCAATGCCAAAATTGAAAATCCAGTAGTGAATAACTTGCAACCAAAAGTACGAAACACACCCACAAAAAGGGAGGTTACATCTTAAGCTCACAGTTTCCCGTCTAAGGATATACCGTATTCACAGATCACTCAGCAGTGTAGATGTATATGTAATGAAGGTAAACAATATATAGTGATCTCTGTAATCTTTTGTATAAAATTGTACTCACAGTTTGTTGTTGATTCTTTAGCGCTAATCCATCTTATGTAAATTTATTTTATGGAATCAACATTCCCCACATTTTTCGGTGCTCTGAGAAAGAGCTAAAACTGTTATGTTCTTAGACAGAATGTAGCAAAATTGTTAAAACAGACACATCTGCTCATTTTTGTAAAGCTTTAAAACACCCGTTCTTCCCTTCAACAGATATCAGTTAAGAATTTAACGCAAGTTATCAGCCCTTTATGAGGGGGTCAACAAGTTAATTCAATGATAAGAAGCAACTCAGGGAACTAATTAATGAAAGAGTTACTCCAAGTACTCCAAGTACAAGTAGGATAATTTTGTTATTTGAAGTGATCATTTTCCCTCTAGACTGTATGTGCAGCATTTCACCCAACCCCTATGCTACCCAATGTGTTACTCCATTTTCAGCAGCATCATTAGGGCATCATTAGCCAGACTGAAACAAGAGTTCTAAGTGGCTAATTCTGTGCATATTGGATGTCTGATGTCAGCACACACAACATGCTGGCGATTGGCGTCCAACTGAGTCATGCCCCCGCCCCTTCCATGCAACCCATGTCTTCCCCTCAGCCCACCTTCCCAGACATCTGTCCCCCTCCAGCGAGGGACAATGACATCAATGGAGGAGGAATGGGCAACAGGGAGAACTTGCCTTGGCTGTGGAGCGGAGGCAAGTTTCAGCTTTATTTTGGTTTTATTTTTTTAATTTGGGAGTGGACCAGCCCAGCATGGGTTACTGTTACTGTGTTTTTTGTTTGGAGTAAACCTTTAATCAGTTGATTAAACTAGTGTTTTACAATCAGCACGCTCATGCAATGAATGATAATATCTTGTTTACCCAAGTATCCACTTCCCTACTATTGTTATAGGAAAATTACTAAAAAGCAATTCTTGGGCAAGGTTCTAGCTGTGGAGCATTGCATACAGAAACTGTAAAATGTAACTATACCTCACCTTTAAATGTGGAATATAAAGGGACAGTATATACACCTAGGCCACTTCAGCTCATTGAAGTGGTCTGGGCATAGTGTCCCTGTCCCACTTAGTCCTGCAATGTTAAACACTACAGTTTTAGAGAACCTGCAATATTTACATTGAAGTACAAAGGTGCTTCTGGGATTTTACCAGACTTTAAGTAACTCCTCTGCATGAGGACATTCAGCATCAGTGAAAAACCCATAGGAATACATGGATCCAATGCTTTTCTATAGGGAGGACCTAATGATGATAATTTTAGGGAGGAAGTGTTTTTGTTTTTTTTCATGATTTTTATTCTTTCTTGAAAGACTGCATTACATGTGGCAGCTGAAAAGAATCAGCATTTGATCTTTCAAGATCTCTTGGGATTTGGAGCCAACATCAATGAGCGTGACAGCAATGGAAAATCACCACTTCACATATGCGCATCGTATGGACATGTCAACGTCATGGAGGTAATTACATCTAACTCACAATAAATCGTAGTATTGATTTGTGGTTTTAATCAATATTAGTATTAGTGCTTTAAAGAAGTGGTTCTGCAAAATGGTAAGTGGCAATAATGCCAAATGACACACTGTATTATCTGTACAAATCCAACTAATGATAGAACGTTACGGTAGGCTGGAAGTGCTAGGCTAAGGTCAGAAAATAGTAGAACTGTGATTGGTAGATTCTCACGCTGCAAGCACCAGCTGGTGATTGTGGTTTGTCATCCACATATTTGATGGTTAGTTCTGGTCCTTTGATGCACACCGATGATTTTGACTGTTTATGTATTTTTTTGTCAATCTTTGTTTATTAGAATATTTTTCAAAGTATTAAGTGGTACAGAAAGTAGAAATAGAATGGCATATCAACAACACATTAAGGTACCTAAGTTCAAGTGAATGCATCCTTCAGGCTGCTACCCCCATCTAAGCATACACATTAGAGGTTAGGTGGCGGGGTATTTACGTGCGTTGGTGCTTGGACTTCATTTTGTATGACCCCTAGTTGTCTACTTCACTAAGGTTTACTGCGCCTCCTTTGGAGGGTCTAGGGGGTATGGAGGTGTTACAGTCCTTTATTTCAGCCTCTGTGTCTCTGTCCTACATCCCAGGGCTCCCCCTGCCTTTTCCCTGTGTTTGTTTGTAGCGTGTGTCAGGTGTCCCGGTGTAGTGCGGGTCATGTGGGTAGCCCGTCTTCTTCCGTATCATCTCGTCTGTTCTATCTACCTATTGTCTGTCCTATGTCATATGCCCGTGGGGGGTGTTATGTATCTGTCTAACCCGTTCGTGCGTGGTATGTTTGCCTCCAATTTACGCACCCTGAGATAGAGTCCCCACTATGTGTCCGAGACGTACCTTGTCCCCTGTACCTTAGGCACCTGAAGGAGGAGTGAGATGCCATGCTGGTACCATTGGTCGGATTGTCACTTTCAGAGTGTCAGCCATGGATTGAGATATCGAAAAGGCAGATGTACCCTATTAGATAGGGTCATTAGGTAAGTTGCGCTGTACGTACGTGAAGGAAGAGATAGAGGGGAGAGGGAGAGGCACAGTGAAATTAGTGATAGGGAGAAGGGAAGGGGGTTAGGAACAGGCTGGGTTGGAACGCCTGGCCCCCTAGTCCTGAGGGCCGCCCCCGCCCATCACGCCGCGAGCGCGCCCAGGTCCTCCACTCCTCCCCTTACCTGGCGGGTTGGTTTCCAGACTCGTCCCGGTTTGACTGTTTGTGATAAGATCAGAAGATATCTTCACTGGTGATGTCACATTGGAAGGTGTCTATTTTATCCACAAAATATATGAATGCTGAAGTCAGTGTCATAAGTGTTCTTCAGACGATATGCAAGTATGTATCGTGGACTGCTACTTTGGAACAAAGGATTTGTAAGAGATCAGTGTAAATATGACAAGAGAAAGAAAACTAAAAAAAATGGTATCTTTCTCTCAAGTGTGACCTTGATAGTTTTGTGAATGTCACAATAATGACCCTAACAAGCAGCGCTAAAGCTTAGGCAAATACCTCCGAAATCAATAAAAATATGGTAGTTTAATACTGTTCTTTAGAAATAAGGCTGGAAACAGTGCCTAAAATAAGGTTAGTTTATGTAAATATCATTGCCAAATCTAGACTAAAGTTTAGAGACTAATAACTGAACTCTTGCACATGTTCATTAAACCCAAAACATAGAACAATAGCGCACTCAATCAACCAAACGTTTTGAGATATTCTGATATGGAAAGGTACATAAGTTGAGTTTTATTCAAAATATAGAGGTAAAAGTAATTTAGATCAAGAAGTAATTTAGAAAAGTGTAAAAGGTTAGGGTTAGCAACATCAACTTTTCCAGTGATTACATTATATTGTCTTCAACTTGTTTTTTCAGGTTTTGAAAAATACCAAGGAGACGGGGCAAGATCTACAAGTAGAGGCTTTAGACAGCAGTGGTAAGAGTGATAGCTTTTATATTAACATTTGTGTCAGGGCTGAAATAAAATAATGTATTGCGCAATCAAGAGAGAGATCTAAAATTACGGAATCCATTTTATGATTAAAAACGTATGACTAAAAGCTTGCTGCTGGTTTCATCTCCACTTCTTTACCCCTAAATGTTGGCAATGTATCATTGGAGACCTCAATTCCAATTTTTCAGCAATCCAATCCTGTACAGAGAAATTGGACAATATATTTTAAATATTTGATTCTAATCTTTCCTCTGCTATTACATGTCACATACTGGGAAGACTATGTCCTAACACCATTCACAGGGAGATGACCTTCACCTGGTATATAGTCAGGAAAGTGAATCCTAACCTTCTATCCAAGAGGACCTTTTTCACGAAAACGCTTTTTTGTTTTGGTTAACTTTTTTATTTTTGCACAATTATATGTAAAATAATCATTACACATTTATTAATTAGCTGTAAAATGATTTAACAAAAGAATGGAAGTAAGCCACATGAAATCTGTGGACAAATACACAGACATTTAGTGTGCATTATGTCAGTGAACATTTAATATGGAATAGAGAGTCTATAGCATAAAGGAGTATTAGTCATATATGAAAACAAAGTGAAATTAAAGGAGAGACCTGCAGAAATGATACAAAGATAAAAAAATAAAAGGAGGAAGTAAGTAAAATTTTAATTAAGATTATATCTATGAAAAGTGAAAGAGGTAAGATCTGCGTATGGACTGAGTGGTAGGGAGAAGACACATAAACACATTAACTTTTTTATGAATATATAGGTTGAAAAAAGATAATTAAAGGTTTCTTCCAAGCACTATGACAACTTTAGTGATTTAAAGTGGTTATGGTGCCTGGAGTTTGTATGTGCAGTGTTACATTATCAAATGTTGCACATATCACGTTTAACCCCTTTGCTGCCAGAAGTATAAACCTGATAGCATTATTGTGGAGTCATTAGCCAGCTTCTTACAAGAGTTCCTGGCTGGCTAATGTCAATTCTTGCATTCAATGTTTGAAAGCGATTAGCCGTCATTAATAAATGGTGACGGCATTGGTATACAGCTTCTATCTCTCGATAGAATCTGGATTTACGTCACCCAGCGTACAGGAGACTCTGCATGCAGTAAAGACTCAGGTAACAGGGCAAACTGTTACAATATGTTTGTCCACATTACCCACGTCTTTGCTGAGGTACTCTTCACATCAGTAGACTGTGGTTGGAGTAAAGCTTTAAGGGTCTACACAAAAAGCGTAAAAGAAGAAAAAGGAAAAAAAGAAAAAGCCTAATGTTCAGGTGAAATGCTTAGGTGCTCTGCAGAATAGTCAAAGAAAACGTAATTTGTACATTCAATTACTTAAACTAACAGACCTCTAACAAAACTCCGGAATATTTTTCTCATATACAATACCAAAGGAACCAAAACAACCTAATGATTTTTTTTTTTTTGCTTGAATTCCCTCTTTTACAAAGTCTGCTTGGATAAACATGCCAGACAATCTTCTATCCATGCGTATTCTGTTTATAGTGCTAGCAGTATAGTCTATCCTCTGGCTAATTAGGTTTAGTTTAGGAAAGGAAAAAGTTGTTAAAGATCTAATTCAGCTTGGAACATACCAGAATATCAATGCAAAAAGTTCATTTAATGATATTTGAGGCATGATGCCAAAAACTGATATTATTGTGTAATACCTCTTACCGCCTTTCATCAAATTGATTTGCGTATCATTATTGGAGAGCAGGAGATACTGGATGTATTAGTCAGATGAGATGTATCAGGTATCATGATACAGAATTTCACATTTTTATGTTTTTTTTAAATCTATTTTGTCAATAACTGTATTTCTGCTGGTCTTTCCCATAGACATCTGGCATTTCTGAACGTGGGCATTTAAATATAATATACTAGACATAGGATGGAGCTGAAGTCGGGTCACTTTTGCACCTAATGCTCCAGAGTTTTCTCAAAGAATACATTATATTTTTTTAAATTTTTTTTTTGTGATTTCATTGTAGGATTGACACCTCTGCACTATGCTGTCTTGGCTCATAATTTTACAGTTAAGGAATATGAAAACAGACACCTTAAAAAAGATGTGAAGAAATGTCTTCATTACAGGAAGGGGGGATTGCTGCAAGGTGTGAAATGTTTACTGCAAATGGGAGCAGATCCATTAACCAGGGTATAAAAACTATATAACTGAATATTCATTTTATTTTGTTTTGATTTTAGGAATACTGAGCTTGATTTGTAAAAAGATTTGTATTTTAAACTCCAAAAATAGTGTATTTCACCCACACACGTCAAGAGCAGAATTCTGGGGAAATTGTAGATTAATACAACTTCTCAAAATTAGTATGCTCAAGGCTGACTTTCCCAAGGTCCATATTGAGGTATGTAGGTAATCCAAAACAATAATTTTGGAATTTACATCAAATTGTATGTTTAACATATTCACCACAACTTTTTGGCAACTTTGAGCTAACTATACATGTTATTACATGTATATGTGTATGTATGTATTTGTCAGTGTGTGTATCTATGTGTTTGTCACTGTGAGTATATGTGCATCTGTCTGTCATTGTGTGTGTATGTGTCAATATACGTCTGTTTGTGATTCTGTATGTCAGTGTGTATGTGTCAGAGGGTGTAAATATGTGTTTCTCAATGTGTATGTATGTGTCAGTGTGTGTATCTGTATGTCAGTGTGTGCATATGTCAGTGAGTATCTATGTGTGTGTCATTAAGTATGTATGTGTCAGCAAGTACAAATGTGTGTATCTGAATGTCAGTGTGTATATGTGTGTATCTGAGTGTATGTGTATTAGTTAGTGAGTGTATTTGTGTGTTTGAGTCAATGTGTATTTGTATCTGTGTGTGTATATTTGTATGTGGCAGTGTATGTGTATATATGCGTAGATCCCAGCAATCAAATGCCAACACTACATGCAAACACACAAAAAAAGATTAACGCACCAGGGCCTTCACTATATTAGTTCTGCCACTGATTAATGCACCAGGGCCCTCACTATATTAGCTCTACCACTGATTAATGCCGTATTATAGTACTCACTTAGAAAAAAATATTTTCTAATCACAGATCTTTAGGTATTATATATATATTTTAGTGTGACACAATTATTCATTGTTTCTTATATTTCTTCTTAAATTTATTTTTCTTATTTTACTTCTTATTTTGTTTTATATCAGGAGCTTAAGACTGGTCAAACGTCCATACAGTTAGCCCACTCCGAGGATAACAAAGAAATGGTTTCTTTCTTTAGCAACCTCTATCCTAACATGAAAGAAATGTTGAATGAGGTATAATAAGAATGTCTATTTTAGGAAATTAAAACCTACACTGATTTGAAAAGAATGTACATGACATATATTGATAATCTACTGTTTTATATTATGAGCGTCTGTGTAATTCAATTTTTACAATGAAAACAGAACAATTAAAAAAAACTTCAAAGGCCATTTAGTAAATCCTTGTCTAGCCATTACTGAACTTAAAGGAATACTTAAACCACCATAGCCAGTATAGCCCAGTGAAGTAGTTATGGTGCCAGAAGTCTTAAGCTGATCTCACTAATAATTCTGGTGGTTTTCTTTATGGTGCCTGGAGTGTACTGATGCTTTCCCATAGTAAGACATGAAACTTTTTTCAGTATAGACAACTTACCTGGGATCTCGGTGCCCGACGCTGCCACTTCCTCTACAGTTGGAAGCTCTTACACTCATCTAAAACAGGCGTATGCAGATATAGGCTGAGAGCACTAGGCAGATGCTCTCAGCCAATGAGCGAGACCTGCACTGCAGTTTGTAGCTCTGTGGAGTTGTCACACGCCGCTTGCAGGAGTGTCCAACTAAAGAGGAGGCTAGAGCAGGTGTCCAACTGACTCCACGTAAGTTGTCAATGGCTTGACTAATTACTCTGGGTGGGCGCCAAGTGTCTCCTGGCATGATGTCCAATTATTGCAGACAAGTACTATAATTGTTTCTTTTCCTTTTTTTTTATAAAGAGATGCTGCAAAGACCGTTGATGCAGCTACCTGCAGCATAAAATATGCAAACACTAAATAATTAATGTTAAAGGAACACAGTAGAGTCAGGAACACAAACATATTTCTGAACTTACAGTGTTAAAAACTCTTTTTCGGCCCCCACCTCTCCCTTGTCCTCCTTAAATAGGGTGAAAACTTACCTTATTTCCAGCACCGGTGTTTGGCTCTTCCCATAATCCACCTTCTTGACTGACATCATCAGAATTGATGATCTCAGCCAATCACAATGTTTTCCCATAAGAAAGCATTGGATTGGCTGAGATTGCCAAGTAGGCCATATGTCCCACTTGTTAATCAGCATCTCCTCAAAGAGATGCATTGGTATAAAAGGTTTAAAAATAATATCCGGAAGTATTACTTTACTGAGAGGGTAGTGGATGCATGGAATAGCCTTCCAGCTGAAGAGGTAGAGATTAACACAGTAATTTATTTTAGGCATGTGTGGGATAGGCATAATGTTATCCTAACTATAAAATAAGGCCAATGGTTCTTATCTGCCATCACATTCTGTTTCTATGTTTCTATGTAAGTTCAATGTCTCCGTACAGGGGGTGCAGACACTGACTGTCAGTCACACTGCACAGCACTGGCCCAGGAAGCATCTGAGGAGTGGCCACTGGAGGTGTCCCTAGACTTCAATGTAAACACTGCCTTTTCTCTGGAAAAATAGTGTTTACAGCAAAAAGCCTGAAGGGAATGATTATACTCACCAGAACAAATACAATAAATAATATAAGAAACTTGTTTTGGTTCTCCAGGACTACACATAAACTGTGATTTGTCCTCTTTTTAAAAATGTCCATGGGTTCCTCGAAAAAAGAGAAAAAGTGCAATACTCAAACGTACAGGTTAAAGTTGGTGATATCAGATGTTACATTAACAGAAGACATTTTCAAATAGTTTGAAATAATAAACACCAAATTTCTCTTGTTTGCTGTTCTTACAGAAGCATACATTGTATTCGGTGTTTGAAATGTTGGTGGGAGAATATTGTATTCATCAACAAGTTGTGCCATCCCTTTAAGTATCTGGTTTGTATATTTTCTTCATGTTATCCATAAATTGTGATCCTTAGAATTCTTATTGATTCTAGATATCTAAATTTAATTTTCTCGATTTTAATTCATTATTTGACCTTCAAAACAAGGCATACAACACTGATCATCTCAAAAGAAAATAATACTCAGCGACGCTAAGCTGATGAGATTTTAACATCTGTCCACAAGAATAGAACTTGGGTTGTGGACACAGAGCAGGAGCCTAACACAGGGAGATTCCAAAGCATAGTCCAAACATGTATCAAAGTCCAGGTGGAGCGCAGGTCAGGAAGACAGTGTGTAGGCACAGTCCAAAATTTAGATCAAGAAGCAAAGGTCAGAATCCAAGATTAGCAAAGAGTCCAGAAACACACTACACAAAGACAATCCAGAGACAATCTCAGATTTCAAATATATATATATATAAATATATATGTAAAATCAAGAGGGCTGCACTCACCTGAACATGCATACAATACAGTGCCGCTGGGTCCAATTCATTCAACATACAAAATCCTGCGCACTCATTCATTCACTAAACAGCGATTTCAAGTCTAACAAAATGTAATAGTTTTTTGGGGGGGGGGTTTAAACACCTCACCTAGGCAAAAAATAATTTGTTACAGTATACCATCATACATTCAGACATTGCATGGATTCATCTCATAAGAGGCGGCAATAAGTTGCTAGAGTAGGACCTGCCAAAAATGGGGTACATTGATGTTGTGGAATGCGTATGCAATATATGATCATATAATGTAACTAAACCCCCATACTTTTTGCCTAGGTGAGATGTTTCTAAATAAAACTATTACAATCTGTCAGACTCGAAATTGCTGTTTAGTGAATGAGTGAATCTTGTATGTTGTCTACCGTTATATATACCATTGCAAATAGGATTTGGCCACACCACCCTGAATTCACTGGGATCCACTCATATCCACACTGCATCCTGGGAAGATGAAGATGATTTTGGAAACAAAACATTTTATAACATTATTTCTTTGTACTTACGTAGGCCTTGATTTAATATTGTTTGGATACGTTTTTCAAATGATTTAAACTATTGAAAACTATTTTACTTTTTTATTTTTTTATATTTTATATCAAGATATTATATCAATGTATATATTTTCTATATTGATATATTTATGTATGATATATTTTTTATATTTAAGTCATTTGAAGAGCTTATCCACAAATATTAAATCTGGGTCGTAGTTAATTAAAAAATATATGTTGATTACATTTGTAATTATTTAGGTGCACTTTTTCCGTAATATTCTATTCTATAAGTTATGATCATCCAGTTGCAGTACATTTTATTAAACATTTCATATTGTTAATATTCTTGCAGTGACCAAGACTATGGAATCTAAAACTGTCACATTAACCAAGGATGACTTTAAATATGCATGTCAAATAAATTTGTTTAACTAACACAGGATCTGCTGACAACACAAACAGAAAATACAAAACAATAGTGTGTATATTTTTATTGTGTGAATCTATTACAACTTTTTTGTAGCCTGACTGTGTATCAGGTCAATTATAACATAGGCTGGGGAGGGCTTACTTATAGTTTAATATGATAAACACTAAAATAAACTTTACAAAAGCATTTTCATTAGACCTTTCCGATGGGGGGTGGAGGGGAGGAGCATACCACTGAAAAATGCAGTATTGATCCAATAAGACAATTTGCTGTGAGCAGTAACCAGGACCCGGATGAATATAGTGTTTTTTTATCCCAGTATTGTGAAACTATAAAACTGCATGGAACCCAACTTTGAGTCCAGACTCAGGAGTTAGCATTCACTGTTTTAGATTACCAGTTTCTGGAGTTTTCAGACACAAGACATCAGCTTAGATTTGAAAGAAAATCATGAACTGGTTTGCAGTTACATAAACAGAAAATGCAGATGTTTTTGGATTTTGGGTCCCTGTAAGAGATCGTCCCCAGAAATGTACTTGAAAGACCAAGTATTGTTTTAATAATCTAAGTAATATCTCTGCTCTCCTTCATGAACTTATCTTGGCACATAATGGAACTAATTCTAGCGCTAGACTATCAGCAACTTAAAAACCACTTATGCATCCATCTATGTCCTTAATTTAATAAGCTTTCCACATGATTCAATACTGTTGGAAAAAAATTACAAATGGTTTATCTACAAATATTCCCATAGACTTTAATTGTTACTTCTGTAGATAAATAATTTGGAGAGTTTTCAAACAGTATTTAATAATTTGGAAAGCTTATTAAAGCTGAGGGAAGGAGATTCTCACCCAAAATTTTATGGTACATGGCCCTGTCCATCATCCCTTTCATGCGGTGCAGTTGTCCTGTCCTGTTAGCAGAAAAATACTCCCAAAGCATAATTTTTCCAACTCCATGTTTGACGGTGGAGATGGTGTTCTTGGAGTCATAGGCAGCATTCCTCCTCCTCTAAACAAGTTGAGTTGATGCCAAAGAGCTAAATTTTGGTCTCATCTGACCACAACACTTTCACACAGTTCTCCTCTGAATCATTCAGATGTTCATTGGCAAACTTCAAACGGGCCTGTACATGTGCTTTCTTGAGCAGGGGACCTTGTGGGCACTGCAGGATTTCAGTCCTTCACGCTGTAGTGTATTATCAATTGTTTTCTTGGTGACTATTGTCCTAGCTGCCTTAAGATCATTAACAAGATCCTCCCGTGTAGTTCTGGGCTGATTCCTCCCCGTTCTCATTATCATTGAAACTCCACAAGGTGAGATATTGCATGGAGACCAGACTGAGGGAGACTGACAGTTATTTATTTTGTGTTTCTTCCATTTGCGAATAATCGCACCAACTATTGTCACCTTCTCACCAAGCTACTTTGCCATCGCATCGCCGCTTTGCCGTTGGTCATTTCTTTGTCAGTGGGCAAACATTCAAAATCAGCAGAGAATCAAATACTTTTTTTCCTTCACTGTATATTTGATTATTAATTATGTTGCATAGATGTGCAATTTAATTTCTGAATTGTGCATTGTGTAATTTCTTGACCAAATGTCACTCTCCTTAACTTGAATGCAATTCAGATAACATGTGGCTTTATTTAATGGATTGGAATAAAATTGTAAATTTTCACTTTGTTTTGTTGCTGTGATGCTTGTCATTCACTCATGTTAAAGGTTAGAATTATTAATGCTGTTGTACCTAATATATCATAAACTCATAGACTGATATTATTAAATTGCATTACGGCAGATGCTCAACCTAAGCTCAAGCAATATAAAGTGATATGGAGTAACATGGAGCTCTTCTAATACCTGTGATGTTATTTGTAAAATAGAGAAGGGAATTGGGAAGAAGTAGACTGATGAATGGGATCAATGGGTTGTAGTAAATGACACAGAGGGAATAAGTGTTTTTATTTTTGTATATCTTTCAATACACCTTTGAAATAACACTTTGTACTATAAAAAATCGGCAGCTTTTTATCACAGCAAATAATGGGTTGAGATTATTCGGATAACTAAAGAACCATGCCATAACCAAACGTAGCCAGGATTTACATTTATACTTTTTTTCAAGTAGTGTGATTATATATTGTTTGCATATTTAATACAGAATGGAGTTACGATAAGATATGATGGTTGACATTGAAGGAATTAAGGAATTAAGCAATCGTGTCACCCATTTTTAAACCAGTCAATCAACAAAATCTTCAATGCTGACTCTGGATCAAAATACTGATAAAGCATTTAGGAGAGTGAGATGGGCAAATCATCCAAGCAATAGGTTTAATGTATTAAAGACAAGCAGGGATTGAGGACAGCTCTGTACTTTTATTCCAGCTTTTATCTGTGGAATACATTAAATATAAAGTTGATTCTCCGCTTTTATCCGAATTCTGGTGATTGTTCATTTGTTAGTGATAGGAGCTGAATTTGTTAAAATGACAAACTATGAAGTGAGCAGATGTCAAATGTCAGACAACAAGACTGCATTAGGGATCATACAATGTGCTTTATAGGACTTGCTCAGCTTACAAAACTCTACTCAAGGTTTTGTGTCCAGGAAAAAAAGTTGTATTTCAATATGTGTATTAAATGTGAATCAGTTACTCACAATAAATTATTGTATTCCCTAGGGTTATCCCCTACTTTTCCAGTCTAGGTGACCATTTTTTGTGGGTTAGGTACGGGACGAGGGTGTTACACTAAACCCCTATCCTTGACCGCTCCCCTTCTTTTCTTTGTTAGTGTTAGTGTACTAACAATGTGTGCATTTTCAATAACAAATGTCATCACTTGAAGCATTTTTAAATGAAATCTACTAATACAGAAAGGTGATATTGTATATCTCCATAACAACTCAGGGAGTTTTCCTGGCACTGTAGCTAAATAAACCCCTTAGTATAGTTAAAACCCCTTAGTATTGTTAAAACCCCTTTTGTCACTTATTTGATTCCAGCACCGATGTCCCTTGATGCTGGTTCGGGCCGGCAGGGGACCTAATGCGCATGTGCAGTGAGAGCCACGCTCAGAATAGGTATTTTATCAAAAACTGCAATAACTACCATTGCAATGTAAGGGGACCTGGGACAATGCACCCAGACCACTTCAATTATGCTTTTTTTCCGACAGAAATGTATCTGGAAACTTTTTGCCACAATTATTTGTCAGACTTCTAAATTAGAAAATTGTGTGATAACTGACAGATTTTCCCATTAAGAAAATAGCCACATTTTAGATCACTTTAATACATTTGATCAAATTAATTGCAGAATTGAACTGCCATTTTTTTAGAACACTTTGATAAACATCCCTCTATGTTTCTATGTTACTCATTTTTAGAACGTAAATGGTTAAACCGTTGCCATTCTTACAAAACTGGACTTGTGGCCACAAAATGATATCTGTGTTATATATTGTGAAACATTTTTTTTTTTGGCACACATCTAAGTAACTGGTAGCTCTAGACTGGGAATTAGCCTTAACTATGTAAACATTGGTCTAGCTCAAGTGCAATGTTATGAGAAATTAACTTGAAAGTATTTAATGTGATTATGTACATTTAGGGAAGGGCTCCTAATACATATTGGTATTCCAACTTTTCATCATGTTTTTGACAATCTGTGGAAATGTGTTCCTCCGAAAGAAAAGAATTTACCATATGAACACAGGTGAGTATCTAGGACTTAAAAATTCTCACGGACACACCTGGGTAATTGAAGACATAAAGATTGCCACTTTTCTTAATTCTGTAAATGATATTGTGTATTCCCTCCGATAAAGTTCAATACTCAGTATGTTGCCTGCCAGAACCCAGTTTCATGCAGAACACTCTTTAACCTTTTCAATGCCAAGTAAATAGTTGTAGAATTTAATTAAATTTTATGATCTGTTAGCAATTTGTTTAACCTTTAACATTTGTATGCAGCTTTGTTGGTTACCATCTGCGCCATCTTTATACTTACTGTGTTGTACGGTTTATTTGTGTTTGCTGTTTTACACATTACAAGCTTTGCCTAAAACTGTTCAAGACAAAAAAAATATCTAAGGTTATATTGCATGATGGAAAGTAATGTGTATGTTTTTTTATTCCGGTATGTATAAACAGCACATTTTTAATGACGAAAAAAAAGAATGCGTCGATTTTTTTTGGGGGGTGGTCAATAAAAAAAAATTCTAAATACAATTACAGAAAAATTAAGTTGGAAACATTATATTGACATCGATATCCCTGCATCATTGTGTATCTTTCTTTTATGCACTGTCACTCCCCCCTTACAGAAAGGAACCTGATCAAGAATCATTCTAAAAAGATCTTCACAATTTTGGAATAACTTTCCAAAAATCATAAAATCTACCAACAACCCGACGTTTCTAAAATAAAAGTCGTTTTTTTTTCTTCCTTTTAGCAGGTAAAAAAAAAGACAACATAAAGGCACATACATACAAATTGCCACAGTGAGAATAATACACATAGATATTTTCATATGCATGTAATTTCACAAACCCAATATTTATTCAGGGAGCATGAGTGATAACAATACATGAACTGGGACCACGAGATACAGCTATCATAATTGGAGTAATAAACCACAGTGAGAGTAAAAGGCGCAAACAAGAATATTCGGCCCTGTTACCCATCCATACCCAGACGTGGGGTTCTACTGAGATGAGATTTACCTATAACCATGGGGGCGGAAGGGAGGTAGGGGTAGGAAAGATAAACACTTTAATGAGCTGCAATATTTAACTGGTGTCAGGCTGCAATAACTACATAGCGAAAACTAGCTAATTAATTTTAAAAAGTAAAGGCCAAAATTGGCCGTACGGTAGAGTCATATGGCTTTAAATGCTGCTTAAGGACATTTCCTGCCAATAAGGCTAAGACTAAAAAGTAAAGTAAACGTGTAAACCCACAACTTAAATCCACTGAAATCAACACAAATACAAGGGTTTGATAATATGTGCTGTGCTTGAGTTAGGTTACTGAGCTTGTGTTATCTCCAGACAGTGGTAGGAACAGTACTACTGTGTTCAGATCCCATGTGTGCATAGAGTCTAGGCCTATGGGCCAAGTGGAAGTCCCTCCATTCCCAAGACTGTAAAAAAGAGCAGAACTTCTTCCAGAGAAGTGAGAGTATGAACAGTTTGTCTCTGGATACTGATAAGGTCCAAGGTGCTGTCCATCTGTAGGCAATGCCAGCTTTCTGTAGTCGCTGCGTAACAAAATCTTCTCCATTGAAGGGTTCATTGTGGTAGAACCTGATAGAACGTAAGGTTGTTATTTTCAAATGAATATGGTGTTCTGCCTTGTATCGCTGCCATGATACGGCCAGGGCCATCTTTAATACTGATTGGGCAGGTATTTGCTTTGGCCCCCTAGGTCTAGCATGCATCCACGCACTCCACCCCCTCACAAAAAAACAAACAAAAAAAAACCACTTAGCCGTACTCAAAAAAGACAAAATACACACACTGACACACATACAGATGCAGACACTGACATACATAGGGATACACACATACACAGGTACAGACATACAGAGACAGATACACATAAGTGCATAGACAGGTAGGCACACATGCAGATCCACATTTACACACATCCAGATACACAGACGCACAGATACACTCACTGACAAGCATGCAGATAAACAGACACACTAGCACACATACAGATAAACAGACAAATACACTGACAAACATGCAGATACACACAATAACATACAGATACATACACGGACGCACATGTAGATAAACAGACACACAATAACACACATACATATACAAAATGCACAGGTATACACACTGACATACACTAACACACATACAGATACACAGACACACACACTGACACACATTCAGATACACAGACACACAGAATGATGCAAATTTAGATACACACACTTACACACATACAGACAAACATTTACATGCACAGGTACACATACAGACAAATACACACACAGATAAACATACAGACAAACAGATACGCATACAGACACACAGTTACACACGTACAAACAGATACAAAGACACAGATAGTCATACGGACACACAGATACACATACAGACACATATATGCATACAGACACACAGATACATATACAGACACAAAGGTTGGCATAAGGATACACAGATACACATACGGACACACAGAAAGACATACAGATACACAAATGGACACACACACAGATACAGACACACATGCAGATACACATAAAGACAAACATACAAACAGATACACAGACACACAAAAACAGATACACATAGAAACAGATACACAGACACACATACAAACAGATACACATACAGACACACATACAAACATGCAAAATGTACATTGTTTAGTCACCCTTCTGTGTCCTACATTTTAGGTCTAGGAGGATGACTCCCCTGGGGTCCAGTGGCTGCCTCAGGCTGACTCCCTCCTCCCTCTAGATTGTCAAAGCGAAATGCCTTCTGAGTGGATTGTAGTTGTTGCATGGTTTCTTTGACCAAGGCCCCATTCTGATGAATATCCAGTAAATCTACTTCTGTGGCCTGAAGTTGGTCCCTCATTACCTGCATGTCTGCCTTCATCAGCCCAAGATCTGCTTAAAATAGCTTCTGTATGTCAGCAAGTAAGTTTTTAATGCTTTGCTGTGTTGCTGGAATTGTCACTGTAGTGAACTCTGGTAGAGTGGTCTGAGGGGAATGACATTTGAACATGCCCATTTGGGCTCTGAGCCACATTCATCACACTTTTTTTGTGTGTCTGCCATTTTGAGAGCAGAGCGGTGGTGAAAGTGCCAATATCTTGATTTTCAGCTTGGACACCTGTGTTTGGCTTCTTGCGGCCCATCTCTGCAAACTGTATCAAGTTTATTTGGTGCTGCCAACAGTGAGAATGACTCACCACTAGGTGCTCCCGCAGTCGGACACAAGGCACCTCTTAGCTTATATGTGAGGTAGGTGCCGGAGCTTCTTCACTGTTTTTTGCATGCCGGGCCTAAGAGGAATGGCATCGGGTCAGAATTGGATGCCGTGAGGTAAGTATCCAGTCGATTTGGTGCTGTAAAGGGTGTAATGAGTTAGTGACTAAAATTTGGAAAAAATGCAGGAGCTTTTCAGTTTGGCATCCTTCTTGCTCCGACACTAGGTCTCGCCTCAGTATATCTTTTTTAATTTGTGATTCTGTATTGATACTTCATTATTAATGCTTTCTGGTATATGTATGAAAAAAATGAACTAAATTCTCTATGTATTCTTCCTGCTAAAACACTTTTGTATTTATTCACTAAACTATAAATTGTAGAAAATTGATTAAGTAATTGTGCACATGTTAGGCCAAATACCCAATCTAGTAATATTATTGCGTTGAAGAATGTTTTGGGTTTCTTTTGGTTTCAACTTGCCTATTGTGTCTAAATTTACATTTCTCTTGTCAATTCTCTACAACCATCTTTCCATCTCTATTTTCCATTCTATCATCTCTTTACTTTTACCATCTCTCTTGGTTTTCTTTTAGACTCATGTCTGACAGATCTTTGGCTCCAGCACGGCCCTCTTGTTCTCTCCCTCAAGGGATATCATTTTCACTCCTACCAGCAAGTGGACATGCCAACTTTATGTTAAGTGTACTGTTACCTTTTTATGTATGCTTGATTGGTGACCAGCTGATTAATGTTGCAGAATTGGAAGGATTGGACGGCAGGGGATTGAATATATTTTATGGCATCAAACATTCAAACATGTCATGTTTCCTTTTTATCAATAACGTGTTTGATTCACAATTCCTGGTTAAGTAAACAGTGCCATATCGAAATACAAAACTATGATATAAAAACTTGATATCTAAAATTAATGTTTTTTGTTTGTTTGTTTTTTAAATTGCAGTACATTTACACCACCACAGCTCTTTTCCAATTGGGTAAAGCAATAAAAATTAATGGTGTGAATTTTGTGCCAAGGCCATAATTGGTTTTCACAAAGGAAATGATTGAATGTCTGTGAGACCCATCTCTAAATAACATTTAGGGATAACTGCTCATTGTGAATTAACCTAGTTATAAGGTATTGCTTTTTCTATCCATTGGTTTTATCACCTCATAAAGGTTCATTAAACTGTTTATTACTATTGCCAATAAATCATAATAACTGCATTATATATTTTTTATATTTCTTGATAATAGTTTCATTACTATGAGATGGGAAGTTCTGTTTAAAAAAATAACTATAAAAATAAATAAAACTGACATCAGCCACAACACAGAATAAAACTATAACCCCCATAAAAGTTGTACCCTATATTGTGTAATTGAGTGCCTTTTGAGATACCAGTATGGTTTTATTTTCTTCCTGGTTCCTGTATAAATATATGGTAAGAATAATATTAACACAATTAGACAAAAATACAAAGACAAATATTGGATTCAATTTAGTTGTACATGTTGATTCTTATTTTCTTTATAGTATGTAACTAGCTTTTGCCAGACACCCAAGGACAGTTACATAGTTACATAGTTACATAACTGAAAAGAGACTTGCGTCCATCAAGTTCAACCTTCCTCACATATGTTTTTGCTGTTGAACCAAAAAAAGACAAATAACCCAGTCTGAAGCGCTTCTAATTTTGCTACAAACTAGGAAAAAAATTCCTTCTTGACCCCAAAATGGCAGTCAGGAGTCAAGCAGCTATTACCCCACTAATCAGAAATTCTATCCCTGTATGTTTTTGCAAGCATACTCCAATTTCTGTTTAAACATCTGTATGGACTCTGATAAAACCACCTCTTCAGGCAGAGAATGCCATATCCTTATAGTTCTTACGGTAAAAAAAAAACCTTTTCTTTGCCTTAGACTAAATCTCCTTTCTCCAAAACTAAATCCGTAACATTGTGTCCTTTGTAAAGCCCTGTTTATGAATAGATTTCCAGATACTGGGACAATAGTTTCCATGTCGCATACTCCAGTGGCACATTAGCTAAAATGGAATAAAGGTTATTACAGACTCTGAATGCTGTGACCGCTCCATGCATTCGCAGTAGGAAAATTCAGCTCAGCCAAATCTCGAATGAAAAACAAAGGAAGGACACCATATATAAACCTGATAAACCTTGGTACTGTGGCCTATTTTGGTTCTAGTGCTATTTACTGTTTAATAATGGATTTCAATTTCTGACGAATCTTCCTCTTTGGTTTTTTCAGACCCAGAACACATTTTGGCTTTTGGGTATCTCTGGCATTTGACCTTAGGCCTGTTTCTCAAGTATACTTTTCTCTTCCTTACATTTTGCCTCTTTTGAGCTTTTTACATCAAGTCTGACCATTCTAAAGTCCATTAACATGTGTCACTATTCTTCAGCTTTATATTTTCTTATCATTGGTGTTAGATCTGGTTTTGGAGAGTAAGACCCTATACGAGTCAATGCAGCTTGTAGGAGATAACTATGGTACAGAGATCCCAGAGGACAGAAAACTTTGCGTATTTGACTATTCGTGCCAAATCACAGGCAATGCGAGAACACGCATCAGGTAGCAATATGTAACTTTATTATAATGATACTAGGATATGTTAGGTACTTTCCGACTATTTTAGTGTTTATTCAAAACTTGACACAAAGTCATTACAATATTCATGAGTTCTTAACTTTTAATTCCATAGTTGTTTCTTTTATCATAAAAACATTAACATTTTATTGGTAGTTTTGAAATCACTATTTATTTTTATCCTTTCGGGATTTTAAGGGATTTATATATAATAAACAGACAACTTTGTTTTGTACAGTAGAACAATGAGGAATGAGAGAGAAAAATTTAAACTGAGGAAATATACAATGTTTTCCTGGCTTCCCATCCACTTCACCAACTCATTTTTTTCTAATAAAATTCTAATTTAGCATGTTTACAAAATGACCAACATCTTAAATCTGATTTGTGTTGGCATGTACCCAACGTGAATATCAAACATGTCCCTTTCTCTGTATAAACGCACAAATGATCACACCTATATTAATATATTCTGTCCTCCAGTGGCGTACACATGACCCATGGGGCCCCGGTGCGAAAATTGATCCGTGGCCCCCCCCCGCGCGGGCCGGGCTGCAACACATGACGGTGGGCACCTGGTCGCAGAGGTTACAGGGCTGCGACCCCTGCGACCGCGGTATGTACGCCAGTGCATGCAGATGCACACACACTTAAAGGACCACTCTAGGCACCCAGACCACTTCAGCTTAATGAAGTGGTCTGGGTGCCAGGTCCAGCTAGGATTAACCCATTTTTTCATAAACATAGCAGTTTCAGAGAAACTGCTGTGTTTCTGAATGGGTTAAGCCTTCCCCTATTTCCTCTAGCGGCTGTCTCATTGACAGCCGCTAGAGGCGCTTGCATGCTTCTCACTGTGATTTTCACAGTGAGAGCACGCCATCGTCCATATAATGCTTTCCTATGTGACTGGCTGAATGCGCGCGCAGCTCTTGCCGCGCGTGCGCATACAGCCAACGGGGAGGAGAAGAGGAAGATCGGAGGAGGAGAGCTCTCCCCCCAGCGCTGGAAAAAAGTACGTTTTACCCCTTTTCCCCTTTCCAGAAGCGGGCGGGAGGGGGTCCCTGAGGGTGGGGGCACCCTCAGGGCACTATAGTGCCAGGAAAACGAGTATGTTTTCCTGGCACTATAGTGGTCCTTTAAAGGACCACTACAGACACCCAGATCACATCAGCTCAATGAAATTGTCTGGGTGTCAGGTCCCTCTAGTTTTAACCCTGCAGCTGAAAACATAGCAGTTTCAGAGAAACTGCTATGTTTCACTGAGGGTTAATCCAGCCTCTAGTGGCTGTCTCACTGACAGCCGCTAGAGGAGCACACTGAACGTCCATAGGAAAGCATAGAGTAATGCTTTCTATGGGCGGTTTGAATGCGTGCGCGGTCGCATTCGGAGCTGAGAGGCTGAGGGATCCTCAGTGCCAAGGGAGTCCGGCGCTGGAGAAAGGTAAGTGCTGAAGACACACACACACACACTTACAGACGCATACACACTAGCTAACAGACACACACGTTTACTGACAGAGACACAGTCAGCGACAGACATACATACACACTCACTTACAAAACATACACCCTCATTGACAAACACACACTCACTAACAGACATCAAACAGACTCACTAACACACACACACTCAGTAAGACACACACAGTAACACACTCATTGACACTCACTAGCAGACACACACACTAACACTCACTCTAACACTCACACACACTAACACTCACACTCACTAGCAGACACTAACACTCACACTAACTAGCAGACACACACTAACACTCACTCTAACACTCACACTAACACTCACTAGCAGACACACACTAACACTCACACTAACACTAACTAGCAAACACACACTAACACTCACTCTAACACTCACACTAACACTCACTAGCAGACACACACACTAACACTCACTCTAACACACACACTAACACTCACTAGCAGACACACACACTAACACTCACACACACTAACACTCACACTAACACTGACACACTAACACTCACTCTAACCCTCACACTAACCCTCACACTAACCCTCACTCTAACACTCACACTAACACTCACACAGACACTCAAACACTAACACATTTTTTTTTTATTATTTAATCCCCCCAGCCTCCTTACCTTTTGGAGTGCTGGGGGGAATCCCTGGGGTCCAGTGGTGGTGCTGCTGGGCTCCTGGTCACTGGGTGGGTGGGCGGGCTGCCTGGCCGGCCGGCGCGCGCGCGAGGGAGCACTCAGTGCTTCCTCTTCAGCTCCCTCGCGCGCCCGTCTGCCTGCCCGCCTGACCGGCCACCCGCCCGGGTCAGCAAGGCCAGCCTCAGGGGGGCCCTGGGGTGGTCGGCTCCTGGGCCCCCCAGGGGAAGAGGCTGGCCCTGTAGGTACATACCGGGTCGCAGGGGCGGCCGGGCCCCCTGGTGGGCCGGGCCTGGTCGCAGTCGCGACCCCTGCGACCCTGGTATGTACGCCACTGCTGTCCTCAAAAAGACATTATTTCAATGTTTATGACTGCATTCCTAGAAACTATTATTATTGCAATGTCTAATAAATGTTCTTTCATCCTGTCTAACAGTAATCTGTAATCTGTATTATCCATCATATAAATGAATCACAATTAATAAAATTACAAATGTCATATGTTATCCTGGCTACAGAAGAGAAAAATAGTTCACCAGATTCAATATATTTTCAGCATTTACCCCTCTTTTAACAAGAGATTTATTTTATATAATCAGTAAAGAAAAGTCTGGTGCATATGTAGACTGGAAAACTATTGGTCTGTGAAAGCTATTGGGGGAAATGAGTTGAATATTCAAAGAAAGAATGTAAAAAAGGGGCTATGTATTGTACTGCAAAATATATACATAATATAAATTGTATACAAAATAAATATTATGCATATATTTTGCAGTACTTATAGGCACATTTTCTCATTTTGTTCACACATCATGTGAGAAAAAGTAAAAAAAACAGAGGACAAAAGAGTATGTGTTATAAAATATCTATATTTATATTTTATATATATTTATTAAATGTATATTATATGAATATATAAATGTTGATTTTTGCTTTTTTATTGCTCCGCCTTCTTTTCCCTCTTTTGGTCACTTTTCACTTGACCTGTGAATAAAATCAGCAGTTAATAACTGTCCCCTAGCCATGAACCATATTTTCCCCATCAACCATCTTTTTAAGCGACATGGGCGGAACTCAGAATCCCGAAACAAATAGTGTAAAAGTGTCACTTTTGATAAAGCCCAAACCAGGGCGAAACGCGTCAAGGGAAGGACTGGAAGCTATCTTATATGTCTTAATATATTTTTTTTATATATTTTTTGTGAAATAAAGTGAAGCTTTTTTTTATCCAATCCTCTGGCTTTCTGGTGCTGCTGGTTTCCTGATACATCCATACATCCTTTCGTGGGGATCATACCACCACAAGCTATCATCACCAGAGCAAGTTATTGCTCTGGATACTGTAAGTAGGATACCTACATTTTCTTTTCCAATTTTTGGTTTTTGATACTGTACCATTGGTTTGTGTATTCTGTTTTTTTCTTCTCTCCCATATATATGGTTGCTGAGTTTTGGACACCCTAACATCTACAGATCTTAAGACGGGGATTGTACTGTCCAGGCGCTATACAGCAGAGCTCTTAGTAGCTCTGCAAAGTGTGAGTTTGCCTTTTATCTACAATTAAGTCTGTTTAAGATTACACCATTCAAAATTTAAACATATTGCACTATTATTTTATTATTCTTATCTTTTTTGAGGTTTTTTACATGCTGTACTACCCGAGATCTATATGTATGTATGTATGTATGATATGATCAATTGAAATTTTTCTGGCGCAGTTTACCACCTTTCCTATTTTCACATTTCTGTTCACCATATAGCAGGCATTGGGAAGTCCTGCTGGTTCACTGCTGCCTTATACACTTTTTGTTTTTTTTAGTGAGCGCCTAAACTCTCTCTTTTTCACTTGAATAGTACATTACATGTCTAATTCCAGTGGATCAGTAGGTTTGGTCTAAATCTAATCAGTATGGCATCTGTACTTAGAGTTTATTTTATCCATTATTCATTTGCTTGCCTACGCATCTATTCTGAGATATAGCACACAAAGAATTATTTACAAAACAATGTCTTCATCAAATGTAAACAGACAGATGAAACATCTTGGTATTCATTTCATGTCATACATATTTAAACGGGGAATATTCACTTTCACTCCCAGTTAATTATTAAGAGGAGTTTTCAGCGGACTACGTACGGTGATATTCTTCGGTGCCAGAAGAAAATGGCTCAGTTATACCAATTAGTTTCTATTTATTTAGCAATAATTTGCAACATCAGGTCTTTGCAAGCACTTCCTCGGAATTCAAGTTGCGAACATGCAGGAAATTGTGCCAGAGCTCAGGTTATCCCAACACTATGTCCAGCAGGTAGGTACTACAAGTAAATTAATGCCTAACATCAATAAATTTCACATTTGTTTTCCAAAAACCCTGGAATTTATATAGCTCAGGCTTTCAATTTTAATAGAGTTATTCCTGTATCAACAGGTTTGGCAATATATTAACTTGGAATTTTGAGTATCGGAGGAGGTGACTGAGACTAGAACATAGTGTACTATACTTTGTTATTGTAACTTTTTTGTGATAAACATACTAACCTAGTTAATGCTGCAGCTTCCAAACTAAGACAGTTATTATGATTATTATTTATATAGTGCATTTTTTCCAATTAATTGATCATTGTCATAAAATACTGCACATATCTTTATTGCTCTACCTTATCTCAGTATTAGGAAGGATAATTTCTATAATTTTTCTAAAGTTGGTCAAAAATTATATGTATAATGCTGGTGCATAAGAACTGGACTTACTAACTATGGCTATTCAGTAACTGGGGAAGAATAACCAAGCTGTAACTCTAGCTGAGTTCTAGAATTTTTCCAGATTTTAGCCTTAGTTTTGCCATTCAGAATTAATTTGCATGGGTTTAATGAATAGCCCTTTGGCATAAAGAAACCAGTTCTACTAATTCTCTGCAATATGTGTCTATTGTGTTACGTAAATGTTCATTGAAAGTTCAACTATATTAAGTCTTCAAAAATATATATTACCTTAAATGTAGATAAATGTAATCTAGGGGCCTGGTTTAAGGAACACTGTCGTTCATTGCAGTAATTATGGTCAGATTTACATGTAAGGTGTCCGTAGGCACAACACTTTTAGGTGCCCCCAGATTCCCCCTCCCACCCCCACAAACACATACACAAAAAAAAGGCAGTTGAAGTGAGTTTAATGAATGTGTTAACTGTATATTGCAGGAATGCAAATGTCTAAAAACAAATATACATTTTTTGGCAACAACATATGTCTACATATTTCTACTCTCTTTGTAATGAATTGTCTTTGAATCTGTCAGTATAGTGAGTGTGTGCAGCTGTGTAAACGCATGCAGGGTTCAGGATAATGTTAGAAGTGCTATGGGTACAGGGGGAGTTAGAGTATAAGAGGATATAATGTCAGAGTTACATAGAGAGTTTACTGTTAAGAGGTTTAAAAGTTTGAGAGGGCGTATAATTGTGGTATAAGTGAATGTTCATGATTATTGTGGTTATAATAGGGTTACATTTAGTATCTGGGTACAGGGGTGTTTGTGTTCCGAGTGCCGGAATTTTGAACTAAAAAAGAGGTTTCTTTAGGCCGTGGGAAGAGTTACATTTAGGTTAGTGGCCAGGGTTTGTTTATGGCACATGTATGTTGATTTAGGGGTTATTTACAAACTCACCCTTTTATGATTGAAAGACCAGCTCAATGAGGTTTTATACATTATGCATCACTCAGTGCTGTCCCTACTATTCCTGCAAGGCATTCTCTGTGTGAGAGAGTACTAGTGGGCAGATAGGAAGTGATTCCATCCACTTCCTGTTCAGCTTCACATACAGACACTGGAGGAAATGGGACAGCTCTATAACTGATTACACCCACTATAAGGGATTCTGCAGTTCTGTTATCAAGCATACAACTGAACTACTGAGGACACTGGTCAAGGCTTCTGGTACTTGTTTCTGCCCACCAGCACAGTGAAGTTAAAAAAATACATATTTTAAATGCTGAAAACAGTGCCTCCTACATGATATACACCTGTAAGCAGATGTCTACTCTAACTAATGCGAAATCGGGCCTGGTAATGGTGTAAGGAGTCTGTGGACAACCCCCCATCTCTCCACCACTGATTTGTGACAAACCATTTTAGAGTGGTTTGACACACCCTGATGCTTCCTAATTCCTACAGTGTGGTCTTTCACCTGCTGGGTGTCCAAGTCAGGAAGGCGCTTCCAGATTAATCCATGGGACGTCTGGTAGCAATTGTAGGCTGAGAGTGTTAGGCTGACAACATTGTACTAAGCAAAAAAAAACAAAAAAAAACATGCTCAGCCTTTTTAAGATTGGTTGGAAATGCATGGATGATAATATAATATATGGTAGACAAGGTGGTCCCTACACTATATAACATCAAATTTCCACTGTGCATAAAGATAAAAGGGATACTAAGCATTTTAGGTATAACATGTGCATACGTTTACAGTTGATATTGTTTTTTGTTTGTTTTTTTTAATAACCTGCATTTATTAAAATAAAAAGATTAGTTTTGTTCCATAAGCCAACCCATTCTGATCTTTAATTTCTTTCAAATACAGTGAACCAGTACTAGAATAAAATTGCAAATAGTTAAATAGATAAAAGGTAAACAAACACAACCCTAGACTATATGATTAATAGCAGGTAGAGCATTCACGCATAAGCAATATAATAAAATATTAATATCTTATTATATGAGGCTCATTGTATAAAGGACACCAATAAGGATACGTGTGTTAGCACACAGTTGCTTAAGATTATATACAGTCTATGGAAAGAAAAAAAGTCGTACTTGGTCTCTGTAGACCAAAGGCAGTTTGCTATAGACCTGGACACTGTATTAATGTTAAAAACTAGTTGGAAATTAGCTACCTCACTTTGTTGATGCTCTTCACATCCCTCTTAAGTCCCGAAACCTCAACCAGGATAGTTCATCTTTGCAGCCTCATATTTATAATAGTGCTCCAGGCTAGAAAACTAACACGTTGGTGACCAGTTTCTATCCCTTGCAATATAATACAGCAGATTATCAATACCATCAGTATTAAAAAGAAAAAAAGCATAGTTTTTATGTAAGCAATTATGAGCCTAGAAATGCTGCTGAGACCCTATGTTGATTCAGCCCTGACTAGGTCCCCTATGCACGATTTGTAATTTGATGCTACTTATACACGGACATAACCACCATCATAAGTCACTCAACGAAGTTTACATTTTTCAATATATAAAAATGGACACAAAAGGCCAATGCTATTAAACATGCTGTACTGCCATCTAGTGGGAGTAAAAAGTAACTAAACAAACATTAAATTACTAAATATCTTTAATAAATTCTGACCTGCTCTTTGCTTCTCCCTTGCATTTTATATCCATCTTTTTTTTATTTATTTATTTTTGGCAATAGGTGTTGCACTGCACATAGGTAGCTACAGTTGTAAAAGATAATGTACATCGAGGTATGTTATATATAATATCACAGATACATTAAGACTTCTTACATTAAACATGCGGTAACACACTGGGAGTACAAAGAGTGTGGACCAGTAGGTGTTTTCCCTCCCGCTAAGTGGGGGTTGTGTGTAGGGGTCAATGATGTCTTTGGGGTGGTGGTATATTCTTTTTTTACTTAAATAAATTTTTATTTTTCATTTTAAAAAATTCATCCATATACATTTTCAAAAATAAGATTTTGCAATATGGTACAATATTTTCCTTTACAATAAATTATGTAGTTATACATATAACTAGTGTAGCCATATTTCATATTTCACTTAAACATTGTCTACATAAACTACATTCGAGCCAAAAAAAATAACACACAATTCCTCTTTCTTACACTCTTACAATTGTGGGTGGAGGTATATTCTAACATCTATAATGACCAAGAAATTGTGCAATTGATAGTAGGCTGTGAAGAGTTTAGAGTCGTACCAGAAGGCAGGATGTTTGTGGTCCAGGTGGGGTGTGTGGTATCTTCATCCTCGCTAAAGTAGAAATAAAGTTAAACATAAAATATAATGTATTATACAAAACAAAAGAAAATACAAAACATAACAAGTGGTGGAAGCTGGAATGGAACACCTTTCGGGGGTTAATTATATCCATCTTTTGATACAATAGGATGGAGATGTATATTATAGCACTGGGCCAGGGAAAGCTCTGTTCCCTATACTAAACAATCTCCCAATTCCATGCTCCTCAGTGCCACCTCTGCTTCTCCAATAGTATCATAACTATTCTTGCTGCTACAGGTCACTTCTGCTCTGAGGATGGTGGGAAGGTTACTCCTTGCCCAGCAGGATCCTACAGGTCTGAGGAAGAATTAGAAGCAATAGACCATTGCACAGAGTGTCCTGTGAACTTCTTTAACCATCTTGTTGGACAAAAGGCTTGCTTCCCATGTGGGTCTGAAGCAATGCAACCTAAGGAGGGCCAAATCACATGCCTCTGCCATGGTGAAGGCCGGATTTTCCAGGTAACATGCAATGTCATTAGTTCTTTTGTCACAAACCCATACTCCTATATTTTGTATATTGTGAGGTTTTTGTGTAGTCAGTGAAGAAATTTGACAATATAACAATTTGACTCGGAGCATATGGATTATTTGTGGATTGTATAAAACTTCCATTTCAAGTTGGCAGATATATTTCAGAATAAAGTTTTGTTCTCTACATTCTTTGTGTGTAAGGACAGTTTCTGGAAGCACTTCTGCAAAAGCATCAGGTACTCCATTCTCTCAACAGATATCAAGAGACGTATAATTAAGACTATTTAAGCCTAGAAGTGATTGAAGGTTATGCTTTCTTCTGCGAGGTGATGAGTGGACATTAGCCTATGTGAGTTGCACTAAGTGCCGTTTGCTATTTGTGTTCATGGTTGAGAAGAACACAGATGGAGGTTCAAGGAGCAAAGCCTCTGCTAGAGGATTGAACACAGTTGCATGGAGTGTGTGTGCTCTCTATAACACTGATCGGTGCAGCTCTGATCAAGGTTTACATTGATTGATAATGTCACTTACTACTATTGCTACTGCCTGTACAGGGTGCAGAAAAGGGCTATGGCTATGTGGCTATGGTGTGATGAGCTATTTAGAATGACGAGGAATGGACTTTGGGCTAGTGGTGAACAGCCTAAAGTGTTACATTCAAGGAGATAAATAAATAAATAAATAAATAAATACAGTACACCTCTTTTTCATAGAGACAGACCTACAATATACAAATATGTCGTTTCATTCACGCACACTGAAACTCCACACACACCTACACCCCTGCATTCAAAAAGTGACATTTTTTAAATTAATATAAATATATTGTATTTTAGCCCAATGATGGTCGCTGCCCATGTGCTCCTGGATATCGACTGGCTGGTGACACAAATAACTGTGTACAAATTGTATACGACATATGTAGAGACGGAAATGTTCGCAACCAAGAGGGACAATGCCTGAGTGAAGACGAATGGGCTGACTACTGCTCAAATCAGGTACAATATCAGTATTAGTATTGTTTTATGCACATGTAGGGTAGTTTTATAACAGTTTTATAAGGTACAGTGTGGTTTTGTATATCCTTACTTGTATGAGCCCTTCACAGTTCGAAAAGGGAAACTTTAAGAAATATGTCTCACAGGGTCATTCAATAAGCTCTGATTATTAGACTTGGAGTTTCCTTTCGGTCCCAAATGCAATTCATCTGAATTTGGATTGATCGGGTGACCGTGTAAATTGTCATACTCCAAGCTGAAATTCAGCCAAGTGACAAACCAACCACACATGCAATGGCCGAGTACGTTCACCTTGATCCGTGATTCGGAATTCTGTAAAAAAAAAAAAGTGATAATTGATGGGAAAAAAAAGATTATTGATGGCTAGGGGATAAAAACTTGATGTTACTTTTTTTCACAGATCAAGTGAAAAATAACCAAAATATGGAAAAATAGAGGGTCAGTAAAAAATATCTATCTTTCTAATATATATATAGTTAATAAGTATATGATACGTGAATATGGATAGTTTACTAGTCCTCCTGGTTTTCCTTCTATTGGTTCATTTTTCTCAATTAAAATTTTCTTGATCTGAAAACCAAATGGCAGGAAAATGCTCCTATGAGTGTACTTAAATATGTGTACATATTATATGTATTTATTTTGCAGTACACTGATTGGCCCATTTTTCTGACTAATTCAATGACCAAGTCAGTTTTCTGTTACTAAATCTTTTCCAGAAATTGGCCCAAAAAATATATTTTTGGAAAAAATATTTTGGCAAGACTGAATTTTCTCGCCGTACACAAGTCTACTTATTAGTAGCAAACTGAAAATAAATTGAATGGTAAAATTACTGCTAAAATAGCCAAGCTATGTGTTGGAGAAACTTCCCAAATCTTAAAAGTTTGGGCAATTGCTGTTTTGGATTTCAGTTCACAATATTACAAAGTTACGTAAACAACCACGTACGTTTTTCTTAGAATCCTCCGACAATTGCAGTTACCTGTATTTTAGATAAACCTTACTTTTGTTGTTCTGTGTAGTGTATGTTATAAAGATTCATTAGCGCAGGGCAGTGCTTCCGCTACAACCTTGACAGGGAGCATAGAAAGAACTATCGTTTGTTCTTTATATTTTTTTATTAGTAGGTAAAAATTTAATTTAGAAGTGAGAATTCAAATTGAATTTCAAATTTTAGCTCAAAGTAGCTAAAATGCAATCAAAGCTGACTTAGCAAATATTTCTAGTTCAACTAATTTGGCCTTAAATTTAAAAGTCACTTAGATAGAATTAACTTTGAATTCTCCCTTTAGTGACTACCCCTGCTAAAAATATAATTCATTTAGTGTCTCATTTCTAAGAGCTAATGATGGGAAATGCAATGTAGGGAAGATTACTCTATACCAGTCACTACATTGTAACCACATGCACATGCCCTGCAGGGTTTAAAAGAGTCCAGGTGCCAGTACTGATATCCACAGAACACCAGTTGAATAGCTGTATACTATACTCTGTGCCAGGCTTTGAAGAATCTTGTGTATAATTGTGGGCCTTCCATTCCAAAGTAAGCATGTGAACATGGGGTAATGAAATGTATGGGCTTGGACTCGTTTTGGAAGTGTAAATGGACACCATTATTAATGCAAAACCTAAGTAAATCTTCTGAATCAGATTCTATATGTTTTCTCAATTATTAATGAATAATTACATATTGCATTTGGATATAAAGGAATTGGTAGATATTATTTATTTACACACTATAAATTTGTCCCATTGTAGATCTGTGTGCAACCAGAATATTTCCAAGGTTATGATAAGGTTCTAGGACTCTGCATTTGTCAGACAGAACATCTTGATAACCTTTGCGATGCCGAATGCCAAAGGAGGCAAAAACACATACTGCAAATATTGTGTGTGGATGAAACTCCTAAGATCCGTGCCATTGACTCATCGGGGGAACAGGTATACCCACTTGCACTAACACGAATTAATATATTTGCTTGAGTCAAATTGAATTACAGGACCCGAAGGACCTTTTAACACGGTAAAGAACATTAAATAATAGTGAGATTGAGATACAAGAACTAAAATCTCCCAACCAAAAAAAAAGAGAGAGAAGGTGACAGATTCCACATCCATACCATTATCAGCATTCAGCTAAGTCTCATTGTGCATGTTGTGATGGTACATTAGCAGTATCCTTCTGAAAAGTGTTAAATCAAAGAAACCTTGCTAATTTTTTAACTCAACTGGCATTTGAGGGTTTAGAGTTTCTCATTTGATGGAATTGTGTTGATAAAAAAGTATTCCAAAATCTCTCAAACTGAACTAAACAGTTATATGGTTGCATAGGCTGAAATAGGAGTTTTTCCTATTTCCGCTGTTGACCCAAAAGAATGAAAAGAACAGTTTTGAAGACCTTTTCAAGTTTGAAACAAACTAGGAAAAAAATCCCCAGAATGGCAGTCATCCATATGTTATCCCAAATATTAAATATAATACCCCTGTATATTATGTTTTTGCAAGAATTCATCTAGTTACCATTTAAACATATGTACAGATTTTGATAAAATTACCGCTTCAGGTAGAGAATTCCACATCTTTATTGTTTATACTGTAAAGAGCCCTTTCCTTTGCCTTAGACTAAATCTCTTTTCTTCCAGTCTCAATGTGTGACCTCGTGGCTAGTCCTATTTATGAATAGATTTTCAGACAATGGTTTGTATTGTCCCCAAATAAATTTGTACAATGCTATCATATTCCCTCGTAGATAGTTTTTCTATACTAAACAGATTTAAATGTGTTACCTTTCTTCATAACTAAAATTTTCCTTATTTAATTTGTAGCCCGCCTCTGCACTCTTTCATAATATCCTTCTATAGAACATGTACCTAAAATTGCGCAGCTTATTCATGGAGTTGTCTTGCCATTGATTCATCAAGTGGAAAAATTATATTTTCCTCCTGAGATGAAATATGCATGACAATACCTTAGTCACCCTAGCAACTGATAATTGAATGCTATTAAAAATATACATATATTTTTATTGGTGATTTTACAGGCACTTTTCCCAATGCAGGATGTATTTGGACCTCTCGTAGTTGACCACCCTGTGGATAAGATGATATGCTCGTCCTCACAGAGAACTAGTGTCCATTCTGTCTTTGTAGTTGCATCCACGGGTAAGGCTCAATCTTCCAGAAATCAGATTGTGAATTAAAGTGCTCTTTTTATTAACAGGGTTATTGAGAATTCAAGGTTAATTCCAAATTAATTTCCAATTTAAGTCGCAAGTAGATGAATTGAGAACAAAGCTGACTCTGAAAAAGTTTCCAGTTTGGCTAATTTGACCTTAAATTTGAAATACACTTTAAATACACCTAGAATTCTAACTTTTAAAATGATAACTTCTGAATGTTATCTAAAATTAATTTATATGCTCAATGTTGAGTTTATGTTGTCAATAGTCTCAGAGCTCATTCTCTTGTTGGGACAGGTTTTACCAATTTGGACAAAAGTGAATGGCCATGAGTGCCAGGAGCAGGTTGGCTAAAAGTGATAATCATAATGTGGAAGTATAAATAATCAATGCAGCCAACCAGCCTCTGGTTGTTGGGAAGGGCTCTAGCTTTGGTCACATCCATGGCCACTATTAGGGGGAAAGCAGACGGTACTGGGCCTCACATTCCTAATATATAACGAGTATCTGGCTATATGTTGGCATGTATAGTGAAGAAGTGGCCCAGGAGACTCCAAGTTCCACGTCCAGCAGGTCATTTTGCAAGTCCCGTCTAATTGGGCATTGCTGCGGGCTACTGCAGCAATGCTCCTACGCATCACACATGCCTGGACATGTAAGTAGCAGGGAAGAGGTAATAAAATAAAATTTAAAAAATGTCAGGGGAGGAGGTTGCATTCCTACAAGTAGTTCTGAGTAAGTTATAAATAACTGGGAATTCTGTTTTGATGTTAGAACGTGATGATAATGTATATTCCCAGCAAGTTTAAAAGATTTTTTTTTATTTGTTATCTTTCTTAAAAGACCAGAAATTTTCTAAGAACTCTCTTGTTTACTTGGTGTTGTTAATCACCCATGCCTTTAGATAGATTTTATTATTTTTTTTTTGTATTGCAGGGCAAGGCTTTTTGGGAGTATATAATGCAAACCCACAATTAATTAAACAAATGAGCGAAGGTCATTTCAATATCACATTATCTAAACTCACAGGTAAGGTGGTTCCATTGAATATTTTTTTTATTTCAAAACAGCATGGTTGTCTATGACTGTTAAGTATTGCTCTTAATGAACTTTGTATGTATTGAATTACACTGTAACATTTTGTTTTATTGTCTAATATTCTACAGGGGAAGATAGAATGCCCACGTTTTATCCCGTTTCTGGTATCCTGAACCCAACCACATGTATACATGTTAATGAAGTCATCATGTTTATTGCTTCCAAACATGACTACCCCATGTATGATGTGTAAGTATATACTATGAATAAAGTATGAGAACATTTGGATTATAGCTGATTGAAAACACATTTTAAAGGTAGTGGAAGTGCTCAAGTTTTAATAAACCACTGAAATTTTGAAGTTTGCTTCAAATGGAAACTCAAGTGTTAATGGGGCAACCACTGTGGAAGACCAACAAGACAAAGTAATGTAAACCATGTATCACTGTTAGATTCACCATGGGGCAAGCCAGACAGTCACTCTGCTCTTAAAGCTGAAGAGTTTGTTTGTACACAGACAATTGAATGTTGCTTTCGTTTGTATTGGCTTGATTATTCTTTATAAAGTTTTCTTGATTTTTTTTAATGTCTATTCCAACAGGGAAAAGCTGAGATGGGATTCCTCTGAATCAGACAGATGGCCTATGAGTGCTAGATTCACTTCCTGCTCTGCCACTTTGTTTCGATACTTGATTAGCAGGATGCACTTGCTAGAATAATAATCACAGAAACTATAGCTCTAGTTGTAGTTGCTGTGCCAGAGAGCACGAGAGGCTCATGTAGGAGGGCTCTCTTGCTCTCCCCTGTGGCTCAGTTGATGGTATAGCCAATGCAGAGAACTGATTCACAGGAAGAGCAGGGACTATATTTCTAAACAGATTATTTTAAATTTGTATAGTTTATAGCATCTCTGCAACCTCAATAAACAGATGAAGCCCAAACTTAAATCTTTTTACCTGCCTTTTGCATCCATCTTGCACACAATACAATCTGTCTTGCATATATTTATGTACACTAATTAATATTAGCATGGTTATTTATCTATTTATCTTCCTATGCTTTATCCAATTATAGTTTCATGTTAGTTTTTGTGACAATACACAAAGTACATTAATTTCCCGGTTCTTTCAATACCCCCAGGAACAATTTATACAATTCTAATCCTGGATTCGACTGGGGAAAATTCCGAAATCTAGCAGAGGAAATATGGCTTTCCTCAAGACCTTATTTTGTGTTCTTGTACCAGTTCCAAGAGCCAGGAGTTTATGTCTTTAAGCTAAGTAGTGACCATTACAAAAAAATGGTAAGTACATTGTAGATGATCCCGCTGCTAACCTAGGTGTTTTGCTCTCCAAGTGAGTTGCCAAATTCAATATTTGTTCAGGAAAGAATGAGAGAACATAATTCAACAAAGTAAACTTGAACATTTTGTTGAGGTTCTCCAATGGTCGGCAATCTGCAGTATGTTCAACAGTCTGAAATTTGGCCAAAATTCCATTGGGAAACCAAAATTCAGCTGAATTGGACACCTTGCCACCACAAATGTTAATTGTGTGGTGCAACATTAAAAAATGTTTTTTTAATAATCAAACAAGTCTGTGGGGGTCATTATGACCCCCAACTAGTACAAGGGGGGTTTTAAACAGCCAGTGGCTGATCACAGTAATAACACACTAGTAACATACAGGGATGACCTGGTACCAGTCCTCCTTGTTCTTCCACCTATGGACATTGTTTTTTTTTTTATATTAATAGAGTTCCTCTCCAGCATCCACCCATGGGCAATGGATAGAGGTTCTAATATTATTTCTGGGAGGGGGCTAATGTCTGCCACTGTAAAATCCCCCAAAACAACTATGTCTATAATCCCTCAGTTGACTAGGGTACCCAAGACCCAAGGCCAGGAATAGGCAACCTTCAGTACCCCAGATGTTGTGGACTACATCTGCCTTGATGCTTTGCCAGCATTATGGCTACAAAAGCAGTATGGGAGATGGAGTCCAAAACATCTGGAGTGCTTAAGGTTGCCTACCCCTGTCCTAGGCACTCCACACCCTAATAAAAATAATCTACCTACTACCGCTCACAGTAGTAATTGCTAGGGGTGGAAATAAAACTAAATCGCTGGAAAAAAATACACAAAAAAAACCCCACAGCATTAAAAATAGATCCTTTCTTTTATCTGCTTTTTTTTCATGTGATCTGTTAACAGGAAAGGATAGTAGATCTGGCAATATTATCTTCACATCCACTTACACCTGCTGGGTGACTGATCTGCTCACTAATAATGTTACATATGGATTACGGCAACTATGGCTTGACTGATCGCTCTGTCTTCCACCTGTCCATTTATTTACACTTCTAAAATAAGTATTTTTTCTTACCTGCTCTTCATCTTACTTTTCAGGCTTATCATATGGCTTTATTTTCACCTCCAGAATAAAATTTAAAGTTGGGTACCAAATTTATCAATTCCTTAATAACAATGCAACTGCTTTCTCAATGTTTTTACTAAGAATAAGAATAAGAAAAATTAAAAAAAACAATACGCTAGATTGTAAGCAGTCAGCAGTTACTGTCACTTTTATGTTCGTTATTAATTAAAAGTAAGGCTGGTGAGTTGAATACTGATGTGAAAATTAAAGGGACTCTCCAGGAATCAATACAAATTCAACATTTGATTTTGGCCTCGTTAATATTCTGTCTTGAGTATCCTTTTAAGGCAATATATCTAAATGTGAAAATTCACCTGATATTTGCTCCAACTCCAGTATTTTGGTTTAGATTACACAGGTCAGTAGTCAACTTACCATTTGATGAATAAACTACTTACTTAATATAATGAAGGGTTGTGTACGATTGTTGATCCAAGGAGCCAACTGACTGCTATTTTGGGGTCAAGAAGCAACTTTTTCCTAGTTTGTTGCACGATTGGAAGCACTTCAGACTAGGTTTTTTGCCTTCTTTTGGATCAACAGCAAAATCATATGTGAGGAAGGCTGAACTTGATGGACACAAGTCTCTTTTCAACTATGTAACTATATTGTAGATAAACTACAACAGTATACAGCATAACCATTTTCAGGCCAGTTTATATTCAATCCCAGAATGCTACAGAGTATCTTTGCCCACCTAAGGAGTGAACTGCAGTTTAAATCCAAAGTAACCATAACATTGCACTAATTGTTCACTGATATCTCCTTAAAATTCTGAAAAACTATTTATATATAAGTATATATGCATGCCCTGGCTTTATATTCTAAACACATGATAAAATAAAGTTAAACACTTGCGTGTTTATAAATAGTTTCGTTTTTCCATCACGATTGTAATCTGCTCTTGTTTTGTCCCTTCATGTTGTAACAGATATTACATTCATCATATAACACAATCTTTATTTTACATCTCAACCCACATATTTTTCAGTGTTCATAATGAAAACATTTCTTTTCTAGTATATACGGGTCATGGTAAAAGGAGGGCAATGTTATGAAGATGGTCCGTTTTTTCCTACGGCTCCTAGATATGTCATCCGTAACGGAATTGCAAAGACTCCTCGGCTTCTATTAAAGCCGGATTGGCCAGCCATTACTGGGATTGTAACAAGTCTTCTGTTAATTTTAATAACCTGTATCTTACTTCTTGTAAGTTAAATTTCTGTTCTTTTAGTAACAGTAATTGTAAATTTATAAAACTGATTTTTATCAGCCATGATTTCATATAAGGCACTGTCTTGACTGTCTCTGTTTATATTTGCTGGGGGTTAGTACAGCACAGAATAGCGTTTACTGATGGAAGTTCTGATTTGGAACACTGCGCTAACTACTGACAGCTGTCCAGGGTTCAACCACTGCCAGAGGCCATAGATAGCTCTTTTACCTGCTGCTTGGGTGAAATGACTTTTCAATACATAAAACTTGGGGAGCGTTAATAACAAATATTGTGAGTTCTTTGACAGCAATCCCACAAAACTAAACAGAATTTATAAATTATTATACACTACATGCAAGATGTGTCATGATAAAATGTGGTATTGTGGATGATTCTGAAGATGTAGCACTTTAATAATACAATAATACTATGAATATCTTGTGTTTTCCAGGTTTGGTTTAAAGACTTGGGTTGGACTCAGAAGACTGCAGGTTTTCCAAAGTTCAGAAAACGTCATCTCAAATATAACTTTAATAGTTATTCATCCAAAGGGGCTGCTGTGTCAACAGTGAAGAAACTTCATCCGAAAACGAGGATCAAAACTCATGCTGATAAAAAGTGGGATGAGGCTGATAAAAAGAAATGTTGTAGTAAGTAGCATTAACGATATTTTTCTTCATTCTATGATGATTGTGCAAGAGACATGAATAAACAGCATGTTTTTGTTTGCAATAACCACAACTTTATAGTGAATGTGAGGGATGTCAGTCTCGATGAAGGAAAATTGCCAGAATGGATTAGAGTATATATGCATGCCCTGGCTGTCACCTTCCTCATGCACCATTAAAGGGACATTATAATCACTACAGCTTGGTGCAGTGGTTATGGTGCAACATGTCTATGGTGCACACATGCCTTACTTTCTATACTTATGGACTCATTTTAGAAAAAAATTTGATTCAATATTGATTTAAACAGTTGCAGCTTCTTGATCCAAGGAGAGATCTGATTCTGAGGTCAAGAAGGAATTTTTTCCAAATTTTTAAAAAAATTGGAAAGAGCTTTAAACTCCAAACTAATGCACATGAAAGCCATTTTAGTTTAAAGGGAAATTATAGTGCTAAGAATACAAAGTAGTATTCCTAGCACTATAGTACCCTATAGTGCCCCCTTGCATCCGTCTCCCCCGCCCCCCTCCTCGCAGCACAGAAGCCCTTCTGTAATTTACCTGAATTTAGCACCGATGACCCTCAGCACTGGGTCAGGCTCCTCCCCATGTGTATGCGCTGCAAGCACCACGCTAGCTTTAGGACTACCCCAAAGGAAAGCACTGAATCAGCGCTTTCCTATAGGGTTTTAGCTGACACTGGAGGATGTTCAGCACTAGTTAGGCATGCAAAAGTCACATAATAACATGGAAGCGCCACTAGTGGCTGTCTACCAGACTTTGCAATGTAATTAATGCAGATTATCAATTACAGAATTATAATTGCAAGATTAAAGGAACAGGGGCACTGTGCCCAGACCACTTCAATGAACTGAAGTGCTTACAGTGTCCCTTAGTGATGTAGTTTGTGTGCCTAATTTGTTTATGAAGAACTAACTATACATAGAAACATAGAAACATAGAATGTGACGGCAAATAAGAACCATTCAGCCCATCTAGTCTGCCCAATTTTCTAAATACTTTCATTAGTCCCTGGCCTTATCTTATAGTTAGGATAGCCTTATGCCTATCCCACGCATGCTTAAACTCCTTTACTGTGTTAACCTCTACCACTTCAGCTGGAAGGCTATTCCATGCATCCACTACCCTCTCAGTAAAGTAATACTTCCTGATATTATTTTTAAACCTTTGTCCCTCTAATTTAAGACTATGTCCTCTTGTTGTGGTAGTTTTTCTTATTTTAAATATAGTCTCCTCCTTTACTGTTTTGATTCCCTTTATATATTTAAATGTTTCTATCAAACACCACTCCTGGCTGTGTCTAACACAGCCTCCATACACACCTCCTGAAAAGAAGCATTCATTTTGAAACCTATCTTAGCAGAGTTTGTTTACTTTAGAAGTCATTACATCCTGCTCTTTTAATTGTTAGTGCAAAGCAAGCTCCTACATGAGATTGGATAAAGTTAGAGAAAGAAAGAAGAATTAAAAACAAAAAGTTGTCCAGGCCTTTAGACTTGTCTACACTTCTAAATAAAGCTCATTCTGGGACCTATTCCAGCACATTTGAGCATTTCATTTTTCATCATATATTTTGTAAAACATCCAGTATTTAATTATCTTTATTTTATATATTTTTTACTAAAATCTATTTCCACTTACGATTTATGGCTTCCAAATTTCAGTCTGTCCACAGCCAAGGATAAAAAAGTTAGTGCCGGGCAAAACGTTTAGCAGCAGAGCTCGCGGGCAAGAATTTTAAGAGTTTAGAAAAAACATTTGGAAAAAAAATGCATGATTTTTTATTTTAAAAGTTTTGTTCAGGCTCATTAAAATTAGATTTTTTAACCTAGATTTCACCTTTAATAATACCATTAGAGTGCTATTTATAATAATGTGTCACCAGGTACACTGTTACACTCAATGTTATAATGATGCGGGATACAGCAGTCTAAGCCATGATACAGGTTTAGGGTAGTAAGTGTTGGGAGGTCTTAGGGTTTGTGATATTTAGGTCTGGGAGAATTTAGGATAAAAGAAGATTAAAATTAAGCTGAACTCGGAATTAGGGAATAACGGTCTCTCTATGATTTTCAACAAGACCTTTCCATAAGATTAAGATTATGACGTTACAGTTTCCATTTTTACCCCAAACGAAAATACTAAATATTATGTCTTCAAAGTAGTTGGGTCAGACTGCTATAAAGGTACGTATTCAGAATATTTCCCAAATAGTTTGTTTAATATTATCTTTCTCTTATTTTATTGAATGTCACAACAATTAGATAATCTGTCTAATCTGTAATAGACATAAAACTATGTAATGGTTGTAGCATCTTAGCAGATCATTGCCTTCTCCATCCTTCTACTCATATAAATAAAACTTAAAATGTATTGATGTCTAAGGTGTTCAAATTAATTAAAATGGAAAGGCTGGGAGATGTTCACAACAAACGTCCATGCGTTCTCCCCTAGATGACAGCTTATTCATGTTTGTAAATCTAATAGACTTCCCCAAAACTGAAATTTAAAGGGCCTTTACAGACGTGTGCTATCTTATGACTTTCCGAAACAACCTTGTTTTGTCCTCTTTTAGACTTCCTTGTGAATGATGAATTTTGGGACTATGATCAGCAGGTTGACATGGAATGTTTCAACACACACGTATTCTATGATATTTTATTAAAGCAATCTCTTCTAGTCACAGCTAAACTTGGCCATCTAAAAGAAGAAGTAAGTGAGTTACTTTGCTTATATTAGATTGATTCCAGGTGTACCTCCCACTACCTTATTCTTTAAATAAACAAAATCTTGCATGGTAGAAAAGAAGCATCTGAATATAAGGCATGTATCATTAGACTTGTATGCTACCAGTAATGAGCCTTCTAATGAATCCCATGGACATTACACACAGATCAACTGGGGCTTAAACAAAAATGCGTGGTAGCAGACTGCAGGCACTATAACATCTTACCAATAAAATGAAGTTAAAGTGCTTACATTGTCTCTTTAGATTTATCGATGTCTGTATGACTAAATATTTTAAAATATATTCTTATTCAACTAAGTATTGATTAAACTAATAGCAGTTTAAACAAGACCACATTGTGAGACCTAAGAGAGGGGTGCAGAAATATGTTGATTAAATACGTATTTGGGAAGTTAGAAATAGAAAATAAAAACCTTGTGAAAATAAAATTTTTGATAACAATGAACATGCAATGTTTTGTCTTTTAGGTAAAGATTTACTATGATAAACTTGTACATGAAGTGAGCGCTTTGAAAGACGTTTTTGCAAAATGTCTAAATATTTCTTACAAACAGAAGCGTTACAGCAGTTCCATATTAGAAAGCTACAAAAGAAAAAAAAAAGAGGTACTATGTTACTGAAGTATTTTCTTATATCTGTGACTTCCAAAATAATCTACTTTGTAACACATTGTCAGTAGTGCACACGATACTTTATGTGTTTAAAAAATAGGTTTACGTAGAGGAATTTGCTAAATTATTCTCCACTCAGCTATCTTAGAAAATGACGCTATTAAACGGGAACACTAATTACCATAACCACTATAGATCAGTGTGACGAGACCAATCTCGCCACTGTGCATTGGAGGAGCCTGGTTGCCTGCCTGCTGCCTTTTGACTATGGACCGGCATTTAAATTCTTTATTTTCCTATGCAGAAAGGTCTATTCCTGTATTTCTGCCCTGGCGTTCGGTAGATTCTCGGATTTACTGAATTAACTCATTTAACCCAGATAGCTATGCCATGGAGCCTATTCGTGTAATAAAAGACTTTGGCTCCATGGCAATTGAACTGTATGTGTGTGGTCTGAGCGCCATTCAGTAATAATGTGCGCTCAGACCTAAGCTATCTGGGGATATGTTGCATGTCTGTATTTTATGTAATAAATGTAACCTTGTGTATTTTATTGTATTTTACTGTCTTTTTACTGCCATGTGCTTAATGGAGTTTTGCCTCTGTCCTTGGAGATAATTGGATTACTTCCCAATTATCTCCAGGATATAAGACTCTGTGGAACTGGTTTTGAGCAGAAAAGCCATGTTTCCTTTGGTCACAAAGGACTACGATCTCTTTTGAACCACTGGACCAATTTGGATGATTTTGACATATGTTTGTATTTGGAGAATGCTGATTCCGAAAATGTATGTTTTATGTGAATGTGATGCATGCTTTTAAAGTTATGAATAATGTGGAAAAATTGTATTTCTCTGCCGGCGATAATTACATTACCCATTTTGTAAGGTAATTGTATCACAGGCAGAGGGGAGGATTTTGTGTGGGAGTGTCTGAGTGTATTGTACATGTTTATTGGTTGTTTTCCAAAACCCTGTGGGTGGTACTAATGTGTAAGAATGTGTACATAAGAACAATAAACCCACAGCTCTGTCTGTTCACTGCTTGACCCTCAAAACAGAGCCTTGTCTTGTTCTTGGGGGGATTTATTGTATGCTGTTCCAGTTTGACTGCTAGGAGTGTAAACCTATTCGTATGTTTTTTCCTATTCGGCTGTTTACGGCATTCATATGGTTTCCTGTTCGGCGGATTGGTGTTCTGCAGTAGCTGTGCCTGTGTCTCTGGAAGGGAAGATCTACTAAACGGCGGTTTAATCCTTTTATGCCTGGGGGTACCGTTACAATCAGTGTAGTAGATATAGTGCACAGAGGATATGCTGCTCATCCTATAGTTATTTGCCAAAAAAACTGGGTTTTCCCTGGTACCTACAACCCGCAGCCTCTCCACCATCATTGATCATCTGGAATTACCAATATGAATTTTGTCCAAATTGGATGTTGTGGTGGGTGTGTTATTGCAGTGCATTCAGGCTATCACTGACATCCAGGTTGGGTGAAATTATTAATTACAGTGCGGAAGTTTGTAATTCACATTTCCAATACAGCTGCAGAGAGGCACTAAGAAAGGGCACTGGGAAAACCTTAGTTCTTGTCAAACTACTCACAAAAAGGTTTGCCAACAAACCATGGTATGGAACTCATAACCTCTTTGCACCATAAGCACTGCATTGAGCTGTACTGTTTATGGTATTTAGAGCACCCTTTTTTTGATCATATTTCAGCGATGTTCAAAGGAGATTATAGACTTGTTTCTGTTGTCCTTTAAATTCAACAGTCACTGACAACTGGCTGCTATGCACACTCTAATTTAACCCTCTAATATGCTTTATAGACACATATTATCATCATCATTCTTCTGTCACCACAATCCTTATTAAATATACCATGTCTGGCGACAGATCTCCCTGACATCTTGAAATACATGTATTTTAGTTAAGGTATAAATATGAACTCATTAATTAGGTGCTTACAGCAGAGTAGCTTTGTGTGTAATGCAGTCCTTCAGTATATATTTACTGGAAACAAATATCTGGTAGATACAATAGAAGATACATTTATTGCATGAATTGGTTAATTTCTGTCATTATTTTATTGTGGATTGATTAAAGGAACACTATAGTGTCAGAAATAGAAACATGTATTCCTTACAGTATAGCTATTTAGTCCTCTGGCATCCCCTTGAATAGGTGCTTTACTTATCTTTCTCCAGCTTAATACAGATCTGGTTGTGGCTGGTCCCACTCATGCTCCACCCCCTTGGCTGAGAGCATCAATCTTGATGATCTCAGCCAATCCCATAGGAAAGCATTGGGAAGCTTTTGCACATGCACGGCAAAACGCCACTCTGCGCCAATTAGCATCCCCTCATAAAGACACATTGACTCAATGCATCTCTATGGGGAAAGTTCTGGGCCTCCATGTGGAGTGACTGCCACTGGAGATGTCCCTAGGCAATAAAATAAACACTACATGAAAATGCCCGCAGGGACATGCTATAAATACAAGAACAGCCACCTAAGCTGTAGTTGTTCTGGTGACTATATTGTCCCTTGAAGCTCACCATCTAATACAAAATATGCCTTTAAAAAAGTGAAATAGTTTAATGTTGAATGGCTGTAAAAAATGTATAGCTTGTATGCATGATATAGTTTGTATTATTTTGTAATAATAATGATTATTTGGCATTTGTAAAGTGATAACATATTTTTCAGCACTGTATAATTGGACGAGTATAATACGTAATGATTCCTGAAAGATTAAAGGAATACTTCAAGTACCATAACCACTACCACTAAAGGACACTCGTGGGAACATAATGATCGCAGTGAGCTGTAGTCATTTCTGGTGCTTAGAGTGATCCTTTAATATTCAATATTCCATTAATAAAGGGTGCAGAATTTACATCCAGATTATTCATTTTATTTGAACTTGTTTTCTTATTCCTGTGCTTTAGGCTGAACTGGAAATCACAAAGCGAAAGCTTTTGGCAGCAGAATACGAGGAGATTCTAAATAAGCAGCTGGGCAATTTACAGCAGGATTCGAAGAGTTTGGAAGATCATTGCGTTGTTTTTAATGGCGCTCTGAGAGAATGTCTGAGATTGCTTGAGATGCTGAAAACTAAAAACAGTATCAGAGAGTCTGCCAGCAAGCTCTGTATATATAATAGCCAATCGTGAGTGTTTAATTGGAATCGTTTTTTCCAGCATTCTGCTAATGTATTTAAAGACGCGGCCAAGCACTTAACTTTGTACTTTGAAATTTCTTTCATTGACATTTTCAAATCGCTTGTAAGAATACAAATACAGAAATACTAAAACAGAGAATAAACACAACAGACAAGTATTAACAGAGTAAGATGTGGGATTGGGGACAGAGAAGAAGGATAGCAGAAAAAGAATGAGCAGAGAAGGATAAAAATATTAATTTACTAATCTATAACTATATTATAGCAAATCTAGCTTTTACGGAACAGTTATAGACCTCACTGCATATTTGTACATTAACGATAATAATAACAAAGTGTTTAACCACGAAAGGTACATTCAGATTACTCTGGTTTCTAAGTTTATATTATATATAATTCATCAGATGTAGAAGAATTATCAAGTTTAGGCATCGCATTAATTGCTTACAGCATCCCTGTACTTCACATGCGTTTCCAAGCACTCTGCTTCCTCTGGTCAGTCATTAGTACATCTGGGTTTTTTTTATACATTGGTAGGAAAATAAAAATAAAACGGCAATCACATAATGACTACTCGTGAGGGATACTGTAATAAGATTTCAAATAAAGCAAAGACACCGATAATGCTACTGGGAAAGGATAGGGAGATACTGAAAAAAATGCAGAATGGTGATAACTATAAGGACTGAATGATATAATTATTATTATTATTATTATTATATTTATAGAGCACCGTCAAATTCCGCAGCGCTTTACAATATAATAAAATAGAGAGGATGGGGAAATGTGCAGGAAATAATTTAAAGGGCACTATCATGTTTTGATTTTTTGTTTCACTTTTCCTTTTCTTATGCCCCTTGTATTTGAATGATTATATTCCCTACCTTGCTACTGACCTTTATTTATATTTATTGTGTTTTTTTTCCTCTTCCTGGATCTCAGTATCTGGGAGCAGCCATTTTGTTCTCCTCTGTCCATGATGCCTGCGGTTTGCCCTTCTGTGCGATTTATTTTTTGACTGATGGATTGTGGGTAAATTAGTTTAGCAACTGAAATGTAACTTTGCTTGAGCTCTGCCAATTGTCAAAAATTGTCAAAGACAATGTTCCCTATTAAAAAAGTACATCTTACTTTTTTCGTGTAACCAAAAAAATCTATAATATATGTAAAAATAAATAAAGAAAACCAGAACTCAAGGACAAAAAAATTAATTGTTTAAAAATAAAACCTGCAAAGGGACAGAGACCCTTTAAATATTGTGTACCATTGATGATTAAAAGATAAATGTATGGCATGTGGATATAGAATAATGGGGAATTAGAGCGGGGATATGGCTTGTGTTATACAAGCATGGGTGAAGAAGAGAAGGTGTGTATGTTTGAGAGATAGGAGATGAATGAGACGATGATACAGAATTTCCACCATGAATAAGATATTTTGATAACAATTTTTGCAAGGTTAAATGTTGATAGAGTCTGAGGAATTCAATGTTTATTTTAGAGACTAATATACCAATTCATAACCATAAACGAGGCTCAGATCCCGTGATATTACTGTGTTCACAATATTTTCCTATATTTACTGAAACATGATTAATTTACTTATTTCAGACTCATGTTACAGTTAGAAGATGCATGTAGCAGAATGCATACAGCGGTGATGAAGGAGTGTGAGAGGCTCAAAGCGTGGGGTGTTCTGGGTGAAGGAACAGGCGCCTACCTTGTTAACAAGGACAGAACAAGCGCTCTTACCAAAAGGGATCTTATAGGTAATATTATGTGTGTCTTTATTTTTAACCAGTAACAGATTATTGAAGTTAAATAAAGAGACACGAAGCAGAGAGCCATTGGTGACAAAACCATAACGAGTCAGGCTTACAAGGGCTCAAATACATTATATAAAAACACAATGCCATAACATACAGAATTTAGACAGAACAGGAGAAAACGCAATAAGAAGGGGAAGGTCTCACCTCCTCAGATGGCTCTGATAAGTAATCACTCTATGATTTAATACATTTTAAACTTAATCTGGACACAAGCCCTAGTTGTCATTAGATTTGTACATACCGATACAATTCAGTTTGGCCAAACATTTTTTTCTGAATTTTTTTTCAGCCGTGCGTTGGTTCAACTCAGCAGAATTTCCATACCGAAAAACTGATTCGGGAAATGGAAAAATGCAAAATCAGTGTATTGCAAAACATATACATAATAACACAATATAAATATTATGCATATATTTTGCAGTATATTGACATAGATATATCAGTGTATATAAAAATATTTATTTTTGTTCCTCCTTTTTTCCCTCGATTACTCCCTCTTGCTTTATGAATAAAGACATTTTGTAACTGTCCCCTAGCCATGAATCTTCTGATTTCTATCATTCTGTTGCCATTGGCTGTTTCAGTTGGTTTGTGATTCAGATAAATTTTGTCTCAGAGTTTGGTAATTCAAATGATCACAGCAAAATGTAATCCGTGGAAAAGTTGCATTTGTTTGACTCCTTTGATGGCCTAAGAAGGACATGAGATCATTATTTAAAAGAAATTCTGTCTCTTCTGAGTATTTTATAACGAAAAGATCTTTATGAAATACTCGTAATGACTGAGCAATCAATTCATATAAAACAAACTAAGAACTAAGAAATAAAATCTTAGCTGGACAAAACATTCGAAAAGGGTGAGCTTCCACCATCAAGTTTTGTCAAGTTTTCCAAGCAGCTACTGCTAGTAGAGGTTGTGAGATGAGGCCCCTTCTCAAAAATCGAGGACCTTTTAAGGTGAGTCAAATGGGATACTAAAGGATTAAGCACCAGTGAGAAACATGGAGAACTTCAAGTAACCATATCTTCCTTTCACTTCTCCTGCCAACTACCATACATCATCATCATCATCAGGCATTTTGTCTTCCCTCTTAGAAACATAGAATGTGACGGCAGATAAGAACCATTCGGCCCATCTAGTCTGCCCAATTTTCTAAATACTTTCATTACTCCCTAGTCTTATCTTATAGTTAGGATAGCCTTATGCCTATCCCATGCATGCTTAAACTCCTTTACTGTGTTAACCTCTACCACTTCAGCTGGAAAATGAAAGTAAAGGCTTGCGCTCGTCCGGGATTTGAACCCGGGACCTCTCGCACCCAAAGCGAGAATCATACCCAAAGACCAATGAGCCATTCACCACACTGCTTTTAAGCTCTTATATCTGTCTCATTTAAAAAATGACTGAATGAAAGATTAAACAAACATGCATTTGTGTTTGTAACATTTATATGCACGGTTCTGACAGATTGTGGTATTATACATTTTCACCTTATTTTGATGTTTATGGTTTTTATTAATTTTATGTTTTTTTGTTGTATCTATTGCAGCTTTAGATGGCTCGGTGCGGGACAGCAATCTTGTAAGTGTGAATAGCACACATGGGCTTCTAAGTCCAGCTTCACATTCTGTTATGCTTCTATCCAGTCATTATTTAATGCCAGTTCCAGATGACTATTTTGTGCACAGTGAAACTGGAAAAGTTCTTCCAATTGCTGGGAATGTTGTGTATGATCCCACAACCTCCCAGCTAATTACTACTGTGGACTCAGCGTTCGGTAAGTAAAGAAACCATTTTTAAAAAATCAAATAGGTCTTTGGAGCCATTCTCATCAATAGGGTCACTTAGGCTATTGCACTTCAGGAGAAAATGCAAGTACAAGCTTTCATTTTCAGTAGCATTAAAAAAAAACTATATTTCCCATGTCATCAAAACCAATATTTTCCTCTCTTGAGCACAATTAAACCTCTTTTATAGCTTAATTTAATGTTCTTTCACAGAGGAATGACCTGACATGAATTATTTGGAAAGAGGAATGCACATTTAGATCATTGTTTTATTTAAACCCAACACTAATGTAACTGAGGTCAATGTTAATAAAACTAACAAGATTGCCAAGTCTATTTGGGTTTATAAATAAATCATCGCACAAAATAATCCTTGTATTTAACCCCTTAAGGACCAAACTTCTGGAATAAAAGGGAATCATGACATGCCACATGTCATGTGTCCTTAAGGGGTTAAACCTCTTGTGAAACATTCATTTTGATGCAATCTATGTGTCAAACATTATCTTTGATGTAATGTATTTATGTATCTTATCTTATCTATAGCATTAACACACATTCAGGACCTAATACACGTTTATGTCTACAGTGAAAACACAATGCTGTTAAATTGATATCGTTTGGGTTTTCTTTATCAGTTTTAGTTCATCACCATATTCTTTTGCATTATTGCTCGTTTTTTAAATACATTATATGTCTAATATACACGTGGATCATTGGTTTTGGCTCAGAGCACAATACAAATTGGTTGCCAAACTGTCTCTCTGCACAAGGCAGGGGATAAGCAGAACGTTGGGGAATATATACACTAGATAAAGTTAGCTCCAAAATGCTGGAGGTAGCTGACATTGACAAATTCACAGCCATGGTACATGACACATCCAAAAACAATCACAAAATGTAGGACCCTTCAAAATTCACATCACATAATCTCTGATACACATTAATTGCACATTGCTAACCCACGATGCCAAGGATCAAGCCTTCCGTGGACTGGGTCTTAATTCCTATTTTATACTCCTTCATTTCTTGTCAAATATATTTTAATAAAGAGTTTTTTTTAATATATATATTGTAATAAACAGTGAGCAATAGTAACAGATACAATAAACATTAATGGAATGGGGAAACTGGGAGAAAAGAGGTATCCATTCATATATATATATATACACATTAGGTATATATCTGTACATCAAATAATGAATAAAACATCATTTAAAATAATATATATATATATCGATAATAGCATTATGTAAACATAACAAATAAATGATACATAACTACAAACAATACATTTTCTTTACATTTTCTTCCCATGTATTCCAGTAGTATAATAACTTATCTAATAAGGGGGATGGTTGTCTTATGGCCAATTCATATGTTTTATTCTCTAGTGTCAGGATCAGAATTTCTTTAATTGGCGGTAATTTGGGAGATTTCCAGTATCGGGGTAGTGAACAAGTGGCAGCAATTAAAATATGTCCTATAATTATTTTGTCGATTTTATTTATGGAGCGAGGAAACTTTTTAAACAAGCCTAATTCGGACGTAAAATAAATCAAAGATAGGTTAATGTTTTGAATTAATGCATATATATTTCTCCAAAATGCTTTTAATTTGGATACTCCATTTCATTTGAGTTTTCTTCTTTTTCATTTATTCTCTGGTCTTATTCTTACACTACTACGGGCATGCCCAAACTAAGGTCTGGTCCCTTGTTTTATTTATCTATTGGTTCCTTTATTTAGTTAATTAAAGGAACACTATAGGGTCAGGAACACAAACATGCCCCCATAGCCCTGTTAGAAAAGGTGAAAACTTTCCTTATATCCAGCACCGCGCAGGTCTGCGCTACACTCCTGTGCAGCACTGTGCCAGGAAGCACCTCCAGTGGCCGTCTGAGGAGTGGCCACTTGGAGGTGTACCTATGGAAAGGCAGTGTTTGCATGAAAATGCCTGAAGGTAATGATTACATTCACCAGAACAAATACATTAAGCTGTTGTTGTTCTTTTGACTAGTGTCCCTTTAAATTATGGCATACTCAACTGATCACCTATACATTTCTTGAAAGGCTTTGAACTGTACTTGCTTTTTAAAATAAACATGGACAATTCATTTTGTTCTGAATCTAATTTTTCCTGAATTTGGTGATTCAGCAATTTGTAAGCATCCAAATTCCAGAATCAAATTAAATCATAAACAAATTAAAATAAATAGATCTCTAAAAAATCTAATCGATAACTCAATTCTCCCAATAATGAATCAAATCAATAACTCGCTACATTGATACTTTGTAACTTTGTGACTGACACCTTCTTTCATTCCCCGTAGAGGATTAATGGGCCTTAGTATTTTAGAAATTAACAAAAAAATTTGGATTAATTTTGGTTCGCCCAAATCCATATCTGTTTACTTGATAGTTTTATGTATTTTATTTATTTATTTGTTTGTTTTGTAAATAAAAAGGAGAAATTTCGACAACAGAAACACTTGTATTCCCATTTCTTCCTTATCCCCTCTGTCCGAGATCTGGGCTACCAGTGGAATGCAATCTTCCAAGTATTAATCATCACAAAAAATATGAGGGGCTGATACTAATGTTGGATCATGCATCTGGAATGGAAGTGCCAATTCTTGCTGTAACTATTCATCCACAAACACGGCAATGGATGGCACTGGGGGGTACATATGCCCATCCTCTCACTGGCATGATTTCACCAATTGAAATAGGAGGCCCTATGATTGACCCTAAAACAGGAAAGATTTTTCCAATTCTAGGCATTGAATTGGACAGCAACACAGGTCAGTGGCGTGTATGTTTGTCTTTATGGGTTTTATATGTGCTGTGTTTGTGTGTGACACAGAATTGCTTTACAGAACTGTATATACTAAATGTATAAATATATTGTAATATACTGTAAAATCAATTTGTAAGGATTAGGAAAACAGAGATGCACACCACATGTAGAGGAAGCGTTTCTAATAAACCAAGATAAATAACATAACATATAATGGAATTTTTTTGGGTAGGAAAAACATAAGTCGATACTGAGGTCATTGTGGAAAGTCAGTGCAAAACACACTCGTACCACAAATATGTTAAAAGAAAAGATGTTTTGTGTTGCAGTTTATGTTTGGTAGATCAAAACTCCTGTCTAAATGATGTACAAAATTGTACCCAACTTAGGTAAAACAACTTGTTTTCATAGTTGATACAGCATGAGACAAAAACATAGCATGCAATGTTAAAGAGAGAAAAGATAAACGTTAAAGACACCGTCTAAGCACCAAAATATATTTAGCTTAATAAAGCAGCTTTAGTGTATAAATCAAGGGTAGGCAACCTTTGGCAGTCCAGATGTTATGGACTACATTTCCCCTGATGCTTTGCCAGCATTATGGTTTTAAGAGCATTATGGAAGCTGTAGTCCACAACATCTGGAGTGCCCAAGGTTGCTTACTCTTGGTGTGGATCATATCTCTGCAGTCTTACTACTCAATTCTCTGCCATTGAGGGGTTAAATCACTTCTGTTTTTTGTTTATGCAGCCCTAGCCACACCTCCCCTGGCTTGGATTCACACAGCCTGCATGAAAAAAAATAATTCATTTTCAAACAGATCGTGCAGCACAGTGGTTACTTTATAAGTTTTTAGCTCCTGTTCTGTCCATTGACCTTTAATCACACATGGGAGTCTTCTGCGGGATCTAGCAGGCATCGAACAGAGAAGAAGGCAAGAACTGCTACATTAAACACAATGTACAAAAAAGTAAAATTGAAAACATTGAACTCTATTTCAGAATGCTTGTAGGGAAGTTGCATACATACAGCCAGGAGAGGTGTTAATAAAACGGAATAACTCCTAATTTAACTCCTAAATGGCAGAAAATTGTCCAGTGAGGCTGCAGGGTTTAATCTACGTATCAAAACCACTTAATTCAGCTAAAGTTATTTTGGTGCTTAAAGTGTCGTTATCTTTATATGTAATATGCATAAGTAATGTTTGATATTATTATGATTCATTGTTAGAGATAATGACTAACATGACATATGACATTAATGTATTTGGCAAGGTTTCATCTCTTCTATTAATATAATTAGCTTTTCAGGAATTTTGTAATGTTATCGTAGAAGTTATTATTGATTTTCCAAGGCAGAGTTCAGTACATATTTTGTCTGCTCAGTAAATCTGCAGATATAACATTTCTGGTTCCAAAATTTGAATAAATTTTTTTTGCAATATGAATGTATGACTGTTTGAAATCAGGTGCAGCAGGTATGATTTCTGGATCTGAGCATCTCTAGAACCCAATACATTTAGGATTGCGTTCTTTAGAGTCAGAACATTTAACTCCTAAATGGCAGAGAATTGAGAAGTGAGACTTAGGAGACATAATTCGTGCACCAAAACTGCTTCATTAAGCTAAAGTTGCTTTGATGCCTATAGTGTCCCTTTAAGAATTTTTGGAGATGTGCTAATAAAAAAAATATGCTAATTATTCTGACCCTAAGATTTAGTTGGTTTTGTGATTTATTTTAACATTATTCCCCATACAAGCACAAGTGAAATATGAAATTTGTTCAATAAATTTGGGGGGATTTTCATAAAAAAAAGGATTGCAAAAAATCCTGACATCTCTGTACCTCCATAATTAGTCATGTGTTTTCATCTGTAGTACTTGACTAACAGTACTCAAAATAACCTAGATATATAGTTTTTTCAAAAGTTCTTAATTATTAATTAGACTTTGTTGAATCTTTTTTTTCATAGGTCATGTTATTCCAGTCGGAGGGTTAATGTCTACATCTGGTGAGATTTCTGTGTTTGGAGATCAATTCTGTGAGCCATTGAGTGGGAAAAAAGTCCGACTTCAAGGTGCTGTTTTCAATCAAGGAAAAGTGATGCCCCATTCTGGAGGTTACCAAGCGCTCTTAGAGTCCAATTTACTGATGGCTGAGATCAATGTGCTTGACACTCTGAAAGCACTTAAAGACACAGTCCCTGGAGATGATTTTATAGTGAAAGATGACTTTGAACAAGTATACAGAGCTTTAGATAAAGCCATGGAAAATATGAAGAGATCCATTGCAATAAGGCAGCAACACTTAATGTATAGAATGCACAATTTGAACTGCCAAAAGTCCATGGCTGTGGATTTTAAATGCTATGGTGGAAATTTAGGTGAGTGGGACTTTAAATCCATATATATGGAGTTATTGTACACATTAACCACCCTTATTTTATGGTCAGTTTTGTTTATCATGGTCAATTTCTTACTTTATGCTAATTACAGTAGATGATATAGTTTAATGAACAAAATAAAAAAAATAAAAAAATTTGTTACTAATAAAAAGAACATGTTTTTTTACCTATCTGTTTAATATTGTAATTAAAAACTTGCTATTAGCTTCAATATAATAATAATAATATATTTTATTACAATATTATATATTAAAATCTCAAACACAAATCTTTTTTTTAGTTTTTTGTTTTGTTTTTCTAACATTTTTTTTTCATTTCCTAGCGCATGGTGTTACTCTACTTTTTAAATTAATTTATAAAGATTGTTTACCGTCTTAAAATGTAATAACATTTTTATTGCCCCTCCTCACAGCATTTTTTGTTGTAAGGGGTAGTTTACCAAATTTGAAAATAAGTATAGTGTACGTTACTGTGTTTATGTGTTATTATCGGATCATGATAATATGACTACTTTAGGCACGTCAGTTCATGAGTTGTTCTTGTTAAAAAAATCAACATTAAAGAAGGACGAAAAACAACAATACAAACCGTATTAAGCTGACTACATTACTACATAAAATAATAATATTCATGATCTCAGTTGTTTAATATATAGATACATACTCATATCCCATATGTTTTGTATATTTGCCATATTGAAGTCAAAGCAATATTTTATCTTAAAAAATGCACCAGGTATGATATTCTATCCCAGGACAGAGCTGTGGGTTCCTGCAGTATTAGGAATGGAAATCCCTGACCCTGGACCTTCAGATATAATGGTGCCGATTCTTGGAGTAGAATATGATTTTATTAAAGGCCATTTAATTCCGCTGGCAGGAACAATGGAGGATGCCAAAGGGAAAGGTATAGTTACCATTGATTCAAAATAAATCTGCCATACATTCAAAACTGTACATGTATGTGTGTATGCGTGGATCTACAGTACTGTCACTGCATATTTTTATGATAAGAACTTTTGCTGCAAAAAAAACACATTTTATTCCCCCCGTCCCAACCTGATGTGTTCTCTTTTTGCTCCAAAAACAAATATCTAAGTAAATATAGGTAACATTTATTTGTACATTTCCTTAAGGACTTATTCCAATCAAATTGGGAGCTAGAACAATTGATCCAATCACAGGTGACAGTGGATCAGTAGTAGGTGCTCAAACCAGCCCATTAACAGGAATTATTATGCCAGTTGTACAGTCAGGCACATCGTCGAAAGGAACGGATTATTATCTGGTAAGTATTATATTTTGTGGTCAGTACATTCATTTTGCAAATGTTTTCTACGACCAACGTCATTTTGTAAATAGACAAAATATAATGATGCATACAGATACAGTGTATCTAAGAAGATATTTTCCTTAGTTCCAAAGGAACACTGCATCCCTAATATTCTGGCCATCCAATAAGGAGATTTACAATAAAAGCCTATTCCAGGGAGACAATGTAATTGTATTTTTAAAGTGTAAAAAGGTCTAGTGGAAAAGCATTTTAAACTATGCCTTCGTCCTCACAGCCATACTTACCTCTGGAGGCCAAGCTTTTCCTACCCTTCGAGGTCAGCTTGGCTTGTATTAGTAACTAACAATCTTACTCACCTAATTAATGCTGATGTTTAATGAAAGATGAGATGATCAGTTATGGAATATGGTGCCCCTTCATTTCATTACTGTGAACTGGTAATTATGCATATTGATGTCTATGTAAATTTATCACAAATATTTGTGGTTTTAGTTGGAATCACTTGGAAGAGAATTAAAATCAAGAGAGCGATTTTGGCAAAACCAAAAGAACAAGGAAGGAGAACTTTTAAAAGATTTAAAACTTCTTATACTTTATATCACTGATGCCGCGAGAGAAGACAAGATACACAAGGTATGACGATCTCTGCCAGATTTGATATCAATGTTTTGTTAAGTATTTACATGGCTCCTTTTGACGATGTTTTGTAAAATGAAATAAATTAATGATGTTGCTGTTTAATTTTGTATTTACCTTTAGAGTAGATTCAAAGACAAGATTGTATCACTAGAGGAACTTTGTCAATCAGTCGAAGAATCAACCCTTTGTGAAACTCAAAGAAGATCCAAACAGAATTTAAACAGCTTATCCATCAAGATCAGTCAACTGCCTTTTATGAGTAAGATGTATTTCTATGCTACAAATAAAACAATAAACATGCCAACAAAACTACAACATGCCTTCTAACTAAAGATGAATGTATTGTTTTGTTTAATAATAAATATATGACGGTTTGATAATATTCAATGATTAGGTAAAGGTGTTGGTATTACAATTCCAGTAGCTAAGGAATAAATCTGGCACATTGTTGTTATTTATTCAGTTATCTTTTACAGAAATGTTGGATCGGTAAATCATTTTTTAATAATTTAGAACAAATTTCAAACAGTACAATTTTTCAAAAAGGGCATGAAAGGAACACTTGTATTCCTTAGTTTTGTTCAAGTCTGCAGCTGCCGACTTTGCCCGTGATCTCTCTGTTTGGCTGACATCATCCGAAGTGTTGTTCTCAGCCAATCACAATGCCTTCCCATAGGATTAGCTGAGACTGGCAACAGAGCCAAACACAGCCCTGGCCAATCAGCATCTCCTCATAGAGATGTATTAAATCAATGCAGCTCTATGAGGTAAGTTCAGTGTCTCCATGCAGAGGCAGGAGACACTGAATGGCAGTGCCTCAATGTGCAGCACTGCCCCAGGAAGCACCTCTTGCAGCCATTTGATGAGTGATCAGTGGAGTTATCCCTAGGCTTTAATGTAAACACTGCATTTTCTCTGAAAACACAGTGTTAACTGCTAAAAGCCGTAAGAGGATGATTATATGCACCAGAACAAATACAATAAGCTGTAGCCGTTCTGGTGACTATCGTGTCTCTTTAAATAATATAATCATTAGTATTTGAAAATAATCTGAAATTAGCTTTTGAGTTTTTGAGGTTCTCAAAATAATAGAATTGAAATATACTGGATACTTAATTCCTAAATTTCTGCAAAAAGAGCTGATTTTGAAACAATCTCCAACTATGACTTTAGCTATTTAAGTTCACTTCTAATGTGTTGTTTAGTAAATAAACCACACCATACATTTTTAGCAGTGCTTTACAATATTATAAAAGGGGAAAAAAATATTACAATAAATGAGACAATTACAAAATATTACAGGAATAAAAGGTTGATGATGACCCTGCTCAAACAAGCTTACAATCTAGAGTACACCAACAAATGGCATTGTGGACTGCTATTGCAACCTGTCAATATGCCCTGATATATTCAATGAGCTACTCCTCATTTTTTGTTAAGACATTTGCTTCATATTTGGTCCTTGGCCACCTGCGTTCCTGTCTCCCATGGCTGCTTAACACCTCCCTGCTTTAAGCTTGTTTGACAACAGCCATACAAATGTGTTCAACCTACACATCTATTATTAACATGAACATGATGCCATACTCCTCGATGCACATTCCAATGTAGCTGCTCCTGTTCAATGGCACAAACCACTGATACATTGTCTTGGCTTTTCAAATGATTCTCATTTTTGCACAAGGAAAGGGCTGCATTTAGCATGTCTTCCATCTACACCGCACTGTTTTGTGGTTTATTTCTGTATAAATGTGCCATTTCATTATTAAAATTCAGTTCAAATGTGAATGTTTGCAATTTGCTTCGTCAGTTCTTTCTATTTCCCTTTCGTTATAATAGATATATGGTGAAAATATTGAAGTGCCTGAATACACATCAAAAGAATCCTGGTATATGTATAGCTAGTTTAGAGGTACACTCTAAACACCCTGGAATCTTAAGCCCCCTACCAGGAATGCAATTCGTTTTTCTGTGAATGTCTTTTACCTTCGATGTTAGAATCTGACTTTACATGCATTGTTTGCCAACAGGTGACAATACAGAGGAGATGGAACGGCAACTGATGTTTTTAATGGTTGTCAGGAAAACTATGGAAAAATTGGTTCAATTCTCTCACAAGTTAGAGCATGAATCGGAAAGACTTCGATCCCAAACGAGAGAGTGGCAGAAAAGCAGGGAACAAATTCGTGAAGAAATAGTTGGGACTAAGCAAAACATGGTAAATGGTGATTGATGCCAGACAATGTAATTTAGTGATTATCGGGTCCTGCTTTGAATCTCAGAGTAATTTTCTTCTAATGTAATTTTTGAACTTTTTTGGAATAAATGATTAAATTAAGAGTGTATGGGTTTTCTATTAACAATTAAAGCGGTTCTTTTATCATTGAAATATAATGATATTTGAATCCAAAAACATCCTTCGATTTTAATATATAGGATTTTTTTGTAGGTTAGATTGAGCTTGATTGACGAGTTTGAGGACCACATGATGAAAAGATTAATTGGTGTGGACACTGCATATTCAAGACTAGAATATGTCAGGGAATATATTAAACTACAAGGACTTCAAGCAAAGGTGCGTACTTAGCAATGTACCCAGCACTACAGTAATGGGGATGGCTCTATTTCCGGAAAACTGATTCATAAATAAGAACTGCAACATTCTGAACATGTATATGTTACAAAATGTTATCCAAATTATTCAAATATCCATTCATAGTAGTAACCAATGTTTTAGAGCTGTCCGGAAAACGTGGAGAAGACAGTTCAGAGAAGGTTAGATCAGAGCGTCAAAAATAAACAGTTTCATTCCAATACCATTCTAGTACCTTTTTATTACATTTAAATTTAAGGTATACATACATAAATTAAATTTAAGGACATGTTTAAACCAAAGCTTCATTTCCGTTCTTCCTTTGAATCTAGTGAGATGCACACAAGCATAGATGCAGATACATTACAGCTCGTGCTAATATTTTCACACATTTTATCTAACAATTTAGAGGAGTTGTGCATGTATGTTAATACATTGTTTCAGTTCTTCATAAAGATTTGATTTCACAGAACACACAGTAGTGTTTACCACATTAAGGTTACACATAAATGTGCGAAATAAAATAACGGTGATTAAAAACTTTTTCTTTTTTCCCATTTTTTTAGTTATTTTTATTAGGTAGGACACCCCAGTATCTTAATTCCCAAACATCGTATTGGAATGTTGTTGGAAAAGAGGTCCAGGATCTTGGTCGAACCCTTACTCCAATGTTAAAATATCTGATTCAGATCATGGAAGAAAAGAAGAATTATAAGTTATTAGCTGAGCCACGAGCACCAGCATCAGGTAAGAAGCCTGCGTAGTAAATTATTGCAACTGTATGTGAAATATAGATATTTGTTCATTGTGAATTTATTTCTTCAGTATCTCTCGACTCTATTTAAATAGTTTTATTTATACAATTTTGAAGTGTGTGGCATGAATATTTGTTAAATAGAAGCTCAACCCATATATAAAGAAAGTAAATGTGAAAATATTGTCTAAAATACTGAAAATATTTAAATGTGTTCCTTTACAACCATGTGGCACAGTAATTATCAAAATACGTTTGCTTGGAGCAATAATATTAATTATACTATTATCATTATTCCTACTAATTACATTTACACTTTATACAGCACCATATTCCAGGATACGTCATTTAATGTAATAATAATACAGTCATAATCAAGCATGTTCATTTTAAGGTCAACATGGAGCATTACGTAACCTTTAACATTAGAACAGCTCCATTAAAATGGTCACTGTTAGGGTGTCTTAGAGAAAGGCTAAGTGTAGTAATAGGTTAGGGTTTAGAGTATCTGATGCATAAGGAGGTTTCAGGTTTCGGGTGGCTTAGTGTAAGGGCTGGGATGGTTTAGGATTAAGGAGGACTTGGGTTTGGAGATACCTGCATTCAAGATGCAATGAGCTGTAATACCTACAATTCTTCAAACGATGAAGTTAAGTATTTCGACAATTCCTGATAAGAGTTTAAGTCAAATCATAAATAACTAAATGTATTTTTTAAACTACTAATGTGCTTTAATTTTTTTTTAGGTTATTCCTCCCGTAGCACACTTAAAGCATCTGCCGCAAATTCCGACAGTTTTCAAGTGGTACCTATTGGGGACACAGAAAAGTTGTCATCAAACGTGCCTTGGTTTTCCAATGCCGACATTGTTTCCAGACATCAAGACTACCTGTTCAGGTATGTTTACCAATTACAATGTCAATATACTCTAACCTGTAACAAAATTTGGTTTAAAGAGTATATTATATAACAAATGTATTGCCCATGTTTGCCCAACTGGAAGGCCCATGTTTGTTTCGCTTACTGTAACTTTCATCCATTAATCCATAGGTGCTAACATTCTGTGTAAGATTTTTGCACTCTGAGGTTTGTCTCTGGTCTTGCGTTTTGTAATTCTTACTCACACACATTAGTCACACACTCACACTTAATTAATTAAGACAAAAATAACTAAATTCTCATTAGATTTGTGCATGTACAGAAAATTCAGCTTAGCTGAAATGTTTTTGTTTTTTTAAACAGAACATGTTTCGGGACTCACAATGTTTGGACAAATGTCAGTATGGCTCTGCAGAATTTCAGAACTAAGGATCCAATTTGGAAAAACAAAATCATAAGAATAAAAAATGCATGAAAGTGGACCAACAGTGTGCTGCAAAATATATACATAATATAATAAAATGTATGTATTTTGCAGTACACTGAGGAGCATTTTCTGTCCAAATTGAAATGATTGGACAATTAATTTGCTCTTCTGATTCTGTTGCTGTTATCATGGTTCTATAATTCTGCTGAATTGAACCAACGTTTATCCAAAATTTGGGTGTTCAGAAATATATTCTATTTTCAGAACAAATGGCTGAGTCAAAACATTTGCCTTTCAACTCTATTGAAAACTACATACACCATACTTACAGATAGGTTTTAGTGTTTAAATACATTTAACTATGAAATAAATATGTTTTCTCCTACAGGACTTATTGGGATTTTACAGTTGCTAACTTGTCAAATTTAGGACAAGCAGAAGCAAGTGTAAAGTTCACTGAGTTACCGACTTCAAATGACCAGTTGGTATTTTGTTATTATGTACCATGGTATCCAGATGTTTATTAGTATAATTTATTCTCTGATGGGATGTAAAAACTAACACTAACTATCAGTCACCACTAAAAGTGTAATTCTATGGTACGGAAACAGCTGTGAATTACTAGCTTCTAACTGCCGAGGGCCATTTTAAATATTACCTGCTTGTTGGTAACTGGTGAGATATTTTTTTTTTTTTAAGATTAAATCCAGAAATACATAATTTAACCCAATATTTAATGTTTTAGGTTTCTTACAGAGAAACAAGCAAGTGAACTGGTCAATTTTGAAAGGCTGCTACTCACTGAAGAAATTAACAAGATTTGGAACTTTTACGAAACATTTAATGTCAAAGCACATGGAAAAATCGACACAAACCTCTCACAATTGCTTTTTAGTTTCAAAGATAAAGAAAGGATGAATATTGAACAATGTAACCCTGGAAAGGTGATCTTTTCTAACGTTTTATTCCTTAATGATCGTGCCACTACGTTTTAGAAAGATTTAACATAATAAGGCAGTGAATAATGCCTATTTAGAGCCATTATCTTAAGAATTCTGGTTAAAAAAAAAAATCAATAAAAGTTTTCTAAAAGAGAAAGAGAGAAAACAGTTGCAATTCAATGTGTTTGAATGGTTGAGGAAAACAAACTGTTCTTTCAAAATTGGCGATATTCGTGATAATTCTGCACTAATACAGGAAAAAAGACAGTATTTAGCTAATATTTGAAATACAAACTAAAGTGGTGAATCCAAAAAACATTATGAAATACTAATGTTAATACTAATTATATGAGGAGATGAATTGTGCTTTGTTTCTTTCAGGATAATTATAAATATCAAAAGAGTATGATGCTTTTCAAACAATATACATGAGTATTGAATATAACTGATATGTAATTGACATTTATAGAAACTCTATGGCTAAGTCTCAAATGTATGATATATGCAGTAAATGGGAGGTGAAATGCATATATTTGAGGTTAAATGTACCAGCACATACATGCTCTGTTTTAAGCAATACAGACAGACACACAGACAGATGATAAAACAAACAAGTAGATAGAGAAAGAGAGAGAGAGAGAGAAAGAAAGTGATAGACAGACAGACTCAAAGCAATGAAATCAAGTCTAATACACACCTATAGAGCCTCAAATACCTTCTCTAAAGACACAAGATCCCCTGTGGAAATTACTTTAGGAGAGTGATGGAAGAGCTACCGCAAGGGATCAGCATTTAACATTTTATGTCATATAATATTTCGTGCAATTTTCTCTTTGCAGTTGCTGGGAACTAGTCAAGAAAGTGATATATATGCTGAGTGGCAAAGACTTCTAGAGGAGTTAACTGAAGTCCACAGAACCGCTCGCCAGGCATTACACCAAAAGCACCTGGAAGAAGTAAAAAGTATGGGGTTAAACCCAGCCACCATTATACCTGAAGATTATTTCGGCATTGATGTTCGAGCCTCAATACTGCATCTTGCCAAAAATATACTACCAGTCTGCGGTCAAAGGCAGTATGACGCCATGCAGGAGATGCAGGTAAATAAGATGTGAGGTGGATAAAGGCATTTGATATGGTTCCATACAAAAAGTTTCAATCAGAGCTGAAAGCAAATGTTAAGGTGAAAATCCTAATTTTTGGATTCCGAACCGGAATATCTGCTATTATTATGAAGTGGTGTATATTAACATGCTGCACACTACAGTATTTTCATCGCTAGAGCCCATTTAAGGCAGCAGCAGGTTTAGAATGGTCTAGAGAAAAAGTAGCGAAACAAGTTATTTGAAAGCAGGTCTGCAAGCATAATCAAATATTTCAAACTATATTTCATGCTTTCTGTATTCGACAGGGTGTGTCTTCTGTTGATGCAAAATTGCTAGTGGGGGATACAAGGTCTCATAATGAACTTCTAAGGAGTATAGCAACCAAGTTTGTGAAACAAGAGCTTGTAACACAAGCCCACGTGTACAAAATTCTAGATGTCTACAACAAGCTCCAGGTAAATGCATTGATTAATATTGTGTTCATTATATCCCATTCATTGAAATGGAAAATGCTGTGTATGTAAATCAGTGAGCATTCTGTATGCACTCATTGCAACCTCTCTGACAGTACCAAAGCAGTAATATAGGGGCAGCCAGCTGAGAGAGAGTTTGAAGAAAACGTATCTTTATTTTTACAACTAAATTATTCTAGACTATCCGGGTGCATGAATGAAAGCACACGGGCGTCATTTCATTCCAAAGTCACATCAAAGGGGCACTCAAAGCATCAAAACGATTGCACCATAGCCGTCCACATTATAAAGTGTCAATCAGTCCTCCAGTGAATGGCAATGATAAGATGAGTCTATTGTTTCTGTCCAATTTTGAATAGATTTGCACTTGATATTGCAGATGTTTAAATTTCTCATTATCTCTGCCTTGCTGCACTGGGGTCAGGATAGGGTTGCTGGGGAATGTTAGATTTTTTTTTATCAAACCATTCCAATAAGTTTTTTTAAAGAGAACTGGGAAATGACGCCCATATACTGAGCGGACCATAACCAGAGTGGCTCTTAAATATAGACTTAGCCCAGATCTTACTGCTATCACAGTCTCCACTGTTATGTGAAAAGCGACAACGATCCAGTGGAAATCACTGCGCCCCATTCACAGGTAATTCTGCTGAAACTGTTTGTGTATGTGAACTGCATGGATACGTGTTAGGTCAAGGTAGATCCTTAGATGTTTTAAAACTACAGCTTCCATGATGCTTTCTCAATCTAAAAGTATTCTAACTGCATGCAAAGCACCATGGGAGCTATTGTTCTACAACATCTGGAGATCTTCCTTTTTGGGCACCCCTGTGTTAGATCACATGTAGCTATCAGCAATGAACATGGCTCAGGCAGCAGAATGTAATTATTAAGACAACTGATCACATTCTATTGTCTATGTGGAGTATACAATAGTGTCATCTTTACCTTTTGTCTAGCCTTTATCACTCCTTTAAAGGAGCACTATAGGGTCAGGAACACAAACATGTATTCCTGACCCTATAGGGTTAAAACCACCATCTAGCCCGGCTGGTCCCCTCATGCCTCCCTAAATATAGCAAAATCTTACTTGTATTCAAGTCTGGAGCTGCTAGCTCTGGCTCTGTTTCCTTTAGACCTGACCACTGCCTGCTGACATCATCAGAAGTGGTAGCCTGATCCAATCACAATGCATCCCCACAGGATTGGCTGAGACTGACAAGGAGGCAGATCAGGGGCAGAGCCAGCATGATTCTGGCCAATCAGTATCTCCTCATAGAGATGAATAGAATCAATGAATCTCTATGAGGAAAGGTCAGTGTCTGCATGCAGAAGGAGGAGACACTGAATGTTTGGATGCATTTTAGGCAGCCATGACCCAGGAAGGATCTCTAACAGCTATCTGATGAGTGGCCAGTGAAGTTATCAGTAGGCTGTAATTTAAACAGTGCATTTTCTCTGAAAAGACAGTGTTTACAGCAAAAAGCCTGAAGGTAATGATTCTACTCACCAGAACAAATTCAATAAGCTGCAGTTGTTCTGGTGACTATAGTGTCCCTTTAGCTTTGCAAGCTTGTGGTTAAAGCTCTCATAACCTATTATATCAGTTTCAGTGTTTATACTCCATGTATCCAGCACTAAAAATTAGCTGCAATTCTATAAATAAATTACATTAGTGAATAAAGCCGAAATTACCATTCTAGCGAATTTCCATTACAGATTAATAATTGCCCTGGGGATGTCCAGAAAATTGTAAGCAGTTTGTGCTTTACGTCGTTATCAGGACAACAAGCTGCAGAAGAGGCAGCAAACACCATCGAAGATTCACAGGTTGAAAATCGAATAGCGTTTTTAAGGAAATACTACAAAGAAGAGCAACTACTACATATTCAATATCCGCTGAGTGAAATGCAAACTCAGCTTAAAGAGGAGCATTGTTTATTAACAGAACAAATGGTAACGCTACAAAAATTAAGAAGAAATCTATCATTGATTGTTTTCTTACTACTTATTAATTTATAGCTGCATTGATTGATGTCTTGCATATTGAGTAATTAAAAGTACACGGCCCTAAATGAGTCATCGAACCAATTTATTTTGTCCTTTTTATCAGCAAACCTTATCCAGTCTATATTTTCTCCATTGTGTCTTCCTTTTCTCCATCCATTCCCTATCTCCCATTCTATCAGTTTGTGTTCTAATGTCTTTATTCCAGTTGCAGGAAAGGGATAAATTATTATTTGAAGAACTGGCAAACTCGGAAAATCGAAGTTACACGGAGCACGTAGTGTGCTGTGTGCTGTCTCAAAGGAACTTGCGTCAGATAATTCTTCTGCAAGAGGGAGTGAAGGCATCCAAAAATGATCAGGAAAAGCTGGCAAGAAAACTGACCACTTCTGAAGATGATACCCTGACTGTAATTATTATTATTAATTATTTTTCATTTTTATAGCAGAGGTATGGGCTGCTTTACCAAAAAAAAAATATTTCAGCAAAGTACATTCCAGTTGCTATTTTGTTTTACATGCATGAAAAATATATATTGAACAAATTCTTTTATTTTAGTAAATATGCAAAACATTTTTTTTTTTAAATCATACCATCATTACTACAAGCCTCCCTTGTAATGATGCCCACCCAACCTTCCATACAAACATTATTTTAAAGCAGGGGTGCCCAAAAGGTAGATCCACAGATGTTTTAAAACTACAACTTCCATGATGCTTTGTTATTCTAAAGGCATTCAAAGCATCATGGGAGTTGTAGTTCTACAACATCTAGGGTTCTACCTTTTGGGGTCCCTGCCTTAAAGGTGTATGTGCTACAACCCTGGGTGCTGATAAATGATCTATTCAGACCCTTTTATGGCCTAATTATTTTTAAGAATAAAAATAAAACTCACTTGGTTATTTTCTTTAATGACTCTTTAAAGGGTTACTGTAACCCTTTTTCATTTTATTAATTTATTAAGTAAATGTTATTTATTAAGTAAAATGTCCTATTGGGCATTACTAACAGGTCTCGGTCTCCCCGTTTAAAAAATGCAAAAAAAGTTTTGAAACTTAGCTCTAATCCATCTGAGCTCCCTCCAACATGTGACGTCAGCAGGGGTCTCACGCGATCAAATCATACACTCCTCGTGGAGAACCCTGTGACTGGACTATTTCTCTTGGGCAACTGAAAAGTAAAGTCAGTAAAAGTATTTTTAAATGGTTAGATGACAAATGGTACATATTAGTGGGATTTTCAGAGGAGCAAAAACTGATAGAACTGTATTAGCAAATGAATACATTCAGAGGAGCTAAAACAAAATGATACGACATGCTGCTATTACAACATTTATTTTTGATGGTTCAAGTGTAGACCATTGGGGAAGTTTTTTTGTTTTATTATTCAATTGAATGCGTCAGATTATTTGTTTGTCATTTTTCTTAAGGGGCATTGTCAAGAAGATATTTTCAGTCTATTTAACAATAAAACCGAGACAGGCTTGTTACTTGTGGAGTTACAACATCTGGTAAAAAGGATTCAAATGAGAGAGCGTTATATTGAACAAATAGCTGATTGCCTTAAAGAATATTGCTCTGACAAGGTAACTATTTACATAAACAATGTAATTATGTATTTTATACCTATTGTAATATGACCATAAGTTCAGTGACACTTTTTGGGGGGCTATCTACTATGTTGCTGTTTAGAAGATATACAATGAAAAATAGTAAAGCATTTGAATATGCATTTTTTTCATTGGGGGTATATATAAAAACAGCTTGCAACAGAACTCTTGTCTGAAGCCTTTTAAGCCCTCCCCTTCTAAACTGCCCATACTTTCAGAGATTATCCAATCACAGACTTCACCACTGAAGCTCAATGGGAAGTCTTTGCAAGGCAGGTGCTCTGTGCAGTTTCTGCCACTTCTGTTTAACTCCACTGAGCTAACCAAACCAGGAAGTAACATGAGCAGCTGTCTGATTGACAGCCACGGGGGTGTCAAAAGGTTAATTTATAAAAGTGCCTGTTTCTATTGTAATTTGTACTTTTTGTAAAATGAAAAAAGACACACCCTTTACATATAAAGCACTTAAGCAAACAAAGGTCATTTAATGGTCTTGAGTTTGCCTTTAAGTTGAGAAGACCCCCTGCTCAAAAGTAAAATGTAGGGTTTCACGTTAACAGCCTGTGATGACACCAGTTTCATTTCAAATTAAATAAGAAATCTGTTAAAACACTACTCTTTCCATTTTCTCAGTATGACTGTACTACTTGGCAATCCTCATTATTTCATTGTTCTATTCTGCATTTTCATGGTGCCGTTTGCAGTCCTACAGAAAAGAGAATTATGTTAATACAACCCACAGCCCTCTGATACTTAAATGAGCTTGTGGATAAAGGATGGTGCACAAGTAACTTTTTTGGTTTATGTTGTGCTAACGTTTTAGGTCCACATTCTTACTTTTGTTGAGGAAGCCTACTATTTGGCCGATGAAGTTAAAAGTTTCAGAGAACAAAAGTTGAAGAAGCTACAGGAAGAACTGAGGGAGATATCTTATCAATCAACAGCCAACGAGAAGGTAAAATATAAAAAAAAAAAATTCATTCCCATGGCTTGTTTGATGTATATTTTTGTTACTAAAATTGAAGAGCCAGAATTATCCATGTAAATGTAATACAAACAGGTCATTTCATCAGTGTGTGGTTCGGGCTTTTGGCAGATAGACCTTTGACCGTGCATGAAGAGATTTGCTAATCCACGTTAAATCATTTGCAAATACAAAACATTTAGGCCTTGTGGAAGTAAAGGTTGGAAAGGCAACGGTATTTCAAGGACAATGTAATGCTTCTTTAATTCTCGAGAATTTTAGTATTATGTTTACTTATCCTCTTGACTTAACAAATGTCCAATTGTAAGGTCTGAAAACCAGAATGTTCCACCCTGTCCTAGACCTGTGTGCTCCATCGTGGCTCCCTCTCATTCGTTGTTGTTGACACTGATTTGTGGTGTCAACTGCTGAATATTTCACACACATTTAAAGAGAAACAGAACATCACATGACATCACATGTAATTTCCAGAAAAGTTTTTGTGATTGTAATGGGAAATAGACTCTTATCCAGGCATATCCAGCAGTTATTACTCAATCTGTTGTTCAACTACCACCCCTATGTTCCTTGTCAAGAACAGACAAAGAAGTGTAATGTGTAGTTCGGATAAAGTTCTCCCTCTTCGATGTCTCTGGTCAGGTTTTTGTTATGTGTGAGTTATTGGTCTGAGAGTTTAAATACACAATAGATCTTTAAGACTTATTTATACCCATCTGCACAAATTCTCAGAATGCTAGCCTTTATAATTTATTGTTTCTGCTTAAAATAGTTCATTTCCAGCTAGTATTTTGATTTATTCTTCTCGGCAATATTTTATCAGCTTTTGCTTCAGGCAACAGCCCCAATAAATAAAGTGTGACGTTCTGCCATTACAGTGATTTCTAAGGATTATTTGCAGTATGTAGTTTGGCTGCAGATATTACTCACTGTGCATTGACTTAGTGTTCCTCAATGTTTTTATACTGTCAGTCATCTCATTATTTCATCTCCAGCCTCTTTGACACAAAATGTAAATTTTCTATTGATGGCAAACCACAAGACACAAGATTTTGCCTTATGCCAAGATGTATGGCTTTTTCCAAAATCGTAAAGACACTTGGCATCATAGCTCCCCTATATTTTTACCCTTGCACAACAACGTCATGACGGTTCTAAAGGCATGCATAAATATGAACACATCCACTTGGTTTTCTCACCAAAATAGAAACCTAATGCAAGACTAGGATTAGCTGCGAGATGTAAATTTGCTCCTAGTTAAAGAGGATGTCTTTAAGGGAGGATTAATCCCTTCCTTCCCAAGACAATGTATATATATATATACATATACATATATACCCATTGTACAGCGTTACGGAATTTGTTGGCGCTATATAAATAATAAAATAAAAATAATAATATCACTAACTTTTTTTTGTATTGCAACATATAACAGGTTACTTTGTAGGCCAAACTTCATGACTCAATTCTAGCAGACAGGCAGAGATGAGGAGAAAGGGTGTTATGAACATGTTGAGTGCAGCTAAATAAATTATTTGGAGTTTGTTATAAGTCCCTTTAAATTCCTGTATAGTAAAGATGCTTGACATAACTGTACTTATTGTATTTATTCATTGTTGTTTACATATTCGTGTCATTTTGGTTTCAGTCCCAGAAATGTCACTTGGGTTTTTAAACTGCCCAAACAATGGGTATGTGACAATTTTCATAAGATTAATTTACATTTCTGCATCTGTGTCTGACATTTGACAAGATTAGACGTACCATATAATCTCTAATTTATCCCTTAATATTTGTATAAAGAATTAATAAATACGCAGGAAAATAACACAGTGCAGTTTGTACACTTTGCATTATTTTTTAAGGTATCCCTAAGCAGCAATCTACAAACAAATTTGTTACAAACAGCTGTTTTCCCTGCAATAAGAGAAATGAATACTGATGGTGTAAAATTGGGGAATTTGCTGTAAAAAAAGAGGTGCATTATTAAATATTATTACATAGCAGCGTAATCTTATGCATAATGGTTGTCCAGTACAGAAGTGAGAGACAGTCGAAAAGTAAAATTATTATTTAGAGCATGATTTATTACCATTTTAATTTTTTATCCAGAGGGTTGTGGAGAGATGATAATGCTTTAGAAAAACTGAAGCCAAATAAATTAATTTAGCAATTTTCCAAACAAGCTACTTTGCATGAAATGTTACAATTTATGAATGCATTTATAAATGAAGTTCCTTTCATCGTTTTGATAATTGTTGAAAATGTTTAAGACTTCAGGCAGAGGAGAAGAGAAAATCCAACCAGAGAAGATATTGCTAAACAGCTTGCAAGAGAAACAAACAGCGTTGGAGAACTTACACAGGAAACAGATATGGGAAGAACAGCTAAAACTCCAGGACCAGTTAGAACGCGGAGAACTGAATGTTTTATTAAAGCAGGTAAATGTGTATTGAAAAAGGTCACCAGTGTAATATAAACCTAAAATGCAGATTCAGACAGTTTTTGGTCAATTAATCACTTAATTTTTTAATATTTTTATATGAGTTTTTGTTTATTTAAGTAGGCTTTTGTCTGAGCTGCCCACTTTACCAAATGAGCAGAGAAAATCTTTTGGTTAATACCGAGTCACAGTGATTAATGGTATTTTGTTGACAAGACAATTGTGGTCATTACACCTCCCATCAGACCCAGAGCATAGACCAAGGTTACGCAACCTTCAGCACTCCAGATGCTGTGGACTACATCCCCCATAATGCTTACAGCCATAATCCTGGCAAAGCATCAGGGCAAATTTACACAACATCTGGCATGCCAAGGGTTGCCCAACAGTTCACTTAAAGGGTTTCTATAGTGTTAGAAATACAAAGCTGTATTCCTAACGCTGTAGTGCCCTTTGGTCCTCCTCCTCTTTTGCGGACATCCTTAGCAGTATGTAAAGGGTTAAAAGAAAACTTTATTTAATCTTTAATCAACTGATCCAAAGCACCAATGTCCCTGGGCCTCCTCCAACGTTATCTGATGGATGGGGGGCCTAAAGCGCGTGGACGATGAGCAACACAAGCACAAAAGAAAGCATTGACTCAATTCTTTACTGAGGGGCTTTCACTGACAATGGATGTCCTCAAGCAGAGCATAAGGACTTCAAGCATCAGCTAGATTGTAAATTCTTGGAATTTCTCTGGAACTGCAATGTTTCACATTGCAGGACTTAGGGGGACAGGGACACTGCACCCAGACTACTTCAATGAGATGAAGTGGTCAGGGTGCCTATAGTGTCCCATTAAATATGTCATAGAAGGAAACTATTTAGAAGATATATAATAGAAACAAGCACTCAGCCCATGATATCTATCTCAAAACCACAGTGTTGGGTGCTTTGGTAATGTGTGAGAGCAAAATAAATCGAATTTGAAATTTACAATGAGTGCTAGGCCATTTGTTTTTATGGCACCAAACAAGGTCCTTATGTTCATACATGTTATTGTAAGAGGCTGCAAAGTAGAGGTTTCTGGGGATTGTAGTTCAACATTCAGAACCCATAAACCAGAAAGCCTTGTGATAAACTGCAATATAAAGCCATCAGAGCTTCGTAACTGGCAGTAAAAACTCACTGCACAGCTCTGTGAGTAGCTTTTATATGTTGTATATTTTTTGTTTGTTTTTACATATGTTTTGTAATAACCTTTTAAATTGAAGAAGTGAAGTGTTGTTTTCTACAGAATGTGTTGTTAAAACTGTAGCTTTTCACCAGTAGTATCCATGTTTAATAAATTATTATTCCTATGTGTTTCCCAGAGCTGGGTGAAAAAGGCTTTTGCTTTTAAATTGAACTGAACCCCCCCCAACAGGTTTTAAACTTGGATCCATAAAAGATTACATTCATACATGAACATAACTGCCACAAAATTACTAATTATTTCTAATTCTCACAATTAACGTATAAAACACATCACTCTTTTGCTAAGTTTTTATCTTATGAGGTTTCTTGTGATTTTTTAATTTAAAATTGAGAATTTTAGAGCAAACATGCAGTATGTTGACTTGATTTCGTAGAAAGACAGACCTCTGATCTCCTTCATCTATCTGCCATCCATAGAAACTCATCAAGGAGCACGATGAAACTGTAACTTTCTTAGAAAAGACCTTTGAAAGGGACCTTGAGATATTAAAAATGAAACTGGAGGTGGAAGTGAAGAAGAGTGAAGAGGGAATCCATAATGTAAATACCAACACGTCGTCCGGAAAAAAAGGCACACAGAATGATGATCAAAGTATCCTAACGTTGCTAGCAGAGAGTGGGTATTAATAATGTATGGCGTTGGTACCTAAATGATAGCAGGCGCCGTTATATACTATTATTATGTGCTTAAAATATATATTTTCCATCTAGAAGATATTGACTAATTCATTTAATCTGAATTATACTTTGTAACGTTACATTGTGCATTTCTACTCTACATATCACGTCTCCATGATTGTGTTAATTTGTTGTTAGTTAATACATGCTATGACCCTCAAGCACAATTATCACATTTAATACCATCTGCGTGCATTAAAGTGTTGGTGTTTTTATTGAGTTGCATTTTACAATCAGCATTTTGACATATGCACCCATGTCCAATGATACATTGAACAGGTCGGTGTAAAGATTGACTTTATTTTTTTTTGCCATATCATCATATGTCCAATATGCATCATGGCATCGAAATATTAGAAGTTTGCAAAGTAATTAATAAAGTATTGCTATTATGCAATTTAATTAATTACACACCATAGAAAAACACTAGGTGGCAGTAAGTGTTCTTAGAATGCAAAAACAGATCGTTGTTTTATGTACTGATTTTTATACACCTTTGCTCCTCTGATATTCTGCATGCTCCTATCTGTTTTATGCACATTGCTAATGGTTTGTTTTATGTACAATTCCATTTGACAAGGTGCATTCAACAAATGATCCAAAAAATATATTTTCAGTCTTTTCAAAATATTTTTTTAACAGGAATTGCTAATGGAATTTTAAAGTTGGATTTTATTAGACAATGGTGATCATTAATTGGACTAACTTTACAACTGTTCACTGATAGAGAACCAGAAATGAATAAATGAAAGCCTAATATAACAGACAGAACTGTAATAATGTAGCTGCACATTCAGGCACATTTTTGGGACGCCTGGTCCTGCACATATCCTTAGACAGGGATTGTTCCGTCTAAGCGCTGAAACAGCTCACTTAAATGTGAGTGTAATCACGCACTTACTGTACATATTGTATTGCGCTATTATTGTTCCTTCTGTTTTATTTGAGGTCCAATACGTGTATAAACCCAAAAGACCTGTGTAAGTCTTGTACATAATCCTTGGGCACGGTTACTTTCTTTTTTCTTCATACATGTTAGTAGGACAAAACTAAATTGGGGAACTGATATTTCTTAAGAACCTTCAGACATCAAGTTATTACAAAATGACTGTTTACTAAATATACATTTTATTATTATTCCAAAGACTTACTAAGTAAAGGGCTGGATAAAAATAACGTAAACTGGTTAGATAGCTTCACTGGTTAAGGCACTGACCTGTTCAAGCCTCGGGGCTGTAGGTTTGCTTTTCGACATGGTTTTCTTTGGATTCCATTGTTCCAGAGTTAAAAATATTAATTCAATTACGTTTGGTAGCAACTGCAACTATTTAACACCTGTTTATTCAGTTAATTCATAGACTGTAAACTCATTATTTTGAATCTCCTTTGGGAAACTTATACTGTAAAAGTAAACGAGATGTTATAACTGTAAATTAGATAAAAAGTTCCAAAATCATACTGAAACAAGATAGTTTTAATAGCGTTTGGGCCGTCCCCATCTCATTTGTGGAGATCAAATTTGGTTGATTTATAAATAGCAGAAGTATCTTAGAAAATCTTAGAAGCAAAATATTTGACTTTAATGTAATCTCCATTCACCTACATAAAGATATATGGAAAGAATATTAGATCGTTTAACAAATTGTAACTTGCTCTTCCTGTCTATCCAGATATCAACATATTTCAACAAGCAGAACAAATCATGGCTTCAAGAATATCTCTTCTTGTTCCTCAGATTTATTCTTCCAATCTACGGCCAGGTATCTTGAGAAACGCACAATGATCATTATTTATTGCATTGTCTTTTTTTAGGAGTCAATCCTTTTTACACATTGCATGATGTCAAGGTATCTAAAAAGATGTGGATGTTTAACTTCTTGTGTTTACCATGTGCTTCTACATTTGTGCCTTGTTTACCATTGTACAGCTCTTCAAACCTTAATGATATCTTTAAAAAATGGATAGCAATCTGTATTTACAGGCTGTAGTGGTTATAGTGTCGAGAGTTCCCTGTCACGGCCTGACAATAAACTATTCAACCATTTCAGAAAGGTTTAACTTACCTGGTTCTATTTGGCCCCCGAGCTGATTTTAGATCTGAGATAGTATCGTAAAGTAGGAGTTTGTATCATATCAATTAATTCCAAGATGAGCCATCAACTAAACTAAAGAAAAAAGAGGATTCTAAACTTATGCCATTTACTTTCCATTCCTTGTGTCCATCAAATTACAAAAATACTCAAGACCCCTTCTGGAAGATTGATTATGGCTTCAAAACATATTCCTTACATACAGAAAATCAGAGTGGCCTTTCCCCCTAAAACATTTTGTACATGTCATGAAATCGTTAGTTAACAGCGTAACGGTAGCAGACTATCTATTAGTGAAATTGAAGCTAAGATGTTATAACATATAGAATAGAGATAATGATCAACATAAAATGTTGATATGGAACTGGGAAAAAAAATTTGTAGTCTAAAAGTGTAAAATGTCCAAAATTCAAACAAAAACCGCCATCAATCCACCAGTTCGCAAGGTTCAGTGACCTACAACGACAAAGCATTTTCACTTTCAATTTTATTGAGATAGAGCAATACAATGTTTCACATATTTCAAATTTTCCATTAAAATCCTTTCTATATACATCCATACATCATCAGGATTTGACTTAAACATCCATCCATCTTTTAATAATAGTCATGTGTTTTCATCGAAAAAAAGAACAAATTCTCGATTGTAATTGCTTACCCTTTTTGAGATTGTCAAACAGTCATTTTAAATATCCGTGACCTCAGGATTAGATTGTATTTAATGCATAATACTTCCTATTCATCCAAACTCTGCTGTCTTTAATTTTCTTTTAATCAAACAGATGGGGATGCAGCAAATATACATAAAATATCAGAATCTTCTCCTGTTCTGGCACTACTCAAGGAAGTGGATACTCAACTGAGAGTCAATGCCCAGTCTGCTCTTATCATCCAGGACAGCAATGAGTTACATAAAGGTTCTTCACATTGTCTATTTTCTTTTATAACCATGCATAACTGCCTACAATTCCTACAAACAAATAAAAATGTTATTTAGCTGTTCAAATGCCCACTTGGCCAATATACTTCCCCTGGTTCTCTACCCAGATCTGCTTGATTACATCTATTCGGCTGCCTTACAATTCTACATAGGCTTGGTATTTTAAATGAATTATAAACATTTTAGTGAAAGATGCACTCATGTATCAGTGTAATTGACCCCTAGGCACTAGCCTGGTGGATTTACTAAGATATGGAATGTTTAAGAGTAAACAAACTAGTGAATAGAGTTCTGTTTCAATATATGTTATCTATTCATAAAAACAAGCACAGTTGTTTTAATTAATATGATCAATATGTTAGAATTCTATTAAACTAATATCATTGATTTAATTATCTCAGGAATGAAAAGAGGTGAAATTTAAAGCAATCACACAAGTAACCACTTAGAATATTCTTAGTCAATATAGAAGACTAATACAATATAACAGAAGGCGATATATAGGAGACGAATTGAAGAAGTGCTGGTTCTCCGAATGCTAATAAGTGTGTGTGTGTGTGTGTGTGTATCCAACACGTCCAGACTGTAGTACTGCAAAAATGTGGATATGAGTATAATCACTATATAGAAACATAGAAACATAGAAACATAGAAACATATAATGTGACGGCAGATAAGAACCATTCGGCCCATCTAGTCTGCCCAATTTTCTAAATACTTTCATTATTCCCTAGTCTTATCTTATAGTTAGGATAGCCTTATGCCTATCCCAGGCATGCTTAAACTCCTTTACTGTGTTATAAGCTAAATTGGAAAGACCGAACCTAAGTGGAATATGCAGATTTTTATGATAACCGTATAGAGAAAATACACAATAAAACCTGATAATCAGTAGGCCTGTTTTACAATGTAATACATACATTAATTAGGATTCTATAATTACTTTTGTAATTTCAAACCTGCATTTTTTATAAAATGACTGATGTAATTATTCTTCACAGTGCAGTTTGTGTATAATATTCACTTTATATTAGTGACTGATTAATGTGCTTTAATGTTGGCACTCCCCGTTGTAGTAATTATATGGATTGCAGGGGCTAGCATTTCAGTGCTGATCGCTGGACGGATTTTGTAAACTCACTACTCAGCAAGTCTGACAGTATTTACACAGTATTTTATTGCGTGCTTCTATTGATATATATAAATATTAGCCATGCTGTGCTACAATAGAAACTTGCTGTTAGACAGTGGGTTAAGTGCATTTCTTCAGCAGTAATGTAAGAACCTGAGACAGGTGCACTCATTTAGCTAATGGGAGTTCAAAACCCATTACGCGTTTTTATGCAAATTTACACTGTTATACAGGCTGTACACTTACTACTTTACATTGTAGCAGAGTGTCATTTCTCCAGTGTTGTCACATGAAAAGATATAATAAAATATTTACAAAAATGTGAGGGATGTACTCACTTTTGTGAGATACTATATATTTATATATACATATATATAGTGTTCAAGTAGAGATTGTAGCCGTATTAGTCCAGTGATGTAGATGTAAAGAACAGATAACATTTGTATCTTGTAATACCTTTGTTATTGGACTAACATAATTTTTTAACGACATTTTAATGATCTTTTGGGAGAACTTCCCTTTCTCAAGTCTAAAGCATTTCTGAAGAAGATGACACATAGAATTCAAAATTGAGTTGTGATACAGGGGTTAAAGCGACATGAGTGTAGATAAGACACGGGTCTACTAGAAAATAGGCACCATTCTCATAGAGGGTTGTAAATATCTTGTGTGAGGGTCACCGAGAGAGGGGGGAGAGAGATAAAAAAAAAAAGCAAACAGTCTAAAGCATTTCTGGGCAAGATGACATAGAATTCAAAGTTGAGTTGTGATACAGGGGTTAAAGTGACATGAGTGCAGATAAGACACAGGTTTAATAGAAAATAGACATAATTTTTACAGAGGGTCGTAAATATCTTGTGTGAAGATCAGAGTGAGGTGGGAAAGATAGAAAAAAAAATGCAAGAAACTGGACCTCCTTATATATATATATACATTATTACTTTTTCTGTCTGTCTGTCTGTTGTGACCACAGCTCAGACAGCCTCACAGTAAATCTCTGAGGAATCAGTCTTTGAAGGTAGGAACTGGTAGTTTGTATAGCATGTGCATGCACAACATATACATATTTTTCAGAGTTATTTACTAAATTGAGAATTCAAAGTGAAAGGTCAGACTAGCTGAACTGAATGTAAAACCGGCTTGGAGAATTTTCAAGTTTGCCTATCTCGTCCTTAATTTCCACTTAGCAAATATATCCAGATGATTTTGATTTGTGAATTTTGATGTAATTGTTGTCGTATACATTGCAATATATTTAAAGAGGATCTGTCATAGCCTGTGTGTGATCTATTTTTTAATACTTTCTTCTTGGTCACACCAGATTCAAAAGGAATAAACTCGGGTCATGATAAGATCATGGTAAGGTCCTTGTAATGGACGCCTGGCAATATTGGTGCAAAGTGATTGATCTATATTTACTAAATACATGTTTTGATAGGAAACACAATACGTTACATTTTATTTGATTGCTCTATATGTAGATTATTTTTGTTAAATTATCTTTTGCTAAAAAAATTTATTATTGTTTTATCATAACTAATATATTGTATTTATGAAAGGATGGCAATTCTAAATGGTAAGAAAAAAGTAATGCACAAATTATCCATTATATACGTTTTGTTTTTTTCAAATCTAGGTAATGCATTCAGAGATACACAGGATTTGCAGTTAACGTCCAAAGGAGAATTAATTGTTATGAATCCAGAAGATCTCAATCCAAGAGAGATTGTGATATATCAGTATGGCTTATACATCCTGGAATTACTGAATAACCATCTCAGTGCAAGTGTATTGATTTTCTATTTTTTGATTCAGTTACCTTAATTGACAACTTATCAATAATTGTTAATTAACTGTAGAATCAATTATTTTTTTTAAGAATTCCCTATAAGTGCCAGTATATTAATTTAATTTGTAACTCATCCAACATAAAATGTTAACACATTTTATTATCACAAAATTTGTAAATTAGGATTGTAAAGTTTATGTGAAATTTGAAAGAACTAAGTAATTTTTATTTTATACTTATATTTCGGCCAGAGGCATAACTAGAAACCATGGGGCCCCGGTGCAAAAATTGCCCTCCCCCATTCCCCCCATCTCCCTTTAATAGCATACATGGTTTTGGTCGATTGGTAGTTCAGACTCAATAACTGTTGTTTTTAAATTTTTGCAATCATAACCTTGTGGGTCCCACATAGACAATATTGAAGGCATAAATACCTCACAGGCCATTTTAAAAGGACAGCATACCTGTTAGCTTAGGCATGACGTCTGACGTAATAAACTATATATAGCCCTGGGACTATGCTTGCTTTGTAAATTTGGATGTAGTCCGGTAAAGTTTATTATTGTAGTCTGTCATTGAATTATACCAAAAATATAGATTTCTCAATATTTAGGTTGATATATTCTATCTTGTATCTCAACAGGTTAGTGAAATCTATTTACATGTTGCCTCCAGCTTACCTGAAAACACCTACAAAGGAAATGCTTTTGCCAACTCATTTTATTATCAGGTAAGCCAATTAGAGGTTGGTTTGCCATTGTCATTAAGATTTTCTTTATTAAGAAAGAGGAACGGAACGGGAATGGGAACCATGTCGTTGGCGTCTCATAACTACTTATATAAAGTTTTACTGACGCTTTGTAAATATTCTTTATGTATGTTACTGTTTGCACTGTTTCATTTACAGACCTCGGAAAACAAACTATATGTTGCCCATGAATATCTAAAGTCTATCGGGAGTTTCATTTTATTGATTGTTCATTGCATATCCCACATTGCTTGTGATGACTTCGGCGATGACTCCAACACCTCCTTTCTTAGGGTTTATTACCAGGTATATCACAAAGGTTATTTGGATTAAGTGTTATGACTTAATATTGGGAACTCTTATCTACATTAAAAGAAATTAAAAGGTAATAAGAGGAGCGCAAACAAATTCTTGTGAACTTCTAAGTACAACCCATAGAGTTGAATGGTTCTCAAAGAATACCATGTCAAAGACAAAACACAGGTATACAATGATTTTGCAGTATATCAGTAATATAGTGTGGAATTCTACAAGTCATCAGGTGGGCGGTACCTGCAATTCCGCAATCTTCAAGCCAACAGCGTTTGGCAAGCTGCTGCAGGAGATCGGGGAACCGAGGGAGGTGACTGAAGATTATGACATCTAACCACAGCTGATCCCGACAGACCCTGTATTAACAAGCACTTGTGAGTAGCGGAGCCTCATTGCTCGCATAAAACTCACCAACTGTGATCTTGTAAGCAGCTAGATTATTGTTTAATGTTGCTATTTGTAATACATTTCTTCTTTCTATATATCAACTATGTACTGCACAGTTTTCAATAGTGTAGAATTCCACACTATATTACTGATATACTGCACGATCATTGTATACCTGTGCTTTGTCTTTTAAATGGTATTCATCGAGAACCATTCAAAATACTCTAAGTATAATTTACTACTTTGTTATCCACACTATGGGTTGTGTTTAGAAGCTCACTAGAATTTGTTTGCACTCCACTTATTATCTTTTTAATTTCTTTTATTGTACTCTGAGTGTGCTGGATTGTGTATCTGGAGTCACAGCACTTAAGTGTGTAGCAGCCAACTTCTATATCAGTGTATATCACATTCAATTATATTATTTATTCTATGTTGCACTTTAAGGGAAATTGTTTATAAGTTTTTTTTACCCATTTTTTACCTCATTAATACATTACCTAGTGTAAATAGAGAATCCACTGGTATCTGAAGTTACAAGTGAGTTTATATATGTCCTCTTTTATAACAGTGTAAACAATAAGAATTTAGAAATGATCGTAATTTTTAAAAAAAATTCTTTAGTGCAGAGTTAGCATGGAATGTCTTCTACAACTCCCTAATATATGAGCTCCCATGTGTCCCACAGCTTGGCGACCAAGTATATATTGACTTCTGATCCTCTCTGTAGGCAATAAAGATCTGCTTTAGTGATGGCTTCTTCAGCAGAATCCTGTCATTGCCTTCTGAACAAGACAATATGACAGCTTCACAAGTTCATGAAGGAATGCACACAGATCTCATTTTTAATCCATGTTTCTCAAGATTAAAAACTAAAGGAAAGCCTGGTTTTAAAAAGGTATGTAAGAATATAAGGAAAGTAACCTTGTTATCTTAAAGGGATACTATAGTCACCAAAACAACTTTAGCTTAATGAAGCAGTTTTGGTGTATAGAACATGCCCCTGCAGCCTCACTGCTCAATTCTCTGCCATTTAGGAGTTAAATCACTTTGTTTATGAACCCTAGTCACACCTCCCTGCATGTGACTTGCACAGCCGTCATAAACACTTCCTGTAAAGAGTTATCTAATGTTTATCCTTCCTTTATTGCAAGTTCTCTTTAATTTAGATTTTCTTATCCCCCTGCTATGTTAATAGCGTGCTAGAGCCTGCAAGAGCCTTCTGTATGTGATTAAAGTTCAGTTTACAGAGCAAGAGATAAAATAGTTTAAGGTAAATTACATCTGATTGAAAGTGAAACCAGTTTGTTTTCATGCAGGCTGTGTAGGTCACAGACAGGGGAGGTTTGGTTAATGATGCATAAAAGGAAACAAAAGTGATTTAACTCCTAAATGGCAGTGAATTGAGCAGTGAAATCTAAGAGGCATGATCTATACACTAAAACTGCTTCATTAAGTTGTTTAGGTGACTATAGTGTTGTTTTAAACTAATCTTTTCTTTTCATTGCTCACGTTCAAACTGACTAGAAAAACGAGTAAATGTAATTACAGCTTATAAACATCTATCTGCAGTATATGCATATCCTCTGTCCACCAAACATAACAGTTCCCAGGCTACAAAACTTGAAGGGACACTCAAGACCACTTCAATTTGAAGTTTACTCAGAATTCCCAACAATTCTAAAGCCCGTATACTGACATCATACAGTAAAAGATATTTTAGGATTTTCAGACGGGTTCACAATCAGTTAGATTTTTACCAGATTTTACTAATTACATGACGTAAAGTCATGATTTTATTAAGGACACAGAGGCGAGTATTATGCTTTATCTCGTTCTTTATTCCTATAATAAATAAATACATAAATAAATAAAGAGATAAAAATGAATACTTGCCTCCGTGTACTTTAATAAAATTGTGTGATCATCCATTTGTAAATCTATTTTCTTTCCAAACAGGCTTTTGATAAGAGTGATGAACTGTTGAATACATGCAAAATTGAAATATTACTCAGAAATATGCTTGGCGAGAGAAAGAGGCGCTTCTTCAATAAGAACTTTAAAGATATTCCCAGGTATTTTTTTTTTTAAATAAGGAAAATGTAATCATTCAAGTTTAATAAGCTAATTTTTAACGTTATTCCATTATCAACAAAAGGTGCAGCCACAATTATCTCTATATGTGTTCACCATGCTTGTATATGTATATATTTGAAACAAGATATTTTGAAATCATTGCCATCGTTACTATCAATATAATTATTTTTGCTACTCTTGTTGAATGGATCGATGGATGGATAAATGCACTATTCTGCCAATTTTACATTTTGTTGTGCTCCAATTAGTGTTCCTGAAAATGAAGAAAGCTTCACTGAGAATTTTACTAAACAACACATTGAGGAGGAGTTGGACCGGCTTAATTTCGAACTAATGAAAATAATGGAAAAAGAAGTTGATTTACACAGAGAGCATAAAGAAGAAGACGACATGCTTTGCTATTTTCAAATGATTTCACTTGAAAAAGAATGCACAAGGAAAAAAATAGAGCGTTTAGAAAGTGAAATTGATAAACAGACAAACCTTGTATAACATCCTGTAAAATGGATTATATTGCTGTGAAAAGCGTAAATAATCTGTGTGTTTTTTATTAAAAAGTTAAAAAGCTGTCTAATGAAAAATTAAAGTCAAATCCTAACATATATATATATTTTTAAAGCACATTAACATAGTTGTTCGAATAAAAGGTTTTCATTTCTTGGTTTTTTTAATTGGTCTAGTTTCTTCCTTTGACTTTTCGCCTTTGGTTTTTTTATTCTAGCATTCTTTAAAGGGACACTATAGTTACCAGAACAGCTTATTGTATTTGTTCTGGTGAGAATAATCATTCCCTGGAGACATTTTGCTGTAAAAACTGTGTTTTCAGAGAAAATGCAGGGCTAACATTACAGCCTAGTGATAACTCCACTGGCCACTCCTCAGATGGCTGCTAGAGGGGCTTCCTGGGGCAGTGCTGCACAGTGTGACTGACATTCAGTGTCTCCACCCTCTGCATGGAGACACTGAACTTTTCTCATAGAATTGCATTGATTCACTCCTGCGCTGAATGAAATGAAAACTCTAATTGTCTTTAAAAAATAAGCCATATACCCTCAATACGCCAACAAACCGCTAGGCAGCCTCGATTGCACCACAGGCGGATCCCAAGATCAACATTGTATGCTTATGCTTCCACCACCAACCCTACAAATGATTACGCAGCCCACGCAGCTGTTGATTCACCCGCCCCAACACTCCTTTATTGCTCCAAAAAGCTTGCCCCCTAATGTCTGCCTACTGGTATCGGAGAAATACTAATGTATTAATGCCTATTGACAATGTTATCTTGTACTTGCGTTTCTCAATCTACATGTACTACGGAAAACGAAAAATAAAGATTGTAAAAAAAAAAAAGATATGCATTGATTTAAAATCTTGAATTGTTCAATTCTTTACACAGGAGAGAACGCTACGCCCCTTATGGATACTTTTATCAGCAAAACAACTTTTTCTTAATGAAGTGGTGTCCAGATCGTGTCCCTGCAGTCTCACTGGTCATTAGTATGAATTTTAGATGTTAAATCACTTTCCTTCAGCACTAGCCACACCTCCCATGTCTGTGACATACAAAGTCTGACTATACACTTCCTCTAAGGAGAGGTCTAATTTTTAAACTTTCTTTATTGCACAGTGTGTTCAATTTAGAATGTCTTAACTCCTGTTTAGTTCATTTCCTGCAGCCTGCAGGAACCTCCTTTGTCTTATTAACATTGAATTAACAGAGCAAGAATGAAAACATCTAAAGTAAACCTACCTGATAAGTTTCAAGATTGAATGCACGTGACAATGAATCCTCACCCTTCAAACATTTTAGTTCATCCCAGTAACAAACTATAAGTTAGCCATCAGTTAAAGGGAACCTGTCATCCAGAAAATAACAATATTTGTTTTACACTAGCAGTATGATCACTGTTCAACTACTTTACTAGGTACATTTTAAGATAATTAAATTTACTAATCTCATTGTCAGTACCGACATTCCTCCACTACAGCAGCCCACACCTACTGCAAAGACACCAGCGTGCCTGCTGATGTCTTCCGCTACCTCATCCCATCCGGTGCTTCTCATTGAGAAGCATTGGATTGGAAAAACGCATGCGCGGCTAAATGCTGCTCTCCTTCAATTAATTGCTGCTATCAACAGCATTTGATTGAAATGCTGAGATTGACTCTGTTCTGGAGGATTAAGCGCCTATAATGGCTGTCAGGCGCTTTCTATTACTGTGTAGCTTTTTGTTTGTGTCTTTGTATTGTAACCTTTATGTGCCTTTGCCTCTGTGTCTGCTACTTTGTTGTAAGGTTCATTTGTATTTGTTGTGTTTGTTGTGAATGTACTCCTTACAACCTTTACATAAAACTGTTCAAAACAAACAAAAAACTCTCAGCACAGACTCCAGTAATTCCCTGGCATTGCTTTTGTTGGTTACTTTGTAAATATCTCTGTGCAAAACTGAGCTTGTCAACGGTCCTTTTGGATAAGGGAGTACTTTCTCACAACCTCACATTGTATTCAGAACAAAAGATGTTTCCTTGGGCATAATGTCCTATTGTAAAGCAGTGTTTGGCCACTTAATGTTCATACAGATAGGGCACATCTTATATTACGGTAATATCTACCACTTCACTACAAAGAATGGACATTGGACAGTGACTGTTTCTTTTAATAACTAGACACACCCCCTTCTCGTTTTCCAAACTTATTTAGGAGAACACGGGGGGCAGCAATCCATGATTACTTACCGTTAAATTTATCACAAAGTCAGCCATCACCAGTTCTATCAGGTGTTGAATTACCTAATAATCTAACAGTTATTCACTAAAGTGAGACTTGTTAGAAATTAAAAGTGAATTTAAAATGGAAATATTTTCCAGGTCAGCCAGTTTGGTAAAAAAAAATAAAAAAAAAAAATTCCATTTGAATTCAAATAGAATTGCTAACTATTTCTACATTTGTAAATAACTCTAAAAGGATTTAAAGTTTACTTACAAATTACAAACTACAGACTGTGAAGTTGTTGTTCTCATGAACTCAAGTCATCTGTTTCAGATAAGAAAATGTCAACATTATTTAAAGGTCAGTACTACAAGCATATATTCCTGAACCTATAGTGTTAAACACACAATGGAGACGCTGAACGTTTGCAGTGCACACTGTGCAGCGCTGCCCCAGGAATCATCTCTGAGTGACTGCCACTGGAAGTGTCCCTAGGCAGAAATGTAAACACTGCCTTTTCTCTGAAAGTTAGTGTTTACAGCAGAAATCTGAGGTGGAGTTACCCTGAAAGGTAATTATAGTTGTTTATTAGAAACTGCAATAATTACCACTGTAGGCATAAGGGACATAGGATCCGAAGTGGTCTGGGTGCCTATAGTGTCCCTTTAAGTATTTTCAAACATATACAGTTCAAATCAAGTGCTATTCTACTGTTTATTTTATAAGTACACGTCAAGTACTCTAAATGCATATGTTCATTGCGTCATTTTTCCTTCATTCTATTCAAAATAATATAGCAATAAACTAGCTCACTCCTGCTCTTTGCTGCCTTGTTATTGTGTGAAGAAGAGCTTGCCCTAGACCTGAAAAACAGCTTGTGCATGTAGTATTGCTTTCCTCAAAGCTTTCTAGTTAAATGTTTTTTATTGGAAAGATTTTAAAAATATTAATATACAAACATTTCACAATTCTAAAATGGGGAGCAGAAAACAAACTGGGGAAAATAACAATTTGAGGGATAAAACATCCATCCATCCAATTGTTCAGAATCAAACAATGCAATTTTTGCAAATAATAATTGCACAATCAGCAAACCAATATTTCAAAGTATATACAAAGAAATTAAAGGTGCACAATATTCATTATATGGCACAATTATAACATTAAAAAAAACACTATGGGGTCGGGAACACAAACATGCCCCCCGTCAGCTCCCTTAAAAATAAATAAAACTCACCTTATTTCCAGCGCCGCACGGGTCCGCCAGCGCTGGCCATGCCCCTGATCTGCCTCCTTGATGATATTATCAGAACTGCCGCTTTTTTGTCAATCCAATGCTTTACCAATAGGAAAGCCTTGGATTGGTTAAAATTCGGCATGGAGGTGGGACAGGGTGGGGCCAAACGCTATTTTGGCCAATCAACACCTCTTCATAGAGATGCATTAAATCAATCCATCTCTATGAGGAAAATTCAGCATCCCCATTCAGAGCGTGGAGACACTGAATGGCAGTGCTGCCTACTATGCAGCACTGAGCCAGGAAGGTACCAGGAGTGGCCACTTGAAGTGTCCCTAGGGTCAATGTCAAAACTGTTATTTCTCAGGCAGTGTTTGCATGAAAATGCCTGAAGGCAATGATTATACTCACATTAAGCTGTAGTTGTTGTGTTGACTATAGTGTCCCTTTAAGTATCAAAAGTGGTCAATTGTGGTTCTAAATTGCAGGGAATATGTACATTTAACATTAACTTTCCAGACATCCTAATGCAATATGAATTGGTCACTTGTACAAGACGTTTGTATAAGTGCAAACTCATAGCATTTATTACCTGAGATCAGGTATATCACTTCTCTAAGGGATAGAATGATCAGGTATATTTAAATCACAGCCACATCATCTATTTCCAAGTATTGGATTACAGACAAAATGCCTCATAGCTTTCTGGCTTTCTGTCAGAGGTTTTGTAGAGCTCACTTACACAAGTGTATCTTGTATCTTACACAAGTACTATTGACCACAAATGAAGCTACTTGGGAAGTTAATAGCGGCCCTGACTGCTGCTGTCAGCTTGATATATAGTATAATTCATTTTACGTATATCACGAAAACCTAATGTGAAAACAAGGGGAGGGATGAGAAACATCAGACACTTCCTGGATTCCACACATGGCATACATCTACAAAAACAAAATGTTGGGCATTCAGAGGTCTTTTATTTATTTGAATTTTTTTATCAAGTTATTTTTGCATTATTAATGTATTATTGACATTTTTTTATTTATTTTTTAAATGCACAACTCCAGTTTCTTGTTTCCCTTGAATTGAAATGGATTTATAGATAGAATTGGAAATATATACATAGAAATGACATAAATAGTAATGTTTGTATTAACTCTTAGGCTTATTCACACCTCATTTAAAAAAAAAAAAAAAGGTTATTCATAAAATTAAGACACTATTAATTGCATGTTCTTTATTTTTGATTTAATGAGAAAATAAACAGAATCATAATCTTCAAAAAAATTTAAAATTGCATTTTCTAAACAATTATATATTTACAATCTATATCAACAGGTACAGATTAGTTTACCATTTTATATATTAAATACTATATTATTTTCAAAGTGCAGATCAATTAAGTATTTTTCCGATTAAAATACTCAGTAAGAATGATTAAGTAAAAATATATCACTTTATGTTTTTTATTGCAGTGGAATTCTATTTTCCATTGAATGCAAAGTTGTCAACGCCATTCTTCTGATCCTTGGATGCTTTCAGACGATACATTTTAAACAGTAGAACACTGGCAAACACGAGAGCGGCTCCCAATATAGCAGCGATGATGATTCCAACAATTAGTCCACTCAGGGTACCCTCAAGCTGTTTTGCACCTTCCAAGCCTGGAAGAAAAGATTATCATCAGTTACAGTGAACCCAGGCAGTACAGAGTAAACGCTCACAGGGTCATTCATTACAGTTAGAATGGTCAAGAACTTCAAGTGAATTCCAAAATGAATTATAAAATTAAGGTCAAAATTCTCGAAGTCATCTATGCATTGAGATTGGCTACTTTGGCCTTAAACTTGAAACCATTCTCTCTATGACTTCCTTTTGAGGTCTTGAAGTATTTCAGTCCATGTTGTGAGGTTGGTATGATCCTCAAAATATAAGAGGAAACTGGCAACAGTGATCTGATACTTAGAGGTAACAGTGATCTGATACTTAGAGGCAACAGTGATCTGATACTTAGAGGCAACAGTGATCTGATACTTAGAGGTTACAGTGATCTGATACTTAGAGGTAACAGTGATCTGATACTTAGAGGTAACAGTGATCTGATACTTAGAGGTAACAGTGATCTGATACTTAGAGGTAAAAGTGATCTGATACTTAGAGGTAACAGTGATCTGATACTTAGAGGCAACAGTGATCTGATACTTAGAGGTAACAGTGATCTGATACTTACTGCCAGACTGACTTGAACTAAGTGGAGAAACTGCCACTAAAAGATAACAAACAACACAAGGTTAGTAAGTGAAGAAAGCTGCAGATGTTTTCTTAATTATGATTATTTTCATTGGAGTTATATCTAAAAACAGCTTGCAAAACCTGCAGTTCTCTTGTCTGCGGCTTTTGCAATCCCTCCCCTTGTAACCGTTATTTTATTTATAGTTTATAGCATTGCATTCTCGATGAATCTGGTGTGTATTATATATGTATGAAACCAAGAGGGCTGCACTCACCTGAACATGCATCAAACAAGTAAATTAAGTAAATATGACTCATGCCCTTACCTGTATCAGTCGTATATATGGGACCAGCAGACACTGTGACTGGGTCAGTAGGTCCTTGAGCAGTGGCAACTCTTGTATCTGCTGCTCTTTTGCGTCTTGATGAGCTTCCACAAGTCTATTTGTTAAAAGAGTGATGTATTTATGTTTTTCAATGGGTACAGCCAGGAATACCTAGTAACATCAATACACAACTATCTACGTAGATGCACAGAGTGTGAATTCCCTGTGAATTGCTAAGCACATTCAATCAAACAATAGAGGGGAGCAACCATGAAATAGGCTAAAAAATATAAATAAAAAATCAATATATCTCATTTAAAAAAAATATTAACTTTCATTAAATAGAGTAAACTTTAAAAAAAATTAGAAAAGAAAATTTCATGACAGCTGTTCTTTACAGACTGGTGTAAATAGATAATCTGCTAGTAATCAAACTTTATATCTTTTAACTTATTCCAAACACTCACCGTGTACTTGGCACACTCGTCAGGTGAACACAGCCTTATGATGCAATGTAGATAAATTGTGGATGTTTGTTGATTACTACTCTGCACAAAGCGGAATGCCTCAAACCTGAACTGAGCTACACTTCCTGCCCCGTTTGAAAGGATAGTAGTTTTGTTCGGAACAGTACATCTAGAGTGGAAGATACAAAACAATTTAGTTTACCAAATACACAGTAGCACCCCAAAGAAAACATTCTCTGTACGCCAGCCAGTTGATGATATTTTGCGTGTCGAAGGTTAGGTATTGTTGATAGAGATTTTAACCTTTGTAATATACCATGGCTTACAACTGAAAATCAAACAAATGTGAAAATGAAACACTAGAATTATGGAGATTCATGTCTCAGTGTCCACCATAAATGCCCTCTTCCCTGACGTAGAGATCTTTACAGCCATTTGTAGACATCTTGTTTGGGCCTGTTACCAGGTTGACTGTATTCACAAAACTTCAAGTTTTCAGACATGTCTTGAAGGTAACTCTGTTGACAACTCTTAGTTCAACAAGGTTCACCGAAATATTACCCAAGGTGATAGCAAAAATATAATCAAGATATACTATACCTTCTAAAGTCTGGAGAGTACAGACCCTGGGACCATTTGCCTTCCTAAAATTAATCTCAGAACTTGCTGAATGGCTGAAGCAGTAAGGAGTAATAATATTGCCCCAATTAATTCTATCATCTCCTGACAAGGTAAAAGGGCAAAAGCTCATTGGCCAATGGGAAATTAAAAAATTAAAGAATGTGGTTATTTTGCCATGTGCCACGTCAATTTACATTTTAACTTTATACACTGGTAAATTTTCAACATAATACACTCAAACTTGTATAGCTAGCAAGTAAAGAAGTAGACTACCAATAGAAATAAAATAAACAGCAAGATATTTTTAACTACATACCCTATAATTTAAAAAATCTGTGTCATTTTAAATCCTGCTGAGAGAGGGACTCAGAAATGACCACTCTGCGTACCATAACAACTTTATCACAGGGACAGAGTGATGGAGCTCAAACGTGCTGACTTCATTAATGGTTTAACCTCTTCTGGTTATGAACTCCTTGCATCATAAAAAAACTACATTGCAATTAAGTTGCTCTGGTGTTTGGAGTTTTCCTTTAAACCTCTTCTCAAAACATCACCTGCCTAATGCTGAGCTTGTGTAAAAGTACAACATCATATATTACAACTATTCATTTTAAATTTTGGTTTCAAAAATGTCTAAATTATTTGGTAAGAATTTCAGATTAAGCAAAAAAAAAAATATGAGACTCCGATCATATGTCTTGTTGATTTCTCTTTTTGATTTCTCTTTTTATAACGAGTTTAATTACTCTATTTCCTGGCTATTGATTTTAAATGGAAAAAGGCTCACAGTGATGAGTCATTTCTTTGCCAAATTAAATAAATTTAGCTTCTTTTTCTGGAAGGCATAGACAATGATTTATTTCGGTTTAATGTTCAATTACTAGAACTGTACTATCTTTTTATCTTGTGGTTTAAGTATGTATATTTTAATTAGGATATCTGAAAATGTTCATTCATTGCTTCAGTTAAATTCATGAGAAAAAAAATGTAAAAGTTGAATCCATCATACCCTACAAACAGGTCGTATTTTTCACTAGTCTGAGTTGTTACCAACGGAGACGGCGTAGCAAAGCAATGGTCCAGAAGCACATTGAAACTGGAAAAATACATAAGACAAATTAGTTATTCCGACATTTATTCTATGGGTAACACAGATTTTTTTTTCAGCTGTGCTCTTGTATATAACTTAAATTAAAACCATACTGTTCTGTAAAGTTAACTTATAGCTCAGTAGCTATGACACTATTTGAGTTAAACAATGATGCTGTCATGCATGTTATATTGATACATTAACTAAATGTGCATATTTGAGAACCTTACTTTGTGGTTAGATTGGTGGCTTTTACTTGAACATATACTGGCTTTTTCAGCTGAAGAGCAGGTCCATTAGCCTGCAGAAGAGTTGTGAATCCACTATCCTGTAGTTAAAAATATAAGTATATAAATCACTGGCTAAAAGTTCCAGGTCAAAGTGTTGCCTTCACCAACAGCTACATTAAATCCCGCAGGACATGAATGATCATTTGGCAGAGGGCACAGCAGTTATCAAGTGTCGAATTCACAAACATAACCATTTACCAGCTGCTGTGTTCATAGCTGCCGCAATGTACCAATTGAAATACCTATAGACAGCTACAGATCACATACCATCATCAATCATGATTCCACCTGATCTGTGCCTATGTTATTTTCATAATGGACATAACATAGTTACTAAGGTTTGGAAAGTGTCTAGAATATGAGGGTTATATAAAATAAATACATCATAGGGAATTATCATAGATATTATAATTTCACGTACTTTGTTTAGCAACAATTTTCTATTCTGTGTGTTAGAGTAATATGTACCAGTGTATGTCATAGATGTTTCTGTTCAATAAATCGCTCAGTGATATTAATGGAAATTCAATGATCACATGACAGCATTTGATTTCGTTAATCAACTTGATTACAAACTGGATTTTGCAATAGGAGAGTGTAGCCGAGTCTTTTTATATTATAAAATATTTACATTCTCACTAGGTGAATGTGCCTCCTTCTAGAGGCACTTGTGAACAAGAGGACCTTTATTAAGGGCTGGATTAACATAGGGGCTGATGGAGCTGCAGCTCCAGGCTCAAGTCTAAGGAATAGGCCCATTGATTTAATATATATATTATTGTTTTATTTTTTACTACTCTTCACATGCTCTTGTGTAAGTACGGAAACTTAGGAGGGATGTAGGGGAGCAAAACTGGTGTGGACTGACTGACAATGAAATTAGTTATGGTAAAGCTGACTTTGTGCACTATGAAAATGCTCTTGCTGCTTCATGTTCCCTTTCTTCTACACTCCCTGCATACACTTGCTGAAGTGGTAAATTAATACTTCCTGATATTATTTTTAAATCTTTGCCCCTCTAATTTAAGACCATGTCCTCTTGTGGTAGCTCTACACTTGTGGAAGTGTGGATCCACTGAGACCATGACTACAGAAATACCTTGTCATCTAAATTTCTGATATATTACAGCTCCATAATAGCAGTATAGGTTTAGGAGTAAATAGTTGTAAATGTGAACAAAAACATATTATATTATTATATATTATTATTATAAAGATATTTAAGTATCCCTGAAATGTGTCAGATTGGATATGCTGGCCTAGAGTTTTAAAATCACTTTGAAAGGAACTAGGATTCCTGAAAGTTCACATGAAAAACAATTAATTGGAGAAAGCAACAACAACAAAATAAATCAACCATAGGACTCAATTTTATATTATTTTTTATAAGCTTTTCAAATAATTTTGTACCTTTGGAAAAAAAAATTAAATAATTGAATATTTAAAATATATATATTATATAATATATATTTTATTATATATATAATGAGAGAGAGATTTTAATATTTAAAAAAAAAAATTAAGTTTATCCAAATGTACTAAATCATTTAAAAGGCTTATCTTAAAATAGTAAATTGAGGCCACAATTTGGTAAGTAAATTTATTAGCCCTATAATATATTGTAAATTTGGTCGAGTTTGACTGTTACGAGGAATTGTGAGTGTAAGTTCTTAAAATAGAATATTTGAATGGTTTACATGGAGATTGTTCAATATTTTGAATATTGCTCCATACTATTTTTTTTATAAATAATGACATGTAAAATATTGTTGCTTAATTACGAATATGACAATTAGTCCTGTGCTGAGCTATTAGCCAGAGCACTCTGTAGTTTTGCTCTACAACATGCTATGTGCAATTTAAGTAAAGTGATTAAAAAGAAAATACTGTTTCAGAATAATGTTGTATATTGTAGTATAAAATAAAAATTACTTAAAAATACAGATATGAAACTTACAGTGAATACTTGCATACTCAAGATGCTGATGAAGCTTCCATTATTTGTATTTACGGCTACATTTGCGGAAGACCTGGAAAAGTAAGATGACAAAACAAAATAATGAATTATCCTCAGTTTGTGCATAATAGGATCTCAATCTTAAGTTACTTTTAGGTTTGTGTTAGTGTAATTTAGGGCTTAATGGTTAGTGTCGAAGGCTAATGTGTAGCATAATGTTTAATGTTTTGTGATAGTGTAGCGTTAAAGTAATTGTAGGGGCTAATGCATAGTGTAGCCCCAGTGCTGCTCAAATCAGAGTCACAGCCCCAGCTGGTAGTTATTTCAGATGTCATTATAAAAATGTCAGCCGGTAACGTGTCCTAACTTTGTACGAGATTATGTCCCCAAACTGCAAGGAGGCGATCTGATGCATCATTCCCTATTCTTTATTACCTATTCTTTATAGGAAATAATTGCACCGATGCTGTCACCAATTGTCAATTCTAAACCTGCCCATTACAACAGCAACACAAAAATGAAATATTTATATGAGATATATATCATGTATGACATTATATGTTTGTGATTTCTAGCATTTTATAAAGATGCATAAACAGCGTTTATTGTTTGCATATTGTTTCGGAGGGAAGAATGAATCCCACAGCCCTTAGTAGACAGAATCTCACTAGACCCCTTCAAATGTAAAGTAGTTGGCAAATAGGGTAGCTAACACAAGATTATGTGTGCTTGTCTGCCAGAATGAATGTGTGCTTGTCTGCCAGTACATATCTATCTGGCAGTGTATGTGTAACTGTTAGTGTTTGTGTTTCTAGCAGTGTGTATCTGGCAGTGTGTGTGTATCTGTTATTGTTTGTGTTTCTCGCAGAGTGTATCTGGCAGTGTATGTGTATCTGTGAGTGTTTGTGTTTCTAGCAGTGTGTATCTGGCAGTGTGTGTGTATCTGTTAGTGTTTGTGTTTCTAGCAGTGTGTATCTGGCAGTGTATGTGTATCTGTTAGTGTTTGTGTTTCTAGCAGTGTGTATCTGGCAGTGTATGTGTATCTGTTAGTGTTTGTGTTTCTAGCAGTGTGTATCTGGCAGTGTGTGTGTATCTGTTATTGTTTGTGTTTCTAGCAGTGTGTATCTGGCAGTGCATGTGTATCTGTTAGTGTTTGTGTTTCTAGCAGTGTGTATCTGACAGTGCATGTGTATCTGTTAGTATTTGTGTTTCTAGTAGTGTGTATCTGGCAGTGGATGTGTATCTGTATCTGTTAGTGTTTGTGTTTCTAGCAGTGTGTATCTGGCAGTGAATGTGTATCTGTATCTGTTAGTGTTTGTGTTTCTAGCAGTGTGTATCTGGCAGTGAATGTGTATCTGTATCTGTTAGTGTTTGTGTTTCTAGCAGTGTGTATCTGGCAGTGTGTTGCTATCTGGCCAGTTGTATGTGTTTGGCAGGGTGTATGTCAAGCAGTTTATGTGTGTTTCTGGCATTGCCTGTGTGTGTGTATGAGTGTTTGTGTGTGTGTGTGTGTGTGTGTGTGTGTGTGTGTGTCTGTGTGTGTTTGTATGTGTCTGGCAGTGAGTATTCTTGTCTGTGTCTGGGTGTAGTAGTGTGTGTCTGTGTTTGTGCGTGAGTGCGTGTGTGTGTCTAGCATTATAGTGCTATATGTTACTATGTAAAACAAAAATATGGATAAATAAACCTCCAACACCAAATAATTAAAGTCATTCTTCAGTTTCCTTACAGTCATAATACTGTGTACTCACGAGAAAAGTTCGGTGTTATTAAGCAAATACTGGAGTGGATAGCTGCATGAGAAGTCATACACCAAATTAGTACTGTAGCTAATGAGTCCAGTTTCATTAGATGGTGGAGTTGATACAGAGCCTGAGATGATTACAGTTTGGACTGTCAAATAATCATTGAAGATTCCAGTTCCAGGATTGTCTGCAATCTGGAAAATTATAAAAACAATCATTAGGTAGCCACTCATTTTATACAAAATACTGGCATAAGAATGTAATATCTAGTTTCCTGTGCACTTTAAAGGGTTACTCCAACATTTTTTCTATATACATTTTTATAAAGAATAATGCCTTACTGGACATTATTCTTTAAAACCCCTACCCCTTATTACTATTAAAAATAAAAGAATTTTACCAGCATTGCGTTCCACTCCCCTTCATGACAGTAAGACATGACAGCACGGGAGCCATGCAAAGTCCAATCAAAGGCTTCTCATACAGAAGCCTATATAGCCGTCTTAGAACACAGAGGCAGTGAAGAGAGGAAGGTAGAGGAATAGGAAATTGAAAAACAAAAACTTGCACTGATTGGGTAAGCCGGGAGGACTGTACGAAAAAAGGGAGGGAGGTTACATCCAGGTTTCCCCTTGTAGGCTCTACCTGCAAGAGGAAGCTCAAAAATATCAGTTACCAGCGTGCACTGAGCACTGACAATGGACATATTTCATGCACAGAATTCAAATTAAGTAGCCTGGAACAGGGTTCTGGGCTGCCAAAGCTGGGGGTGCAACTAGCAGTCTGCACACAATTGCCAATATCTCATTAAGTGCAGTGTTTCAACCCCTGAAAGGGTCTTTGTCAAGCTTGACAAAGACCCTTTCAGGGGTCGAAACGTTGCAGTTTCTCACTTGTCCAAATATATACATTTGAAGATACTTGGAGTGCCCGGATCCTCTTTCTACCACTGATATCTACTCACTGGGGCTGGTGCTGGCCCTTGGTCCAGTTTAGCACCCGGATCTTCACATGATTGAAGTGCGGTTCATTTTTTTTTCTTTTTTTCAGTTTTTTTCTCTTTTTGCAAATACTCCAGCAACCATGATTACCTCTACTTACTCTAAAATCCAGAACCACCGCTTTTAGGAGTGTTCATGGTGGTAGGAGTCTGTATGTGCAGTATTTCAGCTTTAAACACTGCACTTAATGAGATATTGGCAGTTGTGTGCTGAGTGATAGTTGCACCCTCAGCCCAAGTGGCTTTGGCAGCCCAGAACCCTGTTCCGGGCTACTTAATTTTAATTCTGTGCATAAAATGTGTACATTGTCAGTGTGCAGTGCACACTGGTAACTGATGTATAGAGCTTCCTCTTGCAGGTATTTATTTGGATAAGTGAGACATCGCAACGTTTCAAACCCTGAAATGTCTTTGTCAAGTTTGACAAAGACCCTTTCAGGGGTCGAAACGTTGCAGTGTCTCACTTGTCCAAATAAATAAATTTGAAGATACTTGGAGTGCCTGGATCCTCTTTCTACCATGGTTGCTGGAGTAAACATTTAATACAAAAACTGCATTGTACCATTGAAACTACATTTCTACACTTTTGAAGAAAAATAGATTAGAGTTAGTTTGGTATAATATATGTTGTATTGTAGTCCAAGATGCAGTCACGAGTTCCATTCCAGTCAAGTCATCTTTGTCTCAATAAAATACTATTGAAGAAACATTATAATCACCAGCAAAACTACAACTTATTGCAGTGGTTCTGGTGTCTATAGCCTGTCCTGCAGGCCAGTCCTCAGACGGCTACTAGAGGTGCTTCATGGGGCAGTTCTGCACAACACCCTCTGCATGGAGATGCTGAACTTTCCTCATAGAGATGCATTTATTCAATGCATCTCTATGAGGAAATTCTGATTGGCCAGGGCCCTGTAACGTTTCCTTGAGGATCTCAACTAATCCAATCATATGGGGAATCATTGGATTGGCTGAGATCATCAATTCTAATTATGTCAGCCAAATAGGCACACCGGGGTGGGGCCAGCGCCATCAGACATGTGCGGCACTGGAAATAAGGTTAGTTTTAATGCTTTGTAAGGGGGCTAAGAGGGGCAAGTCGCCTAAATGGTGGTTTTAACACTATAGGATCAGGAATACATGTTTGCGTTCCTGACCCTATAGTGTTCCTTAAAGTTGAGTAATAATACTATCTAGATCCCAGAACATATTTGGAAATCAGTGACAACCTAAATATAACTATCTGGGTTACTTAATAATAATAATAATAATAATAGTAATAATAATAATAATTAGTAGTAGTTTAAGTAGTAGTTCTAGTAGCAGTACTAGTATTACCTGCCTCTGAAATTATATTTAACGGGATACAACTTTAGCTTGACAATGCAGTTTTACTGTATATATCATGCCCCATGCAATCACACTGCTCAATTCTCTGCCATTTAGGAGTTATATCATTTTATTTCTGTGCATTGAGCCCTATCCACACCTCCCATGGCTGTAACACACAGTCAACATGAACAGTTTATTTATGTTCAATCGGATCGTACAGCGCAGTGTGTTTACTTTAGAAGTTATTTTCTCCTGCTCTGTTAATTGAGCTTTAATCACACATAGGAGGCTCCTGCATGCTATAGCAGGCTATTAACACAGAAGGTGATATGAAATTCTAATTTAAACTAAAGAAAGTTTAAAAATTAGATCTCTCTTTACAGCATGGGTGCCCAAATGGTAGAACCCAAGACGTTGTAGAACTACAACTCCCATGACGCTTTGCATGCCTTTAGAAGCTGTAGATTTAAAACATCTAGAGATCTAACTTTAGGCATCCCTGCTTTACAGGAAGTCTGAGTGAGACTCCACCATGGGAGGGAAGGTGAGGCTCAGGCTGCATTAACAAAGAGATTTACCTTTGTGAATTAAATATTGAGACTGCAAGGGCTATACACCAAAACCACTTTATTAAGTGAATGTTGTTTTGGTATTTAGAGTGCTCCTTTAGTTATCTTTTATTTTACATTGTGACTTTTGGTATTTTGACACACTATTACCTAAGCATTTTATAACTGGAAAGTATGTTTTAAATTGATTAGGTTTTGTCCTACTGTTCTGAAGCTAGGGGAGGTGAATCCACGTTTAACAGATGTTAACAATATCTGCGAGGCTCACGATATCATCCTTAAAGATTAACCATAAATAATGGGAGATGGAGATCATAAAACCTGAAGGGATGTTTTTGCCAATCCAAAGACTGGGTTCTACCATACCCATCATAATGTGCCAGTAGTTTGGATGCATTGTGGGAAATGTAGGCCACAGCCTACCCAGCAAACCACACACTGTCTGTAGAGAATGTAGTTCACTGCACATGTAATGTGAATCACTAAGGTAGGTTGCACATACTTACTTGGATAGTGTTTCCACAGCTGTTGGCGGTGGTATCATTTAGTGGGAACGAATATCTCACTACTGGAGGGTTTACAGTTGTATCCAGAGTTGCCAAGCAGTTACTCATGTTGTATTTGCTATTCAGTGCCAGCTGATCAGGATTAAACATGGCATACTGAACTGGGCAGGCAATTATCACCAGTTCAATCGTAGATGGACCACAGTTTACAGTGATGTCACTATTGTCTGTAAAAAAAATATTATGGAAAACATGCAAAATCAATTAAACATTAACTTGTAAAGATAATGCTTAGTACATTTAATTATGCACAAATTAATTAATTATTTGGATGAAAATATAATTTTGCCTCTTAAATCACTGGAGGGGATATGTTAGCATTATACAAATATATCTGGTGCCATACAAACCATTGTCTTGATATCTATTCATAAACATGACCATACATGGGACACGAGGTCACACATTCAGACTAGAAAAAAGGAGATTTAGTCTAAGGCAAAGGAAAGGTTTTTTTTACAGTAAGAACAATAAGGCTGTGGAGTTCTCTACCCTAAAATGTGGTTTTATCGGAGTCTATACAAATGTTTAAACAGCAACTGGATGCATATTTGCAAAAATATAATGTACAGCAATGCAATTTTGTTTTTTTTGTGGGGTAATAGCTTCTTGATCCAAGGAGATATCTAACTGCCTTTCTGAGGTCAAGAATGAATTTTCCTAGTTTGTTGTTGTTTTTTTTTTGTGTGTTTTTTTTTACTTCTTTTCGATCAATTTAATGGATTAATAGCAAAAACAGATGTGAGAAAGGCTGTTTCTTTTCAGCTATGTAACTATGTATCACTGCTGTGGTATCAGTTATAATTGTACAGCACCATATCATTTAAAGTTTACCCCAATTTTTATAAGCAGGAAAAAAAGATAATGTGAAATACAAACTTGGATATCTGTTGTACTCAGATGAGCAATTCAAGGATTGTCCAACACATTGCTGTGCAGCTAAACCAATGGCAATCAGAACTGCAACAAAATTCAAAGAACCTAAAAAAGATCCATTGCAGAATGTTAACAATGTTAAAGATTTTAAAACAATCAGCATTAACTAAAATATTACAAAACACTTACAATGTGTGCTCTATTCTGCATGGGGTCATGCATTTTCCTCTGCTTCTTAAAGGAACACTATAGTGTCAAGAATGCAGCATTACGCCCCCCCCCCCAACCCCCACCCCCATTTATGTTTTTACTCACCTTTTCTCCCGCGCCACTCTAGTCGTGACACGGCTTTTCCTGCATGGTCCCACCTCCATGGCTGAGATTGTCAGTGTTAATGATCTCACACAATCCAATGCTTTCTCATAGGAGAAATCAGCATCAGCATCTTTTCATAATGATGCATTGAATCAATGCCTCTCTACGGGAACGTTAGTACCTCCATGCAGAGATTTGAGATGCTGAATGTAGGTGCTGCACACTGTGCAACATTAACACAGGAAGCACCTCTAGTGGCCGTCTGAGTGACTGCACCTAGAGGTTTTACTAGGCAGCAATATAAACCCTGCATTATCTCTGAACAGAGTTTAGCGTGCTAAGGCCGCAGGGAATATCTATTGATAACAGAACCACTGCATTAAGCTCTAGTGGTTCTGGTGACTGTAGCGTCCCTTTAAATAGCAATTTAACCATTGCTATTCAGTAAGCAGAGTTATATCTCTAGTAACAGAATCCAGCCCTGTGACTGTAATTGCTACCCTTTCAGGTTGGGCAACAGTTGTATTTTTCAGACTGCAAGTTCTCAAGGGGGTTTGTTCACTAAACACTGAATTGTGGTGAAATAAAATTCAAATAACAAAAATTATGCAAATATGCTGATTTTAAAGAAAAGCTGCAACATAACTATAGTCACAGTTTCTGCATTAATTTTGCTTTTCGATTTTTACAATCTACAATTTGGTGTTTAGTGAAAAATGCCCAAAGTTTCTTCTCTGTTATTTTACAAGAGGGTTGAAATCTGATAAACACTACCCAGTTCTGTGTTGTTTGCTATAATCAAGAATAAATACGGGATTAAACATAACGATAAGATACATTTACATTTACAATGCTTTACTATAATATACTATAAGGGTAAGCTATAACATTGCTGTGTCATCTCATCATGCGCGATATCATCTAAAACTAAAACTCTCTCAATCATGTTGTGTTTCATCATAAAGACCGCTTTGAAAGGACCAGTGGACTATTAATGGTCTGCAGAACAGAATTTGTTAATGTTCTTATATTACCTAGACAAAGAGGCATGTCTATGCAAATGTAATCGACTGAATACACTACCTACAAAAATAAATGAACATGTAAAAACTCAGTGATTACAATCTATTTACAGATATTTTAGAATTTGTTCACTGAAAGCCAGAATAAAAAGCATAACAATTAGCTTGGCAAAACATTTCCCTTCTAACTAAGCAGATATGTTTGTTTGAGTAAGAGATGTCATCAACCAGCAGCTATATGGGAAATTCATTGATCTTAGAGTCACTACCAGACACAAAACTAAATAGGAACTTTTATACCAAGAAAATGAAAGCAGTATGTTGTTTGATCATTCACTTTATTTCTTAAAATGTACCAAATGAAAGATCCCATGGGTTTATAGGACTGGTCGTGAAAAGATACCACAGTGACAGGTTTCAGTTTGTTCAAAACAAGACAGGATCGTTTATACTATAAGATCACAGAGCTAGATTGTCAATGCGTTTTCTTTATCGAATAATACGTAGTTCATGAAATTTACCAAATTAAAGAGGCTTATGCATTTATTGAACTCACCCGGAGAAGACAGCATGGTGGCAATGTGTCTTGTAGATGTCTGCTTGGCCAAAACAAAACAGGAGCATTTATACCAAGAAAGTGAGCAAGTATGGCTACAAGACTAAGAATTCAATTCTCACTTGAGGGCTGGGAGACGATTTGGGTTTCAATGTTTGCATATTTTCATATTTTTTTTCAAACATATAACACTCAAAACACGTATCAATTTCATGACAAAAAAAAAAAAATCATATCATTTTAAAAAGCAATGTAACTTAAGTCATGTTGATTTGTAAATATACCATTTCACATTTACATATTGTACTGCGAACACTGTGTGAATCATAAGAAACTATCAGATTTAGGCTGATATTTGATATTTTTTTATAGACAGGTTGAATATGTAATTTTGAGCATGTATGTCATGTAATAGATCGCTGACGACAAATGGTGATACATACAATGTGCATTTTGTTAGCACTGAGTACTTCACCCTGTATAATTGCTTGGAGTCGGAAATTTAAGATATTTAGGTGGATATTTGAGCCATTTTTATGCACTTTAACTCAAAGCAGATAATTAGAGATGTCTTTACATCTGATCCCTGGAAACTACACAACTTAATAAACCATTGAAAATCAGCTATAACTTGTGTTCATTTTCTAATGTGATGCTGTCTTTTGTTTTCTTAAAAATTTTAAAAAAAAGAAGGAAATAAGAAAACAAGCATTTACATTCATTTTTAAACTCAGCTTGTAAATGCAATGTAATCATGTGAATACACAGAAAAGATACACATCTCATATTTAATGGGATTTACTTTTTCAAAAGAGAATACAAATCGTGCTTCACAGGGGATCCCAAGTGGCAGCCTCATTCTCTACATCTGTTACCTTATTATAGGAACTATGCAATGAAGGCATTACTGGAAACATGCTGCACATAAGTGTTAGACCCTGTGTCAACAGTTCCCCAGGGGGCGCTCTCCCTTACCCCTATGTAGCCTGTCCGAGAATTATAAAACAAAAATAAAAAAAATACTAAAATCGTTCTGGGAGCTAATATGTATTATTCATAGATTAAATTAAACCAGAATATAGAAATATAACCATTATTTTACAGGCTGGACTGTATTATTTACATTTGAGGCTGCCAGGAATTCCATGTATTACTTAATCGGTTACTCTAACCACCATGACCACTTCTGGTTTTAGAAGTGGTCATGGTGGTAGGAGTCTGTATGTGCAGCGTCTCAGTGGTCACATGTCACCTAGGTGCATCCCTGGAATATGTGACTTAGGCAGCCCAGAACTGTGTTCCAGGCTGCCTAACATCAGTTCTGAGCAAAAATTCCAAGATTTTACTAGTAACATGACGTAAAGTCATGATTTTATTAATGACACGGAGGCGAGTATTATGCTTTCTCTTTCTTTTATTATTCTCCTCAGCAGCAAGAATTTAACTTGAAAGAGAATAAAAACGAAATAACATAAGTAATCTGCCTAGTAACAGGGCAGCCAATCATATACATTTATCAACATTAAGTGTCTTGAACAGTCTTCTAACTTCCTCTTTCTTGTCTGTGTCGACGAAGAGCCGTCGTAACTTTCCATAACTTCCGATATTCCACCCAGTCTGTGTCCAGTACGTTACGCTGTGGAAACAAAGAGAATGTACGGTAAAATCCAAACTTTGGAACTGTATGTTATCCTTATTCCTTATGTTCCTTACAATTGATATAACAAACTGATAAAACAAGTTATGTGTGTACATAAGAAGGATGGTGTACATGCCCTTGAAATTCCTTGTTACTTACCTTTGCGAGAGTCTTAAGACTCTCCTTATAGACTGTCTCACGCCCACCGGGTGGGTGGGTGGGGATAATACTCGCCTCCGTGTCATTAATAAAATCATGACTTTACGTCATGTTACTAGTAAAATCTTGGAATTTTATTAATGACACGGAGGCTCATATTATGCTAGTTCAAAGCTTGGCCACTACCTGAAGAGAGATATGTTCAATTGGGCGAAAATAGAATTCTCTGAACGTCGATACTTGTGACCAATCAGCGGCCTTTAATATGTCCTCGAGGCGGCAACCAATCGTTGACGCCTTGGATGCCATCGCGCCTCTCACCGAATGTGCAGAGAATTTCGAAGTGTCAATTCCTGTTAATGCTAACAGGTTCTTGACCCAACGAGCTAACGTGGGCGTGGACACTGGTAGAAAAGGGGTTCGAAAGGATATAAATAATTGACTTGATGCAGGTGAGCGTAACTTCTGAGTACGATCCAGGTAGGACCGAAGGCATCTGACCGGACAAAGTGAGGGATGTCCCGGGTATCTCGGGTAAGAGATAGATTTTGTATTGCCTTTAGTTCGTCTCGATATGGAGAATGACACTCCCTCTGGGGTGAATGATAATGCGTCCCAGTCCAAGGCTCGCACGTCCGATATCCTCTTGCAGGACAGTAAGCATAACAGAGTCAGCAATTTCCAAGACAGGTGTTTAAGGGAGAGTTCCTCATTTGGCCTCCATTCTTCCAAGAAGTGTAAGACAATGTTGACATCCCAGAATGAAGAATAGCGGGTCTGTGGAGGTTTCTCAAAGCGTATCCCCTTCAGGAGTCTACAAACGAAAGGATGCTGACCGATCGGGGAGCCTTCCAGGTTTCGGTGTCCTGCCGAGATCGCCGACCTGTACACGTTAATGGTACGATACGCTCTTCCTTCTTCGAAAAGGGACGTCAAAAACTCCAGTACTTCTTTCAGAGGTGCTGAAACCGGATCCACTGACCGTTCCATGCACCAGCTAGCCCACACTCGCCAAGCAGAGTTATAGGCTGCTCTGGTCCCTGGAGCCCAGGAGTTATCCATGAGTCTTGTAACCGTCTGTGGAATGTCTGTGAACGTCCAGGGACTCCGGAAATCAACCAGACCGTGAGTTGCAGCAAGCCCTGATTGATCAGGTTGTGCGGATTCCCCTCTGGATCCAATAGCAAGTCTGGTGTTGATGGTATTACTCGTGGAGAGTCGATTGCCATTTCTAGTAGACGAGGAAACCACGGCTGAGCATGCCATAGTGGAACCACTATCACTAGTGAACAGTCCTGTGTGCATAGGTATGATAGTGTCCTGGAAATGAGATTGAAAGGGGGAAATGCGTAATGTCGAGACTTCGGCCACGTCTGCAGGAAAGCATCCGTCCCCGAGGCTGTTGGATCTGGTCGCCAGCTGAAGTATCGAGGCAGATGACTGTTCAGTCTGGATGCAAAAAGGTCTACGTCCAGTGGTCCCCACAATTCGTCTATTTGGCAAAAGGTAGAGCGGAGAAGGCGCCAGTCTCCCGGATCTCTCAGATATCTGGAATTCCAGTCCGCTTGTACGTTGTCCAAGCCCGGAATGTGTTCCGCTGTCACCGCAATCTCGTTCCGAAGGCAAAACTGCCAAAATTCTTTCGCTAGGTTTGCTAGTCGTTTGGATTTGGTGCCTCCTAGATGATTGATATAACGGACTGCCGAGATGTTGTCCATACGGAGCAGTATACAACATCTCCCTACCGTAGGGGAGAGACTGCGGACGGCGAACGATCCTGCCAGAAGTTCCAGGCAATTTATGTGCATTGTGGATTCCTCCATGGACCATCTGCCACCGGTGGATATGTTGCCACAACGCGCGCCCCAGCCATGGAGGCTTGCATCCGATTCTATAATCAGGTCCGGGCTGGTTCCAAATATTGCTCGGCCGTTCCACGCCTCCATATGGTCTAGCCACCACCTCAGCTCCTCCCGTGATTCCACATCCAGGACTAGTGCGGATTCGTATTAACGGCCGGACCTGAGGTGAGAACCTTTTAGCCGCTGTAGGGCACGATAGTGTAGAGGCCCTGGGAAGATGGCTTGTATCGAGGAAGCCAGTAGTCCTAAGACTCGAGCTAGTTGTCGAATAGAGAGAGATTGAGCTCGTAATGTGCGCTTGATCTCTTTTTTGATGGCCTTCAATTTCGTTTCCGGGAGGAGTAAGAATTGTGAGATTGCGTCGATCTGGAATCCCAGGAACTCTATCTTTTGGGCCGGATTGGTTATGGATTTTTCCCAATTTATCAAAAAGCCCAGAGTCTCGAGTAACGTGATGGTCCACTGTAGGTGGAGCAGTACTTGGTCTTGTGAGGATGCCATGATTAAAATATCGTCCAGATATATGATCAGACGAACTCCTCGTGCTCTGAGAAAGGCTACCACAGGCTTCATGAGTTTTGTGAAGCACCAGGGGGCCGATGAGAGACCGAAGGGCAGACATGTAAATCTCCAACGTCGCCCTAGCCATGTGAAATGCAAGAGGTCCCAGTGTGCCTCCGCAATAGGGACGGTGAGGTACGCGTCCTTGAGGTCCAATTTGACCATCCAATCTCCCTGTTGTAGTAAATCTCTGAGGCAATGAATGCCCTCCATTTTGAAGTGTTGGTATGCGAGGAACGCATTGAGTTCCTTTAAGTTTATGACTGGCCACATACCTCCGCCTTTTTTGGCTACCAAAAATAAGTTGCTGGTAAAACCTGGTGTATCGTATGGGATCTCTTGGATTGCCCGTTTGGCATGGAGATCTGTAATCTCCTTTGTTATGAGTTTGGTTTGGTCTGGGGCCAGTGTCAGTTCTCTTGGGGCATGGATTTGGAATGGGGTAGATAAAAGGTCGAGATAGAAACCCCTGACGGTTTGTAACACCCAAGCGTCTTTTGTGAGCTCGTCCCATGCATGCGCAAACAGCGCGAGCCTGCCCCCTATGTGTAGATGTGGAGGAATGAGAGATATTGCACTTACCGTAAGGTCGCCTGTAAGTAGATTGCCTGCGGCTTCCCCGAGAAGGCCATGGACGTCCCCTGGACGGAAAGAAGGGTGACGGACGGAACTCCTGGTACGTGCGGGGCGCTCCGAAGGAGCCTCTATGGGCCCTGGAGGGGCCCCGATAGACTCGGCCGGGTGGACGGCTCCTAGATCTCCCGGCCCCGTGCAAAACCTTGGGGTTAAACACTTTCTTAAGGTTGGCCTGAGCCTTATCTAAAGTAGTAAAAGTTTTGACAAAAGCCCCGATGTCCTTGACAAAGGACTCTCCAAATAACATTCCCTGGGCTGTGGGTCCAGGTTCTCTATTTGCCAAGTTAATCAACTTAGGTTCAATCTTAAGTAGGATTGATTTACGGCGTTCCGCCGAGATGGCTGTGTTGGCATTACCCAACAAGCAGATAAGCCGTTGGACCCATCCGATGGCTACATCGAAATCAATGGTGGACTCTCCCGCTTTAGCGGATTCGAGTAATTCATATAATTTTGTGGTTGGCCCCAGGGTGTCTAGTATTTTGTCTTGACAGCTGTGGAGTGAGAACTCCAGCCCCTTCTTGGGCTTCCAGCCAGATTTTGAGAGGAATTGGGCGATATGTGGGTCCACCATGGGGGTTTTGCAGGCCATGTCTGGTACGGAGGGTCTGGGACACTCTGCCCGGAGTTTATTCCTACTCTCGTTAGAGAGAGGGGTACGCAGACGGAGCGCCAAATACTGCGCAATGTGCGTTGGCGGGTCCCACTCCGCCGAGCGAGGGTGGCGGAGGTTGTCCGGGTCGAACAGGGGATACCCTTGAGGGTCCCGAACACCATCCTCCACACCCGTCGGTTCCACTACAGGACTAGACTCCTCATCTGAGTCAGAAGCCATAGCATTGTAAATATAATCCGGGTCGTCTGACCCCATCTCCTCACTATTGTCAGAATCTGACTCTTCGTATTGGGCACGTGCCCGTTTCCAATTTCTGGCCGCTTGCGCCCGACCAGTGGCTCTTGTGCGTGGCAACACGCCATCTAGGACCGCCATAGGCGGGTCAGTCATGGCAGGGGAGACCTGCATCAGTGGGAGCGTTGATGTATGCTTAGTCTTGGCTTTTGCCTTGCGGGCCGCAGGGACTGGTATATCAGTTTGGGCCGTTATAGTAGGTTGCACCTCAGGGGGCAACATGAGTGCCTGGGCCAGAGAATGGGATAGGGAGGTGGACACCGAGCCCCTGGCTGAAGCCAAGGCTCGCTGGACCGAACCGGCCATAGTTGATTCCAGGAGAGACTGGAATTCCTGAGAGGGTAAATGACCCGGGTCTAGGCCAGGGGTGGGTAAGGTATTCTCTATATTAGGGCATCCAGGGCCCCCATGTCTATCCCCGTGATTTTGCATTGTATTATCCAATTCACCAATGGGAATGACTGAATAGGTGTGCAACCAATGGAAATGACTGAATGGGAATGACTGAATATGTGTGCTAGGCAGGGAGCAACAGGTCTGGATAAATCCCACAGGGTTTTCCTTTATTATTATTATTATTATTTTTTTATTTTTATTTTTATTTTTTTGAGTTACTATCAGTAATGTCTGTTACAAACAAAATGTATTTATTTTTTTTTTATTTTATTTTTTATTTATTGGGAGAGATGTCTTTAAATTAAATTAACCCAGAAACAAACCCCCAGCACACAGTCAGTTACAGACTAAAGTGCAGAAAAAACTTACAGGATACAAACAAACAAACAAAGAGAAGGGTAGTGAGAAAAAGGGGTTGATTAACCCTTAGAAGCAAATATGGGAAAATAGAAACCGTACAACCTTGCCCACGGAGGGCAGCAGGAGCAACTAGGAGCCGTTCAGCCTTCCCGCGCTTCAGAGAAGAGAAGCGCGCCGAAGGCGAACTTGCTCCACCCCCCCTCCAGTAATGGCCGCGAGGAGAGAGCTCCCCGCGGCCTCAGACCGCCGGGCGGAAGTAAACCCGGCAGGGGAAAAGAGGGAGATAGAGCTGCTCGGCACCCGCTGGGATGTCTAAGCGGGTGCCGGCAATTACACAGAAGGGAGGGAGGGAGGGCACTAGTGAGACCGCAGACGCGCGGGCGGTGCGGTCTCACAGCCTGTCAGACCCCTCTCAGCCCTGGCAGTTAGTGAAAGCCAGGGAGAGAGGGAAAATGTCTGAGCCTAAGCAGAGCTAAGCACTATAATACTGACCCTGAAACAGGGACAACATAGAAATGAACAACATGAAACATTAAAACCTACAACATTTAAAGTGATATTAACAAAAATTATGTGTGTAATGAAAAAGTGTAAGAGTATAGAAAAAAGTCACTTATCTGATCTGAGGAGCAGCAAGAAAGAGGAAGTTAGAAGACTGTTCAAGACACTTAATGTTGATAAATGTATATGATTGGCTGCCCTGTTACTAGGCAGATTACTTATGTTATTTCGTTTTTATTCTCTTTCAAGTTAAATTCTTGCTGCTGAGGAGAATAATAAAAGAAAGAGAAAGCATAATATGAGCCTCCGTGTCATTAATAAAATTATGTCTGTCGTCAGCACACAGTGTGCATTGGCAATAGATGTAATGAGTTTCTCCCTTGCAGGCAGTGAGCATGCAAGGGGAAGTTTCAGGATCCCATCCCTCCATGAGCTCCCTCCATTTTCAATAATTGATCCCTCCTTCGGTCCTCCTCCCCTTCACTGGCACACAGGGAGCTAATGTGCTTTGAGTCGATGAAACGGACCAATCAAATGCTCCTCTATAACCAGCATTGGATTGGGCCATGGATGATAGGCATGGGTTGAAGATGAAGTGAGAAGACCCTCAGCCGGCGCTGGTTTTTATGTAACTTAATCTATGTAATAGGGACTTATTTATTTAATAAACAAGCAGGTGTACAAGGTCAATAGTGCCCAATATCCCAGAATGAAGATTTAAAAAAAGAGCGTGAAGAAAAGGTGTATAGTAACTCTCTAATACAGCACTTATTTGCACTGTTGGTTAAAGGAACACTACAGTCACCTAAATTACTTTAGCTAAATAAAGCAGTTTTAGTGTATAGATCATTCCCTTGCAATTTCACTGCTCAATTCACTGTCATTTAGGAGTTAATTCACTTTGTTTCTGTTTATGCAGCCCTAGCCACACTTCCCCTGGCTATGATTGACAGGGCCTGCATGAAAAAAAAACTGGGTTCACTTTCAAACAGATTTAATTTACCTTAAATAATTGTATCTCAATCTCTAAATTGAACTTTAATCACATACAGGAGGCTCTTGCAGGGTCTAGCAAGCTATTAACATAGCAGGGGAAAATCTTAATTAAACAGAACTTGCAATAAAGAAAGCCTAAATAGGGCTCTCTTTACAGGAAGTGTTTATGGAAGGCTGTGCAAGTCACATGCAGGGAGGTGTGACTAGGGTTCATAAACAAAGGCATTTAACTCCTAAATAGAAGAGGATTGAGCAGTGAGGCTGCAGGGGCATGTTCTATACACCAAAACTGCTTCATTTAGCTAAAGTTGTTCAGGTGACTATAGTGTCCCTTTAATAGAAATTCTTTATAATACCTGCATATTATCACAAGGAAGAGAGATGTGATCAGTGGAAGGTTCTGGCGATCCTATTTATCCTATTTTCACCCCTAGAGCTGACATTGTGGGGAAGTGATTATAGTGTTATTCATTAAACTGTGAATCGTCCTAATTCAAAATGAAATCTCAGACCAAAATAGCAGAACAGAAAATGTAGCTAACAGAGATTATTTTCCAATTTGTTGCCAGTTTTTGTTCACGGATCAAATACCCAAAGATGCTCATTAAACTATTAATTGTAGTAAATTAAAATTAAAATGGCAAAATGAATGCTAAAATAGCCAAGATAAACCTATTACAAACATACCAACCATGTGTAGCTACATTTGATTTTAAATTTAGTGTCAGTAAATAACCTCAAAGTTCCATTTGTAGAACACTTGTTTGATGAACTGGTTTCTAATCAAAGTGATGGATTGCACCTGATGTGAGCTGTGTGCATTAGATTGCTTCCTATTTAATTCAGAACCAGAGTGAACCCCTTTACAATAGAGGAAGCTTACACTCAGGTTAGTATGAAGAGAGTGTGTAACTAACTAATAATTTGCATTGCTTTGTGCAGTATATATTATGGCAGTCTCACTGGCTAGCTGGTTTAGCACTGGTCTGTGATGAGAAGAGATAAGAGCATTTGGGTTGGTATTTAACACTTGTTAAAGGTATAGTCTAGGTGTTATATCTACTGCAGTGAGCTGGAGCAACTATGGTTACATGAGTTCCCTGAAACTATTCCCATGGTAAGTAGCCATCCAGTCTTTGAATGGCTTGACACTTGCCTTGGTCCTATAAGCCCCTATTGTCTGTCCTCCATTAATGGTAACTAGAGAATTTTCCTATTTCTGCATTCAGTTCTGCCTGTCTTGGTGGCTTTTAATGTCTTAACAGGGTGGATGGAGAGTCTGGTAACTGTCAAGCTGTCAGCAAATTACTTGGCTACTTATTAAGGTGGCAAGTGTCCCCTGGCATCATCCCATAACTGAAATCTGTTGTGACGGCCATGGTGGTTAGACTGACCTTGTAAGTGTCCTACTTTGTACACTTTCCCTTTGTGAGGAAGGAAAGTATTTCTCTAATCTGTGATCTAAATGAATATCCTACAGGGGAGCAGATCATATCAATGTCTTCCATACTCCATTTGTGAAGACACATGTTTCTTTCTTCCACCTGCCTTAATCAGACAGCTAAACAAATCAGTAGCTCTAATAGTGAGGGAATAATGACTGGGTTTCTTTAAGGGCAATGGAAGTCCCATACTGTGATTACTGGTTCTTCTTAGTCAGCGTGTTTGACTACCCAAGATGCTGATGGGGATAATCTGCCTAATTTGAGTCTTGGATATTGAATATGAATCTTAGTTGGTAATGTACTAGATTTTTTTTAACTCTCCACTAGTAAAAACGCTGTTCTTTGCAGCTGTTCCATCTCCTGTGCCTAAATTAAAGAATGAAGGAAGAGATTGCTGCCACAGTTGTGTTTATCACAATGCTGGTCAAGAAGCACAGGAAGCTGAGCAAGCTGGAGACAGAAAGGTTTGCTGCCAAACTGACGAACGTTTTATTTGCAAAATATAAATCCCATTGGTATGAAGAGAATCCAGCAAAAGGACAAGCTTTCAGGTAACGTTGAAAAGCGCCTTCTAAAGAGATCACATAATGGATCTCTGAAACACTTAAATTTACCATGAGATTAACTTGAAATAAAACTTCCCCTATACTATAGCTTTGAGCTGAGCCTCTTTCAGATGTTCAAATTGCATATTAAGTCTTCTGACTATAGTGTTGCACCAGGGCCCTGCTCCATAGTCTATCAGTGACTGTCTGGACTAGACATGTGTGGCAGGGGAGTTCAGTTTTGGTTTTCAATGATTCAGAATTTCACTTAATCTCAATTGACCCCAAATTCGCCCAACATTCTTTAAAATGCGGATGTTGTTCCCCATAGGGTGCTGTTTGGTGGATGGCTCACAGATTGGTACTCTGTTGGTTCCCCTACTTAAGATACCAAATTTGGGATGCAGGGCATGAAAAGTGCTGCCCTTGGTGAATTTCTTAAAGCTGTTGTAGTGTTGGGCAGCAATTATTTAAGGATTTAAAACTGGAGAAGACACATTTATAGAGGCAGGACCATGACTTTCTTTATACAAAAGTAGTGTCTACAAAGAGTTGTGTCCTCCTGAAGAATATAATACTTTATATATTTTTCAAATGTACTATGTGTGAAAAGTGCTACCATACAAAGCTTTTTTGGTATTTTTTTTTTTTACTTGCTGAGGCCAGCACTCTTCACAGCTTAAGCAAAAGAATAAATCTTTCCAAAACTTATTTTGTATTAAGTAGGGGAAACCCACATCAGGGTACTAAATTAAGGAGTGATCTTCTAAACTGCCAAAAGTTCAAAATATATTTTTTTGCTGAAGTCCCTCTTTTCTACTATATAAATATGAAAACTAATGGATCTGAACATTTTTGGCTCTGTTCGTCAAAACATTGCAGTAATTGTCTGCTGCAGAATTTACGTGTCTTGAATTTCTAAATTCAGATTAATTTCAGACAATAAAAAAACCAAAAAAGACAACTTGATGGGATCCTACATGTTTCAGGTAGCTTTGAGGGGATGTTTTACCTTCTGTTCATCCTTCCCATCTTGGACTCTTGGCAAGAGTTACTCCTGGCAACATGACTAAAGTAACTTGAGTTTTTGGCTGGCTTATGGTAAATGTGCACTTGTACCATAACCGCAAAAGATAAAAATGACAGCACAGCCCCCCAGTCTTCCCTAACCTTTCTCCCTCCCCTGCAGTGGGGGGAGTAACATCAGTGGAGCAGGATTGGGCTGGCAGAAAAACCTGTTTTGGGCTTCTAACACACTTAAACCCTTACACCCTCGGTTATATAGGTCTAACTAGGAGTGTGGGAAGATGACACTGCTTGCTTGAAACACAAATGCTTTGCTGATCTCTCTTTATTCAAAGCAGTCAGTGCACAGCTGTAAAACTTAAATCCAGGCATACTGAACTATAGCAAGATGGGTTAATGTGATCAATATACTATTCTTAATTCTTTTTCCAGATGCATAAGGATAAATATGTTCCAATCCAACGACACCGTATTGCAACAAGCATGTCGGGACAGTGATGTGGACTTCAGTGACCTTGGTCTGCCAAAAGAAATGACTATCTGGGTAGATCCATTTGAAGTGTGCTGCAGGTATTTTATAGATACACAATATGGCTTGACTGCAACAGCTGGTTCTTGTGTTTAATCTCCATCTAACACTTCTTAACTTGTGCTACAGATATGGAGAGAAAAATAGCCCCTTTACAATAGCCAGCTTTAAAGGTAAAGAAGACCCTTATGTGTCAAAGCGCATTAGCAGTGCTGTTGAAAAGGCAACATCTGATTATCACTCTGGAACATCTTCTGATGAAGAGACTAGCAAGGAACCAAAGACCATTCCTACTGTCAGCAATCCAAACAGTATTTATCAGGTAAAACAAATCTGTCCAATGTAATTGAGGAAATGCTACACACTTGCCTTTTGTATCTCATGTTTGGCATTGGCAAGTAATATTTTAAAAAGCCACAAAGTATAAATTTTCCCTCTTGGCATTTGATCTGTGGTCCAGTGACTGGTCAAGCTTCAATTAGTTCTTAAGATATTTTATCTTTATCTCCCAGTGCAAAGACTACAGCCAGCCAATTCAGTCTTGGTCTCAATTTCCTCGTCGAAAGAATTTAACAAGTGATGTACCCCGTCATAATCAACAGACTGGATTCTACCTTCCAAACAAAGGTTTTAAATCCTTCAGACAACCTATCTCGTTCCCAGGTCCTCGGGTTGATCGATACCACTGGGTGAACACAAGGCGTTAACATTAAGATATCGGTCTTGGCACAACACAGAAAAAGAAAAGATGGCTTCCTCTTTTAATCTATGAAATAAGCTTTTATAAAAACAGATTTTATATATTTTATATATATGTTGTGATGTGACTTGTATATTGACATGTTTTATAAAAATGAATAAATTAACATTTTTTATTAGAATTAATTTTTTTTCTTTCTTAAAAGATAAACATCTCATGGTCTAATTCTGCCTAAAAGTGTCCCAGACCACCAACTGTCCTGACATTAGATATAACTTCAGTCAATGGGTTCCCGGAAAACCTTTCCCACAATGATGGCAAAGAATCAGGGGAAATTTAGTCCTCACCAGGTGAACCAAAGGGTTCCGGCTCTAGGATTTAGCTGGCCGTTTAATGTTACGGTCATGTTTTAGAAGCATGTGAAACTGTGTGGGGTTTTTTTGTTTTTGTTGTTTTTGTTTTTTTATGGTATAGTGAGCGAAAACCTAGAATCAACAAAACATGCTGTTAGGGTGGTCTATATTTAAAGTTTATAGAAGTTCTTACTCTACAAAACTAGAATGTTTAAAACAAGAGAAACTAATACTTTTTGTAATACTCTCCATTCCAGAGTGGTCTTTTAGAAAACTAAAGTGGCCCTTATCACAAAGGTTTGACAGCACATCCCTTCTGAATAAATGAAGTAATAGTCCCATTGTAATACTCTTGAACACACTATGAATATCTGAATAAAGATCTGAACCATGCAGAAAACACTTCACCTGTTCCACAGACCACTGTCTAATCATTACCGTTCAGTGAAACTTTCTCCCTAGAGAATATAAAGGCCTTCTCAAAATAAGGAATTATCAAATGAAACAATTTGTTTACGCAGCAAGTGTCTGCAATATGATGAGACTTTCTTGTCCTATTTGCTTAAAGGACCACTATAGACACCCAGACAACTTCAGCTTAATGAAGTGGTCTGGGTGCCTGGTCCAGCTAGGGGTGTGTGTGTGTGTGTGTGTGTGTGTGTGTGTGTGTGTGTGTCCAGCGGCTCTCTTGAAAGCCGCTAGAGGCGCTTGCATGCTTCTCACTGTGAAAATCAGTGAAGACGGCAGCGTCCATAGGAAAGCATTGTGAATGCTTTCCTATGGACTGGCTGAATGCGTGGCTCTTGCCGCACATCACTGAGGAGAGCTCCCTGCCCGGCGCTGGAGAATGAGGTAAGTCTAACCCCTTCCTCTCCCCAGAGCCCGTCGGGAGGGGGTAACTGAGGGTGGGGGCACCCTCAGGGCACTATAGTGGTCCTTTTAATGAAATTAGGCAATTTTGTGCATCTTAATATCTTTGCATTTATATAACATGAACATATTCTGTCACTTTACAATATTAAAGGGAAAACTAAAATGAGACAAATGCAAAATGTGAGACCATAAATGAGGGCCCTGTTCAAACAAGCTCCCAGTCTAGAAGAGTTGGGTGCAAACAGGTGTCAAAACAAATTCACATTGAGGTATCATTAAAGGAGTCCCATGAACTGTCTTGCCAGAAAAGGTGTACACCGAAGTAGAGGTGTGAGTATTCACTTTACGTTTGCTTGGGTGAGGTCCCTCGCAGTATACCCTCAGGTCTCATGAAAAGAAGTTTAAGTAAAAATGATTGAAGGTTAACAAAATGGGCAATATTTTGTCCCTACATGAGCAGATTTCAAGCACAAGCCTCCTATAAATGGGGTACAGCAAGTGGAGAGAACTAGTAAAAGCGTCCATGTGTGCAAAGCTATGCTTTGCCCCTACACACGCCCACAATGCATTGCTCTGAAAACACATCTGTTTTGTAAATCACTTGGGTGCAAACAGATAATTGTAACATTATTTTATATAACAATGATATTACTAATTATATTTTGCTACATGCGAAGGGAAAACATGCCGTGGAGTACTTTATGTATAATGGCCATGTCATGAACAATCTTCAATTGCCTAAGTTGTGACAATCGCTGAATTGGAAATTTTTCCAAATCAATTATTTGCAGGCACGACGGCCACTTCAAATCACTGAAAAGGTCTTGGTGATTGACATAACACAGCCGGAACCTGCAAGCAACGTTATGGTAAGAGCAGGTAAACTGGAAATTTTCAATGTGGCCATGTCCTGTAGGACATATAGATAATGGAGTAAGGCCCGTCAAGTTTGTTTTTCTGAATAAATGGGGTTACACTAGCTGTGTAAACAATTTGCACTCTTGTTCCACCAGAAATGGGAGTAAGACAAAAGCTAAACCGAAAACAAAAAAATTCACAATCTCCAGGAAATAATGCTACACAATATACAAATCTCCAGTTGACCCTGGAAGTCATAAATGTGGATAGAAACCAGGAAACACAGGGAGAAAATATCTACTTTTAGTTTTTTTTTTGTTTGTTTGTTTTTTGTAATGAAAAATATATTCTGCATTAAATTGTTCACCATCTATAACAGTGATGCATACGAAGTAAACTTGGCTAAATGTAAGAGGTTCTAAGTGTGTGAAATCTGCTGGAATACAGCATCTGTAAAGAAGTCATTTAATATCTTGAGAATATTACATATAACATAGATAAAAAAAAGAATTGTTTTCAGGACACACAGCCTTATTGCTTTAGGGGGAAACAGGATATCGATGGGGACGGTGTGCACCATGAGAATCTTCTTGAAGGAACTCTAGGAGGTCATTTCGCAGATCACAAATAATAGTTTTAGAATGGTTGTGTCACGGGTTCCAGGGTCTCTTATTGCTTTAGGGGGAACAGGATATCGATGGGGACGGTGTGCACCATGAGAATCTTCTTATTGGGATACATACTGTATCCTTGGTCACCGCTTCTCTAATCCTCCGCTGCCTCTGGATTCAGCTACAGCATACAATGATTCTAGCCCTCTGGAACTTTGTAAAATTCCCAATATAGTGAACAAGACCAGTTGTATTGGGTAAAACAAGAGAACTGTTTATTTCAGAGAAAAACATGCATTTATCCACCTACACACAACAGGGGTCTTCAGCCAGCACAATGCAAACCACTCCCAGGTGTCTTGGTGTCTGGGAAATAATTGGGTCAAGACATGATATCTTAATTTCCTGCTGGACACCAAGACACACAGCACAAAATATTACATAATGCAATAGCTTTCTTCCAGCTCAACATTTTACATAACTCACCATTAACACAATGTACCCCTATACATTTTAAAGTCTGTGACCAGGCCCATAGCCTGTGGGCAGGAGGCTAGCTGTCATGCCTCTCCAGCAGGCTGTGGCACGAGAGCTTCCATGACAGATGGCAACATATGTTTGTAACAGTTACTAAGGACAACATTTGGGAGCTGCCTAGTAAGTGACCGGGTACTGGAAGAGAAATGAAAAATAGGCTTAAAGAGACATAAATAAAGTAAGCTCTATAGCTACAAGAACAGTATCTTAATATTACAGGGGGGTGGGGGGATGGGGGCAAGATATAGCAAAAGGTAGACCCCTAGTTTTACCATCTTATGATGGCATTGTCTCATTGCTGGTGGTGTTTTCTGGGTCTACAAATGGACCATAGTCTTTAATGGTCATTAAACCAACCAGCCTGTAACCTGATTATTATAGTCAATTCCAGGTGCACCAGCAGTTAGATTCTAGCGTAGAGCTAAGCCAGCAACTGCAGGAAACATCTAAGCAGTAATCACATGTGAAGAGGTGTATCATATATGGTGTCTGTGTAAACCCACAGGCACAGCTCTGGGCATAGTTTCCAGGTCCAGAAATAGACACACTATTAATGCATAGTTAGCCAAGCTTGGTTCAAGATCCCCTGTTACAGTTTGATTGTGGTATCTTCTAAGGTTTAGTTCTTCTAAATGAGGAAATGAACTTCTGACATGGCTATAGGTACAGGGAAAGAAAGTAGCTGGGCTCATGAGATAAGAAATGACTGATGAGAAGAAAATGAAACTAGGTAAAAATAAAGAAAAATGAACATGCAAGAGCAAAGAAAAATTATCTGGGAACCACAAGAAAACTGATAGCCAGGAATTGGAAACTAACTTGGAGCTGGGAATAGTAAAATAATGAAAACTGTAAACTGGATTACTAGAGGAAATACTGGAGCATCAATCCCTCAGTCTACAATGATTACCGAACACACAGATACTCTAGAGCAGAGGTAGGCAATCTATGGCACTCAGGATGTTTTGGACTACATCTCCCTTGATGCTTTGCCAGCATTATGACTGTAAAAGCATCATGGCAGGTGTAGTCCAAAACATCTGGAGTGCCGAAGATTGCCTACCCTTGTTCTAGAGGAACCTGTGTTATGTTATCTGTGCCTGGCAATGAATGGGTCATTCTGGGATATTGTGCGTAATCACAATTCCTTTTCGTGTGTGCTACACGTGCAAGCTTCTGGCCTAATCTAAGGAGCTTACAGTGAATAAATAATTTTACCTTTACTATGCCTATGTTTAAACTGCACAGGAAAAAAGGAGGAATTGAGGACAGAATTTATATAAGGTATAGCTTAAAGACAGCTTAAAGAACAGCGTACACAAAAAAATAGTTTTAAGATGCAAGACAACTTAATATCTCCTATCTTAGCAAACAAATATGGGGATTTGGTTACACCATACGGCCATATTGTGTTAAATCCACCACTATGTCACAGTACGTCAATATCGGTGGGTCCTATGTTAATTTTACATGGGAGAAAACCATGCTAACTCTAATACTTACTGCTTAAACATCGTCCAGGGTGCAGGATTTTTATAATTATTTGCAAGTGAATAGAACCAATGTACAGCTTTTATTCTAGTCCTCAATGACCTTTTACTAAGATGTGTGTTACAATGAATAGGCTGTGTGGCACTGATAATGGTGTGAATAGGATACATGAGATGTACATATGCTGCTGATAGTCTCGAACACTTGCTTGTCACTTTAGCATAGGGTTTGGTAACAATACGAAACACACCCTTCTCAGTACTGTGGTTGGAAAGGTTAGACTCATGTAATACTATGTAGCTTTGTTCAAAAACAAATAAACCATACCATATTACAGTAAATATGAGCAAACAACTAGAGGCAAAGTACATCATCTGTACATAATCCAAAAACATATAAATGGATCAATTTCAACTTGTCCACTATGTTCTCTTGAAATAATCCAGAAGTTGATTAAAGAAAAGCCTACTCATTTCATTATTAAATCTATTATTAATGCAAGGTTTTTGATTCTTTGGAGCAAATAAATCAGACAATCCCTAAATCAACCACTATTAATTTTAAATACCCTATGGTTAAAGGACCACTATAGTGCCAGGAAAACATACCCTCAGGGTCCCCCTCCCGCCGGGCTCTGGGGAGAGGAAGGGGTTAAACTTACCTCTTTCTCCAGCGCCGGGCGGGGAGCTCTCCTCCTCCTCTCCTCCCTCTTCTCCTCCTCTTAGGCTGAATGCGCATGCGCGGCAGGAGCCGCGCGCGCATTCAGCCAGGCCATAGGAAAGCATTCACAATGCTTTCCTATGGACGCTGGCGTCTTCTCACTGTGATTTTCACAGTAAGAAGCACGCAAGCGCCTCTAGCGGCTGTCAAGAGACAGCCACTAGAGGCTAGATTAACCCTAACATAAACATAGCAGTTTCTCTGAAACTGCTATGTTTATAAAAAAAAGGGTTAACCCTAGCTGGACCTGGCACCCAGACCACTTCATTAAGCTGAAGTGGTCTGGGTGCCTATAGTGGTCCTTTAATATTTACTTATAACCATATCTGTGATGAGAGCAATCTCACCCGATTGCATTGGAGAAGCCTGGTTGCTCACCTGCTGCCTTTGGCTTATGGCCCCATGTTAAAAGACCTCTTTTCCCCTGCAGAAAAGACTTATTCGTGCTTTTCTGCCCAGTGTTCGGTAGATTCAATCTACCGAACAACCGCACGAATGACTAGACCACCTGGGAGATGGAGTGTGCCGGCAATTAGCCTACCAGAAGCTGCGGTTAACCGCAGCTTAATTGACGAATACTGGGTGGCCGCCATTTGTATACCAAACACGAGGTCGCGGCCATTTTAAACACGCGAACGCACAGCGGTGTTCGACGCCTAACTCATGGAACTAAAAACGGAGACAGTTTGGCACGAACACCACTGAAGCCGCCGACCTCCCTTCTTGTTCGGTGGAAGTGTACAAACGGCCCTGTATTCGGTAGTCGCACCTGACTGCACTATACCCCAGATAGGAATCCCATGGAGCTCATTCGTATGAGAACTGACTTTGTGAACACTTTGGCTCCATGGCGATTGAACTGTATTCGTGTACTCTGAGCGCCATTCGCTTAATAATGTACGCTCAGACCTGAGCTATCTGGGGATATGTTAAATGTATATCTTTACTGTAGCCGTTCCAACATAGTGTATTTTAATAGTAATTCCTGTATTGGTATCCCCACGTACATCATGGCGATTTGCCTTTGTACTGGGAGATAATTGAATTACTTCTCAATTATCTCCAGGGGAGAGGGGAGGAAGCCAGGATGCATTGTGGGAATATAATGTGACTGTGTGTCCTATTTTGCTGATTATCTGTCTTTTGTCACAGTCTCCCATTTGGTCCCCTAGGAGAGTGTCCACCAGGTGGGAGACCTGCATAAATACTGGGCAGGTAGCCCTCATTAAACAGACCACTGCTTGACCCTCAACACGGAGCCTTGTCTCGTCTTTGGGGGATTTACTGAATGCTGATAGAGACTGATTGCTAGGAGTGTAAGCCGCTTGGGTGCTTTTCCTATTCGTCTGCTAGCAGCTATTCGTATGGTTCCAGTTCGTGAGTTTGGAGTGCTATATTGTATGCCGTTCGGGAGTTTGGAGCATTCCCTTACATGCGGTTCGGGAGTTTGATGTTCTACAGTAGCTGTGCCTGCATCTCTGAAAGGAGACGATCGCCTAAACGGTTTTAACCCCTTGTGTCCTGAAACGGTCCGTTACAATTGGTGGCAAGCGGCAGGATCGTTCCTACAGCCAGAAGGACAGCTACAGGGAACACCATTCCGTGGATTTTACAATTTGAGGGCAACGCATGTCCCAGTACCGCGACCCTGACAGCACCAGGATGGAACCAGCAGTGGAGTATGATGAGGGTGTCATGGATGACCGAGATGCAGTTCGCAAAGGCATCTGGTACCAGGCACTGGGTATTGTGGAGTACCAGCAGGACGAGAGATTCCCCAAGGGAGACCAGCGGTTACAGAAGCGAGTAGCCCTGCGGTTGCCCTTCCTAGGAGAGCAGCCCCTGGAAGTATGGGTGAAGAAATTGGAACACCTAGTATGGCAAGAGATGTGGCTGGAAGATGCCTACCGGCGCTCTGGTGGTATGGGGCACAGTACCTGCCCTGGATAGCCGAGCACAACAAGCCAGAGGGAGAGGCGTTTGATGGTCCTGGCTTGTTATGGGAGGCTTTTTCAGAGCCTGAATTTGGGAGCCCTACACAAGCCCGGTTCAGTGATCTATTGGAGTGGAGGGAGAGCAGGTATGACTGGGACGACACTCAGGAGATTGAGCAAGACCTGGTCCACTTAGTGACCCGAGAGATGGAGCTGGAGCAGGGCTACCAAGATCTGTTCCACTCCAGCGAGAGGCTCAGCAGGGAAGCGGGACCCAGATCCAGACCCATTCAGCTGGGTAGATATGGCAGAAAATTACTGGGAAGAACCCCAGGTGGCTGGTGGAGATGGGACCGAGGTCTCTCCACCGGTCCTGCAGGGAATTGGGAGCCCAGTCTCCATTCCCCAGCAGGAGATATTGCAGGGAATTGGGAGCCCAAATTCGATTCCCCAGTGGGAGATATTGCAGGGAATTGGGAGCCCAAGCTCCATTCCCCAGCGGCAGGCTGAGTTACAGGGGGCAGAGACAAGTGGTCCTGTCCCCCAGCGGTGGTGTACCTTGCAGGGAGAGGAGAGCAGCGTCCTCCCTCCCCAGTGGCAGGGTGAGCTACAGGGATGCTGGGCGGTCGGCTCAGATCCCCAGCAGCAGTATGATTTTTTGGGAATTGGGAACCCAGTCTCCATTCCCCAGCGACGGGATGATTTACTGGGAATTGGGAGCCCAGTCTCCACTCCCCAGCGGCAGTACGATTTATTGGGAATTGGGAGCCCAGTCTCCATTCCCCAGCGGCAGAGTGTCCTACTGGGAATAGAGAGCCCAGTCTCCTTTCCCCAGCAGCAGGACTCTGTATTGGGAGCGGAGACAGTCGGTCTCCCTCCCCCGCGGCTGGAAGTATATATGGGAGAGGAGATTGTTACCCCCTCTCCCCAGCGGCAGCTTAATGTACCAGGGGGAGACAGAAAGCCCCACAACTGTGCAGATAGGACCGTGGTCTCTGCAAGTACAGCACTGGGGGTAAGGACGGTCGGTTCTGCCCCCCCGCGTCAGGGCTGTTTAGCCAAAGGGGAGACAGTCGGTCTCCCCCTCCGGCAGCCCAGCAGTGTATCTAAAGGGGAGACAGTCGGTCTCCAGCAGCCCATTGGAGTGGTCTGGGTGCCAACTCCCAATACCCTTAACCCTGCAAGTGTAATTATTGCAGTTTTCATAAACTGCAATATTTACCTCGAAGGCTTAAGTTCTCCTCTAGTGGCTGTCTATCAGACAGCCACTAGAGGGACTTCCGTGTTCTTAGAACACGAAAAGTGTTTTAAGCGACGCTGGACGTCTTCACACTATGTGAGGACCTCCAGCGTTGCTGAAATCCCCATAGTTAAGCATTGAATAATGCTTTCTTATGGGGAGGTCTAATGCGCGTGCACGGCCATTGCCGCACATGCGCATTAGGTCTCTCCCGTCGGCTGAGGGACATTGGCGCTGGACTCCGGTAAGTCACTGAAAGGGTTTTAACCCCTTCAGCAACTTGAAATGGGGGGAGGGAGGGAGAGGGGCACTCCATTGTCCTGCAGTGCCAGGAAAACAAATATGTTTTCCTGGCACTGGAGAATCCCTTTAATTGACACCAAGCGGTGTTTTCCCTATGGAGAGGCATTAGATTGGCTCAGACCATCTACACTAGTCAGGACACTAGCGTTAGGAAGTGGTCTGGGTGCCTATAGTATCACTTTAACTCCATGAAACTATAGTGGATGTCATCAGCAGCTTAGCAGGATGTCCAACATCTTCAAAATCCTTGTAGGAAAGCATCGAGTTAATTCTTTCCTATGGGGAAGGTCTAATGTGGGCACTGGAATTAAGGTTAGTGATAAAAAGTGTTGTTTTTTTTAACTCTTTCAATGTGGCAGGGGACAGGGGAATACTATACCATTAGGAATATAGTTTTGCATTCCTAACACTATAGTGTTCCTCTAAAGTGAGGCCTACATTTGCTGTTTACTTATTTTTTGGTACTCTCTTTTAGGTTTTTGGTTTTTTAAGAGTTGAAGGATATTTGGCATCACTTGACATCCTTTTCATTTATTTACACATTCATTGCATATAAACCAGCTAGCAGGCATACACTATCAGGGTTATTCACTAACGTAAGAATTCTACGTGAATTTCAAATTATAGGCCAAAAAACCTGAACTGAAAGCATAGCTTACTGACAGACGCAAAGGGCAGAACTCTTTCAGTGATTGATAGAAGATGAAGTACTCAGTCCAAGAAAAGAGTGGTGTGGATTTCTACATAAAATTTTAATTCTCAGAGTTCACAAACATATTTTTGTTAAATTCAGAGATCAGTAAACCTTATATTAAAAATCTGTACCCCTTTAGGCATGATATAAGGTAAGTCTTTTTTAAAAAATCACATTTTGGCAGAGGTTTTCAGCCAATTAAAAACAGTCCCAATATGTTTTATCAGACTAAGTGGTTTTAACTATATTGCAATATAGTTAACAATATTCTTGCTACTCTAGCATATACCTGATTGATTAGGCAGAAAAGTATTACGGTTTTGCTAAGATGAGATGTTATATTAATTTATATACAGTGGCTCTTGCCAAAAAGTATTGGATTAGAAAATGCTTTCTTAGCATATTTGTTAGTTAAGTTTTTAATACAAAAATTATCTAAACGGAGTGCCAATATTTCAGCACATAAAAGGCTTACCATGCAACTAATACAGATACATACCTTGATTTTCTTAACACAGATCTTGTTTATGCTTGTTCTGCACATTTGTAACGACAAATTATTATTTAAGTTTAATGTTAATATCCAGTACAAGGAAACGTGCAGATTAATTCAGGATTACTATGTAACAATTTATTTCATGAACATTGACAAATTATTTAATAGCATCACTTATTATTTCAGTAATATCACATAGTTAATGCTATTGCATTATTTCTCAGATAACAGCAAGTTTCTGGTAGCGATGTGATTTATTTTTTCAATACTTGAAGGAATACTTGGATGAATACATTTATGTATTATATACATAATATTGAAGATATGAAGAAATTGTAAATGGCAATTTTAATTATTTATATTAAGCCAACATATTCCTTAGCACTGTAAAATATATAAACAAGACAGACATTTAATTCTAACAGAATATATTAGACATGTGCAAACAGTAGGTAAAGAGAGCTCGGCACTAAATTTTAAAAAAGATACTTGTATTTGAAGTAAATACATTTTTGTCCACATCAGTATTACCTTAACAGCAGAAGAGGAAGATTGGAAGAGCTTCAAACTAGGTTTCTTTGGATCAACAGCAAAAACCAAATGAGAGGATGGCTGAACTGGATGGACACGTCTCTTTTCAGCCTATATAACTATGTAACTATGTAATGTAAAATGTGGATACTGCAATTACTTGGCAGGTGAGAGAATTGACCAGGAAATCGTTGTCCAAAGTAGCTGAATACAGAGAAGATGGTGGGTTCTACAATATTGTAGCCGCTACCCAACATTAAAGGACCTCTATAGTGTCAGGAAAACAAACTCGTTTTCATGGCACTATATAATCCTTAGGTCCCCCCCACCCTCGTGGCCCCCCCTACCGCTGGGCTGAAGGGGTTAAAACCCCTTCAGCCACCTACCTTAATCCAGCATCCAGCTCCCTCGGCGCTGGTGACCTCTCCTCCCTCTCCGATGTCAGCTCCTGAGTGGAGTCGTATGCGCATGCGCGGCCAGAGCCATGCACGCATTAAAAACGCCCATTGGAAAGCATTTCTCAATGCTTTCCTATGGACGTTCTGCGTGCTCAATGCGATTTTCACATTGAGCGTCGGGAAAGCACCTCTAGTGGCTGTCAGGAAGACAGCCACTAGAAGCTAGATTAACCCTGCAATGTAAACATAGCAGTTTCTGTGAAACTTCTATGTTTACATCTGAAGGGTTAAAACCTGGGGTCCTGGCACCCAGACCACTTCATTGAGCTGAAGTGGTCTGGGTGACTAAAGTGGTCCTTTAAGTATACCGGCCTCAAATCTACAACCGTGGTCAATAACCAGAATCCCATAGATGCAAAGAACTCCAACAATGCCATGCAGCTATGACATATATTTGAAATCATTGTTAAACTGATATTTTCAGGCAGATAATTGCAGGTTTAGGTAAGAGAATGAGGAACAAACATTACTTTCTTATCCATCTCATTACAAACTTTAGAACATCTTCACTGAATATGTATTTTTTGTTCATAGGATAACAAATAATAACATAATAACAATAGTAATAACAGTTTAGCTTTTTAACTAAGGAGAACATTCTTCAATTGATTTGTTTCGTAAATTTATATTGTGTCCATCCAGTTCTGCATTTTACTCCTGCATGCCTTTATGTGATTGGAATTCCATGAGCCCAGGAAGATGATTTTAAATAACAATTATGAAAACAAAAGCATCCAATTTTAAGTAATTGATCTGGGATCTGTTATGATTGCTATGTTTTTTTATATAACATTAAAGGACCACTATAGGCACCCAGACCATTTCAGTTCAATGAAGTGGCCTGGGTGCCAGGTCCCTCTACTGTTAACCCCTGCAGCTGAAAACATAGCAGTTTCAGAGAAACTGCTATGTTTCACTGAGGGTTAATCCAGCCTCTAGTGGCTGTCTCACTGACAGCCACTTGAGGCGCTTTCGCGATCCTCACTGTGAAAATCACAGTGAGAAGACGCTGGACGTCCATAGGAAAGCATTGAGTAATGTGGGCGTTTTTAATGCGCGTGCGGCTCTGACCACGCATGCGCATTCGGCTGCACTCGGGAGCTAACGTCGGAGGGGGAGGAGAGGTCACCAGCGCTGAGGGGGCCATGAGGAAGGGGGGACCTAAGGACTACATAGTGCCTGGAAAACGAGTTTTTAGTGGTCCTTTAAAAAAAGCATGATCAAAACGTTCCATGCATACTATCCCACACCCAAATGCACACATAAGGTTTCTGGTACCGCTGCATGGCCACAAGGTGACCTGCTCATGTCAAAGCAAAGCTCAAGTATGTGAGTCCTACCCTAACAGTTCAAATGACTGCTTTCCCATAAAAAAGAAGATATCTCACAAGATGGGGTATTGGGGTATTCTTACATTAACTTAATTGTATGAATTTCAAGCATGAATATTTTTCTCATCATTTACAATATGGCAGAAGATAAAAAAAAAACAGCATATACTTTAAAAATAAGTCTAGTTACAGATTTATTTTGTTTTTCTTCCTGATGTTTATTGTAACTTATTCTGTTTTAATCGTATTAGCTTAATGGGTAAAACCCATTTTCAGTTCAAACACTATTTTTAAAATGTTGATCTTAAAATGTTGGTGTTGATGAAAAAGTTTCAAACATCCAGGCTTATATTCTGTTTTATTTTGCTGGTGTTATTCAATAAAATTCTCTGCCATATTTTGTATAACACATCCCTAGTATTGTTTAAGTTTCTATATATCTTTAATATACTGGCTATTCTACTCTTTATTGTTATGAGAAAGAATGCAAATATATTATGAAATAGTAGCTAGCATTCAAAACCACACCCTGCCCGCCAGTTAGAATTTAGCTTAAACTTCTGAAATTACTTTTCTTTCTTTAGCCCTTTATAAGTGATTGGAATGTTGAAAGTGTCTCCAAAACTCGGCCGAGCACGAAGTCACAAGTCAACATTAAACGGTATGTAAATAATAAAAATAATGGTGTTAATATATATTAATTTTGTATTAATTTATGTATATATTATTATATATATATTATATATATATATATACAAAACAAGTAGCAAAGCAAAGGAGTAGTCTATGAGAAAAAGGAATTCTTACTGTTTGACCCTTTTACTGCATAATAATTTTTTTTTTTTAAGTGTTGTGCTTATCTTAAATGTGTAATACAAACAAAACTGCAAATTTGTGTTTGATTGTTACTGTTTAGCTAAAACAAAATTCGCCTTCAGATAAAAATGCTTATTTATGCATCATCAAGAGAATAGTAAGGGGTATAACCTAATAGGGTTCTTATTTATTTTGCAATGCTTACAAGTTCAGAGTAAATATTGCAGAAGGACAAATATATCATATACTCAATTATCATGCTCAGTGGTATTTTTAGAGAATGTTCTGATTATAATGTTTGTAGAATGCAGACACTTTAGGAATGCAGATTCCTAAAGTGTCTGTATTCTACAAACATTATAACAGTCTATGGTCACATAAAATTTTTATGTTGCCTGATTGAAATCATGTTTTTGTATTTTCCAAGCTTAATATGCCCTTATATTTGCCCAATACCATAGCTACATTTAAACCAAAGGTATGTGTATTCTTTGCTGTGTACCAGTTATCCTCACTTGTTCCAGTGTATATATAAGGAAGTAGCGATGATATCATATAATGCTCCTTTGTATGAAAATATGAACTGATCAGAACAGCAGTTTGTTTATTTATTATTATTGCCATTTATATAGCGCCAACATATTTTGTAGCGCTTTACAATATTATGAGAGGGGATATTAACTATAAATTTATCATGTGTGGACTAAAGCAGGAGCTTCAGGGATAACAATCTCAATAATTAACTAAATGAAACAATCATGTATGTACAGAGAGTTGGAAAGAAAGGGGTTATATGCCATGAAAATTGTCACGTTACAGGACTGAATGGCTTACTTGTTTTTAAGTAATGTGTTTTACAAAGGAACAAAAAAAGGCATATTTTATGTCCAGGTTTGTGTGTGTATGTGTTGTCTCTCACATATATATAACAATCGATTCATTTTATTTTGCAGATAATTTATCATTGATAAAGCACGCTCTAATATATTAATCCCAGGATAAGGAAAATGGGTTTTCCACTTGTTTTTCTGCTAATAATATCTGCACACAGGTGCATCGGATACTCTTGTCCAAATGAGCTCAATAGACTTCCAGGTAAAATTACTGTACTTTCTATCATTCACTTTTAGCATAAAACATTATTGCCAAACTGTTTTGCGATCTGTATGTTCAAGTTATTGAGATCTTATCTTATCTGAATACCTTATCTGAATACCTGGGGAATATATCACTCATTGTGCTGTCTCTTATTTTAACTATGCTTTTCATGCAGATAACAGTGATATTGTAGTAACCTGCGGGCCAACAGATATTCTGCTATCAATAAACGCCTGCCCAGTGTGGTTTGCTGGCTTTGAGCCACTTGAGTTGGCTCTCAATGGAAAGCATAATCTGTCTCAATGTCTGGGCACCTTCGATAACTCTACTGAAAATCCAGTCATGAAATTCTCCCTTCCTGTTGATGACACCAATGGAAATCCATGTGGCAACCTAATCGAGGCGAGTACTCTTTGTATTTCACTAGAATATACTTAGTCTATTGTACTATCCCCACAACAGTGAAGCATAATACCAGTAAGTAGGATAGTCTTAAACTGTAGTTATTATTCAGTCAACCTTTTCTTAAAATCGGTAAAATTCCAACAATACATGAACTCTGTTTCATAGAAAGACTTTGACTAATTAAACTCTTGCTGAGAATCAATGAAATTTTAACAATGCCTTATCTTAATATGAATTGTTTTCATACGAACAAGAACACAACGTCAGATTAGCATGAGAATGTTACTGTGTTATACCGTTTACTGCTGCGGAAACAATGCATTTTAGAGAAGGATGCAAAGAGAAACAAGAATACTACATTATATATAATCTCGGAAAAACTTATTGTGTTTGGCCCTAGATATAGGGACGCTGTGAGTAAATTTCCTATATCATTATTCATATGTGAGCCTATATCAGGTACCCTTTTCTGATCATCATACATGTTGGATGTGTATAAAATATTAAAGCTGTGGGACATTTTGATAAAGGACTACGATTCATACAAATATCACAGCTCCCCTGCTGCCAACTGTGAGCAATGAAGGGTCTCAAATCCCCTCATAGGAAAACCATGCAAACATAGAAGAGAGAATGTGAAATTGAGAAAAGGGAAGTTAAGAGATGAAGAGGCCAGAAGAAAATAATTAAAAATAAACACAAAAGAAAAACTAGGCTTAAGTCGATGAGAAAGAATAAAGATAGCTGAGAACTGGTGAGGGGATAATGAGTAAGAAAGGTAAAAGAAAGAATTTAAAAAGATAAGGGAAAAGAATGAGAATAGGGGGATCCGTGTGCGGAGGCTGTTAAAATATTTACTATAATAAAGATTATTTAATATCTTCCTTCGGCAAAACTATGAGGAATCCATCTATCATTTTTCTGTTTGAACAGTTGCAACATACAGGGAGTGCAGAATTATTAGGCAAGTTGTATTTTTGAGGATTAATTTTATTATTGAACAACAACCATGTTCTCAATGAACCCAAAAAACTCATTAATATCAAAGCTGAATATTTTTGGAAGTAGTTTTTAGTTTGTTTTTAGTTATAGCTATGTTAGGGGGATATCTGTGTGTGCAGGTGACTATTACTGTGCATAATTATTAGGCAACTTAACAAAAACAAATATATACCCATTTCAATTATTTATTATTACCAGTGAAACCAATATAACATCTCAACATTCACAAATATACATTTCTGACATTCAAAAACAAAACAAAAACAAATCAGTGACCAATATAGCCACCTTTCTTTGCAAGGACACTCAAAAGCCTGCCATCCATGGATTCTGTCAGTGTTTTGATCTGTTCACCATCAACATTGCGTGCAGCAGCAACCACAGCCTCCCAGACACTGTTCAGAGAGGTGTACTGTTTTCCCTCCTTGTAAATCTCACATTTGATGATGGACCACAGGTTCTCAATGGGGTTCAGATCAGGTGAACAAGGAGGCCATGTCATTAGATTTTCTTCTTTTATACCCTTTCTTGCCAGCCACGCTGTGGAGTACTTGGACGCGTGTGATGGAGCATTGTCCTGCATGAAAATCATGTTTTTCTTGAAGGATGCAGACTTCTTCCTGTACCACTGCTTGAAGAATGTGTCTTCCAGGAACTGGCAGTAGGACTGGGAGTTGAGCTTGACTCCATCCTCAACCCGAAAAGGCCCCACAAGCTCATCTTTGATGATACCAGCCCAAACCAGTACTCCACCTCCACCTTGCTGGCGTCTGAGTCGGACTGGAGCTCTCTGCCCTTTACCAATCCAGCCACGGGCCCATCCATCTGGCCCATCAAGACTCACTCTCATTTCATCAGTCCATAAAACCTTAGAAAAATCAGTCTTGAGATATTTCTTGGCCCTGTCTTGACGTTTCAGCTTGTGTGTCTTGTTCAGTGGTGGTCGTCTTTCAGCCTTTCTTACCTTGGCCATGTCTCTGAGTATTGCACACCTTGTGCTTTTGGGCACTCCAGTGATGTTGCAGCTCTGAAATATGGCCAAACTGGTGGCAAGTGGCATCGTGGCAGCTGCACGCTTGACTTTTCTCAGTTCATGGGCAGTTATTTTGCGCCTTGGTTTTTCCACACGCTTCTTGCGACCCTGTTGACTATTTTGAATGAAACGCTTGATTGTTCGATGATCACGCTTCAGAAGCTTTGCAATTTTAAGAGTGCTGCATCCCTCTGCAAGATATCTCACTATTTTTGACTTTTCTGAGCCTGTCAAGTCCTTCTTTTGACCCATTTTGCCAAAGGAAAGGAAGTTGCCTAATAATTATGCACACCTGATATAGGGTGTTGATGTCATTAGACCACACCCCTTCTCATTACAGAGATGCACATCACCTAATATGCTTAATTGGTAGTAGGCTTTCGAGCCTATACAGCTTGGAGTAAGACAACATGCATAAAGAGGATGATGTGGTCAAAATACTCATTTGCCTAATAATTCTGCACTCCCTGTAGACATAAACAAAATCATAATTTGTAATGTTATCTTGATGTTTTACATATATATATATATATATATATATATATATATATGTAATGTATATTGTTTAGATCTTTATTACGGAATCTGTTTCCTGATACAGATTATACAGGGATCTGGGAGTGGTGCCTTCAGTGACTACTCAAACATCCAAACTGTGGGCGTCTCTGGATTTGTGGATTCTCCATCACTCTCAGAAAATGGAATTGTCACATATAGTACAAACCTGTACTATAACTTTTCCTGCTTTTACCCTCTACAATACATATTAAACAATACTCAGCTTCTGACGTAAGTATTGTTACCTAGTCAAAGTCATAAATAACACTCAATACTTTTGTTGGCTGATCAGTATCTCATACGAGTTCAGATACCGTTGTATAGATATGCATGCATGTGATCTACATTAACTTGTAAGAAAAAAATAAATTTTGTCCCTAATGAATTGTGGGAGCTGAACACAATAGATACGATTTGCAGCCATGTGTTGAATATGGTTTAAATAGCGATATTATTCCTTATTTTTATACAGATCATTTGGAGCAGTGGCTGTCAATTCCAACAATGGCAGTTTCATTAGTACTCTGAGTATGCAGCTATTCACAGTGAGTACTCACACAACTGATACTTCACAAGGAAGGTGTGATGCCTTTATTTGGAATACATTCTAATAATATTTATCATTTAGTATTTCTGAATCTACCTCTAAATATATCAATAACCTCTGTCTGCCAAGCGCACAGTGCAAATTCCTTCTTAGGTCTATTGACAAAGGGCCAGCCCAGTTGGACCCCTAAGTATAGATTCTGACAGAAAATTGCAATATTGTTGATTTAATAGTATTTGCAAATTAATAAAATGTGCACTTAGCCAAACTTAAAGAGATTTCTCACGTTTCAATCATAATTTTGGATATCAGTGAACTGATCCGTGAAGAATGTTCAGTCAATCCAACATTCATCAAATATCTTCACACCTCCCTGGATATAACTACAAGAAGGTTCCTTTGACAACCCAAGAGAATTAAATCAGTCTGATAATGCAGGGAAATCTCATTCAGTCATAGTTGGTGGCAGTAATATTCTAAATTAGCTGAAATATTATTCAAATTGCTCAGCTCAACCAAACCTCTAATTTACTCATGTCCAATGAGAATAACTCAACTTGAGCTACTCAGCTGACTGTTCATTAAAGTGATCGTAGGCTCAACTCAGGAAAAATAATCCTTGAGATGTTTGTCAGTTATTTAAGTGAAATCGCATATTTAGTACCTCGATAGCTGGAGTAGAAACAGATTATCTAGAGAAGTTTTCCAGTTTCATTATTTGAATAATGTGCTATGTGACACAATCAAGTCCCTATTTGTCACACTACGCCTTGAAATTGACTGTATTGCTCCATCACAAATTGTGTAATTTTCACTTTTATTTTCATTTTTACACTACCATCCTCCATCTATAAATATAGAAGTAGAATAAAATAATATTAAAGGGACACTACAGCTTATGGTATTTGTACTGGTGAGTAGAATCATTACCTTCAGGCATTTTGCAGTAAACACTGTCTTTTCAGACAAAATGCAGTGTTTACATTACAGCCTTGTGATAACTTCACTGGCAACTTCTCAGATGGCTACTATAGGAGCTTTCTGGGGCAGCCTGCCATTTAGTGTCTCCTCCCTCTGCATGGAGACACTGAACTTTCCTCATAGAAATGCATTGATTGGCCAGGGCTGTGTTTGGCTTATGCTGTCTCTGCCTCTGATCTACCACATTCACAATCTTAGCCAATTCTATGGGAAAGCATTGTTATTGGCTCAGAGAATCATTTCTGATGATGTCAGTAAAGCAGGCAGATCAGGGAAGAGGCAGCAGCTGCGGACTTGAATATAAGTAAGATTTTACTATTTTTATGGAGGCAAGGCTGGGGATAAGGGGACTAGAGGATGGTTTTAACACTATAGGGTGAAGAATATATGTGTGTGCTCCTGTCTCTATAGTGTTCCTTTAATAGCAAATGATAATTATATATCTATTTGTTTTAAGGATCAAGGGTTCTCCAAGGCACTGGTGTTAGAGGGAAAGGTTTTGCCTTTAAAGCAAACCGTCTATGTTCAAGTCGCTCTCAACAATTCAGCAACAAGGTAAATATTAAAATAATTATTCAGAGTATTCTTTGGCGTTCATCATAACTAAGGCTCACACCATGGTGATGCCTCCAAGCAGTGTGATTGCATGTATTTCATTTTCCATAAACCTGTTTAATTTACAAAATTTGAAAACGATGCAACATCTCAATCACTTAAAGTTTTTTTAAGACCAGATTATAAAGATGTCAGCAATGTAAGTGGAAATTTGTCATACGTGACACAACTGGCTATATAAGTACGTTGAGCATGAATTTGGGCCTATTTTACGATAAACTGTTCAGCATACTTTTCATGGCAAACTATTTACAGGTGTTAAGAAAAAAGTATAGTTGAGAACCAGCGTTTATTTGTTTGAATTTCAATAGATCAATATATAATTAATTACAGTAAGCTGCTATACATTCAAGTGTTTCCTTACAATAACACCATAACAGAAATACAAAACGAGAAAAGAATGTAGCGCTTTAAAAATACAAATAGAATAAATTAATCACCTGTTTAGGTTCAGATAAAGATTTTTCCTTTTTACATCGAAATGTGTATATATATCTACAAAAAGTAATCAAACATAGTGTAGATAATTTTAAAGCGCTACATTCTTTTCTCGTTTTGTATTTACAGGTGTTGCTCTAAGACTAGAAGAATTGTTTACACCTTTTTAAATTTCTCTCAATTAATGTACTGATCATTCAAATTAGCCAGTTTCTAATCATAACCTTGTTCACAAGATTAGATTTCATGTTGCATTTATATGCAAAACAAAATCTAGATTGAAAGAACTTCCATATTCCTCTGTTTTTGCTCTGGAGTCCATTCAGCAGAAAAGCAAGTTTGTCTTCCGTTGCTGTACTGTCCCAATCTTATTATCTTTAAATGGGGCATAAAGTAAAGGGCTGCGTTTTAGTGACAAAACAGGGAAGGATAAGGTAAGAGTTCAGGGTATACCCTAGAGCAGTGGTAGACAGCCTTTAGCACTCCAAATGTTGTGGAGTACATCTTCCATAATATTTACAGCCATAAAGTTAGCAAAGCACCAGTGGCGATATTGTCTACATCCACAATATCTGGAGAGGTGAGCATTGCCTATCCCTGCTCTAGGACATACTTGTAGACTGTAATAACAGCCTGTAGTGTTCAATAGTGTGCATATATGTGATTTAGCAACAAAAAAAACTGTGAATGTAGAAATCAACATGGCATACAGACATTCATATTACATTATATTGCCATATTTTGACATCTGTATTTCTAAATGTGCACATTTTTGTTACAAAAACCCCAAACCCACATGCCTTTTTCTTCTTTGATATCTTTGGCACACCTCTACCTCTTGAACATGTCAAAAATGTAATTCCTCTGCTAATATTTTAGAAACTGCATGAACTGACATAGGATTATTTTTAGGTATCACTGTGCAGAAATATATGAATGCATTTTCAGCTTTGAGTTAAGTTTTTGTGATAATTATTTAAAAAAAAAAATAATGATAAGAAACATTTTCAATGTGTGTGGGAGTTATATGATTTGATAAAAACAGATAATTAGTATAGGTATACTAATTATCTTTATATGGAAAACAAATATAAACAATATTACAAAACTGACATTATATTTTCCTTTTTAGTTTCAATATTATTCTGGACCAGTGCTTTGCTACTCCATCTCCTATTGTCACACAGACAGCTCTTCCAAATGAGAAGTACAGCTTCTTTACAGGGTAAACATCAAATGCTAATTATTACTCTACCAACAATTAAAAATATTCTATAAATCTGACGATAAATTCAAACCCTTCTCTTATTACCAGTTCCAAAGTGCAAGCTATATCTGCCGCAGCCATCACAGTATAACATGTAGGCAATTTGTCACATTTTTTTCAGCTAATATAAAATTATAAGCATTGTATAGGCCAGGCATAGGCAACCTTTGGCACTCCAGTTGTTTTGGACTACACCTCCCATGATGCTTTGTCAACATGTGTGTAAGAGCATTATGGGGATGTAGTCCACAACATCTGGAGTATAGGCCATATGTCAATTTTTCTTTCAGATCTAGATTAAACTTTATTATCACTGTGCAGTGTACATACAAAGACAATGAAACACAGTTGGCCTTTGATCAAAAATAGAGTAGCAATTAATAAAACATATTATAAAATAAATAATGTACTCTCAGTGTAAAATGTACCTAATGCAGTCCTTACCTAATGCCATAATACACCTAATAACTAAGAAACATAATCCCTCAATTATTAATATAAAAACTTTAACAGCCTAATAATACATATAGACATTACACAATATTGCTACCAATAAATACCCATTCAACTATAGAGCTATAGGCCCCAATCCAAACTAGAAACCTCTATCCAATATAAAACAGTCATACCTTCTCATAAACAATTTTTCTTTATGAAAAATAGTTGTATATGTATGGAAATAGTGGATATAGAAGGTTACACAGTGTGACGGGGTTCTCTTGTGCAAGAAATAAAATAAAAAATCTGATTTTAAATAGAGAATACATGAACTTAGAAGGTTCAAAATGGTTTAAAAATCTATGTTACTATATTTATCTGTTCCAACCTTTCTTTTGTATTTTTATGGGTAATTGCATGAGTCAGGAATTTCCAATCAGAACCTGGGTTTAATTTTGTGAGCAAACTAAAACAACCCTATTTTTATTGTAGATGTGATGTGAACAACAAGACTAAGGTTATTTCAAATGGAGAAAGTATAACTGCAAGGTTTAGCTTTGAAACATTCCGCTTCCTGCAGTATAGTCTTCAAAAAACATCATCAATGTACCTACATTGTATCACCAGACTGTGCCAGCCTAACGACTGCCTTGCATTTCTTCAAGTGAGTAATTACTGCCAATCATATACTGGAAAAGTACAACCTTGCACTATGGGGCTGGGGGAGGAAGAGGTATAAAAGGGGTAAAAAAAAAACTACAGTAATCTCACAACACACCCATGGGGTAAAAATCAGCCGACAACAATGTTGGACTGCAAATTCATATATCCATCCCTGTGAAAACACAGGGTAGATACCACAGTTACAGTAGAATAAGTCAGTATGATACACTAGGCTCCGAGCACCGGAACGGGTAACCAAACCTTGCCTAAACCTCCGGAAGCCTTGAATCCACACCGCTTGACTTCTCTATCCAAAAATAGAAACACACCCATACAAACAGAGTATTCCACAGGGGTTAAACATCAGTCGGATCATAGTCTCTCCTTCTCCACCCAATTACCGCAAAGATATCGCCCTCGTGATGTCTTGGGGGAGAAGGGGGAGACGCGTGGCATAAGGGTGAGACATATATGACCTCCGATTGTAAAGGGGGAAGGAACTAGTGCCTTGGGTGATTATTGGGTCAGGCAAGTGTTTGTTGATCACACTGAATTTTAACTAGGGAACTACAGGATATTCTTATACTCCATAATTGAACCCTTGACTACTGCTACATTACTAACCACCAAGAGGCTGACACCAACCTCAATCCAGTGGCCATAGGGGCAGAGGCAATTGCCCCCCAGGCCACCCCAAAACCGGCCGCTGCAGGTCCGGTCCTAATGCTGCAGCTGCCTGAGCGCTCTGTTAAGCGCTCTTCCACTACACACAAACACACTGCATCACCTACACAAACTGGTATCCCTATGCACTACATACCATAGGCACACATATTAGATCCTCTACAATAACACATAACACATCCCCTACACACTCCACTCCCTGTGAGCGAACTCATGGGTGGGTGGAACGTATAAGTGGACTTATAAGTGGGCCTTGTGGGCATACTCACCGTCAGGCCCTGGGGCCCAGACCTTGAGCTGTGTAAATGGAGCTGCTTCCAATTATCCCAGAACATTGAATTTTGTGACCACAGTTGCAAACAGCCTCCAGAGATCCTGTTCTACACCAGACCAGTGGAGCCAAACTGCAGCCCATCATCATCCTCATCTGGTTGTAAGTAGGCAGTCTAGTATATTATTAGTGACACTAATCTATAATTTACCTCACATTAAAGGGACACTATAGTCCCCAGAACGACTGCAGCTTAATGAAGTGGTTCTGGTGTCTATAGCCGGTCCCTGCAAGCTTTTTAATGTAAACACACACTGTGTGCAGCACTGGCGTTAGTTCATATGGCAGATCATATGGGTGGGGCATTGTGATGTCACATGGGGGGCGGCAAATTCAGCTGTTCCCCATGCAGCCACAGGTGCCGCTGTGCTGGGAGAATGTGATTACTCTTCACTTCCTCCCAGCCTGCAGAGCAACTCATGGGAGAGAGAGAGGAGGAGGCATGATTTAATCTTACAACAAATCCAGTAAGCAAATCTTTATAAATTTTGGGGGCATCAGCTCTGTTTCCACAGTTTATTGGTGTTTACTCTGATGTCTGTATTAATATTGAGGGATTTCTAAGTAGTAACATCAGTGTGTGTCAGCAGGGCCAGCCGTTGGGGTGTGCACGCTGTGCGGTCACGCAGGGTGCCATCACAACAGAGGCGCCCGGCGGACAACACAGCTCACAAGTTTGGGACAGCAGCATATTCAATTTAAACAATTCGCTGGTGGTCCACTGGTGCGCACCAGCAGTAGGTGCAGTCAGATTATAGCCTCTCCCTCGTGGTTCCGGCGCTCAGTTAGTGAGTCAGAGAACAGGCTCAGAGATTCTCAGCCTGCGCTCTGACAACATTGAAAGTCAGAGCCGTGAAGGAGCGGGTATGGCAAAGAGCTACTGATTAGCATAACATCAATATCCGTTATAAAACCAGGAAAAGGTGGGCATGGATGGTGAACTGATTTGGTGGTGCAATGGGCCGCTTGACTGGTTTTGCCCCCCAGGCCTAAGGCTGCCAGCCCTCACCTGTTTAGGGGTGTACATAAGCTGGCTGCAAAAGCCCTCGGGCAACAACTGACCTCCCTTCCCTTTTTGCTGTCCTTTTCTCTCCCTTCATCTCCCTCTCGGGGGGCCAGGGACAGCTTATAATAAGGTCCTAAGTATCTGAACCAAATTTTACATATTATTGTTCATGGTTCTACTTCATTTGTTGCATGAACCTTTGTCGTCAGACTACACGTTGGTCAGGATGGTAACAGAGAGCGCATACAACATCAATAGCTGTGTTTAATTAAAGTGGAATGTTCAAAATCATAACTACAACATGTGATGTATGGCTACTGTATAAATTCTGTAAGGTCACAACTGTAAAATTTATAACGGCAAAACAAAAATAAAGAAATAAAAAAAACATTTTAAAGTACAACCTTGCACTTTTGTTTCAGAAACCTCTACATGTGGTAAACAATTAAGTACTGAAAAACTATAATTGTATATTCTCTTATTTCTAGATTATATGGGAAAGTGATTGCTATTCATACATACATAACATTTTTTTTCAACACAGGGATGCACTTATTCTAGAAGGAAAAGATCAATTACTTTTGATGGGAGTACAGAGAAATCTGTGACTGTTTCTTCGGGACCCATCTATACGTCCGGTAAGGATAAAATATTGTCTGTTGTTCTAAAGCGAGATTGCGCTAATTTAACTTTTTTCTTCTGAACTTTATACTTCATGCTGGTCATGGAAAAATCCAGAAATACACAACAAATGTTAACAGTTAATGTAATACAATATATTATTGTATGAAACTCCACATGGCATTGCCAAAGTATAATATCTTCTCCTGTAGGTAGTCTCCCAATCAGGGAAATTACAGATGAATTCTATATCATTAAAGTAACACTATAGGCACTCAGACCACTTCATCTTATTGAAGTGGTCTGGGTGCAGAGTCCCGGTTCCCATAACCCTGCAATGTAAAACATGTTTTAGAGAAACTGTAATGTTTATATTGAAGTGTTGAGACTGCCTCTAGTGGCTGTCTAGCAGCCCATCAAAAGGCACACGCCACACATGTGCATTAGGTTATCCCATCGACCGATTCCAGCGGAGGGGGAGAGCGTCTCGGCACCGAGGGACATCGGCTCTGGAATCAGGTAGGTGAAAGAATGAAAGGAAGGGTTCTTAACACCTTCCATGGATGGGGATGATGAGCAGAAACCTAAATAATGTTCTTAGCGCTGAACATTTTTTATAAATATGTATAAAAGACAGATGAGTCAATATCTACAGAGTCCGACCATAGTGAATTAATTATTGAATATTTTAAAATGAATGAGGTTTTCAGTTAAACTGACATCAGAAAAACGGTCTCCTTTATACAGGGTGATTGACTGAAGTGAGAATTCAAACTGAATTGCAAATTCGAGGACAATATAGTCGAACTGCAAAATTCTCCAAGTTATCTATGCTTAAAGTTCGGCTACTTTGGCAACAAAAACAGAAAACCTGAGACCTCTGAGGATGGGCAACAGCTTAGAGACACTCAGTAGCTTGCCCTTCAGTAAATCCTCGCTCAGGTCTCAAAAATGTATTTGCTCTCTTGTGCCATTATAGAGAGAACCTTTACTATTTGCATATCAGACTGGTCCCACCTATAAGGACAGTCCAGAACTGAAATGCCGGCAAGTTCTTCTTTCTGCCTCACTAGCAAATTGTAGCTGATCCCCTTCTAGACTTGGCCTCTCAGCTACTCTGGCCTCAATTTGTAATTCACTGTGACTTTTATTGAATTCTTACTTTAGTGAATAAACTTGATGGACTTTGAAACATTTTACAAACCATTTTGGAAAGAGTCGTCTTTATTAGGGGGGCTGGGGGTTGTTATTTTTCATGCACCATGTGCTATGACTTCTGGGTTTCAGAAGTAGGATTTTCAGTAACTACAAACTAGGGAAAATAGTTGAAAAAAATATTATTAAAATAAAATGTAAACGTAGTTATTAATTCAATTTTAAATAATAACCGAATGACTCAATTTAAATGGTTACCAGGTACGGTGACTACTTTAGTGATTTGAAGTGGCCATGGTGCCTGAAGTACGTATGTGTAGCGTTTATGAAATGATGGACATACAAAAACAACATCTGCTAAAATAAAAAAAAAAAATAAAACTAAAGATACTGCTCAGTTGACTCAAATAGAGACTATTTAACACTATAGCTTAGAAATAAAGTTTAGATTGGGTACATTTACCAAAGATCTAAAAGCAGATCAGTGGACAGAGACACTTTAAAGAGACCACAGTGAACTGCATATTCAGAGTCAAACCCCTCTGCTGCATAACTCCACCACCAGCAGAGTCATTGGGGCGTCATTACTCAGCCTGGAACAAACGTTCCCTGGTGGCATCAGTGACATTGGTGGAGGAAGAACTCTATAGCATTTGTGAATATAAGCCTGCACTTCTAACACTATTGTGTCACTGTCCCTAGTACTATATTGGAAACCTCCCTCCCCCCAACCCATTCGTGTGCCATTAAAATCAATTTAAAAAAAGATTTACTCAACTTTTTCCAGCACTAAGGCTCCCTCAGCATTTCTAACCATTCAGCCTCCTGCAAGATCATCAAGGAGGCGTGCCCTCCACCACAATGGCCCAATCCAATGATCCTCATAGAGGCGAGTGCTGCACACGCACATCCAAGCTTCCCCATAGGAAAGCATGTATTCAGTGCTTTCCTATGGGCTTCCGTGTCACGTGACCAATTTTTTACTCGGTCACTGCCGAGAAAGTGCCTATAGTGAGATGAAGTCGTCTGGGTGACTCTGGTGTCCCTTTACGTTTTATGACATGATTTGTAGTTGCACTACTAGCAATCAACTGGTTTGACTATTTATCCAGTTTATGAGCTAGTGAGCAAGCTAAATTAATAGATATTTTGTTGCAACAAATATAGTGTACACAATCTACCATAATCACTGCATTGCTAAAAATAGTTTAGGATATAAGCAATCTATGCAATGTTATAGTTAAAAATATTTCAATTCTAAAAACCTCCCTGGAAAATCTATTTTCTATTTTCCATTTATTTATAACAATATATCACATTTTCCATTCCACAGATACAGCAAGTGATTCTTCCAGCTCAATAGAAAATGGTAAGCGTTGCCCGGAAAAGTATATGTATCTAATTCTAAAATGAGTAGCACTTTATATTGTTGTTGAATTGTTCTAATGATCAGCATTTCTTCTCTATTGTTGGAATTTCTTTCAAGCGTACTGTATATTACATAAGCGTCTTGATTCAATGAGATATCTGACTGCCATTCTGGGGTCAAGAAGGATTTTTTTCTAGTTTGTTGCAAAATTGGAAGTGCTTCAGACTAGGTTTTTTGCCTCCTTTTGGATCAACAGCAAAAATAAATGTGAGAAAGGCTGAACTTGATGGATGCATGCAGCTATGTAATACGGTGACAGCTGTAAAAACTGTATCCCAGGAGTGTAATTCTCACTAAATTCAGTCAACACTAGAAGACATATGTCCCAGTGTCACTCTAACAGAAAACATAATTCCTTAACCCCAACATTACCCTACTACACTACCCTAGTCGTAATCCTAATCCTAATCCAAACTCTGAGTCTATTACACTAACCCAAGCTGAAACACATCATGTGATGGATATGTCAGGATTACTATTTGATCCAGCATGTAAAATTGTGTCACACAGAGGACTAAGAGGTAACGTATTACCGGGCCTTAGAATGGCCGGACTAACGTTCCAAAGAATAGTCAAGATACTTGCCAAGGTCAGGGGACACAGAACGGGACACAACGATAAAGGAAAGCCAGAAGTCAGGGATACCAGAATACAGGAAAGTCAAAACAAAGCCAAAGTCAAAAAACAGAATATAACGTTTCAGGAAAACACTCTCGGACAACCACTAGGGACACCATGACAGGGCAATGAGGAAAGGTAATCCGCAGCTGGGTGCAGAGACCGCAAGGTGAGGGAGAATATGTTACAGTATATATATATGATGCATAAGGTGACGCTTTTATATGGGGAAAATTATGCCATTTGAGATTAATGGAGAGGTTTAACAACACGACCATTTACGCTTTCTATTTTTATGCTTTTTTCCAGAATCACAAAAGCTGTCCGGGACCCTCACTGGACTTATCGTTGGTCTTGTCCTTGCTGCTGTCATGGGAACTGCTATTATCATTGGCAGTCTAAAGTTGTATAACACCTATCGCAACAAGTCAGCAGCCTAATGCTGTATAAAACGCATCATGCTAATTTAGATGCATACAAAGCATAGCAGCACTTTAAAAGGGCAGTAAAATCAGCAGATATTAGATACACGGGGGAAAGATGTATCAATGTGTTCTTTTCTAAAATGTGATGCAAAAATGTAAAAGGGGGTGGGGTTACCAACAGAATTTGTTTGGTGGAAAAAACTTACAATACTGGAGCGCTTAATATACACAGTTCTACAGGGGTAAAGTAGAGTTATTTAACAATTGTGTATTACACAGTATCTCTTTAATTGCCTGCTACCACACTTCAAAGTGATCCCTTCACCACATACAAAAATAGAAATTATAGTGTTAAGAAGTGGAGCAATGTTAGAGCTAAAGGACAAAACCCCTTTCCCACATGCAATCAAGTGATAAAAAAATAAATTTATACCTGCATGGATCAGTGAATATTATTGAATTCTATAAACATTGAATTAAATCAGCTTAATTAGCTGGATGAAAGTTTATTACAGTATTACCACAAATTAAAAAACGCACAACGGTGTAAATCTGTTTACCCACAAACAGGTTTTCCCGCACTGGGAGATGTCTCCTGTACCAGAAGATGGCTGATCGTCTGTGGGGTGCCTTTTTATTTTGTCCGGATGGCGTCTGGTCTTGCTTCTGCTTTTTTGAAACGCCCGGCTTCTGAATAGGCTCTGCCCCCTTATTGACGTACTTCCGTATAATACGTATCATATAAACCTGTTTGTGGGTAAACGGATTTACACCGTTGTACTCACCACCACATCTAGTAAGCAGTAACCTGCTATACATTTTGATAGTGTTTGGCTTCACTGTTGCATCAATTAAGCAGTAATCTGCTAAACATATGTCAACTAAACAGTGAATTTAGGTGTATTTTATGTTTTTATTATTATCATTCTTTTATTACTTTTTATAGCCTGTTATGTATTGATTATTATCTTCTGTTTTTAATTTGTGGTAATACTGTAATAAACTTTCATCCAGCTAATTAAGCTGATTTAATTCAATGTTTATAGAATTCAATAATATTCACTGATCCATGCAGATCTGTTCTATGATCCTTTTCATATATTTTTTCCCATATATGCTGAGCTTGAATTGGGATATTAAGCAACAAGCAATATAAGTATAAATGTATTTTTTATCACTTGATTGCATGTGGGAAAGGGGTTTTGTCCTTTAGCTCTAACATTGCTCCACTTCTTAACACTATAATTTCTAGAATTTGTTTGGTGGTTCCATCTGTTTCCATGGCAATTGCACCACTTTCAGTACTTTAGGTCACTTTTTAGAACTGATCATTTGGTAAATTATCCCCAGGTTAACGGTAATTTTTGGTAGTAACTCATAGCAACATATGTCTAATGCTTTAAAATCATGTATATTCGATTTTTTTTTAAATTGCCTTTATTTCGTCCAGTAATAGTAATAATATATTTGTGTCTCTTTTCTATTCCTTAACAGTTAAATGTTGATCCTATAGACTGTAAGCTCATTTGAGCAGGGCCCTCTTCAACCTATCGTTCCTGTAATTTTTCTTGTAATTGTCCTATTTATAGTTACATCCCCCCTCTTATAATATTGTAAAGCGCTATGGAATCTGTTGGGGCTATATAAATGGCAATAATAATAATTATAATAATATCTTTAATTCTGAATGTATATGAAAACATGAAAATATCCAAGTTTTGTTTTTTATTTTTAAACTCTTTGTTTTTATAATTTTTGTTTTATTTTTTCCATTCTTAATGTATGGATAACACATAAAATGTCTCAATCAATTTGATGTTACAATCACATTCCTTAATCTTTCTTATCCCAAGCATAATTAAATATTTAGATGTGTGATAGAAAAGCAATGTAAACATATGTGTATTCTACTTTATATTATATTTTATTATGAATATATACAGATACATATGAATCCAAGAAGGTTGCACTCCCCTAAATACATGTATGTGTTGTAACGGTTCTGTTAGGACCAGTTCACACACACTCACTAACATACACACATTCTCTCTTATCCACTCAAAAAGTAGTTTTACTATATATATATATATTTAAAGAAAAGTACTTCCCAGGTTAACAACCTAATGGGGAGTACCAGCAAAAAGAGGGTTATTGGGGTGGCAAAGTGGGCATAACCCGGCATAAACCGCAAAAGAGAAAAAAGATGAAGGATATGATCACCCCGTAAAGAAAACAGGCTGATCACCTTCAAGCCACCCCTAAATGACGTCTCAAAAAAATAATAATAAACAACTTTAATTGGAAAACTAGAAAACAAACAAAGTTATAAAATAGAGGGCCTGGTATCTGCAGAAATATAGCTAAACTCACATGTATCAATATCTACACAATGTAGCAAACTCACTCATGACAGAGTGGTAATTAGGATACATGTAGCAATGTATAGTAAATGGTGTCATGTACTAGACCCCACAGGGTAAACACTCCGGTATAGAAATCGAAAGGATAGAGGAGGTAAAAAAGTGAGAATGAAAAATAAAGTGGAAATAACCTATCAAAGATATAATACAGCAGTATTTAAAGGTAATGTCTAACCACAGATAACTCACTAAGCCCTATCACCTTCTAACACTCCGGTATAGAAATTGAAAGGATAGAGAAGGTAAATAAGTGAGAATGAAAAATAAAGTGGAAATAACCTATCAAAGATATAGTACAGCACTATTTAAAGGTTATGTCTAACCACAGATAACTCACTAAGCCCTATCACCTTAGGACAAATGTCCAGAGCAACAAAGTAGCTCAAGCATCGGTGTAACACCCTGTTATCCAAAAACATCAAGTAAATCTAAGTTAAAACATGGACAACCCAACGCGCGTTTCGGCGGTCTAACCGCCTTTTTCAAGGGCAATCAAAAAGTAATGAAGTAAACCGCGTACACATTCCCCCCCCCCAGGGCTATTTAAATGTCTTCTCGTACCTCCTACCTGCTGTTATTGGTTGTAGCTTGTCATTATGTTGATCCGTGTTGAAAGGGGTAACTGCGCATGTCAGGGGAACCTCGCGCATGCGTGCCCAGCAGACTCCAAAGTTAGTGCGCATGTCCGAAAAATGGTAATTAGCGCGCATGTCCGCTCACTGGCGGACACGCATGCGCGAAGACTTCCTGCATACCTAGAAGGGCACCCAAATAGTGCGCATGTCCGCAGCCTTATGGCCGCGCATGCGCAAGAAACTTAGACACAAAATGAACCGCTTATATAAATGTAGTACAACCAATAACAGCAGGTAGGAGGTACGGGAAGACATTTAAATAGCCCTGGGGGGGGAATGTGTACGCGGTTTACTTCATTACTTTTTGATTGCCCTTGAAAAAGGCGGTTAGACCGCCGAAACGCGCGTTGGGTTGTCCATGTTTTAACTTAGATTTACTTGATGTTTTTGGATAACAGGGTGTTACAGCGATGCTTGAGCTACTTTGTTGCTCTGGACATTTGTCCTAAGGTGATAGGGCTTAGTGAGTTATCTGTGGTTAGACATAACCTTTAAATACTGCTGTACTATATCTTTGATAGGTTATTTCCACTTTATTTTTCATTCTCACTTATTTACCTTCTCTATCCTTTCGATTTCTATACCGGAGTGTTAGAAGGTGATAGGGCTTAGTGAGTTATCTGTGGTTAGACATTACCTTTAAATACTGCTGTATTATATCTTTGATAGGTTATTTCCACTTTATTTTTCATTCTCACTTTTTTACCTCCTCTATCCTTTCGATTTCTATACTGGAATGTTTACCCTGTGGGGTCTAGTACATGACACCATTTACTATACATTGCTACATGTATCCTAATTACCACTCTGTCATGAGTGAGTTTGCTACATTGTGTAGATATTGATACATGTGAGCTTAGCTATATTTCTGCAGATACCAGGCCCTCTGTATCCATCTATTTTATAACTTTGTTTGTTTTCTAGTTTTCCAATTAAAGTTGTTTATTATTATTTTTTTGAGACGTCATTTTGGGGTGGCTTGAAGGTGATCAGCCCGTTTTCTTTACGGGGTGATCATATCCTTCATCTTTTTTTTCTTTTATATATTTATTTAAGCTTACCTTTCAGAGAGATGGTGTGGATCCTCTTTTATTGGGGCTGCTGTAATCTTTGTGGTCTTTCTGTGCTGCTCTCTCGCAGCGAGGGAGCAGTGCAGGAACAGCACAGAGATTACATCTCCCTCGCTGACCGGCTACAACCCCGCTGGACATTGACATTTCGTCAGAGTAAACACCTGCCTTATCACATTGCCGCCAGCTTCATGGGAGGCCCTAAGGTGACCAGCCAGCCCCATGATAAGCGGAACACTTATGACTTCAGTGGCCCCTGTTGTTCCTCTTCTGCTCCATCATTAGTTACTTCTGTATAGAGTAGTGAAATTGACTTTAGGGCTATGATAGGTTGAAGCAGACGTTAAATGTGTTTTTTAATAGGTGCCAGCAAAAAAAGTGTCATTCCCATCTGGCAATGAATTCAAACTAATACATTAATTTGGCTAGAGTTATGCATATCTATTGAGTAAGACTTCAAGTAATTGTGATATTTGTAATCGGATGAAGGTAAACTTTAAGAGAAAGTAGCTGTGCCTTGGATTTTTTTTATCTCATTCAAGCTTTTCTTTGTCCAAGAAAGGTTGGGAACCACCGATATAGACCATAATATAATAGTTTTATCAGCCCTAAGCAGTGTGTATTTAAGTGCTAAGCCGCTACCCCCTCTGACTTCACACTGTTTGCTGGGGAGCCCAGTGAGAAGCAGCACTGATCTGGGGAAAAATCACTTTGCTAGTCCTCCTTTAGGGCCGAACATCATATAATAATACTGCTATGTCGTATGTGGGACCAGCAAAATAATATATCAAAATACCATGTTAGGAGAACTGCAATTATTAACAAAATACAGGGGTATTAACCCAAAAGATGATTTGGAAAGTAAACTATTGGGGACACAGATATTAAACAATATTTAATAAGAACAGAAGCTAGCAAAACACACACATGTTCTCTGTTTTCTTTTGCATATACCCCAACTTAAACCCCCTAATTGTAAAATATGAAATATAAAGCACCTGCCATTTAAACACATTAAAATGAAGTACATAACTTTGGTCACAAGAGGGCACTCTTGTGACCAAAGTTAGGTCTCTGTTATAGATTGGATATCACTTTACATTGGAGATTGTGACAATTACTCATTAGTCTATACATTTTTCAATTTCGTAAGTGTAATATGTAATAAAACGTTCTACAGTAAAAGAAACATTCCATTTCCATTCAGAAATGTTAATAACATTTTACAGGTCGATATAAAAGCTGTATCTTATTTTGCCTTATCAGCCTGGAAGTCAGGGAGGCTTGGAGAGAGGTCAAGGTAGGTAGGCCTCTAAACATGCTGCAAAAGAGGCCTGCACTGCCTTATAAAATACAAAATGCAGTTTTTACTCTATTTTTGCTTCTTCTCCTTAAAACCTCTTGTTCCAGTAAATCACACTGTTTTTTTAAGTTATCTCTATGCCTCCTCCAGGCATTGCATAGCTCTGCAGAATATGTTGGCTTTTTTATTATAATGTTTTAAATAATAATAATAATAATTGTATTATTTATTTCAGCCTAGAAAAAAAAATACTTACATTCTTCAAGGATATAATACAGAGTAAAAAACAAGAATGTTTGAATAGCAGCATCACTCTACATACTGAATATGTTTGGCAGACCGAACATTAGGTGGAGCTGGTGTAGAATGATTTAAAGCCCTGCGTTCATTTGAATCCAGTAAGATTCTCTTCTACAGAAAGTGAACTCATTAAAGTGACAAGAACAATATAGGATTCCTATACTTAATATTCCTGCTCATGAAAAAGCCTTTGAAATCTGTAAAGGTTTCCATTTTCCCATTGAACATACCAGCATCTTTCCCTGGTGAGCTGTAGTTACTCATGTAAGTACACCTATCTATTTCCATTAAAAAAAAAAAAGTAAAATAGAAAAATCAAGTTAAACAGTGTTAGCCTCCTTTTAGAGATAAAAGACGACAATTAAATTAAATAAATAAAACAAAAATACAGTAGGTTTGTTCACTAAGCCAAAATAGCAAATATATAAATGAGTAAATAAGTTGGCGAATTTGTCCAATTAAGCTATTTCAGTCTAAAATGTGCAATCCCCACACTTTCATGTTTAGGTCATAACCTCGATGGTGTTTTGTAAAATATAAAAAAGAGCCATTTGTTTATTCTTGAGTTGTATATGCCATTATCTCTCAACTCACAATTTACTGGGATTTTTACGTTTGCACGTTTTATTTTAAACATGTGTCCTGTATCTACAGCGTTCTTGTTTTTAAGGTACTCAAGTTAAATTAAATATAGCTAAAGTGGCTCACATTTGGAGATCTCACAACATTCACCAAATATTCATTACTCTGTAGAATTTCCTGTGTTTTTTTGCCAATAGAAAAGACAAATGTGTTCCTGCAAAGGATAGCTTTTTAAAGTGAATTGATTCTTTGCTGGAGATCAATATCCTTTTTATTTACATTTCTCTGGGGGCCAAAAACAGAAGAATGTAAAAGTCAGCAGTGTAACCCGTGAAAGCGTTGAACTGTATATTGAGGGTGTCACTTTTTTTCAAAGAATACCGTATATACTCGAGTATAAGACGAGTTTTTCAGCACATTTTTTGTGCTGAAAACCCCCCACTCGTCTTATACTCGCATCACTGTCTGTATTATGTAAGTTATGTATAACTTACATTACCATAATACAGACAAGGACCGCCGGGCTCATTAGAAGCCCGGCGGTCCTGTTGGGGGCTGGCAGAGAGCTGTAACTTACCTTTCCTGCAGCTCCTGTCAGCTCCCTTCTCTCTCCTCCGGTCCGATCAGCTCCCTTGTCAGCTCCACTGCAAGTCTCGTGAGCGACGCGGGGTCAGAGCGTTGCCATGGGTTACCGTGGCAACACTCCGCGCTGCACTCAGACCGCAAGACTTACAGTGGAGCTGACAGGGGAGATGACCGGACCGGAGGAGAGAGAAGGGAGCTGACAGGAGCTACAGGAAAGGTAAGTTACAGCTCTCTGCCAGTCCCCCTCCTACACAGCCCATCCACTGGACCACCAGGGAATGAGAGCCCCCCTCCCTGGCCAGCTAACAAGCAGGGAAGGGGGACAAAAAAAATATAAATAAAGAAAAATGTAAATTATAATAAAATAAAAATAAAATATTAATAATATATATAAAAAAATAATATTAAAATAATAATAATTTAAAAAAATTAATAAAAATGCCCACCCCCACCAAGGCTCTGCATCACACACACAAACACACTCTGCATCACACACACACACTGCATTCATACACACACACTGCATTCATACACACACTGCACTCATACACACACACACTGCACTCATACACACACACACACCGCATTCATACACACAAACACACACTGCATTCATACAAACATACTGCATTATATACACAAACACACACTGCATTCATACACACACTGCATTCATACGCACACACTGCATTCACACACACACACACTGCACTCATACACACAAACTGCATTCACACACACACACACTGCACTCATACACACACACACCGCATTCATAGAAACACACTGCATTATATACACACACACACATTGCATTCATTATATACACACACTGTAAATAAATATTCAATTAATATAATTTTTGGGGGATATAATTTTATTTAGAAATTTACCAGTAGCTGCTGCATTTCCCACCCTAGTCTTATACTTGAGTCAATAAGCTTTCCCCAGTTTTGGGGGGTAAAATTAGGGGTCTCGACTAATATTCGGGTCGACTTAAACTCTAGTATATACGGTAACTCTTAGTACAAGAGCGCAAATATTGAATGCGTACAGTAAAAGACTGACACAGGTATTCAATGAACTCTAAAATGTGGATATTTGAACATTTAGGATCCAGCTGTTTTCGCCTACATTTTGAAGTTCACTTTGAATAAAAGGTCACACTTCGGAGCGTAAAACTGTTTGTGTGTGCTTTTTTTCCTCCTATGCTGCACCCTATAACTAATTCTATGATAAATATTTTTACTATATATTTTATAGTTATACTATGAAAGTCTAGTATAACTTTATGGTAATACTATCGATATACTATAATTATTTATACTATTAATTCAGTAATTGGACATGGACTAGTCTGGCTATCTGACTAGTTGTCTGAAAAAGGTGGGGACAGTCTGGACAATGACTGCAAGGTTCCGTGTATAAATTATATATTTCGTAAGTCTAATGAAGCTTTCAAGTCTGGGGTTTAACAGGAAATGCTGGGACTTGAAATGTGACTATTTTAGAATTTCTTTATTATTTCAGTTGATTGATTTTTCATAACTGTACAACTATTTATACAATGCATGAAATCATTCGAACACTCAAGTCTGGAGTGTCTCCAGTGGGCAAATAAGATACATTCTGCCATGTGTTCTACTGTTGAAAATACAAGTTTACCTCTATACCTGTAGGTACCTTTAGGCCCAGTGGGACATCTGAAACATGAGTTTTATAAGCAGGGAATCCAGAGATTCTGTCAAAGTTATTTACTGATTCTTGTCTGGATGCAGGTGGATAAATCAGGTGGTTCCTTATTAAACAGTACATTTGATAATTGGAGCACACCCAGTGATCCTCTGTCCGTATTCCCACCTCTGATGCTCGCCTTCCCTTCTCCGTTAGACTTTCACCCAGTCTCCATTCTTTCAAAAAATCATTGAAAATCATTGAAAACACACCTCTTCAGGAAAGCGTATTAATTAAACTGTTAGTAGCTTTTTCTCCCCACATCCTGATTCCTCTCCTGCAACTGTCATCCCCCCCCCCAAAAAAAAGAAAGCACTAAGCCCTCTGTGAATACTACTCTAGCAACCTAATTTTCTACCCCTACCATTTGTGTTAGTATACGCCCTCTAGCATGTAAGCTCATTGAGCAGGGCCCTCAACCCCTCTGTTCCCCTCTGTTCCTGTGCATCCATTTGTCTGGTTACAATTACATGTCTGTTAGTCCACTAATTGTAAAGCGCTGCGGAATTTGTTGGCACTTTATAAATAACAATAATAATAATAACCATTGAGCCACTAGTGATTAAACTTCCCTAGCCACATAAAGGTAAGAAAACTAGGGGTTAATAATAAACACAGCCAAACTCTCACAATCACACTCAGTAAACCACCCACAATCACACTCAAACATCTTCCACACAATCACACTCAGACAACCCCAATGCAAGTCCTTCATCGATTTCTGCACTTACACCCCTGATCCCAACTGTCCATTATTTGATACACACAACATGGTTGTACCATACAGAAATTCCTACGCCATCTTCCATTGGTTCCACATCCAAATTTGCAAACCGCAGAGTACGCTGCTCTCTCCTCTACAACAGCAGGGAATTACTGAGGAATCCTGAGTTTAACTTTGACTATAAATCCATGATGCATTATAATCATTTAATTAAAAGTGCTTATAAGTTAAGAAATCATGTTAAAGCAACAAAGTGTATTTAGATGCGATATTCCCTATGCCATCAATCAGGGCCGCCAGCAGAAATGTTGAGGCCCCTAACACAGCTCAAGGTCTGGGCCCCCGGGGGCCTGCCTCCAAGCCTGCCCACAGGGACCGCCTTCAAATCCCGCCCACAGAAATACACACACAGACACAAACGGACACAGCACACACAGAAAGATACACACATACTAACAGATACAAATACTGAAACAGACATACACACATACAGTCATACTGACACACACACACACACACATGCATAAAGAGATACAGATACACCCACACTGACATACATACATACTCACATACACACATATACATGCAGACATACATACTGACAGACACATACTGACAGACACATACTGGCATACATACAGACATACATACAGGCATACACATACATACATACAGGCATGCATACATACAGACATACATACACATTCATACAGGCATACATACAAATACATACTGGCATACATACATATACATACAGGCATAAATACATATACATACTGGCATACATACATACACATACAGAATTCATTTTTCAGCCTGGGGATGATGGGCGTCGGCTGCCTCTCCTCTTGGCCTTCAGGCTGCATCCTCCTTCCCGCGTGGAGTATGCTGGGAGGAAGTGACCGGCCGTCACTTCCTCCCAGCAACACTTGCGTTGCGGCTGCATTTTTTTTTTTTTTAAAAAGGTCCGGTCACGGTATTACAGCGTTGACCGGGCCCCTGAAGATAATAGGGCCCTAAATGCTTGGGCCACCTGATAGGCCTCATCAGCGTGTGGGCCTCGGTGCAGATGCGCTGGCGGCAGTTCCTCCGCTCCACGTGGGGCCCGGGCGTTGTCACCCCCTGATGGCGGCCCTGCCATCAATTATGGTGCTTATTTTTCAATGAATGTCAGCAATTTAACTAAAGTTGCAATGTCATTTCTTCAAATGGTCCTAAAAAGAGAAATGCATAAGAAATCTTTTCATACTTGTGAGAAATATGAATACATAAGGCACTAACATCTCTTCTGATATCAAACATTGGTACTGAATTAATGAAGTGCATCCAGTTATGGGAATCTGAACAGTTTCCTACAATGGCATTCTCCTGCAAGTCCAGACAAGCCCGAGGCATTAAGACATTCTGTGACACAATACACTCACTGGATTCTATGAAGAAACAATGTGGCCGGTACAATACTTCCTGCTAGACCTAATAATGCAATAACCAGGATAGACACTAGAAATAAAATGTGTTACTCTTTATTTTAAGCCATTGCTACAACATTATTAAAACTGTCACCCAGCCTAGAGACAGTCAATAGGTTTATTTGTTTTCTTTCGATATAAAAAATAGGTACCTCCTGGCATTGAATGGAATATGAAATTGTCTTGAAGCAATGCAGACAGCGTGCCTGTCAAGAGCATGCCTGTCCTAGCTTGTGTTTCAAACAGTTATCAAAATAATGTGAACGTATCTAACCTAAAAAAATGCCTTTTATGTTTTTTTTTAATTTATTGCATATTTACATTTATTACAAATTAATTAATAGTGTTTTGAGGCTCTTTAACCTCTTTAAATGTGCATATGGATTTGAGATGGTGCAAGGTAACTTTTTTTGTGGTTTATGTTCTGTGTATATGGAGTGATGTATACAGTAACCATTGCTGCCACCCTGGAGCAGTGGGAGTTTAAACGCAGTGCTATATTTTGCATTACAATGCCATGTTCCAGTGCTGCTGCCCACCTGATGATTGCCCTATTAAATTTAAATACGTGTACAAGAGCTAAGAAAAATACCTCTTACTGTCTCATTAGAGATTTTGCCTTTTAACTTAAAACAGCAAGGTAATATGTTGGTGTACGACTCACCTAAGAGGTTTGCTTTGACGTGGCAGATGAGCTTACACTTTAATGGCCATTGGAGTGATACTAAAAATATCCAGTTATTAAGGATTTATGATAGTGTGCAGGTAATTTTTTTTGTTGTTTTTGTTCTATATTCTCAGATGACTTTACCAGCTCTAAAATGTTCCCAAACTTAACTGCACTCTAATTGTCCAACTCAACAGAAAACATAACTAAATTGAAACAGAAGAAAATCTATAGAGAACCTAGAACAACTTGTAACGTATTTACACATGTTTATTGTAGGAAAAATATCAATATTCTCATTCAACTCCTAAAACACAAAAATCTTAGCAAACATTCCTATTAAGATTAAATTAGATCTCTGGGCAAGTCTGGGCTTGAATTGCAAAGAATAAAGTGTCAATCGAGGGTGGTTACTTTGGTAACTGTAGGCCACACCAACACTGGAACCCACATTAATTTTCAAATCGCTAAAATATTGGGCCACACTTGTGTGGTTACTATAATACAAGGTATTAAATTGCAACTGTAAAACCAAGGGAAAGCGATTCATACATTTCAAGAGTTTTCTCCCCAAAAGGATTTAAAATGTGATTGTTTACTCCGTCATGAAAGGGTTATTTTCATATTCTACTGCATGTGGCCGGACAGGTAATTTGGATGGTTACACTGGATATGCAGGTAAGTCACCCATTAGGAGAGCAGTTTGTCAGTTTATCATTGTTACAATGTATACATTCTTTTCAAAAGACATAGCTTAACTCTCTGTTGTGTATGTGGAACCTGAGATCTGTTTGAATATAACTGCAGGTGGAGGTAATCTCAATAGGAAAACACTCGTTACCTTGACTGTCAGTCCTAACAGGTGACTCGTTTACATTTGTTAAAATAAGCTATACAGAATACTGTGCAATTAATCCGTTGATATTTAATTACTTTAAATTATCAATTTAATGCCTTTGAATTTAAAGCATTTGAATTTAGCAGGTAAATGTAATAAAATAGGTAACAGATTTAAAAGTTCTATGGAAAATATTTATTACTGTACTTCACACTAACTTATATATATATATTTAATGTATGTGTAAATATATACAACTCTGTACATACATGATCTTTTCCGGCTGCCAATGTAACGTGTGCTGGGGGTGCAACTAGCCCCCAAAACACAATTAGAAATAACTCAGTATGTCCAGTGCTTCAAGCTGAAACACTGCACATACATAATCCTATCACTATGACCACTTCAAATCCTCCCAGACCAGTATATATTCAGGACAGTATAAAAATAAATTCCAGTACTTCCTTTTAAAAGTAGAGTCCCGTTACTCAGGTGCCCAAAGTGTACAACAGCAACGTTTCGACCGCTACAACGGTCTTTATCAAGCGTCCAGGAAAAAGACAGGTCCACTTTAATAATATTGACTTTAATATATACATCATCATTTTAGCAACTCTATAAGGACTCTGCATTCTAAAAAAAAGAGTTCAGCTTTATTACAGTGTTATTTTGGAGATGCACGTGGCAGCACAGGATGGGTACAGCTGTCAAACCCTACATATTTAGAGGTGGATATACTGAGATGTACCCTGTTACCCTTGTGGACAGTTGGGATGCATTGATTTGCAATTTCGATTACTTTCCGCTAGAAATTCAATTCACACCATAGTGCACCCACCCCAACATTAAGTGCCCCATAAACACCCACCAACCCTAACGGTGATGCTCAAACATTAACATTAACACTGCATGGCAGTGGCAGGCTGTTTTGGTCAGTACATAATTGTGCTTTTGTTACACTGCTCGCCTGTTCTTGACAACAGGTGTGATCATACACAAAATGTTATAGATTGATATATTATCATGTTCTGAATTTTGCTGATCACTGTAAATTTTTAAAGATTACATTGAATTATAAATAAAGTTAAAATAAACGCATGAGTTATTTGAAATATTGTGCCTGGTTAAAATATGATTACTTTTTTTTACACGCTTCTTGTTTGAGCGAACAAACTGCTAGTGTGAATACGCTGTAAAACATCAATAATACAAACTGTGACAACTGTCATTAAACTTTAGCGAAGCATTAATGGCTTAGCACATCAAATCACAGGAAAGGGTTAATGCAAACAGACGTCGTCTTTAACTTGCTGTGATTTAATGGAATGTTCGTAAATGTTTTGAAAATTATTTTCCCCAAATAAGGAACAGAAGATACTTACTGTTTCAAATGCCATTAATATGTATTTTATATCATTTAACAATAAGCAATGCTGATTATTTGCATCAAACCATGATTTCTAATTTCAAAAGCAATATGGACAGTAAAAATAATCAAAAAGCCATTATATTCTTATTCTTCAATTTAATATTTAAATGTGCTGGGGGGAAATATGTATGTGTATACGCAAATGATCCAGTTATGTCTTGCTTCTACAAACTATTAATTAGCAGAACCTGCTTTGCTACCATTGTCTGCAGATTGTATATAATCTCATTGCTTTGAAATCTATTGCTAGGAAACCACTTTAGCTTCTAAGATGACGTTCGTTTTAGAATGTTCAGGGATGTTTAGATGAATACAGTAATTACAGGCCTGTGTTACTAACTATTGTAATCAAATAGAATAAGACAGATACTGAGTGATAACATGGAAAAGACAGATGAAGAGAGTGTGTCACTGCATTTGCATTTCCAGGCATATCTGCTGCTCCTTGATACCTGGGGCTTGTGCAGAGAATAGCCATATGGATATGGCACATGCTCACACATTCCTTCAAAGGTTATATAAGAATATATGTGCTGCCTGTACAGCACTGTAGGAGTTAATTTAATTGGCATTACATGCCCACGCAGCCAGGCAAGGAATGTAAAGTGGGAAAATGAGTGAGAATTTTAATAATTAAATAGCATAACCCAGCAGTTCCCAAACTCATGGCTCACCAACAGTCTAGGTTTTGTCAGTATCTCCATTGGAATAAAAAGGGGAAATGCATAAATCCTGGATTGTTAGTGGGCCATAACGACCGTTTTGGTAGCCACTGGCATAACCCATACCTAACTTTTAACCCCTTAAGGAAGGAGGCAATTGTACAAGTGTAGAACGAAAATCTAGAATTTTAGCTATATATCTGTTCTACCATAATTTACCTCTTTCATAATAAGTGCACTCGCAATTATTTTATTTTTTTGTTCAGGAGAAACAGGGCTTTAATTTCACGTCAAATATTTACATACAAAACATTATTTAATATAAATAAAATCTAAAACAGTGTGGGAATTAAATGTTATTTTCCAAGTCCTGCATGGCATTTTAACTGTGAATGTCATAATACAGTTAGCTTTAACTGCAATTAAATACACATAGTTTATATTCTGTAATGTCCCACGAGTACAATGATGACCCCCATGTAGAGATTTCAAGGTGTTTTGAAAAGTTATAGGGTTAAATAAAGAGCTTGCGCATTTCAGTTTTTACACATATAAATTTGCCAGATTGGTTTGATGGGCCTTTGTTGCCTTAGAGACCATATGGCAGCCCAGGAATGAGAATTACAGGGTATTTAAATTAAGGGATGTCCAGTCTTTTTTAGTAGCCACTTAGTTACAAACCCTGGCAAAAGTTAGTATTCAGATTTGTTTTTTTTAGGTATTTTAAAATACTCTTTCACTGATTAGATCATCATCATTATACGTTTTACTGCAAAAAAAAACCACTTATATTTGTGTTCAGCGATGTCTCATAAGTACAACAGTACCCCTCATGTACAGGTTTTATGAGGTTTTGGAAAGTTACAGGGTCAAATCTAGGGCTTGTTAATTAAATTGATTTAGGTACCTGGAACTATGACATCAGGCAGGCATGGTTTGGAGACATAAGCAGAAAACAATGTAAATAATAGGGCATTATGCCTTTTACCTAGGTTGTCATGGTATGTTAGGAAAAGATTTGCCATTTATATGGGGCACATAGATAGTTTTTTTTTTCCTTTTGGATATACTGCTGTGGTAACATAAAGGGACACTCCACTGCTTAAAAACTAAATATTTTTTTTTAAAAACACTGTTTAGTAGATATACCCCAAAACTTGCATGCATTCATTTTGCATGTTTTATTAGGGTTATATCTAAAACCAGTTTGTAAAACAAATATTTCGCTTGTCTGTAGACCTTGCAAGCCCTCCCCTTCTAACTCTGCTCACACTTTCTGTGGCTGTCCAATCACAGGTTTTCCAATGCAGCTCAATGAGAAGTTTTTGCAAGGCAGGTGATCTGAGCAATTGCTGCTTCTTGAGTTTATCTACACTGAGCTAAACAACCAGGAAGTAACATTACCTGCTGTCTGATTGAAAGCCAAGGGGGTGTAACCAAGTAGAGTCATAAAAGTGTAAATTACTATTGAAATATGCACTTTTTGCAAAATGATAAAAAGAGGACAAACATTTCATGCATAAAGCTAAAGTGCTTTAGGGGTCTGGGTGGTCCCTTTAACTTGTATTTAGAAATATATTGGGTTATTCACTAAAGTGAGAATTCAAAGCGAATTGACCGAATAATCTAAATTTTATTAAAGACAGGTGGCGAATATTTGCTTTACTTTCTTTACTGAATCCTCTCAGCAGCAATGCTTTCCCATGGGAGTGGCCATTTGGAGGTGTTCTCTGAAAAGGCAGTGTTTACGTGAAAATGCCTGAAGGGAGCTGTAGCGGAGTAGTAGTATTATCCACGGTATCTCCGCTGGTAAACAGAATCAAGCAGGTACAAAGCAGGTAAAATCCAGGTAGCGTAGTTACAATCCCTTCCTCCCAAGAACTAGACGACACATAGCTTGGAGGTCAACTGAGGTTTTTAATTACAGGCACAGTATTTATGGGATTCCACATGCAATGGGTTTCCCTACTGACATTCCAGGGGTGGTACAGTAGGGGACTACATGGGGAACTGAACAACACATACATTTCTCCCACCATGCACTGCTGCACGAGAGGGACACTTCCACTAGAATATACAGCTAAGTGGATTATCCCTCCGTGCAGCAGAACTTACATTTCACATTAAAATACATAACTCCCATAATATTCCCTTCATTTAAACGAATGGACGTTCGGTAGATAGCTGGGGTCTGAGCGCACAGTTCGTGAGAATACCGCTCAGATCCCAGCATAACTAACCGAACGCCGCTTGAAACACACGTTATTTTCAAATCACCTTTAACGTACCGATTGGTATTAGGGGAACAAACTACCAAACGCCCGGGGCTCCCGAACAGCCTGGAAGTCCAGCGGTGTTCGCGCCGTCGAGTAGATGATTTTAGTTCCAGGCGCTCTAGGACCAAACACCGCTGGGCTAACAAAGGAACCAAGATGTCCGACCGCCGCGTGGTCGGTAGCCGAACGACGGCCACCTAGGGAAGCCCTTGACTACCGATTGCAACAATGTTGCAATCGGTTAATGGGCGCCACACGACCTCCTGTGTGTGGTCGTCCATTCGGTAGGTTATTCGTTTCACGAACAGTGTTGAAACTCACTGTTCGTGAAACTACAGTATGAATGCTGGGGTTTTCATGCCGCCAGCATACGAATGCCTTCAATCGCCTGAAATGCAATTACAATCATACACTTGTCTCTACAGCTTTAGAAGGAATACAAACATGCTCATGCATTGATAGTCTCAAGTGGCTAGTTTTGCCACAGGAGCTATTATACTCACCAGAGCAACTGCATTAAGCTGTAGTTGTTCTGGTGACTATAGTGTTCCTTTAAATTAATTGACGCTTCACTATATATGCAACATCACAATTGTACTGATAATGTACAGGTTGCTCTGGAAAAAGACAGTGTGGTTGTTTCAAGAAGCAGAATATGACAATAGTTGACCAAAAATAAGCTGCATGGTCGATTTGCCAGAAAGAAGCCTTTACTGCACCGACGCCACAAAAAAGCCCAGTTACAATATGCCCAACAACACCTTGACACACCTCACAGCTTCTGGCACACTGTAATTTGGAGTGACAAGACCAAAGTAGAGCTTTATGATCACGACCATCAGCACTATGTTTGGAGACAGGTCAGCAAGGCCTATAGTGAAAGGTATACCATCCCCACTATGAAGCATGGTGATGGCTCATTGATGTTTTGGGGGTGCGTAAGTTCTAAAGGCATGGTGAATGCTGTGAAAATTGATGGCAAGATGAGTTCAGCATCTTATTAAAAAATACTGGCAGACAATTTGCATTTTTCTACATGAAGGCTACGCATGACAATGACCCTAAGCACAAGGCCAAGTTGACCCTCCAGTGGTTACAGTGGAAAAAGGTGAAGGTTCTGGAGTGGCCATCACAGTCTCCTGACCTTAATATCGTTGAGCCACTCTGGGGAGATCTCAAACGGGCGGTTCATGCAAAATGACCAAAGACTTTGCATGACCTAGAGGCACTTTGCCAGGACGAATGGGCAGGAAAATGTATAGTAAAACACTTATCAAGCAATCATTAATATAAAGAAAACAGTAACAAACATAACATTGCCACTAGAGGCACTTTCTGCACTTTCATGTAATTCGTATCGTTTTATGAGGCGGTACTGGATGTCCTCACGCTTTGCAATGCGTTCCTTTAGGGAAGGCCTAAGCGCTCACTGTGCATTAGGTTCCCCCCAATTGGCTGACGTCGACAGAGGGGGAGCCCAACCCAGTGTAACTATAAGAAAGTTTTACATTTTACAAGACTACTTAAAATCCCCTATCTTTGCAAACAAATATGGAGATTTGATTACACCACAGGGCCACATTGCGTAAAGCCCACCAATACATCACATTACCCCAATATCTATGGGTTCTATGCTAAAGTTAACATGGGAAAAAAACACGCTAACTGCAATGCTTATTGTTTAAATTGCTTTTGGAGATTAATGCTTTCCTGTGGTCATCTCCAACCACACTCCTCCATTTAAGTGGCTCAGCCAATTTCACAATGGCATATTTTGCAAAGACCCCCAAAACGGACAGATCTGATGTGGGGCCGGTGGTCTGTGGTGCAGGGGAGTTTTAAGCTGTCCTTTGCTCCCGCCGCTATGTCAAAGCTTCAGGTCTCTTGAGGCTTCAGCCGACAGGAGCCACGTCAGTGTTGTACTCTCGCACACATGTTAGAGTACCACACTAAGGTCTATGGAGGATCCCGGGAGACTGCAGATTCCTTCAAAGACCATGTCTAAATCCCATAGCTGTCATTTATGATAGCTGCAGGAACTGGATAAAAGTTGACAGAGGAACTCCTCCTATTGTAATTTTTGGTCAACCTCACACTTCACCATAAGACAAAGTAGTCCATAATTTGTATCATGATAACTTTGGCTGCGTTGGAATTTTACTGAAATTCCGACACAGTTTTAAATAGTATTTGATAAAGATTGCATCTTTATCAAATACTGAAAAGTGACAGATCTACTTTAAATACTAAACAATAACTGGTTTAGTCACAAAAATGAGAATTGCAGGGAATTCAAAGTGAATTTAAAATTTACGGTCAAATGAACTAAACCGGAAAATTCTCCCAGAATTTTAGGGACATTGTGCTGTTAGTTAAGCACCTTTGACCTTCGATTTCAAATTAACTTTGAATTCCCTAAAATTCTTATTTTAGTGAATAACCCTGATAAAGGGAGTGTTATCTAAGTATTGCTGAATAATTTGCACCTTTTTATGAGATTTGTTTTTAGCATGAATTATGAATTCCAATTTTCCTCTTCCCTATTTATTACTTTTGAGACTTTTCTATGTAGCTCATTCCATTTATCAATATTTACACATTTGTTTTGCACCAGAAAAAATGTGCTATTTCTTGGCATTTACATCTCTTAACTTGATGTACCAGCTAAGACAGAATACTTGCAAGTTCGTGTGTATTTGCACAATATTCTTAATTAGTTGGACACACATTTCTGTCAGGAAATAAAAAAGTGACCCTTTTCAGACTACCTTTAAAATAATTTAATACATTGGAACAGATTTTTGAATATCCTAAAAAAATAAAATTTAAAAAAAAGACAATGTTTTAGACTATTTAATTTTAATAAAGCTTTTCCATTAACCATAGTTCAAAATACTTTAAATACTTTTGAAATGAATCCAAATGTTGTTTTGTTTTTAAAAGTTGTGTAAATTATCACAATTATTGTGACTACTCTCTCGTTGGGCTTCTTTGAACATATCACTATTCACCAAAAATAATAGAAATTGGTGGGGAAAAGAGAGACACAGGGATAGGGATGGCACTCCTAAAAATTATGAACTATATATATGAATTTACTATTAACTGCTAAATGTGGAGGACACAGATTATGGACTAAATATATATATTTGAAGAGATTAACTATTAACTCCTAAAAGGGGTACACTTGTGGATTATGAACTGTGTTTGTAGATAGATAGATAGATAGATAGATAGATATAGAAAGACTGAGGGACTATTAATGCCCTAAAAGGGGGAGATGTGGGGATTAGAGGCTGAATTTTGACGAAATTTTAAAAGAATATTAAAGTTTATCCTTAAAGGGGTACATTTGGGGATTATGAACTGTGTGTAAAACGATAAATATACTATTAACCCCACAAAAGGGGATCCCCCACTTTGGGTTTAAGACTTTATATGAAAGAACAATTGACCCCATAATTGGGGAACTCTTGGTGATTATTGATTATTTATGAAGGGAACATGTTCCCTCTAATAAGGGGACTCTTGGGGATTAGACACTATATAAAGGGGATTACTAACCCCATTATCAGGGATTACAGACTATATATATATATTTAAAGAAAGCTACCTGTGGGTACTGTATATAAATTGTCTATTAACCACTACAGAGGGCATACAATGAATGGACTGTAAGCCTGACAGAATGGTGGCAATGCCATGTAATGATATGTATTGATTCAGAAATCTCAAGTGAAAGTCTCTGAGGGCAGCATTAAGATTGCCCCTGTCTGACACGTTTAGTTTCCAGACTGACATTAATTCTGTTGGTGTTTCACATTCTTTAAAGGCTTAGCTTTCTATGAACCTGTTATCTGTGTGAGGTAGCGAAACAAGCCAAGCTGTTACCACACACACACCCACCCCGCGCTCTCACTTTCCCGCCCAAACATCTCAACTGCCCAATCCTGCCACACCTTCCCGCCAGGGAGCGCTGCGCGCGCTGCTCCTTCCCTCCTCCTCCCCTCCGTGGGTCCTTCCCGCCTCCCCAACCCGGCACGCGCACTGACATTCCTGGACAGCGGTTGACACCACCCACGTGCCTCACCTGGCTGCCTATATAAAGGGGAGGAACCCAGCCGGGTTGCTCAGTCCGCCCTCGGCCGCTCAGGGGGGCAGTAACCAGGGATGGAGTAAGGTGAGTCTCTTCCACTAATGGCTTTTCTTCCAAACTCTGGTGGTTTCATAATGTCCAAGCACAACTTTTGACTTTTCATATAGCAGGCTAGAATAGAGTTACAGACAGTTAGATCCCTGTGATAGCCATGTACACAGCAGGTGGAGTGCCAAGTCTTGGCCATTACTGGCCATAATGGACATGGCAGAGTTTCTCCAACTAATCTCACAATGGCTTCATGGCAGGCCTGTGGTAATCCCAATGTGGTTATTATGGGCTGGAACATCACATTCACTAGGTATCAGACCACTGAGCACTATACACATTATTTATTATCAGGACTGTGTGCTGTTTCAGAAAAAAAAAAAAAAAAATTCAATTTACTACAATAAATAATAACAGGTCTCTATGTGAGGATTATTTACCCCACACACTAACCGGTGGCATTTCTGACGGGGTAGATACAGGAATTAAATAATTGTTCTGTATATTATTAGTGTTGGGAGATTCTCACTAAATATGTGTTTTGGCCAGAAATCATTATTTTATAGATTTAAAGAACCGGTCAGGCACATTTGTAATCAATGGTATTAGTGAATGATTTGATTGACTGCCCGGGTATTTTAATTTCTAAGAGGTATCTGATAGCACCGTCTCGCTCCGTAATCTGGGGCATAATTTATATATAACACATGGTTTAAAGGATCTTAATGCCCTCCCCATGCAATCCATATGACAGCTGTGTTCTGGGCATCTTTATGGGTATGTAACATGTATAGCTTGGAGGAAAGACGAGACAGGGGGGATATGATAGAAACATTTAAATATATAAAGGGAATCAACACAATAAAGGAGGAGACTATATTTAAAAGAAGAAAAACTACCACAACAAGAGTACATAGTCTTAAATTAGAGGGACAAAGTTTTAAAAATAATTATCAGGAAGTATTACTTTACTGAGAGGGTAGTGGATGCATGGAATAGCCTTCCAGCTGAAGTGGTAGAGGTTAACACAGTAAAGGAGTTTAAGCATGCGTGGGATAGGCATAAGGCTACCCTAACTATAAGATAAGGCCAGGTACTAATGAAAGTATTTAGAAAATTGGGCAGACTAGATGGGCCGAATGGTTCTTATCTGCCGTCACATTCTATGTTTCTACAGCCCAGAACCTATCTGTCATATGGATTGCATGGGGAGGGCATTAAGATCCTTTAATGAACGCCTGTTACAAGGACATTATATGAGTAGACAAAGAATCCATATTATATCCTGAAATAATAGACTGAAATCATATATATTATATATTTAGTACTATTCTAAAGCCCAGGCCCACATAATGTTATTATGCCACACCGCTTTTCCGTAAAGTATACATATTAAAAAATAAATAAAAAAATACCAGACTACCTGACATTGGTAATTGCAAGAAATAAAAACTGGCTTCTGGGAGCCAAAAGTGATTAGTTGTGGCTGCAATTGGTGAGGTGCTCAATGTATTTCCTGCTATCCATGGAAACGTCTTCTAAAATAAATCCTAGTTAACAAAGCATATCATTTGTGTGGATAGGCACTGCCCGTACACGTAGACATACACCTGCCTACTCTTACATCACATGTCCATGGATACAGATTGTATACAGAAAACTCCAACAGACTTTGGCTTGGTGTTAAGAGTTCTCCTCTTTTATTTTTTCTGCATGATTCTCTTGTTTTTAAAGCTATAAAAGACAGCTAAAGAAAATATATTTATTTATTAGGAGGTGCTTTTTTTGTATTGTAAGGTAGGTTGGTAGAGTAATAACATTTAATGAATACAGTGGCTTGAAAAAGTAGAAACTGGCATTGAGATTGAAAAGCTCGTGCTGAAATTAGTGTTTTATCACATTCCATTAAATAGTTAAATATTTAGATGTTATTAATGGGCATATGTGTTTATTTGCAGTAATGTACAATGTAAAATTAATGATGGAGCACTATAGTTTTGGAGAGGCAAACAGAATGCAATACAATTTTTTGTAACTAAATCTTTCACACTTTCTATTCATTTACATTATATAATGTGACATTGTTTAAATTGTTTTTTTTTTTTATAACACTATAGCTTTTATGTGTCTATTTTTAGCCTTTTTGTATGTTGAAATATATGATATGTTGTTTGTAATTTTTTTAACAATACATTTTCTTTTCCAGGTGTCACACTGGTACATTGACTTAAAACACTGTGTTAAGCTTTGAGGCAGTGTAGTTAGCTGATTGTGCATTTATATAACTTACAATCACTAGCTACACTACCATCAGAATTTAACACACAACAACAGTGCCGTAATTGCATGTGAGTGGCATTTTAAAAACGTGTTTAATTTTTCCTATCACCATCTAGAGCCGTATAAAGGAAAAAAGCCAAACAAAGTACAATGACCTTTTAATTGGTTACTCAAGACAATAAGGAATGTACATTTCTCCCCTCTAAAATCACTGATATTTGAAAATAGTCCTCTGGTTCTTTCATATATTTCCCATTAGTTGATCTGATTCTACTTCTAAAACGCTAAAAGAGAGATGGAAATGTATCCCTTTCTGTAAACATTAATGTTAATCAAAGCTTAGATATGTTGGCATAAAAGCCTTTTGACAGTGCTTGTAAACAGCACAAATGTCAGTTTGAAATATCACCACTGGCTCCTTACTTTTTAAATATGTTATAATGCCATATACTGAGTTAATGAAAATGCTCCTAAATGTGCATTGCTTCTGTATTTACTAACATTTGTCAACCAAGGTCTTAGAGTCATTTGGATTTTCAATATTTGTTTTAAGGGTAATGTGTGGGGAGGAGCCTTTATTATATCTTGATCCACTTCGATGAATTTAATCCTAGCTCTCTCAATCTGGACATATTCATAGATTTTATCAACCTGGTCACCAGGCAGTGTAGTTAGATGATTTGAAATAATATCAATCACTAACTACACAGCCATGTGAAAGGGTCTGGAAAACAAGCTACAACCTGTGGAATAAAGGAGTGGAACATTGTCCAAGGATAAAATTGTGTGTGTTTTAATTGTGTAATTTCAGGGAGTTCATGGTTTGTTTGTTTTTAAACAATATTAGCATAATCTACAACAATTAAATTAGCTTCAGTAGTTTTATTACTGGGGAGCAAGTTTAGAAGAGGCTTCCTTTAGTTGATTTCCCACAACACACCCCAAGTATTAAATGCTGGGGGGGTTGGGGGAGGACAGTGTATGTAGTATGATGTATCACATTCATGTGTTTGATTGTTTGTAGTCAAGTAAATAATAAAGTTTCATTTTCTGCTGAAACTAGAAGTGTCAAAGTGTTATTATGTCTTATGAAAACTGCCACTTATATCTAACTAAATAGACCAGATTGCATGTCCTTGCAATACTAATTTAAACTAAATAGTAACATTTTAGGTGTATTTTAATAAGGCCATATGATAATTTACAAAGTAGCAAAGATCCCATTCTTTATTCCGGAGTCAAGCATTTACATGCTCTACTGTTACCATTGCATTTATATTCTGGAAGCAATGATGATCTAGAATTTAGATTATTCTGTTTAAAAAAAATAAATAAATAGTGCATTGTTTTTGGGTGTATTTCTCTATCTCGAGGTTAAATCCATATATATTGTATGTTATATGTTTTATACTCATGAATTGCTCATCATTAAAAAGATGGACAATGCTGATCTAGAAAACTGGTATCGTTCTACATGCTAAGGGACTCTTATCACTGCTTACCTGGGAGGGTGCATCATAAACTCTAGAACAGGGATGCCCAATAGGTAGATCCTCAGATGTTGTAGAACTACAACTCCCATGGAAGCTGTAGTTTTAAAACATCTAGGGATCTTGTGCACCCCTGCGCTAGAGTGTTTTGTAGTAGATATGATGGTGTTTGGAGTGTTCCTTGAAATCTAGTGGAAACATTAAAATAGCAACATTATATGTTGTATCTGTCTCTCTTTCATGGAAGGCTCCAAAATAAAGTGTAATCAGACAGAATGTAGTAGTAATGTGATTCTTGAAATAGCCAACATAAAGAACCCACCAGTAATACAGATTGCTTCTATATGACATACATAATACAACCATTACCATATGAAACCTTTAACATGGCACTTACACATGCCATGACAATAATACATACAGCATTCAGATAACCCTAGTAGAGTGCAAATTTAGCAAAATCCCTAGACAGTGACAATGCTGCCTTAAGCAAAAATACAAACAAACTAAATTATTGACCTTGCCATCCAAGTAAATCTGCTACCCTAATACAAAATATTTGTAGTTGCTTCTACTTCTAGTGCTTTGTATAAAATAACTTTTGTATGGTCACCTGACTTCTAGAAATAATTCATTGAGGTCAGAAGCTCCCATTATAAGTGATATTAGAGAAAATTGTATTTTTTAAAAAAAACAGACAATACTCTGGTTTAAAGAATGATTATATTCTTTCATACGCTGTAGTCTTGTTTGTTTCATCAGTATACACTTACATGGACACTCCGCTGCCCAAATACAAAAGACTGTTTAGTAAATGAAAGCATGCTTACATTTAATTATGCATATTTTTATTGTGGTAAATCATAAAAACAGCTTGCAAAAGCTGCAGATCTATTATCTGTAGCATTGCAAGCTCTGCCCTTCTTCCCGAGCCTAGACTTTCTGTAGCTGTCCAATCACAGACTTCCCAGTGTAACTCAATGAGAAGTCTTTGAAGGCAGGTGCTCTGGGCAATTTTTTGGCACTTGAGTTTAACTTCACTGAGCCAAAATACCAGGAAGTAACCAATTGTCTGATTAACCCCTTAAGGACGGCGGGCGTGGTATGCCGTCCTTAGGGAACCGGCTCTAAACGCTGGGGGGGGGGCGGCATAGCACGTCCCCGCCGTCCTGTGTACTTACCCAGTCGCCGGCAATCCCGGTATGGGAGCCCAGGGAGTCCCCTCCTTCCTCTTCGGCCCCCCTGGGCCATGTGATTGCGAGGTCCATTGTCAGCAGGGGGAGTGCCTGTAATGACAGGTACTCCCCCTGTTGTCTGATAAAAATAAAGTTTAAAACAGTGTTAAATCAAATTATATATACCTAGATCATATATATAATTATTATATATGATCTAAGTGTGTGTGTGTATATATATATATATATATATATATATATATTAATATCAAAGTAAACTTACAATGATATTGATTAAAATAAATATATATGTAAATACGTTAAAAAAATAAAATAAAAAAAATAATACAAAATAAATAAATAAAAAATATATATAATTTCATTCTAACTGTATTTTAAAATTTATATATAGATATCAAAATACACGTAGAACGAAATAATATATATATCTATATACATAAGTATATACTTATATATCACTATATATATACCTATATAAATAAAAATAATTTTAAAAATATATATATACATTTATATATATATATATATATATACACACGTGTGTGTGTGTGTGTGTGTGTGTGTGTGTGTGTGTGTGTATCTCTATATATATATATATATATATATATATATATATATATAATAATTTTACATAACTAGGACATTTTATTAATTACAATTAGCGGGACCTGCCTGACAACCCATGCCGAAAGTAAAGGGAATTTAATTTGCTAGCACTATATTTAACCCTGTAACTTTCCAGCACACCATAAAACCTGTACAAGTTGGGTACTGTTTTACTCGGAAGGCATCGCTGAAAACAAATATTAGTGTTTCAAAACAGTAAAATGTATTACAACGATGATATTGTCAGTGAAAGTAAAATTTTTCACACACAAATGGCACTTACACAGACGATATAATTGTTGTGATACGTTTTACTGTTTTGAAACTCTAATATACTCCTGAGTAAAACAGTACACCTCATGTACAGGTTTTATAGTGTTTTCAAAAGTTGCAGAGTCAAATATAAGGCTTGCGTTACAGTTTTTTCACATTGAAATACGCCAGATTGGTTACGATGCCTTTGAGACAGTATGGTAGCCCAGGAATGAGAATTACCCCCATGATGGCATACCATTTGCAAAAGTAGACAACCCAAGGTATTGCAAATGGGGTATGTCCAGTCTTTTTTAGTAGCCACTTGTGAAAAAACTGAAAAATGTAACATGCCATATTTGACCCTGTAACTTCCCAAAACACCATAAAACCTGTACATAGGGGGTATTGTTTTACATGTGAGACATTGATGAATACAAATATGTGTATTTTATTGCAGTAAAAGCAAACAGTATTATGACATTCACAGTTAGAATGTCACGTAGAACTAAACATTTTTTTTGAATTCCTATTTTCTCCCAAATTATGTTTTATACCTAAATATTTGATTTTAAATGAAAGCCCTGTTTCCACTGAATAAAGTGATATATAATATGTGTGTGTGCACATAATATGAAAGAGGTGAATTACGCCTGAACAGACATATAGCACAAATTCAAGTTTTTGTTTATGTTTTGTTTTGATCACAACGTGTACATTTGGCTCAGTCCTTAAGGGGTTAAACAGTAAAACGTATCATAACAATTATATCGTCCGTGTAAGGGCCATTTGTGTGAGGAAAAATGAAAAAAACTTCACTTTCACTGACGATATCACCAGAATGTCTTCATAAAGCACCTTGATATAACAGCACAAACTTGAGCTGTTAGAGGAATAACACACCCTTTATTGTTCAACACACTCTACTTAGAAATTACCAAGCAACGGAGAGAAGCCAGGTAACAAATGTCTGATAGCACAAGGGAGGAAGAAAATCAAAAAGCTTGTAAAATACTTTAAACATCAAATAGATTCATCTGATTAAAGAACCACTCCACACACATGAAACACTTTTACTTGCTTTTGGAGTCTGTTATATTTGTGACAGTTAAAGTGCCGATTTTAATAGAAATCAACTATTATTATTGCAGACAACCAGAGTTTTTTTCCATATCAGTCACCTCTTCTCATTGAGCTGTACAACATTTGAAAGTCTGTGCTGGGGACAGAGGGAAGATGGCTTGCAAAGGCTGCAGACAGAAGGTCTGCAGCTTTTCCAGGCATTTTTTAGTTATACCCCCATTGCAAAAGAAATGCAGAATTAAATGCATGTATGATTTCACTGGAGGTATATCTACTAATTTATTTATTTTTTTCCAATGCAGTGTTTCTTTAACAATCTTCCAACTACCACCTACCTGTATCCATAGCCAACTATATGATATGGTCAGCTGCATAGATTCATGGTATTGGTAGTCTACTAACAGGCAGGAATCAGGTATTTGACATGCTGTGGTTAATACTAAACAGGTTATAATTTTGTTTGGGAGACACAGTTGATATTTGTTTATAATGTAAATTTATAATGTAAATTGCTTATTTAACTTTCCAAAATCCTTTTTTGTAGATTTCCCTCCTCAGTCATGCCATCAATCTATTTGGTATAATCATCCTTCATTTCACTTAATTTAAATATCATCGTAACCTACATCTCCACATTGGTCTCATGAGTGCTATACAGTCTTACCTTTTATACTTAATATTTTGTCATCAGCATCCTTCTCATTCAGTCACTCAAAACACATTTATTTTCCCTTAATAATACAACGTCTGTATCCCTCCTAATGTGTTCCATCGCCCTCACAGCCACCACCTCACTTCATCTATCCTCCTCATCTTGATCTCCCTCATATCATCTATCTTCCCCTCATCCCCTTTCTCTATGTCTTTTTCCTCCTGTACATGTTTTTTAGCATTGAGGGTAACAATGTGCACTGCACTTCCAGATCTGTTATTGGGACGGGACCCAAAATAGGGTTCCCATGTCATTTTAGTGGGTTCCACCTGGTAGAAACAGGTCATAATATTAACTGTATTAAATATCATGGATGTCAATTCCATTTGCTTCTAAAGCCGGCAGCCTCAGGACAAATAGATCTCCCCACAAAATATAAAAGCTTGAAGGGAGGTAGCATCAATGGGCTAGCCTAATCCTATTGTAGGGCAATCTCAGAGTAAGAATCATGTTTTAGAATGACAGTGATATTATTAGGGCTATTCACTAAACTGTGACTTGTTGAAGGGCACGTTCAAAGCAAAATAACCATTTTGGAAAAATCCTCCAGATCAACTATTCATTTCTTACCTCAGCTAGCTTGTCCTGAAATTTGCATTTCCTGGTGATTTATTTAAGATTTACAGCAGCCATGTCAAACTCACGGGCCGCATGCGGTCCACAACTAATATTTATGCGGCGAGGGAGCGCTGAGTGTAAACTGTGTGTTTAGGTGTATGGCTGCTTGTATGTATGGCTGTCTGTGTGTATAGGTGTATGGCTGTCTGTATGTATGACTGTCTGTTTGTATAGGTGTATTGCTGTGTATATGTATGGCTGTCTGTGTGCATAGGTGTATGACTGTAAGTGTATGGCTGTCTGTGTGTATAGGTGTATGTGTATGGCAGTGTTTGTGTATGGCTGTATAGGTATATGGATGTGTGTGTGTGTGTGTGTATTGCTGTCTGTATGTATGGCTGTTTGTGTGTATAGGTGTATGTATGGCTGTGTATGTGTCTGGCAGTTTGTGTGTGTCTGGCTGTCTGTGTGTGTGTCTGTCTGTATAGGTGTATTGCTGTCTGTGTGTCTGGCTGGCTGTGTGTATGGCTGTCTGGGTATGGCTCTCTGCGTGTCTGGCTGTCTGTTTGTGTGTTTGGCTGTGTGTGTGTGTCTGTATGTAAGTGTGTGTGTGTCTGTCAGTGTATGTGTGTGACGGAGTGATTCTGTGTGTCTGTCAGTATGTATGTATAGAACAGAAGAAAGGGATCAGCGCTCTCTAGCTCTACAAAATACAACAGAAACAATAATAAATAAGTAAAAAGTGGCAGCACACCTAAAAAGTAGGGCTCCCTCACAGGCCTTACAACAGAAATGGTACAGAAAAAAAGAAAGGAAGGCAGCGCCACTACAAACCACATAAATTAAAAGAGCACAGAATAGGCAGACTAGAATGCAATGTACAGTTGCAAGAAAAAGTATGTGAACCCTTTTGAATGATATGGATTTCTGCACAAATTGGTCATAAAATGTGATCTGATCATCATCTAAGTCACAACAATAGACAATCACAGTCTGCTTAAACTAATAACACACAAAGAATGAAATGTTGCCATGTTTTTATTGAACACACCATGTAAACACAGTTCACAGTGCAGGTGGAAAAAGTATGTGAACCCTTGGATTTAATAACTGATTGAACCTCCTTTGGCAGCAATAACTTCAACCAAACGTTTCCTGTAGTTGCAGATCAGATGTGCACAACGGTCAGGAGTAATTCTTGACCATTCCTCTTTACAGAACTGTTTCAGTTCAGCAATATTCTTGGGATGTCTGGTGTGAATCGCTTTCTTGAGGTCATGCCACAGCATCTCAATCGGGTTGAGGTCAGGACTCTGACTGGGCCACTTCAGAAGGCGTATTTTCTTCTGTTTAAGCCATTCTGTTGTTGATTTACTTCTATGCTTTGGGTCATTGTCCTGTTGCAACACCCATCTTCTGTTGAGCTTCAGCTGGTAGACAGATGGCCTTAAGTTCTCCTGCAAAATGTCTTGATAAACTTGGGAATTCATTTTTCCTTCAATGATAGCAATCTGTCCAGGCCCTGACGCAGCAAATCAGCCCCAAACCATGATGCCCTCACCACCATACTTCACAGTTGAGATGAGGTTTTGATGTTGGTGTGCTGTGCCTTTTTTTCACCACACATAGTGTTGTATGTTTCTTCCAAACAACTCAACTTTGGTTTCATCTGTCCACAGAATATTTTGCCAGTACTGCTGTGGAACATTCAGGTGCTCTTGTGCAAACTGTAAACGTGCAGAAATGTTTTGTTTGGACAGCAGTGGCTTCCTCTGTGGTATCCTCCCATGAAATCCATTCTTGTTTAGTGTTTTACGTATTGTAGATTCGCTAACAAGGATGTTAGCATTTGTCAGTGACTTTTGTAAGTCTTTAGCTGACACTCTAGGATTCTTCTTCACCTCGTTGAGCAGTCTGTGCTGTGCTCTTGCAGTCATCTTTACAGGACGGCCACTCCTAGGGAGAGTAGCAGCAGTGCTGAACTTTATCCATTTATAGACAATTTGTCTTACCATGGACTGATGAACAGCAAGGCTTTTGGAGATACTTTTATAACCCTTTCCAGCTTTATGCAAGTCAACAATTCTTAATCGTAGGTCTTCTAAGAGCTCTTTTGTGCGAGGCATCATTCACATCAGGCGATGCTTCTTGTGAAAAGCAAACCCAGAACTGGTGTGTGTTTTTTATAGGGCAGGGCAGCTGAAACCAACACCTCCAATCTCATCTCATTTATTGGACTCCAGTTGGCTGGCATCTCACTCCAATTAGCTCCTCGAGATGTCATTAGTCTAGGGGTTCACATACTTTTTCCACCTGCACTGTGAATGTTTACATGGTGTGTTCAATAAAAACGTGGCAACATTTCATTCTTTGTGTGTTATTAGTTTAAGCAGACTGTGACTGTCTATTGTTGTGACTTAGATGATGATCAGATCACATTTTATGACCAATTTGTGCAGAAATCCAGATCATTCCAAAGGGTTCACATACTTTTTCTTGCAACTGTATATAATAAATAATAAGCAAATAGAAGTCCAGAATAAATAGTCTGACTGGTAGATGAATCAAACAACGAGGTATATCTTTGTAGAGGTGAATACAGTCTTTTGTAGTGGGGGATTCTTCAGAGTGGTGTAGATGCATCTTTGTACATCATATGAAATGAGAAAATAACAACTGATGGTAAAGTATGTCCCGAAGGGGGTAGAAGCAATAAAAGAGTATATGGTCCTACTCACATTTTCAAGACCTATGGACTTAGCTCTAGTGTTGATAACGTACAGTGGTATAATCCCCACTTATGGGATACGTGAGGTCTTAGTATTCTTTCTTGATTAGGGAACCATATGTGGAAATAAAAGTGGGAACAACAATGGTGCTCAAAGTATAAAATGCCAGAGGTGAGAAGATAAAAAACCAAGTGGTTACTCACATTTAGTTGAACAGACTAACTGTTCAATGAATACAGCTTGAGTGGTATAATTCATACCTAGGATTCTTGGGAGTAATATCCTCACTGGAAAGTAAAAACACTTCTGGTGCCGGATAAAAGGATGGTAGTAGTAAAAAAGTAAAATGATAATAGTGTTTGTATGTCTGTCAGTGAGTGTGTCTCAATGAGTGTGTGAGGGTTTCAAGGAGTAACGGGAGGATCCGCTTTTTTAAGGTGCAGATGTGGCCATTGGGGGTATGCCAGAGGCCAGACTCCGGACACTACTTGTTGGCTGTTTTTTTTAACAGGGACAGGGGTTTAGTAGATGGGGGGAATGGGATTTAGTAGATGAGGGGGGGGACTGTGATTTAGTAGACAAGGGGGGCTGGAGTTTAGTAGACGTGGGGGGCTGGGGTTTTTGATTTTTTTTTGCCAATCTTTCTTTTTATTTCAGTTTTGAAAATTAACATTGACAACAATCTCAGCAGGAAAGCATTGTAACCAAGTTTGTCATAGTACGCACGACATTTGTTACTGATTTATGACAAGCGATTTAACATTAAAACATGTAAACGAGTCCTATCTATTTATGTATAAGTTGGTAGACCTTAAATGAGCACGTGACCCTAGTTCGTCTCAGTGGCCTCCCAATTTTGTCGTACTAGGATTGCACTTTAGCGCTGTAGATAAGTGTGTGCCTACCTCCTTTTTTAGCTCATTTCTTCCGGTCCTTGCATCTTACCTAACTGTACTCCGGTAGGTGGTCTGAGGTTGGAATTTCCCTTCATGTATGCATGACTTTATTAGGATGACAGCCCATGGTGTCGCTGAGATTGTAATCCTTGTGAGTTGTCCCTAATCTATGTTTGTGTGTGCCCTACCATTTTAGGGATTCCGTCGTATTATGGCCTTTTCTCACTTTGTCTGGTCCATTGCAAGGTGTTAGGTGTCAGTCGTATTCAGGGCCGTTGCGTCGGCGGGCATTTTGCTGGGTCTCAGTGTCCCGTGACCTAATATGCCTCCTTGTCGTAGCTCTATTGCCCCTCTTTTCTGGCTAGGTTGTAGTCTCTGTCCTGCCCGATCTCTGTTTCTTTGTCTTTAACCCTTCAGGATCTGCATCTCGAGTGGTCTGTGTCGGATCTGGTGTGTATTTTCTGTGTATGACGGTTAGGGAGAGATTAGAAGAAAGCGAGTGTGTGAGTGTATCCAGGGGGGCTGGGGTTTAGTAGAGGGGGTGAAAATTTACGTTTGTTTGTTTGCAGCCCACATAAACTTAAATAAATATTACCAATCCCTGACTCCTCCCAGAAAAGCTGAACATTTAGGTACAATTTACTGCATCGTACCCAATTCTGAACTCTGCCAGATGTGGTGACCGGAATTCAGTACTGTTTACTTACAGAGTTTGTTTAGAAACAACGATTCCATGATCTCTGATTGGTTAGAACTCAGCAATATGTCAGCTGTGGTGTAACAATACAAGTCAAAACCATCTATAGATAATATGTCAACTGTCATTTTTAGCAGACAAAGATAAAGACTACTACCTGACAATATAGTCTATTTATATGTAAACAAAGGGAAATCAACCATTAAATCATTACTACTTTTATATATAATGCCAACATTTTCCACAGCAACGAACAATTTATAAGGTTGAACTAAAATAGTACAAAATATAATTTAAAAATATTGGTATACTGTAACAATGATTGTGAGCTTAAAATATAACATGTGTAGCACAATTTGTAGATTGAGATGGCCCATGAGTTTACAATCTAAAATAAATATTGGAAAATGAGGCACAATGTACCAGATAGGAAGTACCATCAGTAAGATATTAAAGGCAGGAAGATATTATACGTGGACACAATTAACAGTCACCAACTGTCAAATAGTCCTCATGGTAGAATATCACTAAGATGTTATAGATACAGTCACTGTCTGCCAGTCGTTATGATGCACTATTACATAGTTACATAGCTAAAGAGACTTGCGTCCATCAAGTTCAGCCTTCCTCACATATGTTTTTTCTGTTGATCCAAAAGAAGGCAAAAAACCTAGTCTGAAGCGCTTCCAATTTTGCGACAAACTAGGAAAAAATTCCTTCGCCACCCGAAAATAGCAGTCAGGTGTCTCCTTGGATCAAGCAGCTATTACCCCACTAATTAGAAATGATATCCCTGTATGTTATGTTTTTGCAAGTATTTATCCAATTGCAGTTTAACCCCTTCCCGACCCAGGACGGTTCAGGACCGTCATCGGCATTTTCCCATTGCCGACCGATGACGGTCCTGAACCGTCCTAACGGTCAGAGGTACTTACCTGATCGCCGTCGTTCCCCCGGCGGCGATCAGCGTGGCTCCGGTTGTGGGGAGACTGCCTGCAGCCCAGACAGTCTCCCCACACTGAATTAGGACCCCTGTGGCCATGTGATCGCTTAACACAGCGATCACATGGTCACAATAGGTGTCCATGTGTCTGCCTGCAGGGGGACTGCCTGTGCTGACAGGCAGTCTCCCTGCTAGTGTAAAATCATTTAAAAAAATAAAGTTAGTGTTAATTAAAAAAAAATAATAATAATTATATGTGTATATATGATATATAGACATATATTATATGTATATAATATGTCTATATATCATATATATATATAATGCCATACTAAGTGTATTTTTATATTAATATGTACTTATATTAATATAAAAATACACTTATAATTAAATTACACACGTATATATATAATATATATAATAACTATATATATTGTATATATATATTATAAAATATAAATAATAAGTAATTTAAATTAAATAATTTTTTTTTAAAATAATAATAAAAAAATGTAAAAAAATTATATAGCTATATGAAATTTTATTCTAAGTGTATTTTAAAATGAATATATATATATTTATATCAAAATACACTTAGAATGAATTTGTATATATATCTATGTATATAAAAATAAATAAAAATAATAAGAAATATACATATGTCCATATACAAAATTACATAAATAATTATATAAATATACACGTAGACTTCAAATATATAAATATGCATATGTATTTAAATTCTACGTGCGTATTTATGTAATATTTTTACATAATTAAGTAATTTTATTGATTGCAATTTGAGGGACCTGCCTGCCAACCCAGGCCGAAAGTCCAGAGAATTTAATTTGCTAGCACTGTATTTTACCCTGTAACGTTCTACTGACACCCTAAAACCTGTACATGGGGGTACTGTTTTCGGAGACTTCGCTGAACACAAATATTAGTGATTCAAAAGCAGTAAAACATATCACAGCGATGATATTGTCAGTGAAAGTTACTTTTTGCATTTTTCACACACAAACAGCACTTTTACTGATGATATAATTGTTGTGATACGTTTTCCAGTTTTTAAACATTTTTGAAAGTTACAAGGTCAAATATATGGGTCAAATATTTTTACATTGAAAATGGCCAGGTTGGTTACGTTGCCTTTGAGAGCGTATGGTAGCCCAGGAATGAGAATTACCCCCATGATGGCATACCATTTGCAAAAGACAACCCAAGGTATTGCAAATGGGGTATGTCCAGTCTTTTTTAGTAACCACTTGGTCACAAACACTGGCCAAAATTAGCGTTCAATTTAGTTTTTTTACTTTTTTCACACACACAAACAAATATGAATGCTTACTTTGGCCAGTGCTTTCGACTAAGTGGCTACTAAAAAAGACTGGACATACCCCATATTGAATACCCTGGGTTGTCTACTTTAAAAAAAATATGTACATGTGGGGTGTTATTCAGAGATTTATGACAGATAATAGTGTTACAATGTCACTATTGATAAATTTTAAAATGTATGTTTTGAAACCGCAATATCCTACTTGTACCTATAGCCCTATAACATGCAAAAAAAAGCAAAAAAGCACGTAAACACTAGGTATTTTAAACTCAGGACAAAATTTTGAATCTATTTAGCAGTTTTTTTCATTCGCTTTTGTAGATGAGTAAAAGATTTTTCAAGTAAAAGTCAAAAAACATGTATTTTTTTCAATTTTTCATCAGATTTTTGTATTTTTTAAAATTAAAATACATGAGATTATATAAATAATGGTATGTAAAGAAAGCCCCTTTTGTCCTGAAAAAAACAATATATAATTTGTATGGGAACAGTAAATGAGAAAGCTGAAAATTACAGCCAAACACAAACACCACAAAAGTGTAAAAATATGCCTGGTCGCAAATGTACAACATCGCAAAAACAGTCCAGTCCTTAAGGGGTTAAACATCTGTAATGGCTCTGACAAAACCAACTCTTCAGGCAGAGAATTCCATATCCTTATTGTTCTTAGTAAAATATTAAATATAAAAATTACTGTTAGTCACACTCTGCATGTCTTAAATTAGGCTTTGAAAAGTCCTCTATAGGCACAGAAACACAATAAATCATATTTCCACGTGTATTCCAGATTTTCCACCTTGACATGCAAATAAGCACAGACAGGAATTGTCTTACAGACTTCACTCTACAATTCCATACACCCAAACAATGGCGCCCGTAGATAGTGGAGCAGGCTATTGATGGTCTGCCTTAAGAACTGGCATGTCATTCATGCCATGATGCCTGTCAGTCATCCAGGCAAAACTCCTGAGGGCAGGAAATGTTTCAGTGCTCTCTGCAGCATCGCAGTGCCTGTAGTATGGCATGAGCGAGTATAATGATTCATTGAGATGAAATGGTCTGGGTGCTTTGTGTCCCTTTAAGATGTTAAAGCAGGTATCAGTATCAGTATCAGTATGTGCATATATACAATGTAGATGAGCATTCGTGTATCCCCAGCCTACTACCATGTCTTTTATAGAGAGCCAAGCAGATTGCTGAGACACTGCTGGTATACTCTAAATGAAAAGGAAAGAAACATATCTGACCATTTTTCTAAACAAATCTAGAAATACAATTTTTGTAATTTCCTAAATAAACTGTGCAAATAAAATGCATCAATTTACTAAATAAAACCATGTAATGTTGGCTCTGCTGTTTATTAGATGATTACATGTGCATTTTGTGAAAGTGTACTGTACATGACTTGGCAGTATGTGACGTATAAAGAGTGAGAACACATGGTGCATTGGTTGTCATAGTGACTGCTCCTTATACAGCTCATCACTCCTTGTAACCAAGGGAACCAGAGCTTCCGGTAACAGCTTCCTGAAACCATGGAGACGCCAGCTTCCCAAATTAAACATGGCGGATAAAGCGTCAGTATCCCCTGGCAACGGGAGCTTGTGAGTGACCGCCTGTCATGGAGGGCAGCGACGATCTCTCCTCGCATTACTCGGTGTTTGAGGGCTCCTCCGAGCAGGACGTGATGTCCTGTAAGATATTCTGGAACTCGGTGAGCTTGCAGCCGCCGCTGGAGTCCAGGCTGGTGACGGGAGACATGGACCAGCGACTGAGGGCGGCCGCCAGCCCCCGACTGCGTGAGTAACACGGGCTGCCAGGCTATGGGGCGTGGTCAGAGAACCCGTAATCTGCATGTCCCCGCCTCCCCCGACTGCGTGAGTAACACGGGCTGCCAGGCTAGGGGGCGTGGTCAGAGAACCCGTAATCTGCATGTCCCCGCCCCCCGACTGCGTGACTAACACGGGCTGCCAGGCTAGAGGGCGTGGTCAAAGTACCCGTAATCTGCATGTCCCCGCCCCCCGACTGCGTGAGTAACACGGGCTGCCAGGCTAGGGGGTGTGGTCAGAGTACCCGTAATCTGCATGTCCCCGCCTCCCGACTGCGTGAGTAACACGGGCTGCCAGGCTAGGGGCGTGGTCAGAGTACCAATAGCTCCACCCACTCTGACATGTAATCTGAATGTCCCCGCCCATCTCTCTCTCTCTCTCTCTCTCTCTCTCTCTCTCTCTCTCTCTCTCTCTCTCTCTCTCTCTCTCTCTCTCTCTCTCTCTCTCTCTCTCTCTCTCTCTCTCTCTCTCTCTCTCTCTCTCATAATATCAGATAACAGGGTAACACGTGGGGCTGGTGTGCACATTGTGCTGATACATTCTATGTGTTAGGAGTAGTGAAGCATCATGGGAGATGTAGTTTTGCACATCCCTGATTTAGATTAGTTTAGCTTTCTAGTCTGCCAACACCATAAATCATTGTCTGTAGTGATTCACATGGACTGTCTCCACAAACACCAGAGTGTGTGTATTGTGTTATAGAGAGAGAGAGAGAGTGTGTATTGTGTTATAGAGAGAGAGAGAGAGAGAGTGTGTGTATTGTGTTATAGAGAGAGAGAGAGAGAGTGTGTGTATTGTGTTATAGAGAGAGAGAGTGTGTGTATTGTGTTATAGAGAGAGAGAGAGTGTGTATTGTGTTATATAGAGAGAGAGTGTGTGTATTGTGTTACAGAGTGTGTGTGTGTATTGTGTTATAGAGAGAGAGAGAGTGTGTATTGTGTTATAGAGAGAGAGAGAGAGAGTGTGTGTATTGTGTTATAGAGAGAGAGAGAGAGAGTGTGTGTATTGTGTTATAGAGAGAGAGAGTGTGTGTATTGTGTTATATATAGAGAGAGAGTGTGTGTATTGTGTTACAGAGAGAGTGTGTGTATTGTGTTATAGAGAGAGTGTGTGTATTGTGTTATAGAGAGAGATAGTGTGTGTATTGTGTTATAGAGAGAGAGTGTGTATTGTGTTATAGAGAGAGAGAGAGTGTGTGTATTGTGTTATATAGAGAGAGAGTGTGTATTGTGTTATAGAGAGAGAGAGTGTGTATTGTGTTATAGAGAGAGAGAGAGTGTGTGTATTGTGTTATAGAGAGAGAGAGTGTGTATTCTGTTATATAGAGAGAGAGTGTGTGTATTGTGTTATAGAGAGAGAGAGAGTGTGTATTGTGTTATAGAGAGAGAGAGAGTGTGTATTCTGTTATATAGAGAGAGAGTGTGTGTATTGTGTTACAGAGAGAGAGTGTGTATTGTGTTATAGAGAGAGTGTGTGTATTGTGTTATAGAGAGAGAGAGTGTGTGTATTGTGTTATAGAGAGAGAGAGAGAGTGTGTGTATTGTGTTATAGAGAGAGAGAGTGTGTATTGTGTTATAGAGAGAGAGAGAGTGTGTATTGTGTTATATATAGAGAGAGTGTGTGTATTGTGTTACAAGAGAGAGAGTGTATTGTGTTATAGAGAGAAAGAGAGAGAGAGTGTGTGTGTGTGTGTATTGTGTTAGAGAGAGAGAGAGAGAGTGTGTGTATTGTGTTATATAGATTGTTAGCAATGGATGGACTAAGATTTACTTGCAGAGGTTTGTTTCCATAGAAACCATCATGGCTAAGTGGAGTGAATGGCTGGTTCAGAGTCAACACGTCACATATGGCACCTCGTTATATATTCTCACCGCTGACCCAAGTCTGGCGGGAAAGCACAGATTATTATTAACCTGTCTCCTCCTATGGTAATACCACGGGAAAGGGAGCACTACATTACTAAAGGATTATACCAAGAACCATGACCACTTCAGTGATTGGAATTTGTCATGGTGTCTGGAGGCTGCACATCCGATGAGCTATCCCTTTAGCTGCTGAATGTGTAACTCCACCTCTAGCTGCGTCATTGGATTGTCATCATTCAGGACAGAACTAGAGTACCAGGCTGGCTAATGTCAATTCTGTGCAACTTTCCCTGCACAACATGTCAGCCATTATCAGCCACCGATAGGAGCATTTTCAAGCGAGAAGATGTAGCCAATAGAGGGTGAAAAAGGAGGAGCAGAAAAAAAATATAAATTTAGTAGGGAAGCCATCTTCCGTGACTGATATTTTCATCAGATAGCGGGACAGGCTAATTCTGCCCTTACAGTAGCTCCCCATTGAAAGGGAGTGAGAAGCATCTGTAATTTTCTCACTCTGTCTTATGAATCAATCGCGTTAGCAGGTCCAGGTCCAAGGTTTCCTGTTTGATACATCTCACTGCAACAGAAGTATCTGGGTAGAGCTAACCAGCTCCAGATTCCAGACTTTGGGGGTAAACTGTTTAATAACCTGGGGCTTCCTCAAACCATTACAAATGCATTCTAGAGAAATGGATATGGTACCCGGAGAGTTTTTTTTTTTTTTTTTTTTTTAAGGGGTTAATGAAACTGTTGTGTGCACATCAAAAATATAGCAAACACAGGCTTCTTGTTCGTATAGTATCGATTGCCATTCTGATGTTGTGCAGTCATATACAGCAACAGTTTGCAGCTCATACTGAAATGTGCTTACCCAGTGCACTGCCTGGTTTAATGCACTAAACCATGTGTTCTGGATTTCTCCAGCCCTGGCTGGGCTATTAATCCATTATATGCTAAATTAAAAATGCCCAGAGCTCACAAAATAATGGTTAGGCTCAAAAAGCCTTGTCAGGAATACACGATTTAAAAAAATCAATGTAAATCAGCTTTTGAGAATTGATCTCATATAATTAATTTCTTTAGCATGCCATCTACAAATGTGCACTAAAACAACATTACCACACTCTTTACTTTTAGGAATTAATTTCCTCACTCATTTGTTAAACGCTAAACACAAATTGCCTTTATAGAACTCGGCTTTGCAAAGCAGAACAAAAGATACAATTCTTACTTTAAATTATTGGTCTTAATTGCCTACTATAATCATTGTACTTAATAATATTTGACTTGTTGACTTTAGAAAAAATAGTTAGATGTTGATACTATTGGAAATCTTCCAAGTGTTGATTCATCCGTATTGTCTGTTTTTTTTGGTTGTTTTTTTAAAACATTTATTTAGTTATTATTTATTGATTTATTTAAATAAAGGAACACTGCAGTTATTGAGCCAAGAGTACCCTGGCACTCTCCTATAGTAGGTAGCAAAACTTGTTTAAGAACCGTTAAAAACTTACCTGAGGGCCACTGGGCATGTGAATTGGTGACAGCATCCATCTTTACTTAACTAAACCCTGCTGTTCAAGGCTGGTTCATGGTTGACAATGTTCTTAAAGGGACACTATAGTCTCCTGAACAACTTTAGCTTAATTAAGCCGTTTTGGTGTATAGAACATGCCCCTGCAGCCTCACTGCTCAATCCTCTTCTATTTAGGAGTTAAATGCCTTTGTTTATGAACCCTAGTCACACCTCCCTGCATGTGACTTGCACAGCCTTCCATAAACACTTCCTGTAAAGAGAGCCCTATTTAGGCTTTCTTTATTGCAAGTTCTGTTTAATTTAGATTTTCTTATCCCCTGCTATGTTAATAATCCTGTTTGTGATTAAAGTTCAATTTAGAGATTCAGATCCAATTATTTAAGGTAAATTACATCTGTTTGATGTGATTTAACTCCTAAATGACAGTGAATAGAGCAGTGAAATTGCAGGGGAATGATCTATACACTAAAACTGCTTTATTTAGCTAAAGTAATTTAGGTGACTATAGTGTTCCTTTAAATGGTACAACTGCTTATTGTTGGAGTTTGCCAGGGTGCAGGCATGGCAGTACACCACTCATGTGGCCCTGAAGATGTTCATGAAGGAAACTATGGAGGAGTGAGAACTTCAGGTAAGTATATCTTCTTCCCCAAATTCCCCTGTGAAGCCACTAGGCAACTATTTGCAAAAACTGCAAAGACACCTCAACTGACAGTCACTTGAACCCAACTTGTAGCTTTTATCATAGAAAGACATGATGCATCTATAATTTTTGATGGCACCTCAATTATTCTGGAGCTAGGAGAGATTATATCTATATGTATTAATACAAAAATTGCACAAAGAAGTAGGCACCAAAAGATAGCTAAGTTCTTACAGATTAGAAAAATGTTTTTATTTGGGGGTTGTTAGTGATACAGACTCCATTAAAAATAACCATTTTGAGTATTTTAAATGTTTTGTTGCAATAATCAATATAAAAGTTCATTTCTGTTTTGGTCTCTAGAGAAGAATTATGCACACGAGCTTCCCATTGAAGATATCCGTAAGTATTACCCTTTTTCTTTTCTTTTTTTTTACTTTTCTCATCTTTGATTTTTGGCAAAGGGTGCTAAATCCAGATTCCTTCTATTTGAATGTCAGATCTGCATCTTGGTATTGTCACAGACAATTTTGACACTATATTGACCAATGTTTTGGCAAGACTTTGAGAATGAACCAGATATTGCATTTTCAGACAAGTATCCACAATGATCACTCATAGTCAACATTTTATCAAATGCTCACTGAAACAAAAAAAATATTATATCTGAATTCTACACTCTGCAAACTTAGTGAACCCTTCCATGATGTTAATTACCACTGTGATGAAACTCCTATACTCCAATTGAATACCTTTCCATCTTCCTCACTACTATCAGGGGACTCTGGAACACTACAGATTCAGTCGCCAAAGCTTGACTGGAGTCTTTGAGGACCTCATTGGATATGGCTTCTGTGAATATAGCTCTGGAGACCCTCTCTCCTGATAAGTAGTGATTATAGCTTCACCACAGCTTTTCCCTTACACATTAGACGTGTCTGAATGTAGGGGATAGAATAATCTTTATTCCACAGAACTATTTATGCACAGCATGCTCTTTCATTTAAAGCAATGTACAATACAGTTGTCCCTTCCTGGAGCCACTTTGTCTGGGAACTTAATTACATTATCCCCAGCTAACACAAGTCGCTCCCTTCTGTGTCCTTAAAGTCCTAGAGGCACAACATACAAGAAGTCCACCAGTACCGCTTTCTCTGTAACGTACCGCCACACAATATATATTCTTGGAAAGCTCCTCACCACATGCCCTCGCTGTCCAAATATCGCCCTGATCAGAGAAGCCGCACCAGAGTAGTAGTAGTGTTTAAAATTTTACTAGGTCGTGGATACTTTTTGAACCGACGAGAAGTTCCAGGCATACGGCGGTTTAGTCCTAGTTTCACAGAAAGGGTTCCCAGACCTCTGGGGAAGAAAGCACTCTCAAGCCCAAGGTATCCTCTCATCCCTCCCACCCTCCCTTCCAATACCCGCTTAAAGATCAATCAGACCTCGACACAGTCCCAATCCAGTGAACAGCTACTGAGTGTTTCATGGTATCTCCTGGGAAGGCGCTCAATGTATAAAATGAGTCCAGGTGATCCCCAGATGTACTAGAGTCCGGCTGGGAGGCGCAGTAAGCATCCAGGGCCCCAATATTCCTCTGCACAGTGACAGGGGCTCTTGGGGCCAGGCCCATAGTCTGTGGTCAGGAGGCTGGCCTTTAAACCTCTCCAAAAGTCTTTGGCACGGAAGCTTCCATCACTGCCACCATCGTCAATGTTGAATTTTTTTTTCATTTATTTACCTTGATGTCACTCTTGTGATTTAACTTGCTATAAAATCCACGGCAATTGTCGGTGACTACTAAACCTTCACGTTGCACATGAAAAAGAGAAGAGAAAGGACCATGCATTGGTTTTTCGGCTAGAGGGCAACCCCTCTGGTCTTTTCACTTAACAAGATTCTCCAGAATCTCCACTGATGTCTGTAAGGGCTTTGGGGAACTCAAGGATGCTGTAGCAGATTGCCCTTATGTTATACCAAAAATACAGCCTATTTTGAACAAATATCCAGAGATTTGCTGTTGGATTTTTTTTTTTTTTGAACACCCTAGTTCAGGCATAGGAAACCTTCGGCACTCCAGATGTTTTGGACTACACCTTCCATGATGCTTTGCCAGCATTACAGGTGTAAGAGCATTATGGGGGATGTAGTACACAACATCTGGAGTGCCGAAGGTTGCCTATCCCTGCCCTAGTTAATAATTGTCGACATTTATTAACTTTAGAAGGAGGTTGTTCTGATAACATTTATTTTCTACTATCATTGAATTCTTACAGATTATATCACTTAAACCTATACAAAATTTTATTTTGCAGAGACTGAACAACTCCTATATAAAGCCCAAAAAGAAGAATATCTGGAGCAAAAGGCTATTTATCTAGAAAGGGTAACATATTATATTACATTCTGTCTTACTTTTACATTACACGTCATATAATTTTTTTGCTTTTGTTTTTAAAAAAAAATAGATTCTTTTTTATATATTGTGATATTGCCTTGTCATATTGTCCTTTGTCCAAATAACTTGATTCACTACATGTTTCCCTCTATACATTTTGCCCATTTCATATCCACATTGTATGGTTCTACCCAACTTTGCAGCCACCATCTGTAACTCCAACTATCTCTGTGGCTGTTTCTGGACATCCACCCCACCTTATTCCCTGTTCGTTGTGTGCAGTGCTAAGGAAAGTATTGCAAGAACAATTTTTTTCAGTTTCTGGAAACACACACATATATATATATATATATATATATATATATATATATATATATATATATATATATATATATATATATATATATATATATATATATATAAATAATTTATTTTTTATATACTATGTGAATTAACAGAACATTAAATATTTGAAAGAACCAGCCAGCATGGCTTGTTGTTCAGTTTTCCTTTCTGTACAAAAAAAATCACTTTTCTGTTGCCACCAGCTGGTTAAAAGCTTTAATTATGTACAAAAAATATTTCACATGTTGAAAGATCTAATGGCCTGATTCATGTTATAATATATGTGGGGTCTAAGCTTTAATTACTAAATATACCCTACTTGTCTTCATGTGACTCTATAACATGGATGTGCTCTCATTATACGATGAAAAGGGATATTACTGAGGTAACGAAGCTCAGAGGAATATCAATAAGTCAGTAGTTTAACCGACTAGTTAGACAATCATATAAATACAGCTACCATGGCTGTCTTCCTGACAGCCACTAGAGACGCTTCTTCAGGGCCGATCACAGGCGCCTGGGTGCAGAATTTCTTTTTTTGGCACCCCCAGGTGGGTGTGGTCATCTTTCTAACCCCTCCCCTTTGCAACGACTTCACCTCTCCATCTAGACACACACTCACTGACAGTCACACACTCTCACTGAGAGACAAACACTGACAGAAACATACTCCGACAGAAACATTGACACACACTCTCAATGACAGATACACAATGTCACTGATTTGAAACATTCGCTAACAGACACAAATGCTGACAGACACATAGTGGTACACAAAACAAGGAAGTCCAGCATTCAGCGTTTTAAATCACAGCATACATAATTACATAATTACACACACACTGCCCCATGCATACCTAGACAGTCACACACAATACAACACACACACATTCACACTGTCATATGGACACTGTATCAGTCTCTCTCTCTCTCTCTCTCTCTCTCTCTCTCTCTCTCTCTCTCTCTCTCACAGTCCTTGCTGTCATGAACACTGGAAGGAGGAAAGAAGGCCATGGTCCCTAGTGTCTAGTGGGAGGCAGGTATTCCTTCCTGCTTACCCTCTGATTTAGACTTGGTGATGCCCTCTTAAACAATTATCTAAATAAACTCATTTGTATAAAAACAATGTTTAATGCAAAATTCTATGTAAAATAGTTTTCCTTATTTGAGATTGCTGTATATGTACAGTGATGTATGCACCCCACAAATTAATACACATACATATAAATCCACAGATCATATCTCATACATACTTAGACATGTGCACACTCACATACAGACACACACTGTCATATACAAAGACACATACCAATATACACAGTCACATATACACACAGACACACACTGTCACATACAGAGACACATAACAACATACATACATACCTACCAGGTTATTTACAAAAATGAGAATTGTCAGGAATTCATAGTGGATTTCAAAGTGGATGACAGAATAGTCAAACTGGAAGCATTGTATTCCTGACAATTATAACCTTGTCAGACATGAATTAACACACATCATCATGGAGACAGACACACCAAAAAACAGTCACAGACATACACGCATTAACACAATTACAAACATTCATAAAAGAAAACCACAGAGACACATACATTAAAAGACACACGAAGTCCCATACATAGACACACAACACACTCAGTCACATAGACATAGGCTTATGGATAGCAGGTTTGTTGGTAGGTTAATTAAATTGGTGTTCAGGTGTGTTTTGTGACATGGTAGGTATTTCTGGTATAACACCACCTACACTCTGCACCTCCTTTGCCAGGTACCTACTGGGGGGGTTTCTAGGGTTGGGAGGTTTTCATGGCTGCTATCTAAGTCATCTCCTGAGTCCTACCGTGTTCCAAGCTGTGACACTCTTCGCCGCAGCACCCCCCTCATTCTAGTGCTTGGTCACAAATTCCCACTCAAATTACCCTGGTGGTCCAGTGGTATCCTATATCCGTTCCCTGGCAGTCCGGTGGTGAATAGCAGGAAGCGCACGTCCTGTTGTTTCAGATCATAATACCCACTCCTTCGCTGCTCCGGCTTTTTTTGAGAATCTCTGAGCCTGTTCTCTGACTAACTAACTGAGCGCCGGAACCACGAGGGAGAGGATATGATTTAAATGCACCTACTGCCGGTGCGCACCAGTGGACCAGCAGGGAATTGTTTAAATGTAATATGCTGTCCCCAACTTGCAAGTTGTGTTGGCTGCCAGGCACCTCTGTCGTCATGGCGCAATGTGTGACCGCACAGCTGTCACACCTCAACAGCTGGTCCTGCTGTCAGACTGTCAGGGTACCTGTTGGTGATGTATCCAGGGAGGACATCCTCTCTGCTTAGGGGCTCCCTTCCCCTAGCATTTCGGCATATTCCGTCCGTTTTCGCGCCGGCCGCGCTAGCTCCTCCCCCTTTATGACGCGACGGCTAGCGTCGACGTCATGACGTCGGCATTTGCATAAAGTGCCGGGAACCGCTATTCCGGACCTTTTGGGGGCGTGGTCTCTATTTAGGTTACAGGGTATTTAAAGGAAACCTTTACTACTGCTCATTGCCCTGTCGTGGTTCTAGCTTGCTAGTCACTCAGCGCGTTCTTTATCTTGTGTTTCCGGTTTTGACCCTTGCTTGTCTTTTGTCCTGTTGTCCTCTCCTCTCCTTTGACTCGGCTTGTATCTCGCTTACCTGTCCTCCGGCTCCCTCGACCTCGGCTTACCTTTTGACTATTCTTGCTTTGTCCTTACGTTAGTCCGGCCATTCTAAGGTCCGGTATACGTACCTCCTTCTGTGCGCACTCTGCGTATTGGATCCCTGTCAGTTTCCTGACACAGACACACACAAACCCCGACAGACACACACACTCACTGACAGACCACCACTTACTTGACAGACACACTCGCTGACATACACTCAGTCACACTGACAGACACACTTAATGACAGACACACACACTCACTGACAGATACATTTACTGACAAACACACTCACTGACAGACACACTCGATGACACACACACACAAACACTGACAGACCCATACTCACACACACTGACAGTCAAACTGACAGAAACATTTACTGACAGGTACACACTTACTGGCTGACAGACACATACACTCACACACACTGACAGACACACACACTCACTGACAGATACATTTACTGACAAAAACACACACTTTCTAACTGACAGACATACACACACTCACTGACAGACACACACTTACAGACACACTCACAAACACTTACTGATAGACAAATACACACTTACACAGTCTTGCGCACACACTCACAAATTAATTGTATTGTTTGTTGCTCCTACCTTTAGGAGTCTTCTGGGTCCTTTCCCATTGATCTTCCTGCTTCTCTCTCCTCCCTCGCACTGTTTAGTGATGCTGGGTCGGAATTACGTCATATTCCATCTTCCGGCATCACCACAAAGAGAGCAGGAAGATCATCAGCACAGGCAGTGCTCCCTCGCCGCCGCCTGCCTCCTTCCTCACCTGGCCGGTATATTGCTGCAGAGTAGGCACCTGCCATCTGGGATAAGCAGGTGTCTACTCTGCCTTGCTAGATAACCGCCGTTCCAGGGGTGCCCTTAGGTGGCCAGCTGGCCACCTGTTGGCCTCCCCTTGACAGGCCATCGGTCTGCTCTGCGAGGCGCCCCCCATCTCCTGGCACCAGGGCGCAGTGCACCCCATACACCCGCTCACAATCGGCCCTGTGCTTCTTTCTCCAGTAAGGAGTGAAACATAGTCTTGCAATCTAATGCTGCTGATTGTAGCATTTCATTGGAGGAGCGCAGTGTTTTGCTGCATATGTGTTCTCCAATCCAGTGCTTTTCTATGACAAGTATTGGATTGGGCAATATCATGATATATGTCGGCTTGGATGCTGACATAGACCTAGATGGAGCAGGAGGCTGTAGCGGAGGAGTTTTGGCTCTGAAAACAAAATTAGTTTGCTTTATTTAACTTTTACTACGCAAAGGGGATGGACAGTGATAACGTCTCTATAAGGGAAGCTATAGTCCAGAAATAGTGATGTCCCGAACGGTTCGCAAACGGTTGAGTAAACTTTGACCCTGTACCTCACAGTCAGCAGACACATTCCAGCCAATCAGCAGCAGACCCTCCCTCCCAGACCCTCCCACCTCCTGGACAGCTCACTAAGAATGCAGCTTCACAATGAATGTAAAATGGATGCTGTCCAGGAGGTGGGAGGGTCTGGGAGGGAGGGTCTGCTGCTGTTTGGCTGGAATGTGTCTGCTGACTGTGAGGTACAGGGTCAAAGTTTACTCAATGATCCGTTCGTGGCGAACCGTTCAGGACATCACTATCCAGAAGTAATGATTGTTATTTTCGGGACTATAGGTTCCCTTTTAATACTAGACTGTTAAAAAATTGGTTTGGAGCATTTTGTCATTTGATTCGGGCAAACCACTCCAAACTAATTTTTGCACAAGTCTAATTCATGCTCTCAGAGTGTGGTCTTATGCCTGCGTGTTATGTTTATCTTGAGGAGGTTCCCTCAGTGTTTTTAGTCTCCTTTTGCCCCATCTAAAATCATTGAGTGACTGAGGACCATTTGACTCCTTTATATAAATATTGCTCCTACTCAATCTATATCAGTAGAGTACCAAATGCAACATTATGAGCATGTTGGCGGAGAGCAGAAACTATTTTGGCTTTCCCATTGTTTTTTCAAAAAGTAATTTGTACTTCTGCGCAACCATTGCATGTTGTTTGCAGCTGAATATGCACCATTTTTTATTTATTTGTCACAGAAAATATTTGAAGGGATACTTTAAGCACCAAAAGCTTAATGAAGCAGTTTTGGTGTATAGACCATGCCCCTGTAGTTTCACTGCTCAATTCTTTGCCATTTAGGAGTTAAATCACTTTTGTTTCTGTTTATATCTGTTTGTATCTCCTGCTCTGTTAACCCCTTAAGGACACAACGGAAATATTCCGTCATGATTCACTTTTATTCCAGAAGTTGTGTCCTTAAGGGGTTAATGGAAGTTTAATCGCACACGAGGTTCCTGTAGCATACTAACAGAGCAGGAGATCTGAAATTCTGAATTAAACAGACTGTACAAAAATACATTTAAAACTAGATCCCTCTTTAGAGGAAATATGTAGGGATCATAATGTATGCACAAAAACTGCTTTATTAAGCTAAAGTTGTTTTGGTGCTTATAATCTCCTTTAAATTGATATAATCTTCTGACAATTAATAGCACTATTGGCTAGTAGGAGGAAGTGAAGATGTTTGGTGAAACCATCCAAGACTGAGAGCTGTTTTGCTATAAAGCTGTACAATCATTTGTTGCATGTTAATTTGTGAGTATTTAATGTACGTCACTTCATAGAATACTAAAATGCTGTGGAAATCTTGCAGATTTCATATTTAATATTCAATGTTCAATTTCTAATGCAAAAGATGACAAACTTAAACTAGTGGTATGAATCCACGTTCATTTCACTGCGACTGTGAAGCACCTAGTTCCTTGCAATAGTTGTGCTTTATGTGTACATACTGTTGGTAAATCATATGAGTTTAATAACTTGTGTGTCTCACTTAAAACGGATTTCTACTTTTCCATTTAAAACACGGAATCCAAAAGTTGCATTAATTCCATAGCATCCCAGGATCCCATGCATTACCTTGCAAACAAGTGTGCTTTATGGAATTCATTTTAGTTTATTATTATTGTAGCGGAGATCTAGTATTCCACAGGATATCTCCGCTCAGGATCCCAGTGAGGCTCAGGAACAAGTAATTATAAATCCATAAAGCAAGGTTTCCAGCAGGTAAAACAATATAGCAATATCCCAACAGCAATCCCAATAACTGGACGACACACAGCATCAGGAGCAGAACCAAACCTTTATTTTCACAGTGGCCTTATAAAGCATGCTCTCATGCAAGGGAGGGATTTTCATTAATTAATACAGTATCCAATCCTGTTCTAGTAACCTCCCACACATCTCCTCCCTCAGCCTGACTCATAATCCCCTTATACTGTACACAAATTCCCCCAGTTTCTGGATGTACCCCTAAACCTAGGGGTACCCCTTTAAATGGCACATCCCCTGGTAGCCCTGATCTGGGTGAGCAACATATCCAAAAATCACCCAGATCGGACCAGGGGTTCGGGAAATTTGTGGAGGTAATAAAAAGACCGACCGCGCTGGAGAAAACCGCCGAATTGGGTTCCATGCGATGGGGCCCTGCGGTCGGTCACAGTATAAGGGAACAAATTGCACGAAAGGCTAAGGCTACAGAGATCAGGTAGGGTTCGCATGAATCCCCTCGTTCGGTGGTTTATTTCTACCAAACGAGGGGCCGTTCGGTAGTTTGGAAGCGAACGTATCGTGCGTATGGAGGTCTCAGCGGTGTTTGCCTAGTCGAGTGTCCGATTCGGGTTCCAGACACTCGACGGCAAAACACCGCTGTTCAGGAGTTTTAAAATGGCCGCCGCCACGTGTTCGTTTCCCGAATGGCGGCCATCCCGAGAACAAAGGACCTACCGCACAGCTTGTCAATTACCCATTCGCAACATTATTGCAACGGGTAATTGAAGGTACACTTCACACAGGGGAGGTCTGACTGTTTGGTAGTTTCATTCCCTTAGTTGTTCGAATGATTTTACCGAACAATCAGACGAATACACGTTATTTAGATACATATAATCCTGCAATTTACACGAATACATTCACACATATGCAATTTCCAGGACAGCCCAGTGCCATCCACTACAATTATTATTATTATTATTATTATTATTATGTTTATATAGCGCCAACAAATTCCGTAGCGCCTTACAGTGGGTGGACTAACAAACATGTAATTGTAACCAGACAAGTTGGACACACAGAAAATGAGGGGTTGAGGGCCCTGCTCAATGTGCTTGCATGCTAGAGGGAGTGGGGTAAAGTGACACAAAAGGTAAGGGAAGTACTAGGGAAGTAGATTGGTAGAATAGTATTCAATGAAGACTTAGTGTGGGGTTTTGGAGCCATTAACAGTTTAATTGATATGCTTTTGTGAAAAAAGTGAGTTTTTCGTGTGAGTCTCCTAGTGGAGACTAGGTGAGCAACTAACGGAAAATGAAGGGAGTTCCACAAGAACGGTGCAGCCCTAGAGAAGTCTTGAAGGCGAGGTGGGAGTACGAACAGAAAATAGATGCAGGTCTTCGGCAGAGCGTAGGGGCTGTGACGGGACATATTTGTGTATTAGAGAGGATAGATAGGCAGGAGTAGCATTATGTAGAGATTTGAAAAGCAAGAACCAAAAGTTTATATTGAGCCATATAACTTACAGGAAGCCAATGCAGGGACTGACAGAGGGATGAGGCGTGGGAGGTACGGGTGGACAGGAAGATGAGCCTCGCCGCCGCATTCATTATAGACTGCAGTGGAGCAAGTTGGAAACATGCAAGACCACTGAGAAGCGGATTGCAGTAGTCAAGGCGAGAGAGGATAGTGGCATGGACCAGCACCTTAGCCGCATCTGGCGTTAAGTAGGGGCGGATGCGCACAATGTTTTTAATATAGAAGCGGCAGGATTTAGTGATCGACTGGACATGAGGGGTGAAGGAGAGGACGGAGTCAAAGGCAGCGAGCCTGCATGGTGGAGCTGATGGTAGCACCATTAACGTGGAGGGAGAAATGGGGGTAGCAACACTTGAGGGAGTAAAGACCAGAAGTTCTGTTTTGGACAAGTTGAGCTTAAAGGGATTCTATATTGACAGGAAAATGCAGCCACTAGAGGCTGGATTAACCCTGCAATGTTAACATAGAAGTTTCTCTGAAACTGCTATGTTTTAAGCTGCAGGGTTAAAACTAGGGGACCTGTCACTCAGACCATTTAATTGAAGTGGTTTGGGTGCCTATAGTGGTCCTTTAAGGAAGTGGGCAGCCATCCAGTTTGAAATAGCAGAGAGACAGTCAGAGACACTAGTCAAGTGGGGCTGGGAGAGATCAGAGGAGGACAGATAGATTTGCGTGTCATCCGCATAGAAGTGATACTGGAAGCCAAAGGAGCTGATGAGTTTACCAAGGGAGGCAGTGTAGATCGAGAACAGTAGGGGATCAAGGACTGAACCTTGGGGGACACCAACAGAGAGAGGTTGGAAGGAAGAGGCAGAGCTGAGAAAGAGACACTAAAATAGCTCTGGGTTAGGTAGAAGGAGCATCAGGAGAGACCAATATCTCGTAGACCGAGATTGCGGAGGATGAAAAGAAGCTGTTTATGATCAACAGTATCAAAAGCAGCGGAAAGTTCAAAGAGAATTAGGATAGAGTAGTGACCGTGAGGTTTTCAGCGAGTAGATCATATGATACTTTGGTCAGAGCTGTTTCCACACAGTGCTGAACGCGGAAACCAGACTGAAGTGGGTCGAGCAGAGAATTGGACTCGAGGAAGTCTGTCACTATCTCATACACAAGTAGTCTTTCAAGGATCTTGGACGCAAAAGGCAGTAGCGAGATAGAGTAATAGTTGGACGGGGAGTTAGGGTCAAGGTTGGGCTTTTTTAGAATCCTGGTTACAGTTGCATATTTGAAGGGTAATGGAACTATGCCAGAGGAGAGGGAGGGATTGAGCAGTTTAGTGAGGCAAAGCAAGAGAAGGAGACAGAGTACGGATGAGATGTGAGGGAATAGGATCAAGGGAGCAGATGGTGGGGCTGGAGGACTGGAGCATATCAGAAACCTCTTCCGCTGTAGCGGGTGCGAATGAACATAGAACAGTAGAGGGAGTGAGGTTGGAGTAAATATTGTAAGGGGAAATAGAGAGATAAGAGATCTCTTCCCTGATTGCAGAGATCTTTTCAGTAAAGTAAGTTGCAAAGTTTGTGGTGGTTCAGTCTGTAGGAGGAGGAGGAGGAGGAGCATCTGGGTGAAGAAGAGTTAAAAGTGTGAAATAATCTTTTGGGTTGGAGGGAGAGTGTGGTTATGAGGGTATTGAAGTAATTTACTTTTGTAGAGGAAAGAGCCAAGCTGTAAGAGCACAGCATAAATGTATAGTGTAGAAAGTCAGATGTGGAGTGAGACTTTCTCCAGCAGCATTCAGCAGCTCTGGAGCCTTTTTGGAGGTATTGAGTCAGCTGGGTGTGCCAAGGTTGTAGTTGGGGACGCTTATTGCGTTTAAGTGTAGGAGGTGCCCTGATGTCTAGTTGAGAGGAGAGGGTGGAATTGTAGAAGGAGATTGCAGAGCTATGGCAGGTGATGTTTGGGGTAGGTAAAAGGAGAGTTTGGAGGTTAGTGAAGAAGTGCTCTAGGTTAAGACGGGTGGGGGGGGGGGACAGTAGACAATAGCAATCCTTAAAGGAGTGGGTCTAAATCGGCGGACAGTGTGAACTTCAAAGGAAGTAAAGGATAGGGCAGGGGCAAGGGAGATTGGTCGAAAGGTACATTGAGGGGAGAGAAGGATGCCTACACCACCTCCTTTACAGTTGGGTCTTGGAGTGTGGGAGAATTGTAGCCCACCAAAATATGAAGAGGCAGGAGTAGCACTATCAGAGGGGGAAAGCCAGGTCTCTGTGAGTGCTAGTAGTGTGAGTGAGTTTGAGATGAAAAGGCTGTGTATGGCTGTTGATTTCAGATCGCTGCAGACCAAGCAGGCGTTCCACAGTACACACTGAATGTTGGCAAATAAGGATGAAGGGCAGGGTATTGTGATGAGATTTGTGTGGTTTCTGGTTGTCTTAGTGTGTGCAGAGGTGAAGGGCCGTGGGTTGGGAGAGACATCACCAGCTGCTAAAACAAGGAGGAGAGATAGTGTAACGAATCACCTGGCACCCCGACTGGGTACCTCCGTTGAAGGATGCTCCTAGCGCTTCCTGATGTCTCCAAGCACTCCAGCCGACACCATAACCACCATAGACTCCTTCAGAGAGCATGACAGGAACACGCTCTTAAAAGAGCTTAGGAGTGATTATAGCAAGGGAATATGCAGTGCATAGCAATCCCTTGTAGCAGATTCCCCCAATAAGAGACAGGACTCCAAATTGAGGGTGAAGTAGAATTGAAGCTTTAATCGAACACTCTGCTTTTATGCACATTTTACACACATAGTACTGCTCACAGGGTTTTGCAAAACAACCAATCAATACGTACAATACACTCAGACACTCCCAGCAATTACACACAAAATCCTCCCCTCTGCCTGTAACATAATTACTGAACACAATGGGCTAACGTAATTATCACAGGCATGAAAATACGCAATTTTACACAATATTCATAACTTTAAAAGTATACTTCACATTCACATAATTACATTAACATTACATTTCAGAATCAGCATACTCCAAATACAAATATATGTCAAAATCATACAAATTGGTCTAGTGGTTCAAAAGTTAGTTGGAAATCCCTTTTTGACCAACTGCAAGCATGGCTTGGGTGTGGTAAGCCAATAATCTTCAGCATACAGAAAATATCTCCATACACAACAACAGTAAAAACACATACAAATACATAATTCCTATCCTACTAATCAGAACCCCCACATTCAAACTATCCCCAGATAGCTCGGATCTGAGCGCTCAATATATCTGAACAGCGCTCAGATCCCACGAACAGAATAAAATCGCCATGGGGCTTAAGTTTAACAAGGGCCATACACAGTCCAATAGAAGTCCATAAGCACCAAATGCTGTTTTTAAAGTGCCCAATCTCCCAGGGGCCATAGTCATGAGGCAGGAGGCTGGCAATCAGGCCCCTCCAGCAGTCAGGGAAAAAAGGCAGTTTGGCACATAACAATCCAGTGACAAAAGGCAGTTTGTCACAGATAGTGACAGGAGGTGTGAGTGGATTTTATGTGCACAGGGCCTAGAATGAGATCGATTATGGGTGGGAGAGAGGGAGCAGAAAAATAAGTGCAGGGCATGAGTTGAGAGAAAGGGGGAGTGTGCGAAAGGGGGAGTGATGCAGAGAGGGGGAAAAGTAAAGGTTGTGGGGGGGAGAGGAAAGTGGTTTTAGGGAGAGATTATGATACTGAGAGAGAAGGAGTAAATGAAGAGGAGGAGAAGACAGGGCATAGCCAAACTGGGAAAAAGTCAATTTGGAGAAAAAATAAATGAATAAATTGGAATATCAAAACCAGGAGTAGGAAGGGTAAAGATTAAGTTTTAGGGGTTAAGAAAGTGCAGGAGTGTACTGATAAGAGGCAGTGTGTACACCTGCTGTTTCTGCTGATCTGAAATTTGGGTGTGACAGACTATCTATAAATGTTATAATGAGCTTGGGGTGGGCAGGTATCAGACTTTCTTGCAGCAGTAATGGGGATAGAAAGTTTGGAAATCAGGCTGTGGAAGGAAGGTATGTGAGGGTCATATACGCTTGCAATACAGCTGAGATAGGGGGATATGCATCTAAGCACAGAGATGAGGGGATAGTCATTCAAACAAATACATTTGAGTTGATATCAATAAAAGAAGGGAGCAGTCAAAGGGCAGAAATCCGAGTGGAAATAGAGATATGCATAAATGTGAATAAAACAATTACACACAGGGATAATAAAACTACACTTTATAAAAACCTGCTTTAATTTTAATTTCCTTAATATTGGCTGTTAAACAGCAACCCCGGACGATCGTTACGACTTTCTTTGGCCTCATCAGGGAGGTGTAGTTGATGCCCCTCTATGCACAATGAGCGCAGGGTCCACATCGGGATTACTCTTTTAACTTGTGAAGAGCCAAGTTAATGTATTGCAAAAAAACAAAAAACAACAGAATATGAGAACTCTGACATGTTTATAGGTTCTCTTTGTAATGGCACAAGTGAGTAAATCCATTTATGAGACCAATTTGGCTATTTTGCCTAAGATGCGCAGTTTCCTTATAAAAGCTTCACAAACCTCTGTTTAGTGAATAATGCCAAATACGTTTTTATTCTAAATTCAGACATACTGTACAGCACGGGTCTTTTTCAGGTAGTAAAGCACATGTGTAGTCTGTCTTCATTTCACATTGAACTAATGGGGACGAGAGCCTTATAGATTTGTCTTTTAAAATTGACTGTTGTCGGAAAACCCTAGGCTCCACTTACTATGTAAGTGGACAGATGTCAGTGGTAAATGTAAATATGTTAAATGAAGTAATTAAGTAGTGTCTAGTTATTCCAGGTATTTAGATTAAAAAAAGAGAACAAAATGAACCGCTTCATGCACTGATAGGCAGGCGTCTCTGCAATATGTTTACTAACTGTCTTGCACATAATATTGTTTGAATAATTTAGTAAACCACACATGATTAAACAATATATATATATTCATCTGTGGAACCGTTGGGGTTCTGTATTATAGCATCATTGTTTTATTTTATTTTTTTTCATCTACATCTGTAACACATATATTGCTTTGTAGCTGTGTATTGTCTTCACAGAATGTGTGTTGTTGTTGGAAAATACCCCAAATTGTGATTCATCCTGTACAGAGGCATAACTAGAAACCACGGGTCCCCAGTACAAAAATTGCCCTAGGGCCCCTCCATGTGTCACATGGGTGCGTGTGGCATAGTTGGGGGGGGTGAGTATGGAGGGGTTCACGTGATAGGGTGAAGGGGACAAGTGTGACAGAGTGATGGAGAATGAGTGTGACAGTGCTAGAGAAGGTGAGTGTGATAGAGTGAATATGTCAGAGTGATGGAAGGTGAGTATGGCATGGGTGAGTGATAGGATTGTGGGAGTTATTGTGAGTGTGGCAAGGTGAAGGTGGGTGACAGTGTGTATGTTGGGGAGACCGTTATACAGACACACATGCAGATAAACAGACAAACACACACTGACCTACATGCAGATACACACCATATAGCACATACAGATACATACACGGACACACATGCAGATACACAGACACTTAATGACAAACATTCAGATACAAACAGTATGACACTCATACAGATACATAGGCAGACACGGACATACAGATACTTATAAACACATACATTAAGACACATCCAGATACATACATAGACAAATGCGTACATACAGACAGATACATACACACACACACGCAAAATGTTTTAGTCACTCTCCTGTTTCCTACCTTTTAGGTGCAGGAGGGTGACTTTCCCTGTGATCCAGTGGCTGGCTCCAGCTGATGGGAGTTAGAGTGGGAACTCTGACTCCCTCCTCTCCATCCTTCTCACACGCGGCTCTCTATGATAGCTGAGAGCAAATGACCAGGGAAGTCACTTCCTCCCAGCTCTGACTGGTGGCCTGGTCATGCTATTAAAGTGCCGCAGCGCTGACCAGGCCCCCTGGAAATTCATTGCCATCAGGTGGCCCTAACAGCATGGGCTCCTTCAGCTTTGACCCCTGTGACCACAGTAGTTCTGCCATTGATCCTGTATGCCGCCACCTAGACTGGTAAAATGTTCAGTAGCGCCAAGGAGCACATAGCAATGCTATACAGAAGCTTCTACATACATGCTTGTACCGTGACTCCAACCTTCACTAATGAGCTATCTGCAGTATTCAGAATTGTATGGTGGTTGTTGTATCTCTTGTGCAGGGGGAACTCATTGGCATTTTGAATCTGGACTACCCTTATGGATGAGATCAGTCTGATTTGCAACTGGTTCTCTCTGGAATGGCTCAAATTAGGAAAAACTGTTGAGACCTGAGTGGGATAAGCTATTGAGCTTTTCTCGTTCTCAGAGTTGTCATCTGAAATCAGACTTTTATTACACGTTCCCAGTCCCAGATTTAAAACCCTTATCCTCATCTTTACTCTGGTGTCCTGCTTTCTGAGGGTGAAGAGTACAACATTAGTGCATATTTAAACACACTCAATCTGCCCCAGGTAGGAATTCCAAGACCTTTTAGCCCATGTGCAGCTCTTTAGTAGCGTTAATCTTATGAGCCGCCCTGCTTGGCTACCTTTCTGGGCAGCCTGTCACCCTAGGTTCACTATGCCAAGATGACACACTGTTTTATGGATGCGAGGATCTCACTAACACACATTGCAGCACTATCACACCATCACTATCTCCCCAGCCTGAGGATTTACATCAAATAAAATATCTTAAAATGATTTTATATGTATTGTTTGACATATATTTGAATGCATTTTCTATATTATTAATGGATGCTAAGCGATGTTTAACTGCATAAAATTGGGATTTTGTAACCTATTATTGTGCTTAGCACAGGTTTATTTGTACTATTTACTCTGTTTACGTGTACTGTAACACAGCTTTTCAGATCAGAATTTTGTCTGCAAAGTAAAAAGCCTGACTAACTATTTTAATGCACTGTAACGTGTCATCTGATTTCTGTATCCATTTTTTTCTTTTCATCTTAAATACTTTGCCTGCCTTCCCTATCCATCAATGTGGCTATCTTCTCATTAACTGAACTCTATACATCTGCACTGTTTGTTGATTTATTTTATAATTGCATAATTCTAAATTAAAAATTGTAAATCCTGCCAGCAATGGAATTCACTCCTCAGTAGCTTATAGTTTTTGTAATTTGGAATTTTAATTATTTTATTTACAAGAATCTTTACATGTTTGGCCAGTAATTTTGATCCATAATTTCCCAGAAGTGTGGACGCTTTTTTCTAAAGTGTAAAACCCTCTCTCCCAAAGGAGTATTGAGTTCTACGTAGGCCTGTAATCATTCCCCAGAGAGCTTTCGTCTTAAGAATTCCACCGTAAAAACATCCTTTTTATGTGATACATTGAACATCAAGGAATGAATGCAATTACAACCAATGCAATCATTTAATTTACTGCTAAAAATCTCCTGTTGACTTAATTGATTTTTAACTTTAATGGGAAAACATCACATTTTCACAAACTGTCTTTACTGATGACGTCCAATGTTATTAGTAATGTTTAACCCTATGTGGTTAATACCTTTAATCTGCCATCTAAACATTGGCCATTTACTAGTATACACCACCCAGCATATGTTTCTGAGTAGAACATTATATATTCCATAGAAATTTACTTCTATTTTGCATTACAAATTCTGCTGATTGGTGTAGAAGACATTCCTTGGGAATCCACTGAGTGATTGGTAAGAACCAGGAAACCCTGCTCAAGGTGGTTCTCCTGCTCTCCATCACAGCAACTTCACATGCACTTACTGTAACATAAAATAGGTACCCCATGCATATTGGGATCATGGAGGAGATGCATTTTCCGTAGTGTGGGACATAGGAGGGACCTTGAGCCGTTTGTCATAAATTAATGTTCTACTCTTCTTCATGGCGGTTGACATCAAGAGCTCCTATACGAATTTCATTTCATAATTGTGGCCTTGTGTTACATTATATATTCATTGCATTAGGAGCTGCTGTCAGTTTAAAAAAATATCCATGGCAATTATGTTTAATGTATAAAAAAAAAAGTTGTTTTTTTCTGTGGTTTAATGTGTAACTGCATTATAAAGGACCTTTAGGGAAGACGGGGTCCTTATCAACCTATTGTTCCGGACAAAATTTGTAACAGTTTGTCTCATTTGTTGTTAACTATTTATATTATATTGTAAAGCGCAGCAGTAGAAGCTGACAATAAGAATAACAATAATAAATCGCAATGCTTTTTTTTTTGGCAGAACACTTTTTATAAATACAATGTAATAACTGCCAATGTCTACCAAAGCAAAACTGCCCATATTATTCAACCATGTGTGATAACAGCTTCCAGTCTTTTGCTTGTTTAGACCATTATACAAAGGCTAACTTCTTTCACCAACTAATATCTTATACAACGTTATATATTTCTATCATTAGATTTAAATATTACTTTAAAGGAGTACTTGAGACACCATAACCATTAAATCACAAGGTAATATTTATGGTGACATGCGTCTTGCATTATCTTCTGGTTATGTGTCAACAATTTTTTTTAAGGATTTTGACACAGTAGGTCCGGCCGGATCCCGTGCCCATAGCCCCCGCCACACTACATTTTTTTATTGTGGAATTTACACTTCCATAATAGCCTTATTACTTTAGTCCTTCACTTGACATGTCCCAATATCCTGCGTGTGGGGCTGGAATGTGGTTGTCCCCAGTTTATTTAAACCAATCAAATAAAATGTCAATGAATCAGAGGCATGCTTGCACTATAAGCACTGCAGCAGACTGTGGTTGTTAAAATGCTTATAAGGCTGTTTTATAAGAGGAACTGTCACCTTTATGTTGGAGATTGTCACGTTTTTATTGCCACAGTAAACTGTAGTAAACATTAGAATGTGCATTTTATAATTAGGCATTGAATTTATATTTGGAGAGCAGGGATGGCTGATTCTTTTAGAAAGTGAGGGGCTCCAACTATATTTTTTTAAAACCTAATATAATAATGTATATTCTAATGTCCTTCTAATTTGTATATAAACTAAACCAGTATAGGCATTTTCAATTTCAATAACTACTTAATTAGATTACAAATTCATCCCATCGGTTTATCCTCAGCGGCACACTTAGACAAATATTATTAATGGAGAATAATAAATTATTTAATTTCTCGAGTCAATCAGAAACCAGTTTGTCATTTTACCGTTCGCTATTATACATGAAACAGATCCCACCCGTTCTTTATTACCTTTTTATTATTTCACAACAACTCTACAAAAATGCCACAGCAATTTAAAATTCATTTTTAGAATTGTTTTTTCTTTCTTTCACTATTTGCAATAGAAAGGGTGGTATTGTTTTGTAATTTTCAATTTAAGTAAATACCTCATTTTCAGTGCATATATTGGCTCTGTTAATCTACAGAGGCAGCCATCTTAAATACCGCTTTGGTCCAAGATACAGGTTATCTGACCAAAGACCATACAGATAGTGGAGAGCTAGTGCACGTTCATGAATCCTGGTGTCCTATTTTATCACAGGTGATCTCCAACATGCTCTTACTTGGTTTCAGCCACTTTGATGAATAAGTGGAGTTTCTGAACAAAGAGGACAAAAGATTTATTGGGCAGACTAGATGGGCCAAATGGTTCTTATCTGCCGTCACATTCTATGTTTCTATAACCTGTTCCACTAAAACCACTTAAATCACTGAAAATCCATTTCTATTTCCATGTAAGTACAAAGATAGAATACACCTTAATAATGCAATCTTTTTACATTTTCAGTGAAAACAAAATGATGACTGTTAGTATATCCTCTCTAATAATGCATTGAAAAGAGTGTCAAGTGTAAGGGCAGAATTTTACTGGCTCATTTACTAAAGTGAACGTGAAAATTCATGGTGAATTTCAAATGTAAAGTCAGAGTAGCTGAACTGGGAGCATAGCTGACTTAGAGAATGTTTCTAGATCAGCTTTGGACTATTCAAAGATTAACAGCTTTTTATTTTTATTTTTTCACTTGGGTTGTTCATTAAAGGGACACTCCAGGCACCCAGACCACTTCTGCCCATTGGAGTGGTCTGGGTGCCAACTCCCACTACCCTTAACCCTGCAAGTGTAATTATTGCAGTTTTTTTATAAACTGCAATAATTACCTTGCAGGGTTAACTCCACCTCTAGTGGCTGTCTACTAGACAGCCACTAGAGGGCACTTCCTGCTCTATAGCACAGAAAACCTGTGCTAGAGCGTCGCTGGACGTCCTCACGCTGTGTGAGGACCTTCAGCGTCGCTCAATTCCCCATAGGAAAACATTGAAAAGCATTTTCAATGCTTTCCTATGGGGAGCTCTAATGCGCATGCGCGGCATTGGCGCGCCTGCGCATTAGGTCTCCCCGGCCGGTGGGCAGGATCAGTCTCGACTGGGAGGAGCGGCGGCGAGCAGAAATCACTGCCGAGGGACATCGGCGGGGTCTCAGGTAAGTGACCTGAAGGGGTTTTCACCCCTTCAGCTACCCGGGGATGGGGGGGGGGAGGGAGAGGGGACCTCCAGTGCCAGGAAAACTGATTGTTTTCCTGGCACTGGAGTTTCCCTTTAAAGTATAATAATATACAGGTAGGTGAGAGAGCAGGTTTCCAAACTCGCACAGGGTTATTCACTAAAATGAGAATTGCTGGGATTGTAAATTGAATTTCAAATGTAAAGGGTAACCGTTTATGCTCCATAACAACATAATCTAAATAAAGTTGGTACGGTGCCAGGAGTTGTCCGGGTGCTCTCTTACATTAATGGTAAAACCCAGGGAAACTTTTTTATTAATGGGAAGCTACTGATGGGCTTAGTTTCAGCTGACCATTCTAGCCAATCAGCAATGCCGCTGCCAGACGGCACTCTGTACTTCCTGTAACTTAGATTCTGAAGCTGGTTGCCCCCTGGTGACCTGGAGTTTGGCGCCGCAGGCAACCTTTGGGATTATTTAGATGACGTTGTTATGGTGGTCAAAGTGTTCTTTTAGGGCCAAACCAGCCCAAAAATTCTCAAAGTCAGCTATGCTTCCAGTTTATCTACTTTAGCCTTAGAGGAACATTATAGGGTCAGAAATATAAACATGTATTCCTGACCCTAGAGTATTAAAATCACTACTTAGGTGTCTGCCCCCCTTCCCACCTTTATTCCAACGCAGCGTGGGTCTGCCTATGCTAGGTCCGCCCCTGCTCCGCCTATAGGCTGAGATCATCAGAACAATCTCAGCCAATCCAGTGCTTTCTTATAGGAAAGCATTTGGAAGCTATCTCACATAAAACAACGCATCTTTATTGGGAAAGTTCAGTGTCTCCATTCAGAGCTGAAATGCAGCACTGACCCAGGAAATACCTCTAGTAGGCAGCAATGTAAACACAGATTTTTTTTCTGAAAAGGCAGTGTTTACTTTAAAAAGCATGCGGAAACATGCTATACACACCAGGACAACTACATTAAGCTGTAGTTGTGCTGGTGACTATAATGTCCCTTTTTGAAAATTCACTTTGATTTCTCAACAATTCTCACTTTAGTAAAATACCCTGACTGAATTCCAGGCTTTCGACAGTTAAGTGAATACACTTGTCAGTGTTTGGTTTGATATATAGTTGCTAATATGAAAATTTGATTATTTTTTTTTGCCATAAACTCCAATATACCTGCACTCTTTGCTGATGTTATAAAACTTTAGGATGATAGAACATTTTTGGGGGTTTTCAATCATCTTTTATTTGCAGTTTGAGGACAATTTAACCCCTTAAAGACCAAACTTCTGGAATAAAAGGGAATCATGACATGTCATGTGTCCTTAAGGGGTTAACGAGCCGAGTGCACTGTGTCACAGTCAGGGGTATCACACAGCTCGTTTGGAGTATTCTAATTAGATGGTGCTTTTATATGTAACATGACAATTTTACAGCATCCCAAAGGAACAATGAATACACTACAACAATTCAATTTGTGTAACAAGAACACATGGCATAATGGTTTTTAAAATGTAATTGAATAATGTGTATGAGCATTTCCAAATGTATCCCCAGGCCGTGGAAACCTGAGTAATATCCATTTTACCAGCAGAAGAGTCAGCATTATGTCAACTTAGACAATAATGTAAATTGTCATTGATTCATACAGTGGTTAATGGTGTTTAAAAGGAGCAATTATTGCAGATTGTGTTTCTATTCTATCTGCCTGCACTGCCATATTACAGACTGTAGCATTGCAGGACTGGTCTTTTGAATGTAATGTAACAGGGCTCCTGGCACCCGCAGGGTTAAAGCCATGTCCACCTTACAACCCGTATGAAATGCAAACAATTTGTAGTCCTCGGACTATGTTACAGCCAGAATACATCTACCACTTAAATGGTTTCTACCCCAAAATTGGCCCTATAGAGGGCTACATGAGTGTTGTGTTTTATATCAGAAGGTAAGATATGATATTATAGTAAGTCTGTCGTTGTATAAAGAAATACAAACTTTAATTTGTTTAAAAAGGGAACGGCTTTTTCTTCGTCTTAGTACTGCCACTACGCCGTCTGTTTTGGGGGTCCAAGTGACTTCTGCATGTGGCCAGGCTGATAGGAGTGTCAGGCCACTGATTCATGCAACCTGGCTGCATTAGTACATCTTTGTGTGCATATAAAATAAATACATCTTTGTGTGCAAATAAAGATAAGCAGTCTTTTAGGACAGCCATCTCTTGGATTCTCGGAAGTGGGATATTATAGAAAGGAATGTTTGCAGCTAAGGGGTCCCATATCAGGACTGTCCTTCTTGAATTTGGGACAATTGTCAAGTATGCTTAATGCTATTTTTTTTTTTTTTATATAGTGGATTTAAATATGGGAGTGGATTCCATCTTGGAGTGTGTAAGTCACAGCCAAGGGAGTTGTGACTAGGGCTGAATAAACTTAGTGATTTAATTCCAAAATGGCAAAGAATTAAGCAGCGAGACTGCAGGGGCATGATCTGTGCACCAGAACCACTTCATTAAGTTAAAGTTATTTGGTGCTTACAGTGTCCCTTTAATGGGGCACTTCTGTTTGAAATTCACTATGCCTTTTGTGATGAATTATCTTCACAAAGTGTGCGTCAACAAAACAAAACAAAATCTCCATATAGCTGCATTATTTATTTTTATTTTTGAAATCCCCCAGAGCTAGTCTAGGGCTAGGCAATGGATTAGCTCTATAATTCCCTCCTAGTCGGAGTTCAATGCAGATAACCATCCTTTGTGTGTAATGTTTGGGTTATGTGGCTGCTTTACTCGGCTCACTTGTAGTATACAATAAAGCAACTAAGTAGCAGAAAGACAAACGAATGTCAGATAGACCCGTGATCTACCTCTCTGGGGGCTGAATTTGTGTTTCTGTTCCAGGTTTGTTCTCCAGTGTCCTGCTTCACTCTGAAAGCGCATCATAAGACTGTCTCTCACCGTCACCGAGCAAAATAAATTCAGTACACTGAGCCCATGCACAATCTCTTTAGCAGTGGTGTCTGCATGGCCAGCCTGGTCTGCATTCATGTTAGACTGACATACTCCCCCTTTGAGAGCACCGTCATGTTCCAAACATCCCAATGTTGCTTAATATACTGACTATGTGCCTGCCTGAGCCTCCCCTTCTTCTAGTGATGGCCGATTGACTTCCAGCAGTTTATCTCGCTCGGGGGATCCATTCACTAAATGCCGAATGGCAATCAAACAGCCACATGCTGTTCAACTGTCACAATCCAGCTGGTTTAACCTAGTGGGCTATTTACAAAAAGTAAATTGGTTTCAACTGAATTTGCACTTCCATTTGGCTACAGTAAAGATTTTTAAAATACAGAATCTCCATATGAGTCGTTTGACAATTCACTAAAAGCCAAATTGCAACCTACATTAGTTTGTTCCAATTTTTTTTGTAGTCTCCATAATCCTAAATCCCTCTTGAAGCCCAAGGAGAAAGCGCAGCTTAGGGAATAGGGCCCTGACAGGGCTAGGAGGCGGGCTAGGGCCGGGAGCATTAGTGGGGATTGGTGGGTCGATGTTTGAGGGTTGGCTGATATAAAGGGTCGGCCATTTTGTGATCCCTCACTCTAATTTCTTGCAGAGTTGGTCCCTCCCTCCCTTTTGTAGCCTTTTTCCCCGCTTGGTCACAGTGGCAGGGTGGGGTAAGGAACATTAAGGGAAAATGGGCATTGCTTAATATAGGAGAAAGGGGAGTTAGTTGATTGGTTTAAAGGGTACATTGTTCGTACATGTTTTGGTAGGTTTCGAGTCCGTTGGTGGCTCAGAACCTTGGTGGTGTAGGGTATCTGGGTATACCCCTACCAGGTAAAATTGATGAATGTTGGCACTTTACATGTTATAGTTATATGGCTGTTATATATTGGGAAACGTGCTATGTTGTGGGTCATTGCCTTGATTTAAATATGGGAGAGATTATATAATGTTGGAGGTGTGGCAGGTATTGACCTTTTTTATATAATTGTAAACCATAAGTTACTAATATTATCTTTATTAAAGCTGTTGACATTTTTGACCCATACCCATAAGTGTCAGTGTCTTATTCGGTGGGATGGGTTAGGTTCATGTATCCCTCCCCTGCCCATGTGGCGACTATGCACCTGTCATGGTTCCCCTAAATCCTCTTAACCCTGTAAGCATACCCCAGCACTAAATCCTAAAGCTACTCTTACATATGGAGGAGGGAGGTCTTGTCACAACGTAATTCTTGTGTAATTCTGCTTCGTTTCGGTTACCGATTGGTTGAGCTATTCTGAAATTACTCTTGTGGTTCTAATGAGCTTAATATGATATCTGGAAGGTTCCATTTGTCTCGGCTTACTTAGCATTTGGTCATTAAGGAATACAGTGAATTTTACCAATTAACTCCGGGACAATTGACCTGGATGAAATCAGCCCAATTTGGCATTGACTGAATAGACCCTTCAGATTAGTCAGTGGCTGAGCCCTGAACCTACTCTGATAAGGATGTCTTTTTTTTTTTTTCAAGAATGGGACATAATGTGTTTCTGAATTCTGCACAATCGTTTTTTTTTTTTTTTCTTTTTTCTTCAAAAAAATGAAAACAATTCAAATGAGGCAAAAAACTAAAATTAAATGTTTTAAAGTGTTTGTGCTGGAATGAACCCTCTTGATTTTTATGATTTCCCATAGATTGGGGAAAATGTATGAGCATTACTCCAATTAGTTGAAAACGTGATATAATTACAATAATCTCACACATCTTGTATGTTTTACTTGTGCCGCACCCAGTTCAATGCCAAGCAATATATTACACGTGGAGCATGCCCTGTATAAACTGGCACATTTGCTGTCATTCCAGTAAAAAAAAACCTCCCATTTTAATGTAAAAAGAAATGCCTTGTAAGCCTGGGAAAAAAGCCAGCTGAACAAATCTTTATAGTGGAATCTTCAAACGGCTGAGCTGTGCACCTCGGTGAATTCGGCAAGTCAGCAAATCCACGTTTCCAATTAATTGCAAAGCATCGCGCTTCTCATCCATTAGGATACATTAAACGTTCCCATCCAAATTGTATCAGCTGGTAGGCAATGCCTCCGCTGTCTTATATCAACTGAATGTGCAGAAACAAGGCCAGATATTGAAATGACAAGTGTCAGAGACTGCATGGAGTCCAAATACAAATTCAGTGTTCATTTTAACTCTTTCACATCCTATGCCTATACATTTACTAACTAAAGCAAATATACATTTTACTAAAATCCCCCTCTGCTTAACTTAACCATCACTGGTTTTCACTTGGCAGAGAAAGCTCTTCTTCCAGAACTTTATTCTTTTTCCCTGCATCTTTGCAGTGTAACTTATAAATATTACTATAATATGTATACTAATATACATGCCTATAAATGTATGGATACATGCACTGACCCATACAGACATGCACACACTCACTGACACATGCACTTAACTATGTAAGCCGACACACACATATGCACTGATGCATGCAGATAGGCACACAGACATGCACTGACCCATGCAAATCGACACACACACATGCACTGACCCATGCAGCAGACACACACCTGCACTGACCCATGCAAATAGACATACACACATGCACTGACCCATGCAAATAGACACGCACGCACTGACCCATGCAGCAGACACACACTCACACACTGACCCATGCAGCAGACACTGACCCATGCAGCAGACATACACACATGTACTGACCCATACAGCAGACACACACACATGCACTGACCCATGCAAACACACACACGCACGCACTGACCCATGCAGCAGACACACACTCACACACTGACCCATGCAAATAGACACACACACATGCACTGACCCGTGCAGTAGACACACACACATGCACTGACCCATACAGCAGACACACACACATGCACTGACCCATGCAAATAGACACACACACATGCACTGACCCATGCAGTAGACACACACATGCACTGACCCATACAGCAGACACACACACATGCACTGACCCATGCAAATAGACACACACACATGCACAGACCCATACAGCAGACACACACACATGCACTGACACATGCAAACACACACACACATGCACTGACCCATGCAGCAGACACACACACACATAGACCCATGCAGCAGACACACACACACTGACCCATGCAGCAGACACACACACACATAGACCCATGCAGCAGACACACACACACTGACCCATGCAGCAGACATACACACATACACTGGCCCATTCAGACACAATCGTGTGGGCTAGGCTTTCCTGGCATGAGAATGGGGTAGCCGGTGAGCGAGATCATCTTCCCACCGGCCGTGCCGCTCTGAGGCCATGGTGGCCTTTTGAGAAACCTGGCCCTGCTCACAGTACAACTGTCAATGTGGATGAAATGTCATTGCAGCTTTAGAGCGCCCGGTGTCCGGAGTGAGGGAGGATAGGCTTTAAGCACCCTGAATAGATTGTTTGCAATCTGTAATAGCAGCTTTACAGTGCAGATATGTGTACCTATTGTTACTGTAGTTGGCCAACGAGCTCACATATATAAATTATTTTTGTACCCTGGTGGTATTTTTATCAAGCTGCGTTCTCTCAAATATCAGCTGGTTACTAACAAATACTCATAAACCGCAAAAATGTTTCTCCTTTTTTTCATTCCAAATATATATGTGACGACTGGTCATTTACATGATGCGCTATTATTTTATGATGTCTACCAGGTGATGAGCACACAAATACACTGTAAAACTTGCTGTGTACAAACTTCCAAATGGCATGTCCCAGCATGCCATTGCAGAACATAGATACCCAGTTACATAGCTGAAAAGAAACATGTGTCCATTAAGTTCATCCTTTCTTACATTGGTTATTGCTGTTGGTCCAAAAGAAGGCAAAAAATCCAGTCTGAAGCTCATCCAATTGGAATAAATTCCTTCTTGACCTCAGAATGGCCATCCGATATCTCCTTGGATCAAAAAGCTATTACCCCTCTAATTTAAATAAATAAATATATATATAATGTTTTTGCAAGTATTTATCTAATTGATGTTTAAATATCTGTATACAGTGGTGTATCCTGGTTTTGTGCTGCCCTAGGCAAGACAAAACTCAGGCGCACCCCAACCCCCTCACCCCCGCGCGCTTCCCCCACCCATCCCTTCCCCCCGCCCCGCCTTCTAAATACACACACACACGCACACTCACTGACATATACGCATACACTAGCTAACAAAAACACAAACTCACTGACAAACACAGACACACACTCACTAGCAGACACACACACTCACTGACACACACACTCACTGGCAAACATACACACACAGTCAGACACACACACACAAACACACTCACTAGCAGACACACACACACTCACACTAACAGACATACTCACTAACAGACACACTCACTCACAGACACACACACACACTCACAGACACACTCACTAACAGACACACTCACACACACACTAACATACACACTCACTAACACACACTCACTAACAGACACACTCACACACACACTAACAGACACACACACACTCACAGACACACTCACTAACAGACACACACACACACACTCACAGACACACTCACACACACACTAACAGACACACACACACTCACACACTCACTCACATTAACACATGTATTTTTTTTAACCCCCCCCCACCCCCTCCAGCCTCCTTACCTTTGAGAATGCTGGGGGAGGGGGGGCTCATTATCTCCCTGGTGGTCCAGTGGCTGACGGTCAGGCTGATGGGCTGGCTGCTGGGCGGGCGGCTGGCGAGGGAGCTCTTCCTCTGAGCTGCCTGCTCAGCTCCCTTGTGCGCCGCACAGTGAGGCTGGGAGCCGGAAGATGACATCATCAACCCGGCTCCCAGCCTCACTCTGCGGCGCGCGAGGGAGCTGAGCAGACAGCTCAGAGGAAGAGCTCCCTCGCCAGTCGCCCGCCCAGCAGCCATGTCTGTTAGTCGCAAGGCTACCAAGGCATTTGCCCTGGGCATTTGGGGGCGGCTTTTTTTGCCGCCCCCTGAAAAATGCCGCCCAAGGCAAATGCCTCGTTTGCCTCGCGGCTAAAACGCCCCTGTCTGTATAGACTTTGATAAAACCGCATTTTCAAGGAAGAGAATTCTACATTCTTTTTGTTACTGTAAAAAACAAAAACCTTTCCTTTGCCTTAGACTAAATCTCATTTTTTCCAGTCTAAATGCGTGACCTTGTTTAAACAATTGTAAAACAATTTGTTTAATGCCCTCTGTCACCCATTAATGGTAGTTATTCTGGCCGCCTATTATATGGGTTTCCAACCATTCTCATACTACTCCTTTGGAATCCTGTGTCAAGTGTGCAGTGTCTACAGGGTTAACAGTGATTCAATGTTGCCAAATCATACTTACCCATACTTTATTTTGGATAAATAATAATGAGGTGTAATTTTGGCATTGGGTGCCAGGAATCATGTGTACTTGGCAGTATCCCTTTAAATTAACTTCTAGGTCCTATAGAATATACACTATTTTTAAAACATAAGTATAGCACATGGCATATTATCCACAATAGTTATTAACGAGTGTTATTATGTTACAGGCTCAAAGAAGGGAAGAGATTATTGCACTGCTGAAAAAGCAAAGAGAAGATCGAATTAAGGTAGTAGGAATCCTTTCAGCACAAAAAATACAAATGTCTCTGACGGGTACATCTCATGTAGTATAAATGGGTATGCAGCAATACATGGTTAGTTGCATACATGTGGCTTCTGCACACTTTCTTATATGTTTATGGGAAAAGTCTTCATTTTCTGACATTTTGTCCCACTTTCAAAAAGGTGGAATTTATGGGCAAATAGTTAATACAATAATCACTGCATCTGGTTTCATACAAAAATAAGGATGATTTTTCATGATAATCTATCAAATGCATCATTTCACAAAGTCCTTGGCTGGTAACTGAAGCAGATTCATTTATTTTATATTGGGTCTGAATCATAAAAAGGTGAGACACTGTATATCACAAAATGAAAGTATTAGTACCGCTGCAGTAGTGATATATAACAGCATTGCCTGCCATTGTTTTCAGACTACCACCCTGATCTTTATTGATTTATTTTTAATTTGAGTATTAATGACGAGATAATCGAGAGGGCTAGAAAACAGGTCTGCAAGGAGGCACACCTGGTTCCAGTCCTATTACCCTAATGGAAATTACTAAGTAAAGGTAATTGGCATTTAGTGCCTAATTTACATAAGCATAGAAAATAAAAAAAACTTTATTGTCCAATATTGGATAAACACATCTAAATATCCCAGACACCAAAAAAAGTGAAAAAATTATTAATATTGAAAAAAAGGAGATGATAGTAAGTATAAAAATAGGACCAAATACTTGAGCTAATGTGTACAAAGTGTACTAATTACAAAATAGCCAGGTAGTGATACTGATGAAGTGGAAACAGTATCTGAGTGGAGATATACAGTGTATACATAGGTAGATGCAATAAGGTAACCCTAGTTGTACTGGCCAAGTGGCAACAGAATGTGTATATCTTATAATTAGTCAAGCTCAAAGTAATGTCAATCTGTCTGTGTGGCTCTAAGTACAGCAGGATCAAATAGGTGTCTGGCTTGTCAGAGAGTATCTGGGAAGTCCACAGCAGACCCCAGATAAAATAAAATCATGGTCGGGAAAACGGACAGTGGAGAACATAAAAGATTAGATTGCTTCTCCCCTATTATGATAGTCTCTGACAGCACCTAAATGTAGGTAATGGAGCGCACAGTTCTACCCTGATAAAATTCAGGGCATCAATATCAAAGAGTAAAAAACAAAACCGGCTTGAATAAACCTATATAGGGTAAAGTATATAAAATCTGAAGTAGATATTTAGTAGATAACCCCCAAAAAAACGGTTCTAGGCTTCATTGGCAGATAAGGGATAGCATCCAGTATACTACTGCAGATCCCTAAATGGACTCTTAAGATAGATAGTGCACTAATGAATCTCTGGGTCACAGGATAGATTATTCAGTACTTTGCTGGAAGAGTCCCTGGGAAAAGGAGCCCACTAGAATGGATAGAGCAACTGAATGCGTATCATATTTGTAGTGTCTGGTATTGCTCAGGTATGCTGTGCTAAGCTTAAAGGACCACTATAGTGCAAGGAAAACATATTCGTTTTCCTGGCACTATAGTGCCCTGAGGGTGCCCCCACCCTCAGGGTCCCACTCCCGCCGGGCTCTGGGGGGAGGAAGGGGTTAAACTTACCTCTTTCTCCAGCGCCGGGCGGGGAGCTCGGCGCACATTCAGCCAGTCCATAGGAAAGCATTCACAATGCTTTCCTATGGACGCTGGCGTCTTCTCACTGTGATTTTTCACAGTGAGAAGCGCAGAAGCCCTCTAGCGGCTGTCAATGAGACAGCCACTAGAGGCTGGATTAACCCTAATATAAACATAGCAGTTTCTCTGACACTGCTATGTTTATAGAAGAAAAGTTTAACCCTAGCTGGACCTGGCACCCAGACCACTTCATTAAGCTGAAGTGGTCTGGGTGCCTATAGTGGTCCTTTAAGGAGTAACAACTGAACAACGGTGTGCTTATCATTGTAGTATCCAGTATCGCTCAGGTATGCTGTGCTTCAACTGGAGGAGTAATGAACTGCCTATCGAGAGCTAGATAAACCCATATCTCAGAAAGACCCAGAACCCTAGGCTAAAAATAGCTGCAGAGAGGTCTAAATCTAAAAACCCACAGAAATGTGGAGTCTACCTCAGTATAGAGTATAGAGCTACTCTTGCTGTTAAGTACAGTTCAATCCTTGATCTCCTGAAGTTACTTCTTTCCTGCAAGACCTAGCCTGGACAACAATTCAGTTACGTGCCCTCGCACATCTGTGGAAGTATTTAAAGGTGTACCCTCATTTTGTGTCCCTTAGACTAAATCCGTAGCGCTCTACTGGTTCTGAGATTGCTGGGGGTATGGAATAGTTTGAGTTATTGTGGTATATTTGCTAATTTAGTGTTAGACGTAGTCGTATCTGCCTAGATTTACTGGCAAGTTCAAAACGTGATTTCTGAAGTTTGTAATCAGATGTGTTTCCTTTATTCAGAAAGAAGCCATTTCCCTGCCATTTAAACCAGTAGTTACAGAAAGAGAACAAAGGTAAGTGTCTTTGCAATCCTTGTGAGAAAATACTATGCCTTAAAGGAGTACTATAGTGCCAGGAAAACAAACTCATTTTCCTGGCACTATAGGGTCATTAGGTCCCCCCCACCCTCAGGGCCCCTCTCCCGCTGGGCTGAAGGAGTTAAAACCCCTTCAGCCACTTATCTTTCTCCAGCGCCGGGCTCCCTCTGTGCTGGGGAACTCTCCACCCCCTGCCGACATCAGATCCGAATGCGCATGCGCGTCAAGAGCCGCGCGCGCATTCAAACCACCCATAGGAAAGCATTACTGAATACTTTCCTATAGACATCTAGTGTCTTCTCACTGTGATTTTCACAGTGAGAATCGCGGAAGCACCTCTAGCGGCTGTCAGGAAGACAGCCACTCGAGGCTGGATTAACCCTCAGTGAAACATAGCAGGTGAAATTTCATCAAACATTTATGTTTTTAATCCACACATTTACTGCATGGTTGCTTAGAGTGCCCATTTTATATACTCCTGGGCCTACCGGACAGTTTCTTGTTTTATTATTGAAGATAAATCTGTTTTTTTATTTTTTCCAGAATAAACCCATTTATTCTATATAGCTTGAACATTTGGTTTTCTAATTTTTATCACTCAGTTGCATTTTATCTAATTAGGAGCTTATAAAACACACATTTTGAAGTATTTTATAGCTAACATTTAATAACACTTAATTAAATTTATAAAGCAAAGCTGAGGTTTTAATGTTCTTAGCTATAATCCTATTGAACAGGACTATATGTGGTTATTCAGAGTGTTTAGTGGGTCTGCGTTGATTGCTTTGCTATTTAGCCTGCACAGAGATAAACATTTGCCAATATTGCTCTTCTTGTACGTGTATTGTCATGTTAATATCACCCAAATGCAGGGCTGAAGTCATGGCTGCTTATTTATGAACCGAGGGATATATGTGTGTGTATATATATATATATATATATATATATATATATATATATATATATATATGTATGTAGAAAGGCCATTAGGCCTGAATTTGTGGGAGGAGTAAGTCCCCTACTTAAGCTCCCAGCCCCTACTCACCGCTGCCGCTCAGCTGATTGTCCTTAGCAACCAGCACTTCCGGTCCAGCTTCCCGCCAGAACTGTACCTGTCTCCAGCAGCCAGACGCCCTGTGCAATCCTCCGTCCATCCGAGGTCCTTCCACTCCGTTTCCCTCCGGTCGAGGTACCCGACTTCCGGTCACGAGACCGGCGCGTTCACGTAAGCAAGGCGTGGGAATTAGCGTTCGCTATTTCCCCGCCGTTCGGGCCTAAAAACGTAGGGGTAGGCTCCCTCTTTCGCATTTTCACGAATACACGCTTTCGTTTATATCTCCATTCGCGCCAAAAAAAACGCACGAACGTTCGGCTCATTTTCGCTATCGTTTTATGCTTTTTCGTACGGAAACAACCGAATAAATATTTCATGTTTAAACTCATTATTATCTGTATTCACTTTTCCGTTCGGTTATTTCAGCATCAACCTATTCGTATGCTTAATTCACGTACACCATCTTACTAATTTACATTCGGTTATTTCTATTCTTTTAAGATAAGCTGACATAAGTTCTAATCACAGTCCTACTATTATTTATTCCTACATATGAGTTCGCGGTTACATTATATGGTTAACTACCAGCCCTGTGTTTTTCTACCTTGTTAAACCATTTAAAGTATTTTTCTGTTATAAACATGATATTCACCACGGTTCATAACTTCATACGTGTCTAAATTCAAGCTATAACATTCTTTCCTAATAACACTCAGATAAGTCTTTTTAAACACTATTTACAAGTTATACCCTTTACACATAATCCGTACTATTCCTTGCACATAAATCACGCTGTCACATCTTTTGGCTTTTACAGATTGCATCGGTCTCTTGCTTTTCTGCATTAAAGTTGTTATTTCAAGGTCCTTTTATTACAGGAACAGGTATGGTTTTATCACCTTGAGTTATCAGGTTTTATCAATTATCTTCACATCTATGGCTAACTATGGTATTTTTCTTGGTTAAACCCTTAGATCCTTGTATTAATCTAAGCTTCCACCGTTTCTACGCAGTTAACCTGCCACGATTAAACAAGCTCTGTACTTTAAACAAAGGTATAGTTCACTCTCTTTTCAATACTAGACCTCACGCGGTCTCAACTCCATTACTACCTTCCCTCAGGCTTACGCCCAGGATACGTTATCTCTTTACTACTTGTCTACACAGACTTTCGGTCATACGGCCACCAGGCTCAAGAAGACACCAAATCCTGACACGGTACACAGCCATACCTTCAGGTACTTACATCCTTACTCAAGTACGTCCATTCGCTACCCCAAGGCCTCATTCTGCCTTCTCAATCATATCCAAAATCATCCCATTCCTACACCTAAACCTCCCAGATCCCTCAATGCAGGATCTCACGTCGTGCCCCTAACAAACCTTCTCCCTATACTATTCATACGACATCACGATACGTATAAACACATCAACATCTGTCTTAAACCCCCAGGATTCTTCCTCAAAGACAACATTTAAGACAAGACTCTCTACACTTACCAGGAGGCTCCAGATACCATTTGCGACCAGTCAAGGTTAGTATCCACACACCATTCCAGTCCTCTAACTTTACCCTTTAGCATACTATCGAACTGGCTATACGGCACAGGCTAATGCCTTAGCCCACCCTATCAGGAAATCTGATCCCGCGAGGCCTACCACCCCCACCCCACCTCAACACGGAGGTACGGCCCCACGCCCAAATCATAGTTATAAGCCTCGCATGCCTTACTATAGGGCTCTAGTTAGGGCCTCACCTGTCACGGCCACACGTTTTGATTTCTCTTATCGTCACCGAGAGGCCAACATCCCGCCACCACGTCTGTGGCACCTACGTCATAAGCCAAATCATAGGTAGAGCCTCTCATCGCCACTTGGCATTAGCAGGGCCTCACCTATCCAGTCATTCAATAGTTAAGTTTTTCGCCTCGGCATCTAGCATTAAAGTCCAGTTCTTCAAGACACACCACTCCCCATACCCCCCCCTTCTTACCTCACTCCCCTTCTAATATATCTTTCACATAATCATTCCTTTTTAGAATGTCCCAAGAACCAATTCCAACCGAAGAACTGACAGAAGAAGCACCATTCACGCCAATCAGACCCGTGTCTCCAGGCGAATCACTCACTCTTTCAACCCCCACGTCCTTGAGAGCATGGACTATTCCCAAAATCACAGCCGAGCTTAGGCTCAGGGGAATCCCCTTTCCGGCCACAGCTAGAAAGGCAGAACTTTACAGGCTGCTTACCCACCAAGTCCCCGAGCCTCGGCCGGGAACTAGCTCTCAAGGACAACCACCAAGTAACAGCACGGCCACCCAGGATACCCTGGCAGATATCTTGGCCAATCTACAGGCCCTCAATAGCAGGCTGTCTAAGGTGGAGAGCGCCATCTCCTCCTCAGGTACTAACACCGTAGTCCCAGTCTCTACCACGGCTGTACCTGCCATACCTTCATGTCCCTCTATACTCCCCCCTCCAGCACCTGGCACAGCCATCACACCTTTCGAGTCACCAGCACACTCCGTCCCAGATTCTATCAGGAAAGATATCCTTGACGGGAAGGATGTGTGTCTGGTGTCTTTACTCATAGCCTCTCAGGATGTACTCGAGAACAAGGCATACAATTATGGTGACATCTCTGTTGTGCTTAAAACGAGGGATCCCAGGCTTAATAAAAAATTGTCTATCCCACAGTTTGTGATAGCTTTCGGGATATACCGCGACGTCATTTGCACGGTGTATCCCCATAGGAGAGAAGAGCTAGATCTCTATCTCCACAAGGTAGTGGATCTAGGCATCAAGTACGGGGGCTCTTCCTTCTATGACTACCACAAGTCAGTCTCAGCGAAGGCGGCGACCCATCTCAAGCAGTTCAACATTAGAATGAACTGGGGTCAGATGGACACTGAACTTTTCTGTCGCCACTTCGCCGGACTCAGGCCCCCGGCTTGTGCCATCTGTAATTCCACATCCCACATGGCGGACTTATGTCCCGTCGAACCAGATCCCACCACCTCCACTCTCACCCCTCACCCCACGTTCACACCTCACTCCTCTTTCACCCCTCACAAGCCAGCGGGTGGTCTCCGGGATAAGCTGGGTAGGCCCATCTCCTTTTTAGGTAAAGCACAGGTGTGCAATAATTTCAACGCAGGCTCCTGCAGTTTCAGCGCCTGTAGACTATTGCACATCTGCTCCATATGTTTCAGGGCACATACCAAGACCATGTGTCCAGCCAGGTTGTCACCAAACAAATGACTAACCGACATTAATATCGACAACCTGGTTTTTTATCTAAGGTGTCACCCCAGCAGGCACTTAGTGGATTTTCTCACCACAGGTTTTTCACAAGGGTTTCACACAGGCATAATAGCCATTCCCCCAGGTACACTAGAATGTCCTAATCTCCAGTCTGCACGTTTAGACCCAGTCGCTGTAGACACTCTCATTTCCGCAGAAACCACAAACGGTTTCATGATCGGTCCTTTCACCTCTTCACCGTTTTCCTCCTGGCGCACTAACCCTATTGGTATTGCTATTCACAAATATTCTAATAAAAAACGTCTCATTATCGATTTATCGGCACCGCACTCCTCTTTTGTTCCAAGCATAAACGCACTCATTCCAGCAGACGAATTCTCTCTGCAGTACGTCACCATCGACGACGCTATACAGTCTATCATGACATCTGGTAATCGACCCTGGCTCAGCAAAACAGACATCACTAACGCCTTTAAATTACTGCCCATACACCCCTCACTCTGGCACTTACACGGTGTTAAATGGCGAGGGTATTATTACTTCTCAACACGACTCACTTTTGGTTCCCGAAGCAGCCCCAAACTTTTCGACATTTTCGCTGAGTCACTATGCTGGCTGCTTCTGAATGTCATCAGGTGTCACTCCGTTATTCACTATCTAGATGACTTTCTACTGATAGAGCCAGGGTCATCAACACCCACAGCAATCAATAGTACTACCGCACTTTTTTCCACACTTGGAGTCCCTTTGTCCCCAGCCAAAACTATAGGACCCACCACAAAGTTGACCTTTTTAGGCATAGAGCTCGATTCTGTCAAACTCAGAGCTAGCCTTCCACACGACAAACTTTCACGATTGAGAGGGGAGATAGACACGTTCCTGCGGAATGACGTTTGCACCAGGAGAGAACTTCAGTCCCTTCTTGGATCTCTGAACTTCGCCATGCGCATCATTCCGCAGGGAAGGTCTTTTATTTCCAGACTTCTTTGCCTGCTCCATGGAGTCCCGGACTCCGGCACAGTTTCTTTGGACCCCCACGCCAAGGCTGACTTAGCTATGTGGGGGAAGTTTTTGAAAGACTGGAATGGTATCTCCATGTTTATCCCCCCTCTCTCCACCTCTTCACCCATCATCCACACAGACGCAGCAGCCAACACCGGTTTCGCAGCCATTTTCGGGAACCACTGGTTTAGGGGCCACTGGCCCACTGAGACGGATGCCTTGCCAGGATTCAGGGAAACCTCAACCCTATTTGAAATTTACCCCATTGTGGCGGCCGCACACACCTGGGGTCATCTCTGGTCCGGCAAGGCAGTAAAATGCTACTCAGATAACTCGGCAGCTTGCGATATTATTAACAAAGGGCGCTCATCATCCCTAACCATCATGCGGCTGATTCGCAAGTTGACCTGGCTGGCAGCATCCAATCAGTTTCACTTAGTATGTTCTCATATCCCGGGTATTCACAACACCGCCGCTGACGCTCTTTCTCGTTCTCGATTCCAGGCATTTTCTCAGGCACTCCCAGCAGCTCACCATCAGCCATCCAGGACACCACGGTTTCACGAACTAATATTGGATTAAGCACACTCTTGCTTCACGCTAGATCACTCACTCACCAAGCATTATCACCCAACACTGCTATCACTTACAATAGGGCACTTAACATATTTAACAAATTCACTGCAGAATTCGGGCTACAAGGTGACTTTTCTATCCAAACCATGGTGTCTTTTGCCTCTTTCTGCCACCTACACCTTAATCTGTCACACAACACCATTAAACTTTACCTCACCGGGGTTCAGCACCACAGCCTCACCAATTTTCCTAACAGCACCCCCTTTTTGTCTTCATACCCCATAAAAAAGGTCTTGAAAGGCATATCTAAGGTTTCACCACCACTCGCAAGCACTAGATTACCCATAGACGGGCCTATCTTCAGGTCTCTTAGCAATCTCCTTGACACAGCCCCATTTGATAGCTACACCAATACGGTGATAAAATCTGCCATATATCTCGCTTTCTACGGTTTTCTCAGACCTAGAGAGTTCACAGTGATTTGTCAAGGAGATATCGCACAATGCCTTAAAACTTCACACCTCACCAAGGTAGAGGATCACTACCTCCTCTCTATCCCTACCACTAAAACCAACCGGTCAATACATCCTACAATAATTCCTCTCTTCCCTACTGATAATGCCTGGTGTCCGGTGAAAGTTCTCGACCAACTACGGTCTACTTTTCGCACTCACCTGCCAGACTCTCCGCTCTTAACATTACAAGGGCACCCGCTTACCACGGCAAAATTGATGTCACATGTCAGAACCCTGTTATCTAAGCTCGGACACAATCCGGCTGCATTCTCCGGGCACTCCTTCCGCATAGGAGCCGCCTCAGTAGCCTCAAGCACAAACGCACCGGTCCACATCATCAAAAGGCTCGGGCGATGGAAATCCTCCATATATAACGCATATATTCCGCAACCAGAGAAAGAGCTTCGCCAAGCTTTCAGAAACTTGGTCTTGTAAAATGCAATAAAGTGTGTATTTTCTCGAATTTATCTTTTTGCCCTCTTTTATTTACAGGCCCACTCGTACGTTGGTTTCGGCACACCACAACCAACTTTGCTCACAGTTACTATCCATCACGTATTTAAATTCCGAGCACAAATATATATATATATATATATATATATATATATATATATATATATATATATATATATAGAAACAATCGCACTCTTGGAGCTTTCATCAGGACAGGTAACATCTCCATGTTGGAGCTGAAACGTTGATATTTTATATGGAATAAATAAAAGCTAAATTTTACTACTTCAACCAAGTTCAAAGAGTGCGATTGTTTCTACACCCATATCTACCTTTGCCACAACCAGCACCGGGCACTACAAAAGTCTTCTTGGAGTGCAAGTTATACGATGTGTGTGTGTGTGTGTGTGTGTGTGTGTGTGTATGTATATATATGTATGTGTGTGTATATATATATATATATATATATATATATATATATATATATATATATATATATATTGCCTGGCCAAAACAAAGTTGCCTCCTGGATTTAACTAAGCAAATAGGTAAGAGCCTCCTATTAGTTAATCCATGGGCGATTATCTTTCAGCTGGCAACAAGTTATTTAACCCCAACTGATGCAATGAGCTTCTCATTTCTTAAACAACCATGTTGAAAAACACATCCCGTGGTCGTGGAAAAGATGTTAGTCTGTTTGAGAAGGGTCAAATAATTGGAATGCATCAAGCAGAGAAAACATCTAAGGAGATTGCAGAAACTACTAAAATTGGGTTAAGAACTGTCCAAAGCATTATTAAAAACGAGAAGGATAGTGATGGGTGCATCAGGGTATGAAGAGAGGCAGATGAAGTGATGCACCCATCATGCCTAGTGCCAACTGTACAAGCCTATGGGGGCAGTGCTATGATCTTGGGTTGCTGCAGTTTGTCAGGTCTAGGTTCAGCAACTTTATGTGCCCAAAAAAATGAGGTCAGCTGACTACCTGAATATACTGAATGACCAGGTTATTCCAGCAATGGATTTTTTGTTCCCTGATGGCATGGGCATATTCCAAGATGACAAAGCCAGGGCTCAAATTGTGAAAGAGTGGTTCAGGGAGCATGAGACAATTTTCACACATGGATTTGCCACCACAGAGTCCAGACCTTAACCCCATTGAGAATCTCCGGCATGTCCTGGAGAAGGCTTTGCGCAGTGGTCCGACTCTCCGATCATCAATACAAGATCTTGGTGCAAAATGAATCCAACACTGGACAGAAATAAATCTTGTGACATTGCAGAAGCTTATCGAAACAATGCCACAGTGAATGCGTGCCGTAATCAAAGCTAAAGGCGGTCCAAAGAAATATAAGAGTGTGTGACCTATTTTTTTGGTGGTGACCTTTTTTGGGGCCCGGCAGAGAGAGAGAGTGAGTGAGAGTTAGAGAGAGAGAGAGTGCGTGTGTGTGTGTATATATATTTTATTTTTTATTTTATTTTTTCGAACAATAAAGCTGAAATATATTTAATTTCTCTTTAACTCAATTGTTAAAAATCAGAAATCATGTCCAATCACTACACTGATGGATCACAGGGAGAAGCAACAGAGAGGTCACCAGGGGCTACTATACCGCCCCCTCTTATCCATGGCCTCTGCAGAAAAAGAACTTGAACCATTTGCATGGTCCATTCAAATTGTTCCAGCACTCAGACACCCAGCCACCTAGCTACACTGTCTACATAGGAATTTGGGTTTCAAATAAGACCCAAATCCATCAAATTCAGCCTTTCCCATATCCTTGTTGCTATTGATGATGAGACATCAGTAAAAATCTTCTTGACTCCAAAGTGGCAACTAGTATCCAGAAGCAAATAGTTTTCCATGTATTCCTTTATATTCTACAGTGACAATCTTCCTGTATGTAAGGAGGTTTTATGATTTCTAGATATCTACAAAGTGAATGTATCCTACTCTGAGCTGATAAGCCTACTGCTTGCTAAATCGGTGAGACGTTAAAGGTTGCTAAGGTCAGACTGTGAGGACAGGAGTGATTGCTATTGGTCGAAAAGGGACTCTGCAAGAACCTTACATGTATCTGACAGAACACGACGCAAACAAAAGTGTTTTTTGCAAAATTAAATATTTACCTCTGGCCTAACTTGAAACCAAGGCCACCTCCTCTGTCACAGCTCCCCACAATCTGTGGACAGTTGATACACGACAACAGAATCTGATTCCATCCTGAGCCAAATCTCACACCTCTACAGAAATGGTTGTTTGTTTACTGAGCCCACTTGGTGACCAGGTAGCAAAATATGGAATCAAGGCATTTCAGTGCCACTTGCAATTTCCTTCTTTTACCAATTACTTTCTTTCACTAGCTGTAATGCTTTCTGTGGTAAATATAGAGCTGAACTGTATAACGAAAAACCTTTTCTGCTCAGGTGTCATCAGTAGAATAATACTACCACCAGGATTTGCTTAGTGTTTTAAATTATTTAAGTGCATAATTCTTAACCTTAGACGTATATAAACAAAAAGAATATGAGCATTGTAACATTTAATTTTGCTGTTTAATGTGAGGTTTAGAGTTTCCTCCCTTGTGAAAACAAATCCATTCATGAATAATCGAATAGCACAGTCCCTGTGTGCTTGTTGTGTTGTTTGCTTATTGCTTTGTAACTGCTATCACTGATATAGATCTAAACAGCATCCAAGCCCCTAACACGCAGAAAAGGACTTAGGCTATTAATTAATGGAAACGCTTTTATTCCAAGTTGCTAATTCTCCTCTAGGGAAGTTTCGCCCTAACAGTAACAGTAATCGCCATATTTTACCAGCGTTTCTTTTACTTTTTCCATGAGACATTCAGTTAGTCCTTTTAATAAACAGCCTATGAATGTGCCAGCAAGTAATGTGTTAACAAAAACTGAAAAGGGGTTTCCAGGACTCCCTAATAGCCAGGTGAGCACTAGCAGTGTTGTGAAATAAGAGTCTTAAACTGTTTTATAGCAAGAGAGGGACACAGACTGAGAACCCCCCACTGATACATCATTATGAAGGTAAATAAGAAGGTGGGGTACCGTTAAATGAATGCAGGGGTCTCCTGAACCCATCCATAAGAAGGAGACCACCTTTGGCTCCCTTCTATCCCCTTTTTAAATGTACAGTAAGGGAGGACTTATTAAAAGGTCTTGGTAATCCCCTCTTTTTAAGTGGGAAGCTAAGTCTCCTATTTGGTCACCAAATGTATATGAGTGGGCTGTTAATTAGCAGGATCTCCCCCTTTATTACACATGAAAACTGACTGGGGGAGCAGTTATATGAAATTATAAAATAGATTGCATGCGCTTTGCCAAGCAGCATCTCCATGGGGAGTGTTTGGTGCCTTTATCCTGAGCATGAAGACAGCGTATATTAGGCCTTCAAATATTGCAGAACCACACAATGAAGCCCCTCTAGCAGCTCTCAGAAAAGGCAGTGTAGAAAATGCTGAGACTGTCTCTTTGCCCCATTTAGACTGCAGTGGTTTTGATGCATAGTGTCCCTTTAATTTCAAATCATTTGTCTTCAACTCTGCTGTTTTGGCCTTACATTTGAAATTCATGTTGCATTCACAACAGCCCATACTTTAGTGAGTCCATCTGTTAATGGTTGATCATTCTTTTAAATACTGTACCCCCTGCACAATAATTGCTGCTACAGAGTTAATTCTGATGTATAAACATTTTAAAATACTTGGTATCTGCTAAATAAAATGGTTAAATCCATTGCAAATTGCCCCAAATTCTTAAACAATAAATTATGTTTTGTTTTTTCTCTGCAGGTCTTGTCCATCTCACAATGACATAGAAGTTCTGGAAGATGTAAAGGCTGTTCGTCAGCTTCAATAATTCTCTTCTAAACCGTGTAATAAACCCTAGAATTTTATGGATACTCCTTTGGCAATACTATGCTAAGCTGTAAGATATTTTATGTTTAAAGACTCTTTTAGGATAATCAGTGAGTCCACAAATATTGTAACGTGTGTTTAAAAGTGGGCCTCCAAACCAGGACTGTATCAAAATAGGTTAGTAAGCATATGCCATGTTTATCTTGCATTAGAGATCAACATAGAGGCTTCAAATATCTATCTATAAATCTATCTATCTTATACATTGGAGATTAAATTTAATGACTTCAATGTCAACATATAAGGGGTCTATTCACTAAAAGTTGAGTAAACGAACACCTATATCTACAAAGGTTTACAAGAAGTGAAACTAATATACAGCCTGGCAATAATAGTAGCAGTTATACATAATACATGTGTCAAGGTCTAAACCTGTAAGTACCAGTGAGTGATCCTGCAATGAAGTGATACAAAGTAGATATACTCACAACCTAGTAAGGTTAACCCCTACGTCTGAATAGAGAAAATCTAAAAAATGAGCTGCACCAAGCTATACTGGTATAAAAGTGATAAAAGAGCTTTATTGAACATGGCCCTAAATGTAAAATCTACCAGGAAACACTCTTATTAGATGAATGCTCATTACATTTAGGTTGTGTGTGTATATCTACTTTGTATCACTTAAAGGGACACTCCAGGCACCCAGACCACTTCAGCTTATTGAGTAGTCTGGGTGCCGTGATCCTTTTGCACTTAGTGTAAAACATTGCAGCTCTCAGTCTGCCCTGTAGTGGCTGTCTACCAGACAGCTCTCAGTCTGCCCTCTAGTGACTGTCTACTAGAGGGCTTCCGGAATCCAAACCGACGGTTATCTGATGCTGGACGTCCTTATGGACCTCCAGCGTCAGATTTTCCCCATAAGAAAGCATTAAATAATGCTTTCCTATGGGGAGGTCTAATGCACACGGCCATTGCCACGCATGCACGTTAGTTGGCTGACATTGGTGGGGGAGGAGTGTGGGCGGAGCCTCACCTAGCGCCCAGGGACATCTGCGCTGGTTTCAGGTAAGTAGCTAAAGGTGTTTTAACCCCTTCAGCAACACTGGGTGCGGGAGGGAGGGGGACACTGTAGGATTCTTTAGTGCCAGGAAAACGGGTTTGTTTTCCTGGCACCGGAGAGTCCCTTTTAATTGCAGGATCACTCACTAGTACCCATTCCGCTACAGGTTTAGACCTTGACACGTATTATGTATAACTGCTTCTATTATTGCCAGGCTGTACATTAGTTTCCGTTCATGTGAACCTTTGTACATATCCGTGTTCCGTTTTTTGAACTTATTTCAGGTTAAGCCCTGAGAGACCCCTGGAGTCTCTCATTGGTGCAAAGGATAATTGGAACAGCTTGGACACAAATACTTAGCACTGTGTCTTATGCTATTTCCGTTATTTAACCTGTCTTGTGGATATTATAGTAAAGGAACACTCTGTGGACCATTACCAGTTAATCGAAAAGTGGTCCTGGCACTGGCTCACGTTAGGGAGTTAAACTGCTCTGGAATGGTTTAACCCCAAAATCTTTGTTCCAGGGCAGAAGCTCCTTGCCTCTCTGCTTTCTGTTTTCTAAAATTCTCTGAAACAGAAAGCTTTTACAGAATTGGGCAGCGACACTGCTGATTGGCTAAGAGGAACGTTAAGCAAAGTTACACAGAGTAATCCAGGTAAGCACTTAGCTATGGTTGTCTAAGTTGTCAAAGTAACGTCAATATGATTCATTAAAGCTGCCTCTTGTTACCTCCAGTTCTTATGCTTTTAGATTTACTAATTGCATTTCTGAAACCGCTCACCAAGTAAAATCTTCTGTTCCAAGAAAATGTGATTGGAGTTTGTTGCATTTGTTATTGATGAATTTATGACTTTTCATTATATTTTTATGATTTTTTTTTAAGCAGAAAGCATATTCCTGCTCAATAATTGATGAGTTGGCAGGTTCAAAAGTAAATAATGTTTTTATCTGCCATAAAGTGCATCAATGCAAAAATGGTTAATTTCTCTCTAGTAAGTGTTGCCAAATTGCTTTGATTCAATATCCCTTGTGATTTTCTTAGACCTGAAATATTCAGTTTCTATCTAAATACCCTCCTGTTTGTGAGATCATTGCTGTTTAAAAGTTAATAGGGTGTTATTCAGCTATTATTTTTAAAAATTCTTTATTTGTATTACACATAAGGAGGACGTCCGATGAAGCATAACAAGAAGATAAGTGGGAGTCTTGCAGGACTCCTAATACATTTCAAACCATAAAATAAGTGTTTTTAACATAATCATCATAAACTAATTTCAGGTAGAATATATAGAAGTTCACATGTAGAAATCATGATCAATGAACTTGGTCTATAATATGTGTAATTAAAAATGTAATCAAGAAAGAGAAAAAGGGAGAGAGAAAGTGTTGTCACCACGCTTATCTGCCTCCCAGATCTCATAGGCCTACTCACATCACAGAGATCAAAACTGGAAAGGAGAAAGAGACATGTCTAAGCACGTTGCCCGGGAAAGATGTGGAATGAAGGTTATTTATTATTAAAGAAACTCTAGATCCATACGTCTATTAGACAAGACAATTTATTTAGAACGTTTGTAGATTTCCACAGACTATCATGAGAGCGAGATTGCCCTAGGTTTTGAGCTCCTGTCTATAGCTAGGCATGAGACTACATTACAATTACCTCCTATCAAAAGAGGGTCTGACACTGAGTGAGTGTTAATGTCCCAAAATATAATATCTGGAACGTTGGGTGCGTAAAGATTGAAAAGGTGCAAGTTGTGGGAACCTATTTTTCCTGATATTAATAGGAATCTCCGTTCATTATTGCATTTTCAGCTATTTTTTACATCATCTAAGTTTGCTTAGAGAACGGCACTCACAAGTTTATGTACATTCTACAGGTGTCAAACAACCCAAAAAAAGACACGGCCTCTGATACGGATCAACCAAACATTGTGTAAAAAATATATGCAATGTCAAGAGTGACAACGTGTCAGCTCCAACAAACTTTTATTAGTAATTTCAGGCATTATATATGCTTGGTATAGCCACAATGTTGACTTTCTCTCACCTGAAATAACATCCATTACACTGTCACAAAATTCCTTGCAGTTATGGTTAATTTATTTTAATGTATTGTCTAAATTTGTTTGACAAAAAAATTGTCATTACATAAAGTAAAAAAACAGAGAGTGCTGTGGATTAAACCATAGCAAACTAATCGTGTAATTCAATTTTATTCACAATCTTTAGCAAAAATTACATTATCACAACAAATATGCTGGAATTCTCCCGAAACACATAACGACGAAGCAGCATTAAAACGCAGTTATCAGGTCACCTTACATATTGAGCTGTTAAGTGCTGCTTCAGTGGAGGAGCCATTTAGAGGTCATATTAAGCACCATAGCCACTACAGCCCTGTGTAGTGGTTATAGTGCCAGGAGTGTTTTTGAGCCTTCCTGTGGTAAGCCGACAAAACTTTTCAGCATGGTTTGACAACTTACCCGGGTAAGGCCCTATACTAAATAGAGAAAACTAATTACTAGTCCTTAATATGGGTAAGTGTAGAACACAGTCTGATAATCAGACAAAAGGTAAAGCAGTAAACAGAGCCCCAACACCAGACTTGTAGAGACGGGAGATTTTATTCCAGCAATAGTTAGACCTTATTAGGTATTTGTTTAGCATTAAATAGGGACAGGCCAGGGTGAGGGATGTACAGTTTAGTTTTTTCTCGTTTTTTTTTCCTTTTTTCTTATTTTTCATTATGTGCCTTAAAAGCTTTTTTAACTGTATGACTCAATAGATTATACATTGTTAGACACTATCATGTCTATAGGCATAAACAAAACTATATATTTACAAAAACACAGTCCACTGCCTAAAAAAAAAAAATCATGGTTTATTAGATACCCTGAATGAAAACATGCGTGCTTTTTTTTTCATTGGGGATATATCTAGATACCATTGCAAAAGCTGTAGATCTCTTGTCTAACGCGTTTACAAGCCCTGCCCTTCTTACTATGCCCAGACTTTCTGTGGCTGTCCTATCACAGGCTTCCCAACGCAGCTCAGTGTGAAGTCTTTGCAAGGCAGGTGCTCTGAGCAGTGGTCTGCTTCTTGCGTTTAGCTCCACTGAACTAAACAACCCTGACGTAACCAGACCAGTTGTCTGATTTACAGCCTGGGGGAGTGGGGTGTAGTAAGGTTTCTATTGAAATCTGCACTTTTTATAAGAAGAAAGAGGACACAGACTTGAGCAGGCTGATGTGTTGTAAGGTATCCCTTTAATATTTTTGGATAAACTTTTAATATGATTTAATATTTTGAAGAATGTTTTAATTTGTTGATATACCAACATGTTTTGTTATACACATAAAGCACGTTAGCAAGCTGAAGTACTCTTGGAGGTCTGGAGTCTCCCTTTTAAGTGGATTATGTTAACTTTTTCTTCATGGAGTTTGTGGGGGGAGATCATTGATATTCAGGGTTACTATAAGAATTTTTTATTTTTTTATTTAATCTGAAAAATAGTAATCAGAAACTAAAAAAGTAATCATCTGCTTGGGCAGGTAAGTGGCCAGTAAACCCTACTACCTTTCCCTTTTTTATAATCAAGGTTAATGGGATTGAGAATAGGGGTTAATGTTCTTCATAAATTATAAGACTGAATATAGCCTTAATGTTTTTTAGTGCTACCCCCTTGTACGCAGCTGTACTTGCAAGTGACCGTAAATCAAGCAGATGCACCGATCCTATAGGACTGTAGGAATGTAACAACCTGTAATAGTTTTGATTATATTCAGGTTTATGTATGTCATTTTAATTGTAGCAGCATTGCAATGCACCACACATCTTGGAACCTTTGCCTGACTCAGGAGAACAGCGTGAGGCTATTATCTCTGGCTATTAATGCAGTCCCAAGGGAGGTAATTGAGATTTGCTAATTAAATCATAAAATTTGTTTATCTGCGATCAGGAGACCACAAAGAATGTATTATAATAGTAAAATATGTACTCGCTCTTCTGGCTTGGTAGAAGGTTTTTTTCTTCTGTTGGTGAACTATCAATTCACTTGATAAATTGTTCATATTCCAACAAGGAGTATCAAAAATATGTCAAATGTCAGTCCAGTCATTTGTAAAACTACAAAAGTCAATAAAATATAAAAGTACTACCTTGCTATCTCAAGACGTGTTGTTTGGACCTTCAACCACCAAGTAAAATAGTGAACAATCTAATCTAATATTTATTGGAACATACTCCTTGGTGATCACCAGACCTTCTGCCATGGACTTATTATGGTATAGTTCTATTCGGACTGTGCCACGCTCCAAGTACTTTGGGACACTCTTGGGAGACATACAAGGGGATCCTTTCAGAAAAATGTCTGCTCTTTATTAAACAGAACAAGGGTTTTAAGACTAGCAATAAGGGAAGTCAAGGGGGAGTATTGTTGATTACCAATGAAATATTGACAACTATTAACTAACATTATGGACAGTTCGTTGATACAGCATACACTAAGCTTGCAAAAATTCATAGCGCTAACATTTAGCTAGGGGTGTAATACGGGTGATCTTCTTAGAATAGACGTATGTGACATGGACCTCCTTGCAATATATAAGGCTGTTATTCTTAGAATTTAGCTAAACAGTAATTAACACTCTTTAATATTCTTTAGTAAACAGACACACCAGCAGGTCGCAAAGAGAGTTATGTGCATATTTGTTTTTGCTTCCTGCCACTCTTAATTAATATTTAATAATGGAAGCACTAGCTGCAATGCAATCATACAATCATGACCAACTCCTATATATTTGTTTACATTTCATATCTTTTTAAAGTGGTTGCTGGTACTTTTCTGTGCGTATCAGAATATTTGTTTGTTTTTTTACTTTTACTTTTATCTGTTTCCTTTAATCTAAATTAAACTGCACAGACTGCCCAGTAAAAAAAAATGTATCTGTGCAAAGGGTTAAATCCATTAACATAGACCCAAACATGGCCCAAAACAAGCAGCTGTGCCAGTTCCCCTGAGTCAGTTGGATGCAGAGAGTATATTCTGAGCAAAGCTCCGGAGAGTATGTTGGTCACACTGTACAAATTATAAAATTGCATTGTTAGAGATGTATGCCCGTTTTACACTGGCTAATATTATAATCTTAACTTGTCATTTTCATAGTAACTGTGCAAATTTTATGTTGAATCAGGTGTTCATTAAATGGAAACCTAACTATTGATTTAAAAACCTAATTGTAAGACTTTAAAGGGACACTATAGTCACCAGAACAACTACAGCTTATTAAATTTGTTCTGGTGAGTATAATCATTCCCCTCAGGCTTTTTGTAGTAAAACACTTTTTCAGAGACAACGCAGTGTTTACATTACAGCTTATTGATAACTGCACTGGCCACTCCTCAGATAGCTACTAGAGGAGCTTCCTGGGGCAGTGCTGCACAGTGTGACTGCCATTCAGTGTCTCCTCCCTCTGCATGCAGACACTGAATGTTCCTCATAGAAATGCATTGATTCAATGTATCTCTATGAGGATATGCTGATTGGCCAGGGCTGTGTTTGGCTTGTGCTGGCTCTTCCCCCGATCTTCCTCCATGACAGTCTTCCTATGTTAAATCATTGTGATTGGTATTGATCAACACTTCTGATGATGTCAGGCAAGCAGAACGATCTGGGGATTAGCTAGCAGCAGCAGACTGGAATAAAGGGAAGATTATGCTATAATTAGGAGGTGAAGGGGAGGCCAGGGGGGGCTAGATGGGGGTTTTAACACTATAGGGTCAGGAATACATGTTTGTGTTCCTGACCCTATTAAATGGAAACCTAACTATTGATTTAAAAACCTAATTGTAATATAAAATTAATTTTATAGCTGTTCCTTTAAATACAGTAAACTGCAGTTGGGATCCCTGTATGTACAAAATTAGTCTAAATTAACCATCTGTGCTTTTACTGACCACTGTTGTATAATCAAATTCAACCGTTCCAGTATAACAGCTTTTTTTTTTTTTTAAAAACAAAACTTATTTATTAACCCCTTAAGGACTGGACTGTTTTTGCGATGTTGTACATTTGCGACCAGGCATATTTTTACACTTTTGTGGTGTTTGTGTTTGGCTGTAATTTTCCGCTTTCTCATTTACTGTTCCCATACAAATTATATATTGTTTTTTTCAGGACAAAAGGGGCTTTCTTTACATACCATTATTTATATAATCTCATGTATTTTAATTTAAAAAAAATAAAAAAATCTGATGAAAAATTGAAAAAAATACATGTTTTTTGACTTTTACTTGAAAAATCTTTTACTCATCTACAAAAGCGAATGAAAAAAACTGCTAAATAGATTCAAAATGTTGTCCTGAGTTTAAAAATACCTAGTGTTTACGTGCTTTTTTGCTTTTTTTTGCATGTTATAGGGCTATAGGTACAAGTAGGATATTGCGGTTTCAAAACATACATTTTTAAAATTTATCAATAGTGACATTGTAACACTATTATCTGTCATAAATCTCTGAATAACACCCCACATGTACATATTTTTTTTAAAGTAGACAACCCAGGGTATTCAATATGGGGTATGTCCAGTCTTTTTTAGTAGCCACTTAGTCGAAAACACTGGCCAAAGTAAGCATTCATATTTGTTTGTGTGTGAAAAAAGTAAAAAAACTAAATTGAACGCTAATTTTGGCCAGTGTTTGTGACCAAGTGGTTACTAAAAAAGACTGGACATACCCCATTTGCAATACCTTGGGTTGTCTTCTTTTGCAAATGGTATGCCATCATGGGGGTAATTCTCATTCCTGGGCTACCATACGCTCTCAAAGGCAACGTAACCAACCTGGCCATTTTCAATGTAAAAATATTTGACCCATATATTTGACCTTGTAACTTTCAAAAATGCTATAAAACCTGTACATGGGGGGTACTGTTTTACTCGGGAGACATCGCTGAACACAAATATTAGTGTTTAAAACTGGAAAACGTATCACAACAATTATATCATCAGTAAAAGTGCTGTTTGTGTGTGAAAAATGCAAAAAAAGTAACTTTCACTGACAATATCATCACTGTGATATGTTTTACTGTTTTGAATCACTAATATTTGTGTTCAGCGAAGTCTCCCGAGTAAAACAGTACCCCCATGTACAGGTTTTAGGGTGTCGTAGAACGTTACAGGGTAAAATACAGTGCTAGCAAATTAAATTCTCTGGAATTTCGGCCTGGGTTGGCAGGCAGGTCCCTCAAATTGCAATCAATAAAATTACTGAATTATGTAAAAATATTACATAAATACGCACGTAGAATTTAAATATATATGCATATTTATATATTTGAAGTCTACGTGTATATTTATATAATTATTTATGTAATTTTGTATATGGACATATGTATATTTCTTATTATTTTTATTTATTTTTATATACATAGATATATATACAAATTCATTCTAAGTGTATTTTGATATAAATATATATATATTAATTTTAAAATACAGTTAGAATAAAATTTCATATAGCTATATAATTTTTTTTTAATTTTTTATTATTATTTAAAAAATTTTTTATTTAATTTAAATTACTTATTATTTATATTTTATAATAATATATATATACAATATATATAGTTATTATATATATTATATATATACGTGTGTAATTTAATTATAAGTGTATTTTTATATTAATATAAGTACATATTAATATAAAAATACACTTAGTATGGCATTATATATATGATATATAGACATATATTATATAGATATAATATATGTCTATATATCATATATACACATATATAATTATTATTATTTTTTTTATTAACACTAACTTTATTTTATTTTTTGATTTTACACTAGCAGGGAGACTGCCTGTCAGCACAGGCAGTCCCCCTGCAGGCAGCACTATGGACACCTATTGTGACCATGTGATCGCTGTGTTAAGCGATCACATGGCCACAGGGGTCCTAAATCAGTGTGGGGAGACTGTCTGGGCTGCAGGCAGTCTCCCACAACCGGAGCAACGCTGATCGCCGCCGGGGGAACGACGGCGATCAGGTAAGTACCCCCAGACCGTTAGGACGGTTCAGGACCGTCATCGGTCCTCAAGGCAAAAATGCCGATGACGGTCCTGAACCGTCCTCGGTCCTTAAGGGGTTAAACTAACTTCTTAAAAAATATACCAAACTGTATATGATCATGTCATCATCCTTCCTTATCTAAGTTCCTCTCCGGGAAAGCTCATGGTTTTTTCTCTAAACACAGAGTTATTCACTAAAGTAATATTTCAAAGTGAATTCAAGGTGAATTTCCAATTTTAGGCCAAAAAAGTCTCTAAGTCAGAATTGTTTCCTTTTTGACTACCCTGGCCTTATAATTGGAATTTTCACTTTAGTAAATAAGCCCTGTGTTATTTGCTTCACCATTTCCCTTCCATGTGTGATTCTGCCAAATTCTGGACACAGTAATCAATGAGAGAAATTACTAGAGTATGAACAAGCTACTTAGCAACATTTTGCATAAGAAAGGGGCAGACACGGGCAATGTTTTTAGGGTTGAATCAACAGGTTCTAGCAATAGACTGGACGTGAGCCATAAAGGTGAGGCCAGGATCAACGCTAATGCCAAAACAGCAAGCTTGCAAGGGCTGATGGGGGTACGAAAAACTTGCAGGGACGTGAAGAGTTGGAGAAATATGAAGCTCCGGTTTAGAGATATTGAGTTTCAGAAAGCGGGAGGACATCCAATCAGAGATGGAAGAACGGCAACTTGTGACGTGTTCTTGGACAGTGAGGGAGAGATTAGGGGAGAAGAAATATATCTGGGTGTCATCACATACAGGTGGTAGCAGAATCCAAAGGGACTAATAAGTTTGCCAAGAGAGGCAGTATAAAGAGAATACGAAAGGAAACCAAGAACATGGGGGACTCCAACCGAGAAAGGACAAGGGGAGAGGGTGTCATTAGAACAGGAGACACTGAATGAACGTTGGGAGAGATAGGAGGAGAACAACAAGAGGACAGTGTCACAGAGACCGAGGGATTGAAGAGTTTGATCAACAGTGTCTAAGATCACAAATTCTACCTTTGCATATGGATTTGCCTGTAAGACTTGGTAGCTTGGTAGTCCTGAGTAAACACTTAAGAGTGCTGTTTGGAACACAGGCTGTAAGAGAGAGTCTGAGGTTAGATAAACTAGCAAGTATGGGTGGAGAGGCATGCAGATATTGGAGTGAGAAAAATCAACCAAGGAAAAAAAGCAGAGGAAAAAATATTTGAGATCTCTAGATATGAGGGAATGGAAGACATCAAACAGGTAAAAGACATAAATGGTAAACATAAATTAACAAGACTATATGTGCAATAACACTAACAAACATTTAACAAAGGAAGAGTTGAGCATGGAAGGAATAGTGTTCCGTTAAACAGTAATACTACGGGGCGGGGCCTGACAGCCAAGATGGCCGGTCGTGCTTTCTGAGAGCTCCTGCAATAGAGGGCACAAAACCGCCAATTCTGCATGAACTACTGGTGCTAGCAGAAAACGGAGTCCAGGGAACAAACCAGAATCACACGGGGCACACAATGATACCTGACCCGCATCGAAACCACATAAACACAAATGGACCGACCATGAGGCCTACTGCGGAGCAGGACCTGCAGCTTGGGGGAGGCGGCCGATCCCCCGACACAGGACACACTCGCAAGCAAACAATCGACAGGGCCCTGCAACCCCCCCCCCTCTGGACCGGTGGGGGTTATCCCGGTCCTCGCCGGGGGCGACTAACCCCACACTACAGCCGGACACGCAACGGCTCCGGAATGCCCCTGAGACTGAGGCGAAGATGGCGCCCAAGCAACACAGAGGGAGCACAAAGGAGCCAAAAACAAGCCTCATTAACCCAGCTGACTACACAGCACGGCTAAACAAAATCTTCGCAGCATTCTGGCGCAGGCTGGCACGGCGCCTATGCACTCAAGCCGAGATCAATCGGGTAACTCACCCCTCACTGCGACCACGAGGAGGGCACAAAATGGCCGACTCACAGAGGGCACAGCAAAGCAAGCACTCCCGTCCGCCCCAAAAAGCCCGACAGCGATCCCACTTAACGGCTCGGAGCAACAAATCCCCTTCTGGGCAGGAGAGCATACCGGACCAAAACCCGACCCACCGTCCACACACCCAAAGGGGCATCAGGAGATTGAAGCTCCGGAGGGCCCACAGTCCCCCCACGTGTGGGAGAAGGACCCGAGGACGCAGGGAAGTGCTCCCCGCTACAACCCGGGCTGGAGGATTCGAGCATGCCCAGCCCCACTATAACAGCCGGTCGGGATGGGACCGACCAAGGAGCACCCACATTATACACACAGCACCCCAGAGATCATTCACTCAAGGGACTGTAACACCCTGCATGAAGCCGACCATAGCGGCTCCCAGCCAGACACCTTCATCAACTGCAACACCCATACACAAGCGGGGTATCGGCTGAATAGGCCACACTGGGGATGCACCAGCCCTTCACCGCCGGGCGCAGGCAGGCCGGAAGACCGACACGCGAGCTATGCATACTAGCATGCTGAGACTTTCTCCTGCAGACACCGTCGAACAGGTCTTACCTAGTGGGCACACCTCAGATATATTTGATATACCTGAACTAATGTTACGTTGTGTTATTTCATTTTTTTTAAGTTTGCATATATTACTGACGCAGGGTGACCCTACCGCAACCCAACTCTGCAAATGGACGTTGCCAGCCAGCAACCAAAATGTTCCTGTACCTATAGTATGTTGAGAGCCTATGTTTTCCATGCCTACTAGCCAAACCATTTACAGCATAAAGTGTCTATGCATAGTTGTGTAAACTTATGGTTATAACTGTTCAAGCCTGTTTCTAGCTTAACTTAATTGACGACAAAGCTTAAAGGACGAATTAACTAATGTTGATACTTGCATGACATATACTACTAGATTGCCTTACTACGTTTAAAAAATGTTTTAAAAAAAACGTGCTTTTACTTCTATGCCACATATGTATAAACCTATGTTATTGATGTGATTATGTTTGCTGTTGTGGCAACGTATATCATACTGTCAAACCATGCACAACAAAAATAAAAAAAAAAAAAAAAAAAAACAGTAATACTACAGGGGAGGGAGGTAGATAGGAAAACAAATGAAATATATAAATAAAGTAAGTTAGATGGGTTTTCTTGGGTAGATTTTCCAGAAATTCTACCTTTGCATAAGGCTTAAGCTGCAAGATTAGAATTATTTATGTTAACATGAAATCATGGCTGTTATGGTATTTTTAAAGCAGTCTGCAGTAAATAGATTAATGGCAATAACCAGTGATTCATTGTATTCGTACGTGGTGTAAGAGGCTTGTTTTTATTATCGATTAGGCTAGAATGCAATAGAAGCAGTGTAGTGGATTATTTTATCGGTCATGCATAAAAAATTCTACCTGTAATGGACTGGAGCTTGCAATCATTTTTATGATACGTCTTGTTGCACACACTTATTCTGTAGAATCGATTACAGTGACTGATGGTGTTCATGAGACTAATGTAGTTGTGGGAACATTATAAATTGAGCTTCCTCTGTGCTGTGTCAACTGCCCCCAACTGCATATTTCTAAATGAATCCTATTAAACAAACCTTAATTAGAATCCTAGGTGAACAGAGAAATTTAAATGTACAGTGATTTAACTTTAGCAGATTTTATGACGAGTGCATTGACTGGTGCAAAGTGTACTTTTACAAATTATCCAAGACATTGTTCAGTTAGTTTTAATAAAACACAAGCAGTTACATTTTCATGTGTTGCAGCGATATCGTTTGACTAGAAAATTAGATTACACAAGACAAAAGCTGAAATAAAGAAGCACTCTGGATGCCATAACCACTACAGCTTACTGTAGTGGTTGTGGTCCGACAAAACTGTGAGTTGGGCATACAGCCCAAGTGCCTCTGCTGCAGCTTGGCAAATTAAAGGGATACTATAGTCAGCAGAACAACTACAGCTTATTGAATTTGTTCTGGTGAGTAGAATCATTACCTTCAGGCATTTTGCTGTAAACACTGTCTTTTCAGAGAAAATGCAGTATTTACATTACAGCCTAGTGATAACTTCACTGGCCACTCCTCAGATGGCTGTTAGAGATCCTTCCTGGGTCATGGCTGCCTAAAATGCATCCAAACATTCAGTATCTCCTCCCTCTGCATGCAGACACTGAACTTTCCTCATAGAGATTCATTGATTCAATTCCTCTCTATGAGGAGATGCTGATTGACCAGGGCTGTGTTTGAATCATGCTGGCTCTGCCCCTGATCTGCCTTCTTGTCAGTCTCAGCCAGTCCTATGGGGAAGCACTGTGATTGGATCAGGCCACCACTTCTGATGATGTCAGCAGACTGCTTGTTTTTCTGAGGCAAACAGCATGCAGAGTTACAGCTTTAATACAGTAAGATTGTGCTATATTTATGGAGGCAAGAGGGGCCCAGGGGGGCTAGATGGTGGTTTTAACACTATAGGGTCAGGAATACATGTTTGTGTTCCTGACCCTATAGTGATCCTTTAAGTGAACTTCTTCAGTAGCTTGGCCAACTTTGAGTAGCAATGACTGGCTGAGAGTCCTGAGCCAACCCATCACCATCAGTCTCAGCCATGGAGTTGGACAGGCTTTAGGTGCCCAGAGATAGTTCTTTATTATTTATTTTTGTTGTTGTTGACTACTTTGACACAAACTAGAATTTCTCCCCCCGACTCTATGTTCCAGTAATGAGCTGAAGTGATTATGGTGCTCAGTAAGCCCATTAAAGCTTTATCTTATTTAATCATAGATTTCATATTTGTCAGAAAAACTGTTACAATTCTTAATTCTAAATTTTGTTGTAATATGATTTTTAATGGGTAATGAAAAGTCATAGATGTGCTTTGACTAAACCTCCCATACAGCCAGCCAGGCAGTGAAAGGGTTACATTTTGCAGATTTGGAGCAGCGAGCATTTTATTCAAAACCCAGCTTCAGCCAATCAATATTTATGATGGAGAGAACTTGCTTCATGTAAATAACTTCCGCCAACCCTGCATAAAGAAGGGATATTTTTGTTTCTAATAAAGGACAAAGATGCACTTTGCAGGTGCCTGTAATTCTGCCAAATCAGAATTATGTATGCCCAGTATGCATGCAGGGAGACTTAAACAACGAGACCAAAAGAAAACTGAATAAAACATCAAGAAATGTAGCGAGAAATAGAGGGAGAGTACGATGGATGATTCGAAGAATGAATAGATGGGTTGGGGGATGGATGGTTGGTTGGTTGAGTAGATGGGTGGATGGATAGATAGATGGATTTTTGGTTAGTTGATTGGTTGATTGAGTAAATGGGTGGGTGCATAGCTGGCTGGATGGTTGGTTAGTTAATTAATTAATTGGTAGGTTGGTTGATTGATTGAGTAGATGGATGGGTAGGTGGCTAGTTGGATGGTTGGTTTGTTGGTTAATTCTTGGGTGGGTGGATGAAGGAATGGGTGAGTGGGTGGATAGTTGGAGGGATAGATGGGTTGATGGTTGGTTAGTGAATTGGTTGATTGAGTTGATCAATGGGTGGGTGGGTTAATGGATAGGTAGGTGGATAGAGGAATGGATAAGAGAGTGGATAGTTGGATGGGTGGATGAATGGATAGATGGGTTGATGGTTGGTTAGTGAATTGGCTGATTGAGTTGATCAATGAGTGGGTTGGTTAATGGATAGGTAGGTGGATAGAGGAATGGATAAGAGAGTGGATAGTTGGATGGATAGATGGATTGGTTTAGGTCCATCTTCAGACACAGTAACAGCTACTGACCCTTGGGTATTTCAGTCACGTTGATTGGAATTACATACTCTGCATTCACTGCTATACTCCAAACATGAATGAAGTATATTTTTAGTTACATTAATAAAGATATTACATTAATATTACATGTCCGTTGCTGTTTTCCATGGACAATGTAGCCCTGCAGGAATCTATATTTAAAAGCATCATTTGAGATACATCTGGATTTCTATAAACTATTACCGTCCATATGTTTAAGTTTGACCACAAATTGATCACTGCTAAAAGGTTAAGGAATGGTATCTCTTCTTCCAAATACATTTTCCACAAATTAGGTAAACAAATGTAAATCGATCATATGGAAGAAGAGCTTTGAGGCATCATTGAATAGAATATATCTAAAATAACAATTAGATAAAACTGACTCTATTTAAATAAGGTTTTCAATTGCAGTCCATTTGTAGTGCTGAAAATTCTTTCTACACATTGTGATGGCTAAACAGCTAGCAAACGTACATGTAAAAAGCTAAGTATAGGTAAACGGCTAGCAAACATATAGGTAAAACGAGAAATTACTTTACGATCTATTTGTACATGTTTGATGGCAAATGTACGGAGTATCTTGGCCTCATAAAAGCTATACGTGTGTCAAGTGGATACACAACTGTGTACATTGGCTTCAATGTAATATATTGGATAAGCTTTTCAAATTATGTGATATTTTTAAACAAAATAATAAAATATCAAAAAATATATCCTATATAAAAAAGATATCATTATATAAAGAAAATCAAATGATTAAAATGTGTTTTGAAATATTAAATCATTTTAAAAGTTTATCCAAAAATATTAAATCGCAGCCATTGCAAGATACTGTGCTACGTACTGGCATATGGCAATAGTGTGTGAGGCCACTTAAAACTATTTTCAGCAGCCCTCAATAATATACATTTTATTTATTCAATCAAGTTGCTTTTCTGCAAAAATATCTGTTTTTTAAGCAATATACCATTAATTCTTAAAAATTCAACACACTAATCCTATTGCTTTTTCTGACTGCACAGTTTACCTTTTCCTCTTTAAATAGTATTTATTTATTTTTCTTTGGTTTCCTATTGTCAGTAAAACAAAAAGAAGCCTTCTAAACAGGATTTCCTTTAACGTCAGGAGGTATAGAAGAAAAACTCACAGGACAGTCCACAGGAAATTCTAAGCATCGCTCTTTTTTCACCATACAAATGAGAAAGTAAAACCAGTGGGCAATTCAGATATTCTGGGAAGTAAAAAAGATAAAACAAAACATTTTAATCTCATACTCACCAAAACTAAATACAAGAATGATAACCCAACAAAATATCCTATTTAGTATTTGGGAATAGACATATAAACCAAGCATTTTAAGACAGCATTTCATTTTCTATAATAGAAGCACTGCACCTGCTAGGGGTAACATAATAGCCATAATAACCATAAGTCCATGACTTCGCACTAGTGCAGGGGTAGGTAACCTATGGCACGTGTGCCATCCACGGCACTCAACGTGTCTTTGCACGGCACTCAAGGCTGCTAGAACCAAACAAGCCTCTCTGTCCTATCTGGAGTCCCAGTGAAACTTACGATATCTGCTAATACGAAAAGGTGGTTGTAGCGGATCACTGGTAACCCGACCGATTACCTCCGCTAATTCCTTTCCTTCAGCCGATCAGGAGCCATTTAAAATACAAAGAGCCCCATCTTCCCCCAGTAACTGGACGACACACATTCCTGGAGGTACAACAACCACTTTATTTGCCACACACGGCTTTTAAGCATAACCCCATGCAAGGGGTGTAACACACAGCATGCAATGTCCTCTCCCAGGATCCTCCCTGTTCCCGGGAACCCGGGAAGATACGAACAGGTGGGGAAATACACATAATATCAGACAGGCAACTCACGGACCAGCAGCGGTCCCGCCACAGCGGTAAAGGACAATCCTCAATTTATGCATTGCAGCACGTAGATGAAGTGATTTCAGATCACTTCATTCCAGCACTTGTGAATGGGAATCAACACTGGAGTAGAGCAGCCCGCAGCTTCTAATGCAGCTCCTGTCTTTGACGATACCTGGCCAGCCTGGTCCCCACTGGACCCCAGAGAAGCCACCCTTACTGCTAGATATACACAGAAATGCAGAATAACCCTCCCCTCATACAAATAATGCGAACAGCCCATACACAAACACAAACACACAATCCACACAAACGCAACACCACTAACAATCCACATACATGCACACAACCCCACAATCAGCCTCTCACATGCAATACCCCAAACAGCCCCTCACATACACACAATGTGACATATCCATCCACACACACAATTCCACAAGCAGCCCTCATACACAGCCCACATGTATAGGTATCACACTCGATACCACAAACTACTAATGAACATATACAATATAATAGTATAATAGCTCATATACTCACAAAAACAAAGATACAAAGCAACTGTAGCGCCTATAAATAACACAAGCAGAATAGGACCGGCACACTACAAGACATCAAAATCTTATTTCGGCACAGTGCTGCTAAAAGGTTATCTACCCCTGCACTAGTACATCACCTCCACTTCATGGGGTTATTCACAAAAGTATAATTGGGAATTCACAACGGCACTTTCGTCAAATTTGCAAAGTCTCCCGATGGTGATATTGCCACAGGGGGTCCAGTGGACATGGGGGTCGGTAAAGATAGGATTTACTTACCTGAACCTGTCCCTAGTGACCATCGTGAGAGCTGACATTACTGCTGTACACAGCCAATTCTGTAGGAGTTGACTCTTGGACTCCGTCCTGAGTCCAAGATGGTCAGGCGAAGGAGAAATATAGAGGCAAAGGAGTCCCTACTTTGTCTCTTTATTTCTTGACTGGGCCAGAATCTCGGGGGGGGAGGGGAGGGGAGGTGACAGAGCCACTTTAAAGTGAATTTCAAACATTAGGCTGAAATTGCAGATTGTGAAACCGCTGAAATTGACTATTTCTCCCAAAAACGTGAAATCCATTTTGAATTTACAATTTGAAGGACAACTAAATACAACCAGATCACTTCATCTCCGTGAAGTAGTATAGTACAGTGAGCTTATGTTTTTAACAATAATAGCTGGCATTCAGTTGAAAATTAAACGTTCTCTTGAATTTTCTCTGCCTGCTGCATATTAATGAAAGACTCTGGTCTCCAACACAAATTAAAGGGACACTATAGTAACCAAAACAACTTTAGTTTAATGAAGCCATTTTGGTGTATAGAACATGCCCCTGCAGTCTCACTGCTCAATTCTCTGCCATTTAGGAGTTAAATCACTTTTGTTTCTGTTTATGCAGCCCTTGGCTGTGACTCACAGAGTCTGCATGAAAACAAATTGGTTTCGTTTTCAATCAGATGTAACTTACTTTAAAAGTTATTTATCTCCTGCTCTGTAAATTGAACTTTAATTACATGCAGGAGGCTCCTGCAGGTTCTATCAATCTATTAACAGGAGCAGGAGATTAGAAATTATAAAGTAAAGGGAAACTATAGTGACAGGAAAACAAACTAGTTTTCCTGGCACTATAGCTTCCCCCTCTGTCAAGGCCCCTTCCCGGGGCACTAAAGGGGCTAATAACTCCTTCAGTCACTTACCTTGTTCTAGCGCTGATGTCCCTCGGCGCTGGCTCAGCTCTGCCCACTCTCCTCCCCCGCCAGCGGGCGAGACCTAATCATGCTCGCATTAGGATCTCCCCATAAGAAAAGCATTATTCACCGCTTTCCTATAGGGAAAATATGACACTTGAGGTCCTCATGCAGAGTGTGAGGACGTCCAGTGTCAGATAACGAACCAAAAGTCTGTTTCAATTCCGGAAGTCTGGTAGACAGCCACTAGAGGAGGAGTTAACCGTCCGAGGTAATTATTGCAGTTTATAAAAACTACAATAATTACCACTGCAGGGTTAAGGGGGATGGGAGTTTACACCCAGACCACTTCAATGAGCTGAGGTGGTCTGGGTGCCTACAGTGTCCCTTTAAATATAATTTGCAATAAAGGAAGTATAAATATTAGATGACTCTTTACAGGAAGTTTTTAGGAAGGCTGTGTAAGTCACATGCAGGGAGGTGTGACTAAGGCTGCATAAACACAATGATTTAACTCTTAAATGGCAGAGAATTGAGATGTGAGACTGCAAGGGCATGATCTATATACTCAAAC
>OW240921.1:112307331-112311482 GCA_933207985.1 Pelobates cultripes
TCCCAAATAAAACATATTGTACCTTTTTATAACAATAGTTATAGTAGTAATAGCAATAACAATAATACATACAATATATCACACAACTCTAGAAACCCCTAATTATGGTGTCCTGGCAGAATGCCCCATCCCCCCCGCCTGTTCTTACACCCTGTGTATGTAAGAGTTAATTGACCAAGATATGTGTCTGGAAACTGCCCCAAAACACACATTGCCCTACCTACCCTATGCACCAGGATGGGGCTAATATAAGAAATATTTGGGTTAACAAGACAAGCAGTGATATCTTGCTAAACATTCAATCCTTGGCTCTCAATCGATGTGATGTATGTGAGGGGTTAAATAATAAATAGCAGAATCCTTGTACCTTCTACTTCTCGTAGGGTTATGGCTAAATTAATGAAGTGGGAGGATTTGCTTAATGTCAGATTAACCCAGCCAGGGCTAATAAGCAAATGGTTCTCTATAATTGCTTTTAATAATAATATTAATAATGGCAATAATAATACCCATATTACAGTTTAGGTCAATAAAAGGACTGGGAAGGCACATCCAGAATTAGTAGCAAACTCCGTTAGTGCCAGTTAAATGCTACCCATGTTTGAGGCTCTGTGGTGACCAAGCCATGTTGAAGATTCAGAATGGGATGTATTGATTACATTGTAGTAAATTAAAAAACTATTTGCAATAGTTAGGCAAAAAAGAACTGATTTGGAAAATAATTTCAATTAACATAACAGCTTGGCTGTTTTGGCCTACATTTAAAAATGTGGTTCTCAAGTCACTGCAATTCAGTATTTAGTGAATAAACCCTAATATTTTTTAATATTATTTCACTTCTCTTCCCGGCAGTACAGGAGAATTGCAGCTGGACTGGAGGTCAGGGTGTCATATTGATTCTTCGGCGGTTCGCAGTTAGAAACAGCACACGTTGCCTCCAGTGGATGCAAGAACGGCTGTGAAACAGACAGCAGGAATTAAAATTGTTATTAAAAGACAGTCTGCAAATATTCAAGGGCACTAAGTAGAACTTTGTAGGACCCCGTGGTGATGGGATATAAATCAGATATAACACACCTGGATTAACACTGTCACCTAGACGGAAACCATGTCCTCACATGAATAATTGTGGGGATTGTATCACTGTTTAATGACAGGTGACTATGCTGCAACCACTGGCATAATGATACAATTTACTTAAATACTGATTAACACTTTCAGGGGAAACGAGGTGAGAAATACATTGCTCTGCAGTATATCAATCACTCTTCTGGATCCTAAATCTAAATCACTGTCCAAAAGGTAGGTCCCCAGATGTTTTCAAACTACAGCTGCCATGATGCTTTGTCCTTCTAAAGGCATTCTATATGCAAAGCATCATGGGAGTTGTAGTTCAACAACATCTGGAGATCTACGTTCTGGTCACACCTGACGTTCATGGTTATTTACTTAAGTGATAATTCAAATTAATTCAAAGAGGATTTCAAATTTAAAGGGACACACCAGGCACCCAGACCACTTCTGCCCATTGGAGTGGTCTGGGTGCCAACTCCCACTACCCTTAACCCTGGAAGTGTAATTATTGTAGTTTTCATAAACTGCAATATTTACATTGCAGGGTTAACTCCTCTTCTAGTGGCTGTCTACTAGACAGCCAATAGAGGCCACTTCTGTGTTCATAGAACACGAAAAGTGTGTTATAACGATGCTGGACGTCCTCATGCTACGTGAGGACCTCCAGCATCGCCGAAATCCCCATAGGAAAGCATTGAAAGCATTATTCAATGCTTTCCTATGGGGAGGCCTAATGCGTGTGCGCGGCATTGCCACGCATGCGCATTAGGTCTCCCCCGCCTCCGGGCGCACATGCGCAATAGGTCTCCCCCGCCGGCTGACATTGGCGGAGGAGCGTAGCTGGAGCCTGACCCAGCGCCAAGGGACATCGACGCTGGACTCCAGTAAGTCACTGAAGGGGTTTAACTAAAGGGTCCTGAAAGGGGGTCACTAGAGGGTCCTGCAGTGCCAGGAAAATGGATATGTTTTCCTGGCACTGGAGAGTCCCTTTAAGGCCAGACTTGGCTGTTGTGGTCTTAGATTTGAAATTCACTTTCTATTCACTTTGAATTCTCATTTTAGTGAATAACTCTGATAATCTAATTTGAGAATCTTTTCAATTGGCTGCTGGAGCAGTGAAAACATTTTGTGACACAAAGCAGGGTGTGTATAAAACAGTTTCTGATTCCGTGAGAAGAATGGTGTAATTGCGACATACACTACATGGACAAAAGTATTGGGACGCACCTCTTAATGATTGAATGCAGGTGTTTCAATCAGACCCATTGCCACAGGTGTATAAAATCAAGCACCTAGCCGTGCAGTCTGATTTTACAAACATTTGTGAAAAAACAAGACGTACTGAAGAGCTCAGTGAATCCAAGCGTTGTACTGTGATAGGATGCCACCTTTACAATAAGTCAGTTTGTGGAGTTTCATCCACGTCAGCTGTAACTGGTGTTATAGGAAATTATTATTATAAATATAAAGTCACAGAGCATGGGTGCTGAGGCGCATGGTGCGTAAAAGTCGCCAGTGCTCCTCTGATTCCATAGCTAAAGAGTTCCAAAGTTTCACTGGTATTACTATCACTAGCACAAACAATGTGCGATGGGAGCTTCGTGGAATGGGTTTCCATGGACGAGCAGCTGCATGCAAGCCTCACATCACCAAGTACAATGCCAAGCGTCAGGTCGAGTGGTGTAAAACATGCAGCCGGTGGACTCTGGAACAGTGGAAACTTATTTTGTGGAGTGACGAATCACGCTTCTCTGTTTGGCAGTCTAATGGGCGAGTCTGGGTTTGGCGGATGCCAGGAGAACGTTGCCTGCCTGCCTGCATTGTGCCAACTGTAAAGTTTGTTGGAGGAGGGATAATGGTACAGGGGTATTTTCAGGGGTTGGGCTATGCCTATTATGCTATGCTATGCTTATGCTATGCTATGCTTCCATCTTTGTGTGAATAGTTTGGGGAAGGCCCTTTTTTTATTCCAGTGTGAATGTGCCCCAGTGCACAAAGTAAGGTCCATAAAGACATGGTTGGATGTGTTTGGTGTGGAGGAACTTGACTGGACGGCACAGAGCTCTGACATCAAAAGTCCCTGTTGACATAATGGTCATGTGTCCCAATACTTGTGTGCTTATAGTGTAATTAGTGCCTGCCCTCGCATATAGATTCTCACCAGAAATCCGTCCCTGTGCACTAACTGTAGCAAAATGCAATTTGTGTCTCAGATTATCTATGAAAACTGTGCAAATGTGCCATTTTATAGATATTTGTTTTGCATTTTATAGATATATTTTTTTATCTGACATTATCTGCACTGTAAGAAATGTCACAGATGCGATAATAAAAAAAATCAGGACGGTGCCACTTTTTGTTCCCATATATAAAGCTCATTTTGACATCTTTATATTGTATACAACAAACAGACACGACGGTAAAACTATGACCATATAGGACAGTGATGGCCCGAGTGCCCAAACCGTAATACATGCCAATTTTTTTTCCCCTCAAAGTGCCAAAACGGCAATTAAACCTGAATATTGAGGTTTAAGTTTAGAAAAAACAACTCATACAGTTGTCCGCACTAATTAACATCTCTGTGTGTGTATTAAGCAGTTTGTGTGTGTGCTCGGCAGTCTGTCTGTATGTGTATTTAGCAGACTGCTGAATACACACAGACTGCTGAGTACACAGTCTGCTAAATATACACACACACACAGACTGCTAAATACACACACACACAGACTGCTGAGTGTACACACACACAGACTGCTAAATACACACACTGCATTGAGGGGTACAGTGTATGTGTTTGTGTGTGCGGTGATGTGTTTGTGTGTGCGGTGATGTGTTTGTGTTTGTGTGTGGGGTGATGTGTTTGTGTGGTGTGTGTGTGGTGATGTGTGTGGGGTGATGTGTGTGTGTTTGTGTGGGGTGATATGTGTAGGGCAGGGGTGCTGTGTGTATGTCGTCCCCTCTCTCCCCCCCACACTGTTTTCTTTCCCCCCATCCCTCCCTAATTTTTTTCTCCCATCCCACACTCAGTTTTCCCCCCATATCTCTCCCTCAGTTTCCCCCCCATATCTCTCTCC
>OW240921.1:112311582-112362249 GCA_933207985.1 Pelobates cultripes
ACACAGTCAGACACACACACACAGTCAGACACAAACACACACACACACACACACACAGTCAGACTCAGTTTCTCCCTGGTGGTCCAGTGGTTGCCGGTCGGGCTGATGGGCTGGCTACTGGGTGGGTGGCTGGCGAGGGAGCACTTACTCTGAGCTGACTGCTCAGCTCCCTCGCGTGCCGCAGAGTGAGGCTGGGAGCCAGAATATGACATCATATTCCGGCTCCCAGCCTCACTCTGCGGCGCAAGAGGGAGCTGAGCAGAGTGCTCAGAGGAAGTGCTCCCTCGCCAGCCAGCCCAACCATCAGCCAGCGCGGCCCAGCGCCCAGCATGTCTGTTAGCCGCAAGGCTAACTAGGCATTTGCCCTGGGCATTTGGGGGCGGCGTTTTTTGCTGCCCCCTGAAAAATGCCGCCCAAGGCAAATGCCTTGTTTGCCTCGCGGCTAATACGTCCCTGTTGGGAAGTCTGTGATTGGACATACACAAAGTTTGGGTGGGGTTAGAAGGGGAGGGCTTGTAAAGACTGCAGATATATATATACCACAATAAACAAAAAGCATAGTTAAATGCATGTGCTTTGTCTTTAGTGGTATATCTACTAAATAGTGATTTATATTTTCATTATATATTTGAGTAGTGAAGTATCTGTTTAATTTGGCAAGTTGGATTTCAATTCCCTACGTTTAGGGAATAAACTCCATATTATATATAGGAGATAGGGTGAATAAACTTGGCTAAACCTATGGTAACAAAACATTGCTAAAGATATCACATGCATGTAGGGACTGTTTTCTAAACAGATCTACCGAGGGTGAATATATGATTGCAGTTATTGGTTTATATGTGCCAATAATTGATCATTTCTATTTAGGTACAGCTTTAGAAATGTCTGCAATATCTGATTAATATACTCAGGTAAGTAGTCTTATAAAAAATGTCAGCTATAGGCCCCTGAGATTCTTAAACCAGCACTGGCAGTCTGTAACGGTAAAAACAGTATACCATTAAACATGACGGAACTAAGCAAATCGAATTGTAAGAATTATAAAGTAATTAGGAAAGTCTCAGTATCTTGGCTATCTTCTCTGACATTTAATGTTAAGTTTATTGTTGTGTAAATGTAGCGACTGCTTTACCTCATTAGTCTTCTCTCTGTAGACTCCTTAAGGCAGTCTCATATTGTCACTATATTACTGGTAGTGAATTAATGCCACGATATTGGAACGTGGAAGAGAAGTCTATGATTGTAGACATTCTCTATATGTACACAATTATAACATGCGATGAGACCCATGGCGACAGCCAGGAGGGCAGAGCACACAGAACCACTTTCCTGCAAAGTCACTCATGGTAACGTGGGGGAGTGGAATTACTAGGGCCCTGTATGACCTTCACATCTCTTCATGGCTACAATGTGGCCATTGTCATTTCTAATATCAGCACCATGGACAGCGGCCTGTGAGGGAAACTCAATACATTACAGGGACACAATGGTCACTGAAACAACTGTAGCTTAATGAAGCAGTTTTGGTGTATAGATCATGCCCCTGCAGTCTCACTGCTTAATTCTCTGCCATTTAGGAGTCAAATCACTTTTGTTTCTGTTTATGCAGCCCTAGCCACACCTCCCCTGGCTGTGACTGACACAGCCTGCATGAAAACAAAATGGTTTTATTTTCAATCAGATGTTAACTTACTCTAAACGTTTTTATGTTCTGCTCTGTAAATTGAACTTTAATCACACACATGAGGCTCCTAAAGGGTTTAGCAAGCTATTAACAAAGCAGGAGATAAGAAATGGATAAATAAACTGAATTTGCAATAAGGGAATTAGATTACTCTTTACAGGAAGTGTTTAGGAAGGCTGTGCAAGTCACATGCAGGGAGGTGTGACTAGAGCTGCTTAAACAAGGTGATTTAACTCCTAGATGACAGCTGTGAGAGCTGTGAGATTGCAGGGGCATGATCTATACACCAAAACTGCTTCACGAAGCTAAAGTTGTTTTGGTGACTATAGTGTCCCTTTAATGGTCAGTGTCAATAAACTAGGGAAAAAACAAAAACACTGCGATTAGGGATGTCCACCCTCCGTGTTTTTCTGGGCACATACCAGTTACGCTGTACGAACTAGTCGGCGGCAATTGATTAGTTCAGTGTTGTCTCTTCTGCAGCATATCAATGCTGCATACCACAGGTCAACACTTATCATGTACTGCCATTAGAAACAGTGTATTTACAAACCCACAACTATTACAATGGTTAACCAATAAGACTTGCCACTAAAGTGATAATTCCAAGTGAATTCAAGTGGATTTCCAATTTAAGGCCAGAGTAGCCAAACTGGAAGCTTCGCTGACTGAGAGAATTTTTCAAGTTCAGCTATTTTAACCTTAAATTTAGAATTGCCTTTGAATGCACTTTTAATTCTCATTTTAGGAGATAACCTGTTGGGATCTTGTCTTTTCAAGTCCTCATTCAAGTTTAACTATTACTGTGTTGTTGGAAGTCCGGGTACATGTTGATGACTTGCTGTTTAATAATTTAGTATTAATGAATAGATGCTAACTGTGAGTAGGTGGCTAGATCTGTGTTTAAAGTGCGTTGATGTGATCGCAAAGTGGGTGGAATGTTTTAAACTTCCCAGAAACGTGACTCGGGGATTGATCTAAGAATCCTGAAGTTTGTAGTGTGAAGCCAAAGAGTTTTCACGTATGGAGATTGCCTTATGGTGCACTATGGGATCCTAGACTCTTTTCCATGATTTTAAATAAATGTTTTTTGATGTTTTATTTGAAAGTATTTATTTTGCTACGTCTTCAACCAATTCCCATTGTAACAAAGACTTGAACAAGCAATTTGAACCTAAACGGATAACTGAAACAAACTAAATTAAATGGAGATAAGTGAATCATTTATTGATCCATATGTGTCTTCTGTTAATTCCATGTATTTACCTGAGTAGGCTTCCTAATTATCTGATTGAACCTACCACAAAGTGATCAATACCGATCCAGTAATTCCTTTAGATTCTTCCTGTAAATTGTAGAAACACTGGGGCACAGAATCACAAGAAAACCAATACACATTATACAACTGGCTGTTACCTAGAAAAGTACATATGTGGCAAAAATAAACAAAAAACTAATTTGGCTGAGATAAAGGTATTAAAGGGACATTATAGTCACCAGAACAACTACAGCTTAATGTAGTTCTTCTGGTGAGTATAATCATTACCTATAGGCATTTTCATGCAAACACTGCCTATTCAGAGAAAAGGCAGTGTTTACATTGCCCCTAGGGACACCTCCAAGTGACCACTCCTCAGATGGCCACTGGAGGTGCTTCCTGGCTCAGTGCTGCATAGTAGGCTGCACTGCTGTTCTGTGTCTCCACGCTCTGCATGATTCAATGCATCTCTTTGAGGAGGTGCTGATTGGCCAAAACAGCATTTGGCCCTTCCCCTTGTCAAATTTAGCCAATCCAATGCTTTCCCCAGGGGAAAGCATTGGATTGGCTAAAAATCAGCAATTCTGATGATGTCACCAAGGGTGCGGGGCCAGCGCCAGCAGACCTGCGCGGTGCTGGAAATAAGGTGAGTTTTAATTGCTTTTAAGGGGGCTAAGTGGGGGCAAGCCACCTAAATGGTGGGTTTAGCACTATAGGGTCAGGAATACATGTTTGTGTTCCTGACCCTATTGTGATCCTTTAAAACTGCCATCATTACTTTATAGGCTTTTATTACATCATTACATTGGTACACAGGCTGAAAAAAGACTTGTGAAAGAGGTTGAACTTGATGTACACATCTGTTTCTGCTGTTGATCCAAAAAGAAGGCTAATTATTATTTATTGCAACCAAGTAATATACAGCATTAATAACTAACATAAATGTGTTCTTTTTTCTGCTTTCGATTAGTGGAAACGATCCAAAAAGCAGGTAGGTGTTTTCCCGTCTGTCTTTCTATGTGTCACTGTATGTCTGTATATTCTATTGACCTGTAGTGTCTACGTGAATGTCTGTTTGTCATTTTACTCGTTCTGAGTGTTTTTGTGTGTCTGTTGGGTTTTGCTACATTCTTTGACTTGGTCTTCTTTGATTTATAATATTCTGATTCTAACTTAGCACTATTGAGGATCATCTACAAAAAATAACAAAGCTGGCTACAAAACACAAAATGAATGGCTCTGCATGTTGTTTTTAAGCAGCCCTTTAAAAAATCATGTTATTAAATTAATGTCTATTTTGCTGTAATTTTCCCTTCTAAAATCTACCTTTAGGTAGATATGATTAAAGGGAAACTTTCCCCATAAATCACGTTGATGACAAGTTCATATTTGAGTACCTCTCTATTTAATCTATATATATATTGCTGTGGAATTCAACAACAAATGTTTACACTAAACAATATTATGACCTGACAATTCCCTCTTCCTTCTTCAACATGGCTGCCATCATTGAACAGAGTGTACAAGGCAGGCAAGAACTACGTGGTATACTGTTTTCATGAGCAAAAAATACTCTGAGAACGTGCAAAAGCTTAGAGAAAATTGTTATTGCTTACTTGTGCCATTACAGAGAGAACTCTATCCAAGTCGTATCAGACTGACCTAAATGCCAGCAAGTTCTCTCTGCACGAGAGATACAGCAACGATGGACGATCGTTTCGGCCTTCTTTGGGCCTCATCACTGAGGTGTAACTGATACCCCTCTAGGCATAGTGAGCACAGGATCCAAGTTTGGATTACCCTTTTAACTCGGGGAGAGCCAAGACAAAAATAGAGAGTATGAGACGAAAGCTTAGATAAACTTAGAAGAAGTATCTTTCCATTCAGTAAATCCCCAATCACATCTCAAAATTGTTTCTGCTGACTTGTGCCATTACAGAGAGAACCTATATGCGTATTTTGTCTTATGTCATTTTCCTACATTGGACAATTGTGGCAAGCATGCTCAACTTTATTTGTCAAGCTAACAGAGTGTGAAGCTTGCTATAAGCTTCACTTTTTGTCAAGACTGCCAAGATTCGGAAAAAAAACATAAATAGCCAAAGTAGTCCCTAAAATTTGGTTGTACAAAGTTAATAAATGTTAATTGAATTGATGTAAATTGACAAGGTAATTACAAAGTTTAGGCCAGGGCAGCCTGCCTAAATAACAGCTTAGTTGGAGACATAGGTGTACGCAGCCCATTTCATTAAGATCTGTACCCCAGACTTTACAAAAATTGGTAAAAACTGCTATAGGCAATTAATCTTCAAATACATTTATTGAAATTCCAAATTAAACTTTATGTACAAATTGTAAACATGATTAACAAAGCACAAAATACATTTTATTTTAAAGCTAGTGATAATCTGATGTACATAGGTAGATTTTTATGATTTCTATCCGTAGTCAGTTAATAAGCTATTGCCAAACTGACACAAAATGTACATCGATGACATGATGGGGAAAAGGGATGGCAGGTTGGTCTAGCCTCACTTGGCACACCCCTTGTAAGCTCATGTGGAGTATGTTTTTAATTTAGTCTAAAATCTACATTTTGTCAAATCCTGACCTTTTTCGATAATATTTTTTCGGTTATTTGCTTCGGAAAGCAAGAATATCGCCAGAGCAACAATTTTGGATATCGCTCAAGATCAAACCTTTTTGTATTGTACACGTCCTATATCCAAGTGACTTTGTGTTAAATTTTTAAGAATAAAATAATAAAATAAATAATAAAAAAAGGATTGTATAGCTTTTACGAGAAAATTAGATAAATATGAAACATTTATTTGACGACAGCGCCATCTGCTGTTTCAGCTATATATTTGCAACAAAAATTAATTCAGTGGAATGCTTCAAACACCCACTTCACCTTGCAGATTTCATTGCCCAGAGTGCCTGCCTTGCACAGACTTCACATTGAGTCGCATTGGGAAGTCTGTGATTGGACAGCCACAGAAAGTCTGGGCTTGGGAAGATTACAAGAGATCTGCAGCTTTTGCAAACTTTTTTTTTTTTAATATATATATATATATATATATATATATATCTCCAATGAAAACAATGCATAATTGAACGCATGCATGTTAACATTGGGGGAATATCTACTAAGAAGTGATTTAATTATTATTTAATTTGAGCAGGTTAGTCTCCCTTTAAGAAGAAGTTATCAATATCCTAAAATCCACCATCATAATACAGTGCCCTGGAAGTGTACATAGACAATCCTACTTTGTTGTTAACATTTTTATTATCTAAATATTTCCCTGCCCCATTTTCCCAATTGATGCGCGCGCATGCATGCGTGTGTGTGGGTCTCTCTCTATATATATATATATGTATGTATGTATCTATGGATGTATTGGTAATTCCTCACTACCAGCCAAAACTTTCCCTAAAAGAAACCTGCCTTTCTAAAACAGTTACGTAACGTGGAGGGCATTAATCATTGGTCTGTGTCCTATTTAAATTTTCTACAACAAAAAAATAGATGTTTTAAAAATAAATAATTGTCAGTTACCCTACTTAAAGTTTGCGTTGCATTTTGTAAATGTTGCTCATTTTATCACCTGTTTGTTTCAATGTCAAAGCGCACATTTATAGTCACATTTATAGTCATTCTATATAAATGCTATCCATCAGCACAGATTGGACGGTAGGCTGTTTTGATCGTGGCTTCCATTATTCATCACAAAGGTGATTTTTAGATGAACCTTTAGTATGAGTAGAAGGAACACATAGCTGAATATTCTATATTTAGAAGTGTAAGTACGTGGAGATTATTGTTGGTGTTAAAGCTCAAGAAGTCCCATACTCTCAAGCTCACACTTCCCAGCAGATCCAGTAAGGGTAACGATGTCCTTTTGCTTGACCACCCAAGAACTATTCAAGAGGTGAAGGATAGGTTAGGGACAATCCATAGTACTATACCCAGTTATGATTTGAATGCACTCTCGCTGTGTTTGAGTTAGACCTCCAATATAATTGCCTGGCAATCTAATAAGTACAAAAAATAATGTTGGTAAAATGCAAAACGTGTTTGTACCTCCATAGGACAAATCGTTTGTAAACATGGGACACAGAGACCCTGCTACAAAATAGTTTACTTTCATGACATCTCCCGGAGGGTGAACTTTGAGGAGGCCCAGGAATCATGTAAACGAGATGGTGGTCATCTAATGACTATACGATCCGAGGCAGAGCAAAGACTCATAGAGAAGCTTATCCAGAGCCTCACAACATCTGATGGTGATTTCTGGCTTGGTCTTAGGAGGACAGAAGAAGACATTCAGAACTCCAGTGACTGCCAGAGTCTATACAGTTGGGTAGATGGAAGTAAACCAACATTTTGGTGAGTGAGCTTTATGGAAGGATTTACCTTTGCACCCAACAAAACATATTCTAAAGCAATATTATCTTTATGGAGCACACCCGCAATTTGTGCATCCCCATAATCAATACTAAAAGTTAAAACAAACCTGCCGGAATCTCTATCAATGCTGCTCATCCCTACTTCTCATTTTCTTATCTTTATCTATATCCAAAATGTTCTTGCAACAGTGTCATGTCTTTACACACTGTGGATGTACTGTCAGTGCCTTCCAAGTACAATACAGACCATTTGTAATGCACCTTTAATGTGCTGTTAAAAGATTTCTGAATAACACTCCCCGGCAGCTAAGCTAGTGAAAGAATTAACTCATTATGGCCTGTATCGAACAATGATTAAATCATTAATTTGCCTCCAGCCTTAGGCAGTGCTGGTCAGGGAGGATGTGGGTGCCTAAGTCCCAGATATGAGACTCTTTAGCCCCAGATCTCTACTGATAGTGGTAGGGATATTGGTGGGGTTTTTTGTTTTTAATTCATCGTCTTAAAGCAGCAACTGGATAGAAAAGAGTAGCATAATACTCTGGATACTGAATATAAGATACTGTCAGGAGAGTGAGTGGTGATGATTGGGGGGACTGACACTTCTAGACAGCGGTAGCTCTGCCCAGTGTCTAGAAGTTTCAGGTGTAAGAAATATACAGAGACAAAGTATCCCTGTGTGTCTCTATTCCAGTGAAATTCCAACAAAGTCAAAATGGGTGTTTCATAAAGATTATATCTTCATCAAATATTTAATTTTATAGTGGTGACAACGTCACCTCAAAACACTGTCTGTATAATATTTTAAGAAAAGTCTTTTTTCTCTTAAATTTTTCTCTCTCTTTAAAAATAATTTTTACAAATTATTAATTCAACCCTCTTTCAGCTCCTCCACTTCATTTTCCTTCTCTGCTGCACAATGTACTGTCCGTAAATTATAAATTACTTTATAAATGGTATAATTTGGTGTTCACCTGATCGTAAGATACTATTTTCCCCATTAATACATATATTTATTGTTTCTTTTTTTATCTCAGGAACTGGTACGTGGATGAGCCATCATGTGGAAGTGAGGTATGCGTGGTCATGTACCACCAGCCCTCGGCCCCGCCGGGTGTAGGGGGCCTTTACAAGTTCCAGTGGAATGACGATCGCTGCAACATGAAGAATAATTTCATCTGTAAATATTCCTTAGGTCAGTGACTCCTTATTTCTGCATTCCAATAACAGTACAATAGTAAGTTTTGACCTGTGGAGTCTTTGTTAACATTTCAATGGTTCCATATATAAAACTTTAAAATACACACTAATATTAATATACAGATTTTACAGGTTTCTTGGTCACCTTTATCCCATGGATAACCAAAATCGACACAAGATTGTCACAAACTCGGACACAAATGTCATGGACGACTTTAAGAGGTGTTCAAGATAAATTATATATCTTGGCTCCTTGTGTGATCTGGCATTCTTGCCTTTTCCTGATTTTCATTGTGTCCAGAATACAGACTCTTTTTGAAAGATGATAACTGATGGCTCTAGGTAGTCCTCTTTCTCTTTTGAAATATTTTCCGTTGCTTCTACATTATCCTATCAGTATTTTGGCTCTTACAGTATATCACTGAGATGCTCAGTCAATTCAGTAACCAGGTTTTTTCACTAAAGTGTAAAGTGAATTTAAAATGTTAGCCAAAAAGAGCTGAAATGTAAACATTCTCCACATTAACTTTGCTTTCAGTTTGGCTAATGTGGACTAAAATGTTAAATTCACGTAGAATTTACTTATAGTTTACACTTGAGGAAATCACCCTGATCTAAGGAGTCCTAATATAGAATTTAATCTATAGAATCGATTAGTTAGCTTCAGAGTTACATGACTTCCTAGCACATACACAAACAGTTTTATTATTGATACACCTGTATGCTTCCTTCTTCTTAATGGTGCACATCAACCCTTTATTTATCCAATACCTACTTTTATTTTGAAAAGACAAGATATATTGTGGGGAGTATTTTCTCAGTACATGAATGAGGGCTTGAAGGACTCATGACAAAAAGCTCCGTGGGTGATATGGAACTTGGTATTCAGGGTTTGATGACATTGTACATGAATCTAGGGAATCTGGCAGTCCCCTGGATCTAGCACATATAGAATGAGGAGATGGTTAGGTAGAACATAGAACTGACCACCACTGGTCTTTAGTGTAGGCCAGATGATTGGGAATCACCATTGTGGAATACCACTGTGTAATCCCATTGCATGAGTCGATGAAGGAATGAGGTTCTCCCTGGTTACTCTTCACCCAAACATGCAAAAGGCAAGTAAGATGGAAGGTGAAAATGGAGTGAAATTTGCTTACAACTACATCTTAGAAATCTAAAATATTTTGTTTGTGATGGAAATCCACTGTGTTGGGCCATGCTGGGTTGGTACAGGAACTTCAGCTCAGTTTGATCTTATGAGATGACGAGTCAGGGCTCTTTTGACTAATCCTGAGTACCCTCAATTTTTAGCTTAGTGAGGTTTTGCTATGGAGAGGGATTTGTTACTGATAGCTCATCCTATTGGCAGCTTTCGATCTTTGCCTGCAGTGCCCTGCACACTAATTAGAGCTTCAAAGACCTCCAGGCGAGGAGATAAGCATTATTAGAGCACAATGTTAGGAGTTATACCAACATCCTCTGATTAACCTGACTGCAGGGCTATTATCGACAGGCAGCGTAACAAAAAGAGTGTGTTTTAGAGGTTCACATTAAATCTGCCTCCCTGTATATTAGACAGATTCATCTGTAGATCTGCATCCTATAAAATAATCATTATTTAACCAGGATTAAAACATATAGGGGGAGATATATCATAGAAAAAACAGGTGGCATCCTGGGCAAAGTGCAAAATATTTTTAAAAAATCCTTATATATACTAAAAAATGCATCCATAATAGCACATTTTGTTTTGATATATCTCTCCTTAGTTTCTTACTAGTGTTTACTTGCGTCCCGAAGGGGAAAGATGCAACAAACTGATTGGAACAAATATTAAAATACTATTTCTGGAGCACTAACAATTATGGTATCTTACCAGCTAACCAATGAAACCTGATCTATATTATATAAGTGTATCTAGTGTTTTATTATCCTATTGTATGTTATTTTCTTATTTTTGTAGCCAATATACTACTGTGTGGACACATTGTAACAAATTCTTCATGATTATTTATGATAAATTACCCCTTTGTTTCTTCTATTTTTTGCCCAAACATTAGACTCTTTACATTTTAAAAGAGCATTATCATCTCCACTTCCATTACATACATATATACAATAAGCACGAAAAGGAGAGAATTCAGTGCTAATTAACACACAATTATTAGAGGTAGGCAGCAACCCAAAGGAAGGAAAAACCCTCAGGTCCATAGCTCTCCTGAATGTGAGTTCTCTACTTTTATCTACCGCACCTTGAATTTTACATACTGCACCATTGGTCGCCTCTACCTCTCTTGTATTTTGATATACTGAACGGTCAACACCAGACGCACCTACCTCCACCAAGAAACCCTATCCAGTAACCCCGACGATCCACTGGTATCCTAGTAATATTTTACTGGACTCTTTGGTGCAGCCCTCATATATACAATAAGACTTTAATCTCTAGCGTGCGTTTAATAATCTTTAAATATATCATTACAATGTATTAGCTCTTTTTAAAGATTAGTAAATGCAGCGTATATTCAAAAACTCTATTTACATCGAGAAGCAATGCTCAGTGTGTGTCAGTGTGCAAAATAAGCATTTATTGATTTGAATTTTTTGGAAACACTGTTTTATTTTGTATTTCTCTCTCCTATAGAAACAGCAACAAATCCTCCAACTCGAGACTCTTCCTTTGTCGGTGAGTTAGAAGTTGCCGTATTTTATGGGAATAAGGGTGTCTTATTGTAGGAATTCAACTTAACCCCTTAAGGACCAAACTTCTGGAATAAAAGGGGATCATGACATGTCACACATGGCATGTGTCCTTAAGGGGTTAAAGGAACACTATAGTGCCAGGAAAACATACTAGTTTTCCTGGCACTATAGTGCCCTGAGGGTGCCCCCACCCTCTGGGTCCCCCTCCCGCCGGGCTCTGGGGTGAAGAAAGGGTTAAACTTACCTCTTTCTGTGAAAATCACAGTGAGAAGCACGGAAGCGCCTCTAGCGGCTGTCAAGGAGACAGCCACTAGAGGCTGGATTAACCCATTTATAAACATAGCAGTTTCTCTGAAACTGCTATGGTTATAGAAAAAAGGGTTAAACCTAGCTGGACCAGGCACCCAGACCACCTCATTAAGCTGAAGTGGTCTTGGTGCCTATAGTGGTCCTTTAAACAATGTGCAATCTGGGAGCTTAAATTTATTTATTTATTACTGGCATTTTTAAAGCGCCAACATATTCCGCAGCGCTGCACAATTCTGGGAAAAGATGGAGAGATGACCTGCTGCTAGAGAAGGGTAAGAAGGATTTGTTACAGTTGTACTCACATGTGGGAAATGTAGCTCTACCTCGTCCACGAGATCCACACCCCCTGTTGGCACCCTAGTGAGTCATGGAGGTAGAGCAACCTCTAGCGTCTTGCTATCCTGGGTAGAAACCTTGGGGCTTTTTTGCCCTGAGGCCAGATGTTTAAAATCTGTTGGAGATACGGCCTTGCTTTCATTCAGTCGTTTGAAAAACAAACCTGAGGATCAAGGGGTTAAGCTTATTTTGGAGTGTTGTCTGTGACTTGCTCAGTTGAGAAGATATTTACATGTTTCTGTAACTCTTTCAAGAACGGTTCGACAAACAACATTCCCTGTGCTTGGGGGCCCAGCTCCTTTGTGCTGTGGTCCATCAGTTTCAGATCAATCCTGAATAATATGTGACAGACAGGCAACAGAGTGTGTAAAACCCACACCTCTATGAGACAATTGTACAAAAACAATCACTTATCGTAGTAATGAAAGCAGCTTCCTCTCAGGATATTCCAGATTTTATCCCTTACAAAATGGAAAATGTATATAGATGGCAGAGGAGTATAGCTGATAATCTACAGAAACAAAACTTAACACAATAGTGTGATATTGTAAACAAACATAAGAACTGTGCAAATATAAGAGGAACTTACAAGATGTAGATAGTAAAATCGCCTTAGGGTGCCTCACCTTGGATATATGGGGGGTATTCCCAGAACCCCCTCTCAGCTGGTTGATGATAAAAAAAAAAATAGAAAAAAAATAGAAAAAAAATATTCTATGTAAAGCAGACAGAATCAAATATCACCAAAATGTAAATCTAATATGTAAGTCTAATCTACAAATCAAAGCAGGTAGCACCATGATAGTAAGAGCATACTCTGACTTGAACTGGAGGCGAGAGTAATAAATAAAGAGGAAGTACTATTTTGGTTTAACCTTTTTAGTGATGTTTCCTTTCAATGATTGCATGTTACTTTACGGTAGTTTTGCTGCTATGGATGTGCAGTAAAGAGAGAATGCCAGGTGGTGACATTTTATTTGGCATTTATTTTTATTTTTAGAGATTATGGTTTTTGGTTTTTTTTACTATGTATTATTACTTATTTGCTTGTTTGGCTTTGCGGGGTTTGTTGGGAGTAATCATTCATTCAATATTGTTCTGCATGTAAAAAAAACATGGTTTTTCATACTCTTGATACAATTTTATACTTTTATTCCCCAAGTTTGAAGTTCTGTCATATATTCTTTTTCCAAAGTGATTTCTTCAGTTTCAGTTCGGTTTATAAAATAAAGAGTTCGGAAACGTTAAAGACGTTCAGTATACGTTAAACTTCCCCTTTTTTGAAATGTTCTGTCATCTTTTTTTTTTTATTCTCTAGAGAGAATTTTTAATTATATTTTCATCCTAAACTCCACTCATGATCAGGACTGTATTTGGGAAATGTTCAGTAGATAGAGTTCCGTTACAATATGTAATTTGTTGCAGATGCTGGGACAGTTAACTTGAAACCCAAACATCCCACAGAATCTGTGAAGAGCTCAAATGAAACAACTCGAGAGGCTGAAGGTAATTTCGCCATCAAACCCCGTTTGATCACTTTTCATACCAAATATATATAATCTTACATTGCATAATAGCGTTGTATCACCGATATGAAGTTATTAACTGATTGTTACTGTGATGTTTCAGAGACTTTCATACATTATATCCTCATTGCCACAATACCTCTTACGACACTCATGTTGATTTTTATCGGAGTGCTATGTTGCTGCATTGCAGAAAAACGGTAAGTGTGTTTTGTTGTTTGTATATTTTCCTGTTGTTTTTGGCCATCACGCTGTAGCATTAACTAGGACAAACATTTATCAAACTAGATTTCATGCCCTTCCAAAAGTGTCAGTAATGTAAAAAAATGTAAAACCTTTTATTGTTAATTTAATAAATCTATCGCAATATACAGTGTATACTTAACTAGTTTAGAAGGAAGAGAATTCATGGCACTGCTCACATGTTCATGATTGTTGGTGTGGTGGGTGAATGCCGCTTAGTAACTTCTATTCCAGTGCACATCTGCCTGTGTTCTCCTGGAATGTTTTGGTCGGAATGTTGTAGATAAACAGTATCATCCAAGACTATGGGTCATCAGTGGGAACTCCAGATTTTTCCAGGGGTATGTTTGCTGTTATTGTACTGATAGGCAACACACAAATCACTTATATAAGGACAAGCTGGTAAAGTGGAAGGCACAGGTGAGTAACTCACAGGTGTAACTAATTCAGTGCCGCCCTTCACACAGATCTTCAGTTGTTCCTCCATAACTTGTATTCTGATTTCCCTAGTTTTGATTACCTTTACCTGAAATACCTTTTTTTATTATTATTATTATTATTATTATTATGGCATATTTATACTGCGCCAACAGATTCCGTAGCATTTTATAATATTATGAGAGGGGAATAGGACAATTACAAGAAAACTTACAGGAACGATAGGTTGACGAGGACCCTGCTCAAACGAGCTTACAGTCTATAGGAAGTGGGGTATAAAACACATTAGGACAGGAAATAGAAATCAAAAATGGTGGGAGTGAAGCAGAGCTGGAGGAGAGCGTAAAGTGCTGCCCTTTAAGAGAGAGCAAGAGACAGGTATGTAAGGTAAAGGTTACTCTGGGAGGCCATAAGCTTTCCTAAAGAGATGGGTTTTAAGGCACTTCTTAAATGATTAAAGACTAGGGGCGAGTCTGATGGCAGTAGGAAGGCTATTCCATAGGAAGGGAGCTACCCGCGAGAAGTCCTGCAAGCGTGAATTGGCCGTATGGGTGCGAGCAGCGGACAGGATAAGGTCACGGGCAGAGAGGAGAGACCAAGAAGGAGCATAAAATTGTTGAGGGGCTAAAATTGTTCAGTGCTTTATAGCTATGGGTTAGCACTTTGAATTGACTCCTATAGGATACAGGAACCCAATGTAAGGACTGACAGAGGGGTGAGGTGTGAGAGGACCGACTAGAGAGGAATATCAGTCTAGCGGCAGCATTCATTACAGACTGTAGCAGGGCAATACGGCTTTTGGGAAGACCAATTAGGAGAGGGTTACAATAATCCATGCAGAAAATTACTAGAGCATGGACAAGCTCCTTGGTAGTATCTTGCGCAAGAAAGAGGCTGATGCAGGCTATGTTTTTAAGATGGAATCTACAAGATTTGGCAACATACTGCATGTGAGGCTCAAAGGTGGGGCCAGGATCAAGTATGACGCCAAGACAGCACGCTTCCAAGGATGGACTTATGTGGATACCACTAACTTGAAAGGAGAGCAAAAGAGGAGGATCAGTATTAGGAGGAGGAAAGACAATGAGCTCAGTTTTAGAGAGATTGAGCAATCTCAGTAGTGTGGAGAGGGCGGGAACCAGAGTAAAGAGGGTCAAGGAAAGAGTTGGAATTGAGGAAGTGAGACGTATGGGTAAAGACAAGTCTTTCCAGAAGCTTTGAGGTAAAAGAGAGCAGGGATATTGGACAATAGTTAGAGGGGGAGGACGGGTCAAGAGATGTTTTTTTCAGGATAGGCATTACAGTGGCATGTTTAAGGCCAGCAGGGACAACACCAGAAGAGAGAGAGCAGTTGAAGATGTGTGTTAAGGAAGGCACAAGACAAGGGGAGAGAGATCTGATAAGGTGAGATGGGACAGGATCGAGCAGGCAAGTGGTGGGGCTAGAGGAAAGGAGAAGCCCAGCCACCTCTTGTTCAGTAGCCTGGGAGAATGTCTGAAGGGTAGGAAAGGCATGATCTATGTGTGGTTGAGGAAGAGAACGGCAAGGAAGGGAGAATTCTTTCCTCGTGTCAGTAAAGTAGCATGCTAAGCTATCGGCTGTAAGGTTAGTTTGGAGGATGGCCACAGCAGGGGGAAGAAGAGAGTTAAAGGTGTCAAATGAACTAATGAGTGAGGAAATGTATGACTGTTTGGTGAGGGCAAGGACTGCGCTGTATGAACATAATATGAATCTATAATGGAGAAAGTCTGACTGGGTGCGAGACTTCCTCCAGGAGCGTTCAGTACAACGGGAGCATCTTTGAAGGTAGTGTGTTGATTTAGAATGCCACGGTTGAGGGCGTGGGTGCGAGACTTCCTCCAGGAGTGTTCAGTAGAACAGGAGCTTCTTTGAAGGTAGTGTGTTGATTTAGTATGCCACGGTTGAGGGTGTGTCCTTCTTGAGGTGCATGTTTGGAGTGGGGCTGCAGTGTTCAAGGCAGAGGTGAGGGTAGCGTTATATGTGGAGTTGGCCAGTGAGGGACATGAGGGGGAAGGGATGGATAGCAGTTGTGAATCAATAGTTTACCTTACAGCTGCTGGAGGTCAATCGAATTAAGGTTTCTCCTGAGTTGAGGGGGTTGGGCTGAGGTTTTTGGGTGAGGGGGTACTTGAGAGCAAATGATAAGAGGAGGCAATCAGAGAGAGGAAATGGAGTGTTGCAGATATTAGATACTGTACATGAATAAGAGAAAATGAGGTTGAGGGTGTTGCAAGCTACATGGGTAGGAAAATGATTCCACTGTTATAGCCCGAGGGAGATATAGTACTGTATTGCAAACATTTTCTAACTATTTCTAGACACTCACATTTTTCCACACCCTGAGCTTCAAATAATTATTCCTTAAAACAGGAAATAACCGGTACAAAGGTGAAACAGGTACTCCTGAAAAAAACATCACTCTGGCCACAGGATTATGAACCTGTGCTTCTTGTATTAGAGGAATCTAGATGAATGAATGAATGAATGAATACTATTAACTAAGCGTTTTAGTGATAACATATAGCTTAGATTGGGAATGTAGTCTACTTTGCAGAATAAAATCACGTGAATACTTCGATGTGATCATCAAAAGCAATATTTTTACTTTACTGCCCATTTACTGCTTTCAGGAACTCCACAAATGAACAGAGCTGCACTTATCAATGTCTTCAAATGACTAAAGAGCCATCTTAGATCACATTTGAACCAAACCAAACTATTAATTCATAGGTCCTTAGCACTGACATTGGAAGCCATTGTTGTAGGGCAACACACGTCCAAACATGAATTGGGAGCAAGTCTATTTAGAATCCATTATTTAAAGTCTTTAGGAAATGTGAATATATGACCTCACGTTCAACACAACAGTAATCCTATTATTTCAGTATCATTTATTATTTCTTTTAATTTTCTAGGAGCCAGAATAACAATGACACTACCACCAAAGAGCAAAGCTATTGGGTGTCTCAACATCGCCGTAACAGTCCAAATTTGGAGGTCTACAATGTCATCAAGAGGCAGACCGATGCAGATCTAACCGGAACTAGACCTCATATCCATAACACATCTTTTCGGGTGCCTTCTGGAGAATGTTCACCCCCTGACAATCTCTCGGGGGAATATGATAACATGGGAGAACACCATTCTGAAAGTGGGTTTGTCACCCTCGCCAGCACAGAGAGCGGATTTGTCACTAATGAACTTTATGAATTAAGTAAAGACACATTTGGAAAGAGCACAGAGTCTGGTTGGGTGGAGAATGAAATCTATGGATTTTAAAAAATAAAATAAAATTACGGACAAGAAAGATCATGCTGGCGATGTTTAATACAATATCAGAAGCAATATTGAATGACTTTGATTCAGGAATTAGTATTTGACACAATATTGTGGTTAATTCTACATTCTTACATTTAATATCCCTCTTTCCAGCATGGAATGGACTTGCATTAAAGAGAAGGTGCTGAAATCTGAAATGTGTTACTGTTTATTCATAATGTGTTATACAATATGAAATCTTAATTAAATGTGCAACAGATGGAGGATGCTCATTGTGTGAGTGGAGGTCATGGCGTAGATTAAACAGAGTATCTGGCAAATGATCAATCATGCAAACATTAAGACATACATATTTTAGATACGGTTTTCTTTTTTTACTCATACAAGTATGAAATATAGATTTTTTTTATTTATTTTTTATTTGACTGAAATACAAAGTGGACTTTAAAGGAACACTAAAGGGTCAGGAACACAAACATGTATTCCTGACCCTACAGTGTTAAAAACACCATCTAGTCCCCCTGGCCCCCCTTTACCCTCCTAAATATAATAAAATCTTACTTTTGTTCCAGAATTGATTATCTCAGCCAATCACAAAGTTTCCCCATAGGAATGCATTGGATTGGCTGAGATAGTTCTGATTATCTCAGCCAAGGAGGCGGGCTGGGGGTGGAGCCAAACACCACCCTGGCCATTCAGCATCTCCTCATAGAGATGCATTGAACCAATGCATCTCTATGAGGAAAGTTCAATATCTGCATGCAGAGGGTGAAGACACTGAATGTCAGTCACACTGTGCAGCACTGCCCCAAGAAGCACCTCTAGTAGCCATCTGAGGAGTGGCCAGCGGAGTTATCACTAGGCTGTTTTTCTCTGAAAAGACAGTGTTAAATGCAAAAAGCCAGCAAGGACTGACTATACTCGCCAGAACAACTACATTAAGCTGTAGTTTTGCTGGTGACTATAGTGCCCCTTTAAATAACAAGACACAACTGTATCCAGAACTTGCAATGTCAAGCTGCAACCCTGTTGAAATCAATGCATTAATGGAGATTCAGGTCATGAACCCACTTTGCAGTAATTCCTGACACGTGTGAGATAAAGTCACAGCAAACTGCACACTTGCAGTGCATTGGTGAATTACAAAAAAAAAGCATTATTAATAGCATGTATTTATAAAGTCGCAACAAACTCTGCACACACTACATAACAGCAAGAACGGGTAGTACAAGATTTACTTTAATAGATACATACTGATCCAGTAAGAACTAAGAGACCTAACTGCAAGCATACATACCTTCCAACAATTCCAATGGACAAAGAATGACACTTTAACTTTAGGGCTGTGAGTAAACGTGTGGTCTAAAACAATAGGTGACTTACTAATAACAATTTATGCAATAACAATGCATATTATTTACACAGACTGATTTCTAAATATATTTATTGTGGTTTTAAGATTCATTGGATATAAAAGGAGGACCAATGGATTCTAACTCGTCATAGGGACTGTCTCTATTAAATATGGACACTTGGGAGGTATGCTCTCGTAACAAGAATAGATCTTCTGAGACTTAAGGTAATGATGAGGTTGCATAAAAGACAGCACAGAGTTAGAAAATTAAATGTGTTGGATAGAATGTAGATGTCATCATTCTATAGATGGTGAGTAAGTGGAACAATATCTGAGCCACACAAGACAAGACTTCGCACAGTTGAATCTAAAGGTTTGGGACAGCTTGGAAAGAGAATATTTTGAGATGAAAGAGGAGAATCTTGATCATGGCAAGGTACACTGGGTACCAAGCTGGGAAAAAAATAGCAATCAGAGATGTAAGAGGGCGAAGAGCTAAGGGGTCTTTGTAAGGCATAGACTTTTATCCAGTGTCTTCATTAAGTGAGCTCTGAAGACACAATATAAAGTCAATATTCAGTTAATAGGGTTTTTTTGTGGGTTTTAAATTTTTTTTTTAATGCAAAATAGAACCAAGAATGTATTAATTTTAATTAAGTCAGGAGGCTCATATTATTATCTTTCTACTCAAATAGCAGCAGAAGAAAAAAAAAAAGGTTTTATAGTGCAAACCATCTCTGAATAACAGGTGAACAGGTGAACCACCAAGCACAGTGTATATGAGGTAACGCCATAGCAACCCAGTCCTCTTTATTTGACTGTGTATTCTATGTAGTAAAACGAAGACATATATGAAATGATGAATTGGATCCAAAGGCAATCCGGAGAGAGGAGAAATTCTCTTGAAGAAACTTTCCTGGAAAGGACAGGTGAGAAGAACAAGAAACTTCATAAGAAAATAGGATTTCCACTTATGCTGAAAGAAAGAAAGAAGTAAACATAAATTAATAAGAACACGTGGATCGTGGCTCGGCCGCTATGCGGAGTGGACTCACAGTGCTATGGCTCTACAGTAGATACCTCTACAATCCTAAATACAAACAGAATGATGAATGCTCTCTGTGTCTCTCTTTGTCCCTCCCCAGCTACTCTGTGTGTCTCTTTGTCTCCCCAGCCCCTCTGTGTGACTCTTTGTCCCCCAGCGCCTCTGTGTGTCTCTTTGACCCCGGCCCCTCTGTGTGTCTCTTTGTCCCTCAGCCTCTCTGTGTGTCTCTTTGTCTCCCCAGCCCCTCTCTGTGTCTCTTTGTCCCCCAGCCCCTCTCTGTGTCTCTTTGTCTCCCCAGCCCCTCTCTGTGTCTCTTTGCCTTGCCAGCCCCTCTTTGTATCTCTTTGTCTCCCCAGCCCCTCTGTGTGTCTTTGTCCCCAGCCCTCTGTGTGTCTCTTTGTCTCCCCAGCCCCTCTCTGTGTCTCTTTGTCCCCAGCCCCTCTGTGTGTCTCTTTGCCTCCCCAGCCCCTCTGTGTGTCTCGTTGTCTCCCCAGCCCCTCTCTGTGTCTCTTTGTCTCCCCAGCACCTCTGTGTGTTTCTTTGTCTCCCCAGCCCCTCTGTGTGTCTTTGACCCCCAGCCCCTCTGTGTGTCTCTTTGACCCCTGGCCCCTCTGTGTGTCTCTTTGTCCCCCAGCCCTTCGTGTGTCTCTTTGTCTCCCCAGCTTCTCTGTGTCTCTTTGCCTCCCCAGCTACTCTGTGTGTCTCTTTCCTTCCCAGCCCCTCAGTGAGTCTGTACCTTCATGTAGTGGAGGATCTTCTGTGTCCTCTACTTGTACTGACAGGAAGCGTTTTGGTGCTCTCAGCTAGCAGCTTACCTAGATTCTGGTAAACATACAAAGTCTGAAGCTCCAATACACATACTACAGCCCCTACCGACACACACTCTACAGCCCTTAAACACACACAATCTCTACAGTACTCAGACATGCGCACATACACACACTACAGCCCATACATATTACTCCACAAACTGACCCCTTTACACACACATGCCCTTAATCTCTGTGAGTAGTCAGTCCACTCATGCATGGAAGCAATATGTTGTAAGTGTGGTTACATTTGATTACAACTAACTTGACTGGTTTAAAAAGAGGCAAAACGTTTGCAACTTGGGGCTGTTTTTTGACACTTTCCAAGACATTATACAAAGTCTACAAATAAGAAGCAGAAGGATTACACATACTACATGGACCCTGTCATTGTTGAAATGTATGGAAGCACTAGACAAAGCGTTTCAGCTGCCACAACCAAAGTAAATGTCTTTTCAATAAATAAGAATTAAAAAGGAAATCTCGGATAGATCTATTTGTGCTGGTGCAGATTAAACGGCATTTGATTCGTTCAAAGCAGCTGAAACACAATTGTGCTTAAGTTTAGATTGCACTATAGGATTTATTTCACCTCTGTAGTTATCTAAAGAACCACTAGATGTCACTGTTGCAAAGTGGGAAATCATTTGGAGAAACTACGGAGCGTTATAATCTCTACAAATTGATAATAAATATGAAATGCACACTAGATGGCAGTATAACATCATCTTACCTGTTAGTCTATACATGGTCTTGGTTAAAGGCTGATCTTTGTTACCTGCTTTCTTATATCTGGCTGCTGAACAAAGAGGAAAAGGAGCAGAGACAAACAAGGCTCTAATTGCTGCAACAATCAGAGATACGGATAACGAAAGTGACCTTGAGAGTGATTTCATAGTGTACCTAATGTGTTTGCCAGAAGCAGTCAATGCCATTTGTGCTGAGTTCAGAATCCTTTACACAGATCTAGGGTCTGCAAATTGTGACCTACAGCTTTTAGACTGTACCCTCGTTCTTTGTTGGCCAATGTTACCATTTTACATGCCACGGTTTGGCCTTGTAGTATCTCAAAATGAGACTGAACATGTTTTATAGGTGAATAGGATATATGGTGGTCTAGATCAGCCAACTCGAAGTAACACATCGAAGGAAAAAAAAGGCCAGGCTCACAAACACTGGTTTTAAACTCTTTAACAGGTTTGTATGTAGCTGGAGGCCTAATTGTATTTCTATATTAATCTATGAATCAAACAATTCTATGCAAATTGAATTCCTTTAGTACATATGGACCTTTTTGAAGGGACAGTGTAGGCAATATAACCATTTTATCTCATTGAATCAGTTACAGAGTCTGGAGTCCACTGGCACTATCCCTCCATTCAGTGTTAAACCATTTTTGAGCAATACTAAGGATCCCTGGCTCCCCAGAGGCGTGGCTAAGACAGAGATTGCACAATTATTTCTAGCCATACCCCATTATACCTGAATGGGCACCGTGATAGGTGTTCAGCTGACACTCAGTCAGCCAATCACAGCTGCCCACTGCTGCTCAAGTTAATGAGTCCCAATTGACCCGAGGAGCACAGAGGGGATAGGCTGCTGTGAACTCTTTATATAATATTAAAACATCAAAAATGGTTTACTGCTAATGGAAGTACAGCGCCAGAGGACTCAAGACACTATAACCACTTTCCAAGGAACAGCAAGAAGTAGTCATGGCAAACAGAGCCGGGTGTGATGTCACTTTCTAGCCCCACCTCTCCCATCACACAGAGCACCGCGTGGGACAGCAGAGAGGAGACCTTGCAGAGAGAGAGCAGGTAATATTGCCAGGTCTTACTACGCGGGGGAGGGATGGGGGCATTAATATGAGTGTCATTAGTGGCCCCTCATCCTTTCGATGGGAAAAAACGTTTTTTTCAAATTTGCCTTTCTAGTTGCAGAGATCTCTGATCTCCCCAGCTGATGCATTGAGCCATTAGTCCATTACAGGTTTGTCCGAGTGGTCAATCCTGCCTACGAAGGTGTTCTCGGAAATCCCCAGAATCTTTGCGGAAGCATTAGTGTACACCCAGCATACCGAGTGGCAAAGCGTAGACGTAAATAAGCAGATAAATAAATAATCTTCTGCTGCAATTATTTTTACTAATATACAAACCCTTTGCTAATAGAGTGATATGGACACGATGAAATTAAAATAGCTAGAGCAGTATGGCTGTATTTACTAAACTAGGAATTTTGGAGAAATGACAAGGGATTGATAATTCCAGGCCAATACAGAAAAATGGGGGAGAAAAAAGGTTCTAACTGATATTTTTACAGTTCAGCTAAAATCTGCAATTTAATGGTAATTTTCCAAAAATTACCAGTTTCATAAACAAATGATTCATAGTATAGACTAGACATCGATTTAACCTATCCAAAGTGAAATCTAATTAAAGAAATAATTAGACACACACACAAACATCTTCCTCTTCTACTAGTCTGACAGTCTATATTGCAAAACTGTATCAATAGGCTCGTCCACAACCATTACGGTGTCTGCGAGGAGGGACCTGCTGGCTGGATGTCCATTTAGCTCATGTCTGAAACTAAGGGTAAATGTAAGACAGGATCCCAGTCTGGTTAACCAGCGTCTTGTATACATTCCTCGAGGACTCTGGCCATTCCAAACTCAGACATTCAATGCTGATGTCTTCTTAGAGACACGGAGGGGAAACTCCAAATGAAATATTCATAGTGATGTGCAATTAAAATTATAATGGTTTAGGACAGCATGTAGGAACCATTTCAATATTAAAATTAACCTATGCTCTGTACCCATTGCTGTTTGTGCTTGGGTGTATTCTAAAATTCTTGAGACAGATTTTTAATCAACTGCCGTAACTCAAACTGGATATAGCAGTGAAGCAATGGGAGGAATAATACCTCGGGAATTAAAGGGAAACACCTTACCTAACAATGCTTTCTGGTTTCCCAATGTTCATGCCAGTAAGACAACCAATATAGAGGTCCCTTGGCATTGCCATGTGGTCTGAAATATACCAGTGTGGTGGAAGAGTTACAGAAAGAACTACAGAAAAATGTACATCAACTATGGGATCATCTATAACCCATTACACAAACAATACACATTCACGGGACACTATAAGGACCAAAACAACTTTAGCTTAATTAAGAAGTTATGGTGTATAGATCATGCCCCTTCCACTGCTTAACCCCTTAAGGACACATGACGGAAATATTCCGTCATGATTCCCTTTTATTCCAGAAGTTGTGTCCTTAAGGGGTTAATTCTCTGCCATTTAGGAGTTAAAGCCATTTGTTTATACCACACTAGCCACACCTCCCTGCATGTGACTTGCACAGCCTTAAACATGTTCTTTATTGAGAGATTTAATGTTTAAACTTCCTTTTTTCTACAGTCTGTTTAATTTAGAATTTCTTATCTCCTGCTCTGTTGATTGCCTCCTGTGGAGCCTCCTGTGTGTGATAAAAGTAAAATTTACAGAGCAGGAAATAAAACATCTAAAGTAAGTCAACATCTGATTGAAAATGAAACTTCTATTTCATGCAGGCATGCAGAGGAGGTGTGGTTAGGGCTGAATAAACAGAAACAAAAGTGGTAGTGAATTGAGCAGTGATCTATATAACGATATTGTTTTGATGCCTATAGTATCCCTTAAAATACAAATACTAACTTGCCGCCATATTGGACACAATTGGCTGGGGAGCACTGGCCATCTCAAATTCTAGGAAACGTACTGGCAGGACTATCATAGATGTCACCAGTGTACTACAAAGTGGCATTGATACATTGTATTTGAAATATCTAGGAATTTCTGGGCTCCAATGACAAAAGTCTGACTCAGACTGTATCTGGAATTAATTAGATCAAAGTTATTAGGTCAGTAGAACATTATCATAAACACACGGAAAATTAATTCTCCTCAGTGAAACTGACACGTTATACACAATTAAATACGCATAAATGCACAAAAAATTTAAATGAAAATTTAATTGATAACAATTAAAAAGTCACATATTAGAATCAAAACAAAAACACGCCCACTATATAAAAAATAAAATTACCAAAATTTACAGCATTCTAGAAATCGTAGCCAAATTTAACTTGAAAAATTGCTCAAGTTCATCAAATTCAGCATTCCATACATCCTTGTTGCTGACATAGATCCAAAACAGAGGGGAACGGATTTCCAAATTTGTTTTTAAAAGTAAATTATTTACATATTTTTCCAGAATGGCAATAAGATTTCCCCCTAGAAACAAAAAGTTCATATGTGCCTATTGGAATGTTCGTATAAAAAGGACAAAACATTTACTACTACATGCAGATATTACAGGGCAACCCATCCAGGAAAATCAAGGAACAAAAATGTTTTTCCCTACAGGCCCGAATAATAAAATAATGGGAAGTGATTGTCGTATTATTATTGTAGTATTGCTGTAACTGCCAAACACAATATGGTAGCCTATTTCAACTCTTCCATTTTAGAATTGCCTTTTGTGGACCTCCATTTGGGAGTTGTAAGGTAGGTGTTACCTAACAGTGGTTAGATACTCACCCCTGAACGTTCCCAACCACATTTGCCCCTTTTCCCGTGACATCAGCAGAAACCAGGAAGTAGTGGATAGTTTATTTGTAAATGTCTGGTGAGCGTAAGATAAATCGTTATTCTTCTAGTGACCAAAGGAAAGTTACTCCAGTTCTTTGTCTCTCCCCAAATATAAAGTGTTAAAGAACACCTGACGAATCTGCAGAACCTAAAATGTCAGCTGCGTGCCAAGGCTATGTCTGGCCAACACATCACAGAATGAAAAAACCCTGCAGGTCCTGACTTATTATCGTAATTAATGTGTGTGGAGATATTCTGTGCAGTGTAAACAGCAAGTTTAACTTTACTTCAAAGAGATTGCAATAATAAAAAAGGTAAAATGAACAAAGTCCTGCGTGAGACTCCCGTCGTTTGTGCCAGGAGGTTTTGGCAAACCACTTGAGTGAGATTGAAAAAAAAAAATACTTATGAAGCATTTTCTGAAGGAAGAATTTTATTAAAATAGTTTTAATATCAAATGATGTTTTTACTCGTAATGCATTTTGAAATAGCACTACAATAGTCTAGACCTATTTCCTAAATGAACACGTTCAATAGTCTGTTCCAGTTGAGGTTAGAGCGTGTAGGATAATGGCTCTCAGAGAGGAAAATATTAACTAGAAGAAAAAAAACCACAGTAAGGGGCCTCCAAAACTGTTAACAAAGTAGCCAATTTCCATTTTTTTTAAATCAAAATTTTAAAGCTGTAATAAATTGCTACATATTAAAGGGCCTCCCAGTTGAAACGCACTAGTCCTTAGTCAGTCCATATGAATTATCAAAGAAATTGTGCATTAAAGAGCCTTGCATAAAGATGTGCTAACATTTTCTAAACTTATTTTTCTGCAAAGCTTCACCTACAATGAGCAGGAAAAACAGCAGTAGTCCTAGAATTTCTTCTAACTTCGTGTTCCGTAAACTTCCCAAACCTTGGGGTGTCATTTGTGACTTATAGGCCTGCTTTCCTCTGCTCACTTGTATTACACATTTACACGGCTTCATTCAATCCACAACTTAGCACCAGACAGAGAGAGAGATAACAGACAAGTATCAAAATGCTTACTATGGCCTTGATATAATATTTTTGAATAAGTTTTTTTTAATGATTTTATATTTTTGGCTAAAGTTTTTAAATGATTTACTACTTAGGGGAAAAGATTATAATTTTTTGGGCATTCTTTTTTTTTTTTATTCTTTATTTGTTGTGGCAGTCGGTATACAGAATTTCCAGACATTACATACATTACATAGTTTGTATGTTGATGGCTTTGGTGGTTACCGTACATCTATAAGTAGATAAGTGCTGATGGGGTTTGGTCCCCCTGCCCCGGCTGTCACATTTTCACATTGGGTAACATGTACAGCAGTACAGAAAAGAATAAGAGAGTAACATCAAAGCATTCTTTATTTTTACTGTGCAGAGATTAACACATAGATACTCATGATATTAAATGTATGCTTACTAATGCAAGGAGCCTAAATAACAAAATGGGAGAACTAGAGGCAGTAGCATACACTAAACAATGTGATATAATAGGCATAACTGAAACATGGTGGGATGAGACACATGACTGGGCAGTTAACTTAAATGGGTACATGTTATTTAGGAAGAATAGGAAAAACAAGAAGGGTGGTGGGGTATGTTGATTTAAAGCCAAATCTTAAGCAAGTGGAATGCGATGAGGAAAATGTGGAAGCTTTATGGGTAAATATCTGCTTGGGGGAAAAGAAGGGAAACCAACTATTGGTTGGGATATGTTATAAACCACCTAATGTTAATATTGACGAGGAACAACAGCTGTTTGAGCAAACTGAGAAAGCTGCAAATCTGGGTAACACTTTAATTATTGGAGATTTTAATTACCCGGACATAAATTGGGACAGAGGAACTAGTAGCTCAGCAAAGGGAATTAGGTTTTTAAACTTGTTAAATGACACCTTCATGTCACAACTTGTACAAGCACCAACTAGAATGGACGCTTGTCTGGACCTGGTTTTAAAAACAACGTTGATCTTTTGACCAACATTCATGTAGGTGGGCACTTGGGAAATAGTGATCACAATATAGTGTCCTTTGAAATAAACTCAAAAAAACAAAAGCACATGGGGTATACTAAAACATATAATTTTTAAAAGGCCAATTTCAATAAGTTAAGGGCAGCTTTACAATATATTGACTGGCATAAACTCTTTAGTAAAAAGAACACTGAGGATAAATGGATCATCTTCCAACAAATATTAGAAAGGTACTTTTCTCAGTATGTACCATTGGGAAATAAATATAAAAGAAACAAATTAAAACCAATGTGGCTTAGTAGAGAAGTAAAACAAGAGATTAAAAATAAGAAAAGGGCATTTAAAGCATTTAAATCGGACAAATCAGATGCATCTTATAAAAGATATAAGGAAGCAAGTAATGTGTGCAAAAAGACAATTAGACTTGCTAAACTCCAAAATGAAAAAATGATAGCTAAAGAGAGCAAAACCAACCCCAAGGCATTTTTCTAAGTACATAAATTCTAAAAAAAAAAAAAATGAAAGTGTATGTACACTAAAAACTGAAATGGGGGTGTTAGTTAATGAAGACCAGAAAAAGGCAGGAATTTTAAATAACTATTTCTCCTCCGTATATATTAAGGAAGAACCCATGGCAATAGATGTGCAAATGATTGCTACTAAAAACTTGCAGAATAATTGTAATTGGTTAACTCAAGACAAGGTGCTGCAGCAACTAAAGAAAGTTAATATAAACAAAGCATCAGGGCCTGACGGTATCCATCCACGAGTACTTAGGGAACTAAGCGTAGAAATAAGTGAACCTCTGTTTTTAATCTTTCAAGATTCTTTTCTTTCAGGAAGTGTTCCGGAGGATTGGAGGAAGGCAGATGTGGTTCCTATATTCAAAAAGGGTTCAAAATCCTTGACTGGAAATTATAGACCTGTGAGCTTAACTTCTGTGGCTGGGAAAATATTTGAAAGGTTATTAAGGGATAATATTCAAGAATTCCTTGAGAAGAACATGGTTATCAGCAAAAATCAGCACGGTTTTATGAAGCACAGGTCATGTCAAACTAACTTGATTGCGTTCTACGAAGAAGTAAGTAGAAGTATAGATCAGGGTGTTGCCGTGGATGTGATCTATTTGGATTTTGCCAAGGCATTTAATACAGTTCCACACAATAGATTATTGTTCAAACTCAAGGAAATCGGTCTAGATGAAAATACTTGTTCTTGGGTAGAACATTGGCTTAAAAACAGAGTACAAAGAGTTGTCATTAATGGTAAATTTTCAAGCTGGACAGAGGTGGCAAGTGGTGTCCCTCAGGGGTCTGTTCTGGGACCCCTTCTATTTAACATGTTTATAAATGATCTTGAAGACAGTATTGAAAGTCATGTTTCAGTGTTTGCAGATGACACAAAACTCTGTAAAATAATACAATGTGAGCAAGATATTACTTTGCTGCAGAGGGATTTAGATAGACTGGGGGACTGGGCACTCAAATGGCAGATGAAATTTAATGTTGAAAAATGCACTTTGAAGGTCCCCCGGACCATATATAAGAAATCAATGACGATACGCATACTAAACATAGCTAAAACTATCATCCCACAACATTGGAAACAACAGACCACCCCGCCGCTGAGAACCTGGTTTACTCAAATGGAGGAGCTGAAGTCCTTAGAAGAACTCCACGCTATAGCGAATAACACACACCAAACCTACCTCAATATATGGACGCACTGGCTACTGAAGTCAACAAAACCAGGCTTCCTGGGCGAACCCTAGGCCCAACGACAGAGACAGGACATAAATCCCAATATGCTGCAGACCCATGACACTGACAGAACCTAGACCCCCCTCCCGACGCTTTCCCACCACGACCTACCCATCCCAATCACCTCAACACACGAACCACGATACCCACGAAATGGCAAGGACCACCTGGAACCACACGGATAAGGGTGACCCGGAGGTCACACATAGAGGATATCCGCCACATAGGCAGGTATCCAACGACCGCAGTAGAGTAGGGGAGACGACAGACAATCACCACGGATCACGTGGGGACGGGGAGGTGTTTTGTTGCTAACCAGCTGTCCATGCTAGGAGGCTGACAAAATGTGTTCATCATAAGTTGTTTGTTTTTGAACTGTTTGTTTCATACAACGTATAAAACTCCATAACGGATGGGACCTGCGAGTCCACACTGTTTGAGGGGCCTGCGAGCCCGCACTGTTATATATCTTCACAACGTTGCTGACTTACTCTTTGCACTTACCAAGCGACGGACCTGCGAGTCCAAACGAAGTATAACTGCCTCGATACGAAAATGAAAATAAAAATTATATTTACAAAAAAAAGAAAAATGCACTTCGGCGTAAAGAATACACAAGCAATGTATATCCTTAATGGAAGCGAATTAGGGATAACAACACATGAAAAGGACTTGGGAATTGTTATAGACAACAAACTATGCAACAATGTGCAATGTCAATCAGCAGTGGCTAAGGCCAGTAAGGTATTGTCATGCATGAAAAAGGGCATTCATTCTCGGGACAAGAATATCATTTTGCCTCTTTATAAATCACTGGTAAGACCACATATTGAATATGCTGTGCAATTTTGGGCACCTGTTCTAAAGAAGGATATTATGGCACTAGAAAAAGTGCGGAGGCGGGCTACAAAATTAATAAAAGAAATGGAACATAGCTATGAAGAAAGGTTAACAAATTTAAACCTATTTAGTTTAGAAAAACATCGCCTGAGGGGGGATATGATAACATTATACAAATATATTCCATTACAAACTATTGTGTGGAAATCTATTCACAAACCGGACTTTACATAGGACACGATGTCATGCGTTTAGACTGGAAGAAAGAAGATTTCGTCAAAGGCAAAGTAAAGTTTTTTTTACTGTAAGAACATAAAGGATGTGGAATTCTCTGCCTGAAGAAGTGGTTTTATCAGAGTCCATACAGATGTTCAAACAGCTACTAGATGCATACTTGCAAAAACAGAATATTCAAGGATATAATCTTTAAATGTAGGGTAATAACTGCTTGATCCAAGGATAAATCTGACTGCCATTCTGGGGTCAAGAAGGAATTTTTTTCCTAGCTTGTTGCAAAATTGTGCTTCAAACTGGGTTTTTTGCCTTCTTTTGGATCAACAGCAAAAAACAAATGTGAGGAAGGCTGAACTTGATGGACGCAAGTCTCTTTTCAGCTATGTAACTATGTAACTATGTATGTATAGACATGTCAACATGGTTATAGATGTCAAAAAGAATTTCGAATACGTAACAGGACGTGTCGTGAGGGCTGTACTTTTTAGAAATTATGTTAGTACCAGTCCAAATTACCGATATTATTTATGCGGCTTCTATATATAGAACAGAAATAAAGTCAATACCTCTGACAAATTTAAAAGATGTCTATAGCTGAACAAGGCATAAAAAAAACAAAATATGGGAGAGAATCTACCAGGCATATCAGAGATAAAGGTACTGAGGAAGGATATTTAGCCTATGGCTCAGCTGGGGTCTGTGCCAGGCCATAAAAGCACCCCAGCAGTGCGTGTTTTATAACACTTCTCAAGTTAATTCCTCCAGTTCTGGGTCACAGTGAGAACCTTCACACAGTTTCATTTGCACACAGGGTGACCAGGTCGGTACCCCAAGAGAGTCCCTCTGATGAGATCTCTCCATGGTGTGTGGACGATGTATTAGTTGAGGCCCTTTCAGGGCCACCGGCCCAGAATGCGGGGAACAGGTTGGAATGCCTTCTGGATTAGAGGATGAAGCTGCTTGGAGAGCCCATGTTTGGATAGCGCACCAGAACTGTGCACATATATCATCAAAAGCGATAAGGAATGCCTCTCTCCAGCCCTGCAGTGAATCTGTGTTAATGTGCACACCTTCAAGACTTGAGTTTGTTCAGGAGCGAGGTTTGTATCAGGTGGTGTAGCAGTGGGGACACGCATAACCTCCACCGGTCAAAAAGGGGGGGGCAGTCACGATCCAGCCAGTAAGTTCTCTGGTAAGACAATGTTTACTGCAAAAAACCTGAAGGAAATGATTATACTCAGCAGAACAAATACAATACGCTGTAGTAACTCTTGTGACTATAGTCTCCCTTTAATAAATATAATAACCTTTCGCATTCCTGCTGCTACAAAGATGAGCAGATATATTCTTTGTTTGACATCAGTGAGACGGGGCCATCCTGCAGGTCCTGTGAGCTTTGCAAATCGTTCCCGTTAGATACAATTGTATGTAGGGAGATGGACAAGGGAACTCAAAACAACATAACATGTAATGAAGATTGTTGCTTTTGTGCTTAGCGTTATCTTTTTATTAATCTCTACTTCACCATATATTTTAACTTTTCTATTTCTCTTACCTGATACCACTGACGGAACTACCGCGGTCGCAGGGGTCACAGCTGTGACCGGGCCCGTCACTCCAGGGGGTCAAGCCGCCCTGCGGACCCCTGCGACCGGGTGCCTGCCGCCATGTGTTGCGGCCCCAGCCCGCGCATTGTAACTGCCGGGGGCGCCATTGAAAGGGTCCATCAGGTGGCCCATGCTGTTAGGGCCACCCGATGGCAGTGAATATCTATGGGGGCCACGGTCAGCGCTGCGGCGCTTTAACAGCACGACTGGGCCCCCTGTGATGACATCAGACGCTGGGAGGAAGTGACTTCCCCGGTCACTCTTGCCAGCTATCATAGAGAGCTGCACGGGAGGAAGGAGAGGGAGTCAGAGTGTGAACTCTGACTCCCATCAGCCTGAGCCACCACTGGACCCCAGGGAAAGGGTGCCTTAAACATTTTGCATGTGTGTGTGTGTTAGTGTATGTGTTAGTGTATGTGTGTCTGTATTTATGTCTCTGTATGTGTGTCTGTATTTTTGTGTCTCTATATGTGTGTGCATTTGTGTCTGTATGTATGTGTGTCTGTATGTATGTTTGTGTCTGTATGTATATGTGTGTGTGCCTCTGTATATGTGTGTGTGTGTGCGTGTGTCTATGTGTGTGTCTGCATGTGTATCTGTTTGTCTGCATGTGTGTGTGGGGAACGGGGTGGATGTATGGGGGAGGGGATACGTAGACCTACAGGGGGGGAGTAAACATATGGGGGGTAGTCTGGGCACTTTTTGCACTGGGGGCCCATGGTTTGTAGTTACGCCTCTACCTAATACCCTGCACTTGTAGACCTACAAAATGTAACTGTAACGGACCGTTTTGCCCACGAGAGGTTAAAAACTGTTTAGGCGATATTCCCCTTTCAGATGCACAGACAGCTACTGCAATCACCAATCTCCCGAACTGCAAACTACACGAATTCTCCAACTCCTGAGCAGGAAACTCACGAATACTGGAAACTGCTGAACAGGAAAAACCATACGAAAGGTTTACACTCCTGGCAGTCAGCATACAATCTAATTCCCCCAATAACGAGATGACACTTCGTTTGAGGGTTAAGCAGAATCTGGTTTACTGGGGCTAACTGCCTGGCTTTTATGCAGGTCTCCCACCTGGTGGACACTCCCCTAGGGGACCAGATGGGAAATTGGGAAACATACTGACCCTTAGCCAATCACATACATACACCTTTAAACACTCCCACAATTATATCACAATCCCTCCTCTCTGTCCTGGAGATAATTGGGAAGTAATCCAATTATCTCCAAGGACAGAGGCAAAACTCCATTACACACATTTTCAGTAAAAGACATAAAATTACACACAGTCACATTTATTACATAAAACATATACATCCTACCTATCCCCAGATAGCTTAGATCTGAGTGCACATTACTACCGAATGGTGCTCAGATCACATACATACAGTTCAATCGCCATGGAGCCAAAGTCTTTCACATAGTCTTTCGTTACACGAATAGGCTCCATGGCTTAGCTATCTGGGTGATGCTGTTCATCCGGTTAAACTACTGAATGAACAATCATTCGGTTCCGCTACCGAATGGGAAGGTAAGGAGGTTGGCGGCTCAGCGGTGTTCGCGCCAATAAGTGTCCGTTTTCAGTTCCATAGTTTGGGCGCTGAACACCGCTGGCCGTTCGGGAGGTAAAATGGCCGCTGCCATGTGTTTGGCAGACGAAACAAAGCCCACCCAGCGTTCATCAATTAAGCTGCGGTTAACCGCAGCTTCTGCGCGGTCAATTGACGGCACACTCCAGTTCCCAGGTGGTCCATCGTTCGGTAGTTTGTTCAGTAGATTGAATCTACCAAACACCCCTGCAGAAAGGCACGAATAAACCTTTCAGTAGGGGAAATAACAGGGCTGAACTGCAGGGCCATAGTCTAAAGGGAGCAGGCGAGCAACCAGGCTTCTCCAGTGCATAGTGGCGAGGTTGGTTCCGCCACAGTACCTAAGCCTTGATTGTGCTGCATCTTAAACATATTCATATATAACTGTTGGAGAGAACAGCTGTGTATCTTAAAGGTAAAAGCAAAATGTAGAAATGCGATATTAAAATAACACCAGTAATTTGCCTAGAATTATTTTTGATAAAAGTGTATTAAATTATTTGCAAATAGTTTTTATTGAAATTTTTGCAAAAACGTTTGGGGAAAAAAACCTGTGGGAAGGGGTACAAAAGAATATAAGGGGAAAATGGGGATATTTGTTTCTCCACCCACAATTATATACATAAAGGAACACAGGATTATTAATTTTTATATTCTGCAGTGCTGTATGATGGGATTATGCAAACAAATGTGAAATATGACAAAACATTTTAAGAATATGGAAGTGTATTAATTCTAAACTGACACTGTGTATTTTTGTGTGATGGGCACTTTCATATCACCTTTATTAAAAGGGATCTTTTCTGTGAGGCAAAACTATGACAAGTTCTGACACATAAGAGAACAATGACAATAACTAGGGACAATGGCATGTTATATGAAAGGACCAAGAACAATGACAGGTAATGTTTTAATTGGATTATAACCTAGGAGCCGGGTAATACTCATACTGTTTATGACGTCACTTAAAACGCAAGTGACAATCACCTACACTTAGATACAGCCCGTCGTGACCCAGTGAGTACGGCAAGGTATTTTAAAATTAAAGTGTATTATTATGCTTCAAGATCTCGCTCTGTACTTCCTTTGTTAGACTTGTAAGCACTATAATTTAACATTAAGTTATTTTTAGCTATAGTGCATTTTTAAATGTCAGTGAGTCTTATTCACAGTGTGTGGATCAAGTTGTCCTCTATTATATAAATAGATCCACAGGTGTGTGAATCACAAGAGTCGCTTTTTCTCTTACATACTTTAAACATGGCAGAATCACGATTCATATCTTTAAAAAAGTCACAGCAGATACAAATGTAATACAACTTAAAGGGGCATCTACCATAAGCGCCCCCCACTGCAAGCAGTGGTTATTCTGCATGAATTCCATAGGAGCAGTTCAGTGGTGGGTACACTATGGTTGTATCTGTTCGTTCTAAAGCCTGTAACTTTATTTAATTGGTATAACTTCCATAATGAACATTTATTATAAACAAACAATAGTCACAGTGCATACAGTTGTAACCAAAATTATTCAACCCCCATTGAAAACCAGGTTTATTTTTACAGACTTTCAGCTGTTTGCAATGAACAAATCAAACAAATGCAATTGAAATAGATCAACACGACAAATGCTTCAAGTGTTTTCCCCAAATTAAACTGAAAGTGCAACTTACAATGACTTCTCCAGTCTCAAAAGTATTAATCCCCCTGAATAGAATCCCTCACAACAGCACAAATATGCAAAACAGTTGTTGCCTCAAGCACACCTCACATGAATTGCTTCATTAGTTGCACCGGGTGTGCTTATGCTAGACCACTTGAAATACCTGAAAATACATACAAAACAATAGGCGGAGCCGCATAAAATCTTGAATAATCTGTAAAACAAAATTGAATATACACAAAATAGTGTAGTATGTCTATACAATGATATAAAGTAAGAAGAAGAAGAATTCCACTCACAAGACCAGAGTCATACCATCATGTGACTCTAAGGGTATGCTTCTTTGAACCATTTGGGGGTTGTCCAGACCCTTTTGTTGACGGATTCTTGGTGTTCCCCCTTGTGTTTCTTTAATAGGTCTTCCCAAAGAATGTCAGATATTCAGATGGTCCTTTTTGAAAAGCGATTTTATTTCAATAAAAAAATATATTCCATATACCAGGATCAGCTGGTTAAAAGTAAATTGTAATAAAAGTCCATAAAATAAAAGTCCAATAAAATGTACAGTTAATAAAAAGTCCAAAACGCGTTTCGCCTGTTAATTAGGCTTCCTCAGTTGGCTATAAGTGTTCCATCTTCTTTACCTTCTTTTAAATATCCCGCCCGTCCTTCCCCTCCAATCAGGTGGTCACTTCCGGGTTTCGTGCGCTGGAACGCACCGTGCGTTCCAGCGCCGGCGTCGACTTCCGGGTTGTGCCAGAATGGAACGCATGTGCGTTCCAAAAGCACCGAGCGCTCCAGCACTGGCGTAGACTTCCAGGTTCCGCCAGGATGGAACGCACGTGCGTTCCAAAAGCTTATTCTTGCCGGCCACCGTCTGAATTGGCCGGAAAAACTCTGAATAGGACGCATATGCGTTCCACACATATTAACATAGCAATTATGTCAACAAATAGAGTTAAAAGAGGTTGGGAATAGAAAGGCAAAAAAAAGGGATAAATTATAAGTGAACAATGGTTTAAACATAAAAGGGGGGGAAAGAGTGCAAAAAGGGGCATTCATTTTGTATTCCTATATAGGGAAGGAAATTAAATGAATACCCATATTGGTTGATATGTAAAAGACATATTGGTGCAAAATCTATTATTTGTTCTAGGATAAATAGATACTCATGTCCCCTTTCAGTATGGAGTAAAATTAATAGATGTAAAAATCGATATATAAATTGAAACTATTAAGCGTACTTTTTGGTGTAAAAATTAATTCATAAAATGGTATAATTCAAAATCATTGTTTAGACCGTCTGGTGTCATAGTATTAAAATCAAATATAAATAAAATTTCTTCTTTCCCTATCTTGTTCGTGTAATCACCTCCTCTCCAATCTTTCTTTACTTGTTTTATTGCGCAAAAAAACATCCCTTCTGGGTTCTGCTCATGAACCGTTTTAAAGTGGTTCGAAACACTGTGGGTTTCTATGCCATTTTTTATGTTTCTAATGTGCTTTGCTACCCTAGTATTAAGACTTCGGATTGTGCGACCTACATATAGGAGGTTACATGGGCATTTTAAAACATAAATGACCCCCTTGTAATGACGGTTAAATGGTCCCTTATAACAAATTTTTTGTCAATATGGGGTTCTAGATCTACAAGATGTCTTTTTTTTTACTTTTCGTATTTCTGCATGCTAAACAGTACCCACATCCGTAGAAACCTTTTTTTTTTTCCGATTGTTTTTTCTTTGTTGCTACTTTGGACTAAGGTGTTCCTTAGATTCTTCACGCCTCTGAAGATTATTCTGGGTTTTTCTGGTAAAAGGTCTTTAAGTATTGGATCGTCCCTCAGGATATTCCTGCACTGGGGTTTGTTGTGTGTCACGTTTGATTGCATGTTAGAAATATAGCTAAGTCAAAAGAATGGACTACAAAGTTAAGAGAAGAGATCATCACCTTTCACAAACAGGGAAAAGGATACACAAAGATAATGAACACACTGAAATTTCCTAGAGACACCTTTGGAATCATAGTCCGCAAGTTCAAAGTTGAAGGATCAGTGGCACTCTACCTGGGCAGGGCAGAAAAAGAAAGCTATCAAAGACTGCAACCAGATTTCTAAAATGGCAGGTTGTGAAAAACCCTCGAGTGACTACAAAAGACTGCACTGAGGTTTCAGTGAGCACAGTAAGGTTTGCATGCCAGAACTCTAAAACGTACACCACTACTGATCTAAAAGCAAGAAAAGTTGTTTCCAAAGCCAACAAATTGGCCACAAAAGTTTGCGGATTCTGTTCTGTGGAGCGATGAAACAAAACTGGTACTTTTTGGCCCTATGGATCAGCGTTAGGTCTGGAGAGAGAAGGAAGCATACGCAGAAAAGAACCTGCAGCGTGTGGATGACAAGATGGATTTATTTATGTATCAGGAAGTACTAGGAGAAAACCTCACTCCGAATGTGAGGAAACTGAAGCTTCAGCGTGATTGGACCTTCCAACAAGACAATGATCCCAAGCATACCTCAAATTCCACCTAGGCTTGGTTGCAAAAGAAGTCATGGAAAAATTCTACAGTGGCCATCACAGTCAGCTGACCTGTAACCCATAGAAAATTTCTGGTAGGATTTGAAAAGGCAGTTGCACACAAACCCAAGAATATTACTGGAGTGGATGAAATTGCTCATGAGCAGTGGGCTAATATTTCTCAGAAACTCTGCCAGAAGCTGGTGTCTGGCTATGCATTTCGTTTACAGCAGGTCATAACCGCAAAACGGTGCTCTACTAAAGATACCTGCCATGAAGGGGTTGAATAATTTTGAGACTGGATAAGTCATTATAAGTTGCATTTTCAGGTGAACTTGGGAAAACCACTTGAAACCACCCCTAGGTGCAGCGTCGACTCGTGAACAGGATGGTTGCAGGCTGCGGGCAATACAAGTAAGTAGACTGGGCATAGTCTCCAATATTCAAGTCCAGACGTGGGAGCTTTTGCTATACACATCTGATCTGCATGGCTGTCAAGCTCCGCCCACCCGCCCCCTGTTTTATATTATTTTTACGGGCTCTTCGGGCCTAAAGTTACACATTGAATATGACTATTTGCAGGTGATGAACTTTCCCCATTGAGATGCATTTAAGATGCACCAATATCACTCCAATACATTTGAGAGGTTTTGGCCTCATTAATACGGTGTATTTTTTCAAAGTTCGACTCTTTTTTGGTTTTGCATAACAAATAAATGTTTTGTAGAATGATGCCCCATAAGCCTGCCTTCTTAGCCACACCCCCTCTCCATAAAAAATCATTATTAAATGTATGTACATACTGAATAAGCTGATAAGCTACAAAGTAACCTGCATTAGATGGAGAGGACACCGAGGGAGACATACTGTAATGCTTTTACTAACTGTTTATAATTTCCCTGTCTGTCTGCAGCCAGGTTGTGGATTACAAGCTATTCTCTATAATGTTTCATGCTGCATATTAAAAAAAGAGATTTTTACCATTAGTTGTCCTTCTTGCGACATACCCCAAGCCCCTTGCCCTAATATACCCTTACACTAATATATACAACTTCCACGTGTCATGCTTTCATTAATGAATAGGAAGCCATGATTGGCTCCATGGTACATTCACCTTTCATTTACTCAAAAGAGGGGCATGTGTGCATGGATTAGTCAGATGTAAACAGCTGTATTTTAAGTGCTACACGTCTTACCGATTCCTTTATAGAGATTTGGGGGGAGGGGTGGTGGAGCTATAGTGCAAGATAGATCTGTAGTTCATAATGTTTAAAAAGAAAAGAAACAAGTCAAAGAATAATTTTGCCTGTTTTGTATATGTTCCTCTGTCAGATACATTCTTACATTTCTGGAGCCTGTAGTCTCCAGACAGAAATAAGGCATCACTGGAGCGCAAAAACAAACATAATTTATGGTTTGAGGCTTCAAACCAGGTGAAACAGGCAGGCAGCCCACATTTTGCTGTCAGCGTCTTCTTACTAGGTCCATGTTTTCTCAACTTTTCAATACTTCTCTCTTCTCTATATTTTTCTATATCTGTATTTCCTTAGAAAATGTAGACCCTTCAAGACATCACCTGCACTTTATAGCCTAGCTTTAAACATAAAAGACCATCGCTGTTTAAATAAATGCAATGCATTCATCCCGCACTCCTTGCTACTCTATTTCCGTTACTAACTACGAGTCTTACTTATTGAACAACCAATTAAATTGTGTGTAAAAGCAATGTCATCTTGCTAGCAATCTTCTATCTGTTTTCATAACTTCCACTGTAATGTACTAAATATATCTGTGTGTGTGGTCCCCACCGTGGAATGTCCTAGGCCATAGTCCTTCTCTGCTCACGTCAGTGATGTTTCGCAAGAGAGGATTTGGAATTCCAATCATTTCTCATCTGTTTCAAGGTAAATATTCATTGATTCTCTACTTGCGGTGCATGGGTTTTGCCAATGACCTCAAACTTCCCTTTGCCAAGTTTTCAGTCTGCCCAAGTCAGGAATGCACCCGTCCTTCACACTCTTTTCAAGCTCCTTTGATGTTTTGATAATAGTGGTATAAAAAAAAACTATCCTTGATTAATCAATATAACTGCATTAGGTGTTCTACAAACACCCGGAAACATTTAAAGAGTGATTGCAACTGCCTTTCAACTTCTCTGCTTTGAAGAGATATTTATATAAGTAACAAGGCGCCATTTGTAAACAGAGAGATCTAAATTTGTAGGTATTGATGGACATTTTCCTTTTCGAGAAAAAGATGAAAATGTATTTTTCTTTGTACTATGGTAAAATAATACAGGGTAGGACAAAGGCCATGTATCTAGGGAGCTCTACAAATATATTAAGGGGTTACACACAGTAAAAGATTTCCTTAACTAGAAAGGAAACATTTAGTTGTAGCTTTAAACACCTGCTTGACATTAGGAATAATAACTGCAAAGGCCATGACTGGTCATCAGGATACGTTCATCTAACAGAATAGCTCTTCTGCAGTTCACGTTAATGAGAGCTAATTAGAACAAACTTGGTCCGTCCACATAGATATCATGTTGTAGAGATAAAAATAGGGACGATTACATAGGGGATGGAGATCCTGTACCTATATCTCCTGTCCTGGGGTATGTTTGTGTAACGGTCTGGGATTGTATGTATGTGTGTTTGAGAATGTATCTCGCCATGTCTTAAAGTGTGTTGAGGGGCAGTCAGTGGTTTTGTAAGAGACCCTATGGTTCTGATGGAAGTCCTTGTTTGAGGACATATTGATCTCTACAAAGTAATAGTATATCATTAGAGGGCCCCAGGACTCAGAACTTATCCCTTATCAGAATACTGGTGGTATGCGGCTAGTGACAACACTAGGGATACTAACCATGAAAATAAAATATAGTTTTACTGGTATTTCCTCTAAAACTAGTAATGCGATCTCAAAATTGATATTTGTTAAGCACATGCTTCCCTATAGTGAAAAGTTTTAATAACACAGTAACGCAGTTATTATAGTTGTCACACTTCATGTGCGATCTTAAATTAACTTTTATAAAAGAATTAGTAACTTTAGGGAACTAATATATGTTGGAAATACATATAATATTTTGCTTGGATTTAATAGGCTTACTTTGCATAACACGCAAACAATGCACATGAAAATAACTTAAAGGAACACTCCGAGTACCATAAAAACTTCATCTCCAAGAGCGTACCTTTAATGTAAGGGGACACTTAAGTAATTTTATTTTACTCAGTATGTGAGATTTTCATACAATTAACTATATGAATGTATTTTTTGTCTGGAATAGATCATTCCTTAGAAAATGACACTGACTATGCATCGTTTAACCTTTAACCAATAGAGGGAGCATCAGCATCAAATTTCATTCAGGTGTTTGTCAATTAAAAACATTTCTTTTTTGGTGGTTTTTTTTTGTTTTAAACAACATAATTAACTCTCTCAATATAGCGTTGAAAAGTACTTTTACATTTCTAAGAATTTCTTTTATTTAAATTTTTTTTTCTAATTTCATACAAAATTAGATTACCAAATAATTGAAATGAATTAATTTAAAAACAATCGACTTTCCTTTACAGCTAATTTTCCTGTTACTACATAATGGCTTTTTGCAGTTATTGATTTAAAATATGTTAAAGTGTTACTGTTCACAATAAAATAATATTTCTTATGTTGAGTCCACCATGCAGACAATATAAGTAAGACTCCTATCTAAAGGGCTTCAATAATCGTTCACTTTACTGCGCACCAAACGGCATTATTGGCGGATGAAGAGAAGTTTTGACCTTTTTTAGCAGCGTTACGCCTGGTTATGTTGGGAAAGGACAGCACGAGTATGGAACCACATTCAGCCGAGAAGGAATTCACTTGATAAGTCACTCTGAAAAGATAATGCTGACCTTCAGTGTGTAAAAAGGTACACGGGGGGATGGATGTGACAGCATTCGTATGACTTCCGCACGACAAAGCACGAAAATACGCGAAGCTGGGGATCGTTTCTATGCACACTCTATTGTATTACACTCCCTACCTTGAAATGTGAAGTCAGTAATGCTTTTTACACTTTAAAATCAGTTTTATCTTTCCAGATTGCCTACTAGATGAATCCTTTACTGGATGAATCGGAGGATGTACTGTGTTCGATGACCATATGCCACGGTAAGAGAAATGTGAAAAGATGGGTAGAGAAACTCGTGATGTGAGTACTTGCCAATGAATCAGATATGCCAAGAATATATTAACTCACGACTTCCCCTCCCTCAGAATGATTGTGATAAATTGATAAAGTTAAGATTGGATAATGCACTGGTAACTTCCACAGTGATTACAGATCTAAATTGGGTTATGTACAGCATATTAAGGGAATTCGATGGCTAGATTAGAATGTCACCTTTGGCCAAGTCATGATACTGTATGGAGTTACACTTGAAATTTTGTGTTTCCTTACCCTGTGTGCCCTTTATCTTCAACTCTGTCGATCTCAATCTCCACTTCCACCGTTGTCCTTGTTCACTGCACTAGCAAAGTCTTGTGGTCTCTTCCCCTCTGGTCACTTACAAATAGACTTCCACTCTCTTTTTTATTATTTTCACTTTTTTTATAGGCAGAGGCTGCCAGTTGTACATGCCTGGCACTGGACACCCCCTATTACCTAGTTGCACAGATGGCACAAACAAGACTGCGACGTCATGTGGCAAAATTGATGCCTTCCCAGAATGCCCTCCATAGCTAACATGATTTCCGGGTCGTACATCGACAATGAGACTACTGTTATTGCCGCATGGAGCTAGTACCTCCCCAGGTGCTGCTGCGGATGCACTGAACCATGAGGACACCAACATGTAGGTGAGGGTAGTTTCTGGTGGCCGTGACAGGCAGATACAGCTACAAAATGTGAATTTGGTGGGCAGTAGGGCCTTGCTGATTACCCACTTTCATATTTTATTTTTCATGTGCAACCAACTATATAAAGACATGTCCTTAATACTAATTTTCCATTGCTGGACAAATGTTTCTGAGTTTTGTTGTTGGTTTGTTTTTGTTTGTTTGTTTTGCTTTATATCTAAAGAAAGCAAATCACACAAGATCACATTATCACTGGTCATGCTTTGCATTGTCACAGTCCATCCATTGATATCAAGTACGTCACGTGTTTATCTACAAGACTCTTTCATTTCCTTCCCAGGCTGATTATAACATTGAATTTTATTTAACTTTATTTTCAATTAAAAATTTTACATCTGCTTTTAAACCATTACTGCAGCCAAGAGCTAGTAGCGAGACATTTATTTATTAAAATATTGCTTTATATATTGCATAAAAATATGTACATTCATATATAGTGTCCCCCTATGCTTTATGCCAACATTTCTTACCTGAACCCTGCATGTCCCAGGTTTTCCAACAGATTGTGTTGTCAAGATTACATCACCCTTCTAAGCATTAAACACAAATGAGCAAGATCTTTTCTGGAATCTCTCTAAATTCGTTCTAGAGGTTCCAGGTATCACAGATGGTTAAAGAAACACTGCAGTGAAAAGTAAATATTTTTTTAACACTTTATTATACCTGCTGTCTGCAGGCTTTGCAAGACACCCACCCTCTATCCCCAGCACATACTTTTAGTTTGTGTCATTGAATACTCCAATCAGAGGCTTCTCATCGAATATAATGCATGTTCCCACAATTGTGGCTTTCCTATGCTTCTCAATGGTCTGTAATACATCTCACTGAGAAGGAAGAGAGGCAAGCACACGCTAACTTAGGTTGCCTGACACTTCTATTGGCTCTGTGGATCTAATAGAAGCGTAAGAAAACCTCCCTAGCTGTCTGTGTAACAAGCATTGCGGTGATTCTATTGAAATCTGCTGTTTTATAAACTGTTACAAATATGACAGCAAGCTGAGATGCATTATGCGTGTAGAATGTTCCTTTATAGAGACCCCTAAAGCACTGGTCTCTTGGCAGGGTAGTGGCGCTAACTTTGAGCTACACCATTCTTCAACACATCACGTGTAATCAATCATTTAAAGCAAGAAAGTACTGATCAGTTTGCTAGCTGAATCAAAATGGCCCTTGATCGTTGAATAAGACGCGCTAATTCTGCTTTGCAGAGTAAACCCAAAGGAAATCTCAGACATCCTATAACAGATTTAAACCTATATCATAAACCCTGTTGGATACGGATAGGTTCCTGCACTGGATTGAGATTTTGAAAAAATCACTTTAGGACCCACATCCACAATGAGATCCATGACCGTCATGAACAGGGTCACGTTGGGAATTTAATAAGATACATCTTCATTCAACTTACTCTGGATTCTTCATTTCAAAGCAGACAACAAGGGAACCTACAATCAAAGTAACATATTGAAATCACAGTAGAGCTGAATTCTCACAAGAATCCAGTAAATGAATCACGTCAATAGACTGGATACATAAAACCAAACACCAGGAGACCAGATACAAACCATGAAATTAAACATACGTTACCGATGAAGTTCTACCCGTATAAAATGTATAAACTGATTTTCATGTCTATTTCAGTTACATCCAGTGATTGATGACCACTTCACAGGGCCTCACAAACAGCTTGGCAGTGATATAATATTACTGGGATTTTTATCGCAGGATTAAGATGGAAACACGCAGAAACTGATGTTGCAGTCGTCGTTGTTTTGGCGTTGAAGAATTACAAGATATGTGCAAAAGTGACTGGCATCAAAGTTGAGAATTGGGAAGAAACATGTTAAGCTTAGTTCGGTAAATCTCCACAGTTAAAAATAAAGCCTATGGACAGGGTTGTTTACTAAAGTAAGAAAGTAAATTAGAATTTCAAATTTAAGATCAAAATAGCCGAGGAGGAAAAATGTTCAAAGTCAATTGTGCTTTCAGTTTGGCTACTCTGGCCTTACATTCGAAATGCACATTGAGTTCACTTTGAATCGTCACTGTATTGAATAATCCTGTGAGTGCCAATGAGGTTTATTTGCAAAAAACTGGAGTTTTGTAGGATTGGAAATGAAACATTTAAAGCCAAAAATAGATCAATTGAAAACTTAGCTGACAATTTTTTCAATTCTGTTATTTTGGGCCAAAATGTGTAATTCTCCAATTAGCTCTCCATAGCTCCCAAATTAGTAATTTAATATATGAAATGCAAAACAATAGTCGTGTACTTGGTCATGATGTACAAAACTGTCATTTATTAACTCTCAGTCAATGATTTAAAAAGAAAACATCAGACCCCAAATTATGCTATAAAAATAGAAGGTAATAAAGTATATATTCCTATCTGATCAGGGCATTCAGGGACCTTTTGGATGCTGATTTTATTACCAGATTGTAATCGTACATATTTTTAATTCATTAAATAGAATATATGTGAAAACTAAATGATTACCTTATTGCGAAGAGGGCTTTTTTCAACCTATATATTAGAGGGTTGTTTACATTATATTTTTTAAAGTGCTGAGTTTTTGTTGGGAGTAGTTAAAGGACAAGTGTAACAAGTATAAATTCCGTTCTGGAATAGATGGTCAAAATAATTATTGATAATTACTAATAATAATTTATGTCCTACTTTCATAGTTCCCTACTTCATTTAATGAATCTATTCCCTCATATCATTGGGATAACAAAGTACAATATAGTGACTCCCATGTACGCAAAACGTTTTTAAATTGCTAGATTTAATAGTCCAATGAAAACAGGTGGAGAGCAAAGAAGTTAAAAAACGCTTATTATAAACTAAAAAGAATAATACTTAGATTATAAAGATAATAATTAGATGTCAAAATGTAGTATGCCAAAAAAGGAAATTTAGTAAACTGGCATTAGCGGGGTCTTTGCATAGGCGTGATCCCAAATCTATTGCCATTGATATAGCAATAATTTATTTATTTATAAAATATTTTACCAGGAAAGATACATTGAGATTTCTCTCGTTTTCAAGTAGGTAATACCAATATACATGTGTACATCCCACTTTCTTAGTTTTAGAATCTCCAGAATTGGCTATGATACAAAGTAAAACACCAAAATAAAGTGTTGACCACTTCGTGAATATAAGTGAGATTCAAAACGGGAAAGAGACATATTGAATATATGATTCATAATAAGAGATGATTGTAGAGGTGCTACATGCACCCAGTGTGAAGTGGAGGAGATTTAGGCAGTGAGATACTGTAGCAGATATCATGTCCACATCACTTGTGACAAATCACATATCGGTTTTTGAGAAATATGCATCTTTTCAAATAGAAAATGACAGTCTTAAACACACATGATAACCTATTGATGAAATTGAACATCTAACAGAAACGGGGGACAGTGCTGAATCTTAAACAATACAAATTACCCTAATCTGGTAGCTAAAACTATGGCACATTAACTATGGAATAAGCAAAATACAAAGGGACAAAACTCCAAATGTTTTGATCTAATGTCTAAAGATATAATTTGTGTCCCATTCCACGTTAAGACCAAGTGGGAATCTTGTCTGTAGAGTAAGTATCCAGAACATTTCATTCTTAAGTAGACATTTTTCCAAACTTCACCCTGTTGGGCCCAATCTACATTTCTGAATTCCTTGAAACAAGAAATTTGACAGATCAGCCCCAGTACAGGATTTAAAATGTCTTGATACTGAGGATTGTTTCATTGTGTCGTATTTAATACTCTGGATATGTTCAGCTATCCTAATCTTTAGTTTTCATTCCGTTTGCCCTACATACTGTTTATTGCAATTTTTCCAGGTTATGAGGTAAATGACCCTTTCCGTAGAACAATAAATAAAATCTCATATTCAGTTTTAGTGACAGAAGAGATGAGATGTGTGGTTTTATTGGTTAGTGTACAATAATTACATCTCTTCTGACCACATCTGAACATGCCTTTACAGGTTAACCTGTCTTTTTCTGTCTTTTGTTGTACATTAGAAAGTAAAACACTTGGAGACAAAAGGGATTTGAGCGATTTTGCTCATCTTAATAAACTATGAAACTTGGTATCACAGATCTTTCTATGAAAAGAATCTGACCTTAAAACAGGAAAGTGTTCAGGTATGATCAGGGCCGTCTTTAACGCGGGGCAAACGGGGCAGCTGCCCCGGGCCCAGTTACTCCTGGGGGGCCCAAAGCAGCTGCCCCGTGGCCCCACCGCCCATCAGGTGCTTGTATTGCGGCTGCCCATACTCTAAGGAGGCTCACCGGGCGGCCAATACATTTAGGGCCACCCGGTGAGCACGTTACAGCAGGGGCCCGGTCGGGTGCTGTGGCCCTTTAACAGCACGACCGGGCCCTCTGATTTACGGCAGCATGGGAGGAAGTGACGTCGGTGAGTCACTTCCTCCCTCTGAGATCATGAGCCGCTCAGGAGGAAGACTGAGCCAGGAGGCAACTCCCAACCACCCCAACCAGCACACTGGACCCCAGGGAAGGTAGGAAACTAGAGGGGGCTTTACAGTTTGCATATTATGTCAGTATGTGTGTGTGTGTGTGAGTATGACTGTGTGTGTGTCTGTCAGTAGGTCTGTGTGTGTGAGTATGACTGTGTGTGTGTCTGTCAGTAGGTCTGTGTCTGTGTGTGTGAGTATGACTGTGTGTGTGTCTGTCAGTAGGTCTGTGTCTGTGTGTGTGAGTATGACTGTGTGTGTGTCTGTCAGTAGGTCTGTGTGTGTGAGTATGACTGTGTGTGTGTGTGTGAGTATGACTGTGTGTGTGTCTGTCAGTATGACTGTGTGTGTGAGTATGACTGTGTGTGTGTCTGTCAGTAGGTCTGTGTGTGTGAGTATGACTGTGTGTGTGTCTGTCAGTAGGTCTGTGTCTGTGTGTGTGAGTATGACTGTGTGTGTGTCTGTCAGTAGGTCTGTGTCTGTGTGTGTGAGTATGACTGTGTGTGTGTCTGTCAGTAGGTCTGTAGTGAGCACCGGTCATTCATTGGATGTAGTGTTGGTGTTTGTTAGTATGAGGTAATAGTGAGCACCGGTCATTCATTGAATGTAGTGTTGGTGTTTGCGTTACCATTTTTTTTTTCTTTGCCCAATGTACAATTTTGACCACCAGCTCATAATGATGGATTTTGGCAATATTTTGCCCAGGAGAGATGGTAAACCGTAAAAGGTACAGGGGAGGTTTATGTGCAGAAAGGAGCAGAGTGTATAAGGAACAATATGGAGATATATGTACAGAAATAATGCTTGTAATAGACACTAAAAGTAACAAGCAAAAATAAATAAAAGAAAAATGCAGATATATAAAGAAACATGCATTTAGTGCAGAAAGCAATGAAGAATGTATTCACTAATAGTGAACTGTAGTGAACTCTAAACAGAATTGCAAGTTTTGGGCAAAAGTAGCAGAACTGGGGGGAAAAAACAACAAAATAGCAATTTTTATAATGTCCTATTTAGTAAAATAAAAATAAAAAAAAAAAATTCTGAAAAAAATGTTAGTAGGTAATATGAGTATTAAAAAAAAAAATGTTTTGGGACAATCTTTACTTTAGTTTTTAGCAGGAAAAGAGAAATAAAAAATGGGCCATGAGAGCCATTTGTACATTGATACATGGTATGGTATGGCTTTACAGTTTGCATATTATGTCAGTATGTGTGTGTTTATGTCTGTCAGTAGGTCTGTGTGTGTGAGTATGACTGTGTGTGTGTCTGTCAGTAGGTCTGTGTCTGTGTGTGTGAGTATGACTGTGTGTGTGTCTGTCAGTAGGTCTGTGTCTGTGTGTGTGAGTATGACTGTGTGTTTATGTCTGTCAGTAGGTCTGTGTGTGTTTATGTCTGTCAGTAGGTCTGTGTGTGCGAGTATGATTGTGTGTGTGTGTCTGTCAGTAGGTCTGTGTGTGTGAGTATGACTGTGTGTGTGTCTGTCAGTAGGTCTGTTAGTATGTCTGTGTGTGTGTGTGCCTGTCAGTAGGTCTGTGTGTGTGTGTGTGTGTGTGTCAGTAGGTCCATGTGTGTCAGTATGTCTGTGTGTCAGTGTGTTTGGGTGTCAGTATGTCTGTGTGTGCGCCTGTCAGTAGGTCTGTGTGTGTGTCTGTCAGTAGGTCCATGTGTGTCAGTGTGTCAGTGTGTTTGGGTGTCAGTATGCCTGTGTGTGTCAGTATGTCTGTGTGTGTGTGCCTGTCAGTAGGTGTGTGTGTGTGTCTGTCAGTATGTCTGTGTGTCAGTGTGTTTGGGTGTCAGTATGCGTGTGTGTGTGTGTGTGTGTGTGTCACTATGTCTGTCTGGGTGTGTGGTAGTATGTGTCTGTGTGTGCCAGTATGTCTGTCAGTGTATGTGTCGGTGTCCATATGTCAGTATGTATGTGTCAGTCTGTCTGTCAGTTTGTATACATATAATCTGTGTGTGTATATGTGCATACATCTCAGCATTCACACACTAACACTACATACAAATACACCCCTGCATTCAAACTCCAACACTAGGTACAAACACATGTCTGTGTTACACACCAAAATTATATGTAAACACACCCTTGCATTCAAAAACCAACACTACACATAAATACATGCTTGCAATCACGCCAACACCACATACAAACTTATTTTACAAAAAAACCTGTTTACATTCAAACACACAAAAACAGCGTTGTGCTAAATACAAACCTTCAAACATGGGTAAATGGTAGAGCCACAGCTGTCAATGATTTGCTGAAGTTGCACGACAGATGGGGAACTACCTTCTAATCACCCGTGCGATAGGGAGGCACAAAAAAATTCTTGCACCTCTCTACTTTAGGTCTGCCTCTGCGTTGGGGTGGAGGACATGATTGCACACCTGGCGAGGGTACCAGGGGGCCCAAGCAAATGCTTTGCCCAGGGTCCAATCAATATTAAAGACGGCCCTGACCACAGGAACTCCGTGCTCTCTTGTTGCTCGAAAGCAGGCAGTAGGACTTCGAGTGCCTGGGACTCTGAGGCGGCCACTCGATGGCCCGAACGCTGGTGAAAACGTACGAATGCCTGCTTCTGTTCGCGGCAAGCCAGGAGAGCCCTGTTCGATAGATTGTTCGACGGGATCTCCCGAACAAACCCCACACTATGAGCCAGGGGACCCGTTCTCCTTTTTGATTCATTCACCTTTTATTTTGTATAAAAACTCTCTAACTAGACTGACCGCTACCCCTGAAACTATGGAACTATTACTGGGCAGACAACTCCAGAGCGGTCGGTCAATTCTTAACCCAGTGGCGTTTCGACTGTGTTCGTGGGATCTAATCGCTTTTCGGATATGTTGTGCGCTCAGATCCAAGCTATCTGGGGATGTGTAGACTATGGGGATTTGGTTATACAAAATATGAATTTATGTATTTTAAAGTGTTTTTATGAATTTATAAAAGAGTGAATATTTTCTGTACCTAGAGATAATTGAGTTTAAGACAGCAACTTAACCCAATTATCTCCCAGGTACAGAGGAGGGATTATACTGTTTATGTGGGAGTGTCCTGGACCTGGGTGTCATTGTCATTGGGTGATTGTTTTGTACTGTTGTCCCCCCTCAGGTCCAGCCGGGAGTGCCCCTTGTATGGGGACCTGCATAAAAGGCCAGCTGTGGCTTCCATTAAACAGGATGATTTACCCCTTCATGAAGTCTTGGCTCAGGTTTGGGGGATTGGGAGTTATTATCACTACAACTGCTTCTCTGCTTGGATTTCAGGATATTCTTTATGGATATACTCAGCCGGATTATAGGGGATCCGTTACAAAACTCAATGAGTACTTGGCTCCTAGTTAAAGGACCCCTATAGGCACCCAGACCACTTCAGCTTAATGAAGTGGTCTGGGTGCCAGGTCCAGCTAGGGTTAACCCTTTTTTTTTTTTATAAACATAGTAGTTTCAGAGAAACTGCTATGTTTATAATAGGGTTAATCCAGCCTCTAAAGCCTCTTGTGGCTGTCTCATTGACAGTCGCTAGAGGCGTTTGCGTGATTCTCACTGTGAAAATCACAGTGAGAAGACGCCAGCGTCCATAGGAAAGCATTGTAAATGCTTTCCTATGAACTGGCTGAATGCAGGCGCGGCTCCTGCCGCGCATGAGCATTCAGCCGATGACGTCGCTATGGAGGAGGTGAGGAGGAGGAGAGCTCCCTAACCAGTGCTGGAGAAAGGTAAGATTTTAACCCCTTCCTCTCCCCAGAGCCAGGCGGGAGGGGGACCCTGAGGGTGGGATCACCCTCAG
>OW240921.1:112362349-112405000 GCA_933207985.1 Pelobates cultripes
GTGAAATTCTATCACAGTCAATATGAGTATTTCTGAAAGATTTTATCTTTATCAAATACTCATTTGGGGAGGATGCAGAGCCAATTTAAGGAAACAACTGTGAATGATCATAAATATTAGAAGTTCCAAATAAAAAGCAAAAGAGCACCCCAGATATTTTAAGTATCACATGTATTAAAGTTACACATGCATCATATTCATTACACTTTTGAATGTTTCAGACACCTTTTTGAAATTCTGTACATTACTTACATATACAGGGTCATGCACTAAATATCCAACTGCAGCAAACTGACATCCGAACGGCAAAACTGAGTCTAAAATAGCCAAGATGTGATTATAACTATACCGGTAAAGCCTTAAAGGGACCCTCCAGACCCCTAAAGCATTCCACAAAAAGGGCAATTTCAATAGCAACTGGCACTTTTAAAATTCACCTGGTTACTCCCCCCAGCAGTCAATCAGACAGCCGATCATGTTGTTTCTGGTTTGTTTAGTTCAGTGGAACTAAACTGAAGATGCTGCAATTGCTCAGAGTACATTCTATGCAAAAACTTCTCATTGAGCTGCATTGGGAAGTCTGTGATTGGACAGACACAAAGTCTGGGCGGGGTTAGAAGGGGAGGGCTTGTAAAGACTGCAGATATATATATACCACAATAAACAAAAAAAATAGTTAAATGCATGTGCTTTGTCTTTAATGGTATATCTACTAAATAGTGATTTATATTTTCATTATATATTTGAGCAGTGAAGTATCTGTTTAATTTGGCAAGTTGGATTTCAATTCCCTACGTTTAGGGAATAAACTCCATATTATATATAGGAGATAGTGTAAATAAACTTGTCTAAACCTAGGGTAACAAAACATTGCTAAAGATATCACATGCATGTAGGGACTGTTTTCTAAACAGGTCTACCGAGGGTGAATATATGATTGCAGTTATTGGTTTATATGTGCCAATAATTGATCATTTCTATTTAGGTACAGCTTTAGAAATGTCTGCAATATCTGATTAATATACTCAGGTAAGTAGTCTTATAAAAAATGTCAGCTATAGGCCCCTGAGATTCTTAAACCAGCACTGGCAGCCCATAACTGTAAAAACAGTATACCATTAAACATGACGGAACTAAGCAAATCGAATTGTAAGAATTATAAAGTAATTATAAAAGTCTCAGTATCTTGGCTATCTTCTCTGACATTTAATGTTAAGTTTATTGTTGTGTAAATGTAGCGACTGCTTTACCTCATTAGTCTTCTCTCTGTAGACTCCTTAAGGCAGTCTCATATTGTCACTATATTACTGGTAGTGAATTAATTCCACGATATTGGAACGTGGAAGAGAAGTCTATGATTGTAGACATTCTCTATATGTACACAATTATAACATGCGATGAGACCCATGGCGACAGCCAGGAGGGGAGTGCACACAGAACCACTTTCCTGCAAAGTCACTCATGGTAACGTGGGGGAGTGGAATTACTAGGGCCCTGTATGACCTTCACATCTCTTCATGGCTACAATGTGGCCATTGTCATTTCTAATATCAGCACCATGGACAGCGGCCTGTGAGGGAAACTCAATACATTACAGGGACACAATGGTCACTGAAACAACTGTAGCTTAATGAAGCAGTTTTGGTGTATAGAACATGCCCCTGCAGTCTCACTGCTTAATTCTCTGCCATTTAGGAGTTAAATCACTTTGTTTCTGTTTATGCAGCCCTAGCCACACCTCCCCTGACTGTGATTGACACAGCCTGCATGAAAATAAAATGGTTTTATTTTCAATCAGATGTTAACTTACTCTAAACGTTTTTATCTTCTGCTCTGTAAATTGAACTTTAATCACACACATGAGGCTCCTAAAGGGTTTAGCAAACTATTAACAAAGCAGGAGATAAGAAATGGATAAATAAACTGAATTTGCAATAAGGGAATTAGATTACTCTTTACAGGAAGTGTTTAGGAAGGCTGTGCAAGTCACATGCAGGGAGGTGTGACTAGAGTTGCTTAAACAAGGTGATTTAACCCCTAGATGACAGCTGTGAGAGCTGTGAGATTGCAGGGGCATGATCTATACACCAAAACTGCTTCACTAAGCTAAAGTTGTTTTGGTGACTATAGTGTCCCTTTAATGGTCAGTGTCAATAAACTAGGGGGGAAAAAAACAAAAACACTGCGATTAGGGATGTCCACCCTCCGTGTTTTTTTGGGCACATACCAGTTACGCTGTACGAACTAGTGGGCGGCAATTGATTAGTTCAGTGTTGTCTCTTCTGCAGCATATCAATGCTGTATACCACAGGTCAACACTTATCATGTACTGCCATTAGAAACAGTGTATTTACAAACCCACAACTATTACAATGGTTAACCAATAAGACTTGCCACTAAAGTGATAATTCCAAGTGAATTCAAGTGGATTTCCAATTTAAGGCCAGAGTAGCCAAACTGGAAGCTTAGCTGACTGAGAGAATTTTTCTAGTTCAGCTATTTTAACCTTAAATTTAGAATTGCCTTTGAATGCACTTTTAATTCTCACTTTAGGAGATAACCTGTTGGGATCTTGTCTTTTGCCAAAATGGAAGTGCAGTCAAGTCCTCATTCAAGTTTAACTATTACTGTGTTGTTGGAAGTCTGGGTACATGTCGATGACTTGCTGTTTAATAATTTAATATTAATGAATAGATGCTAACTGTGAGCAGGTGGCCAGATCTGTGTTTAAAGTGCGTTGATGTGATCGCAAAGTGGGTGGAATGTTTTAAACTTCCCAGAAACGTGACTCGGGGATTGATTGATCTAAGAATCCTGAAGTTTGTAGTGTGAAGCCAGAGAGTTTTCACGTATGGAGATTGCCTTATGGTACACTATGGTACACTATAGGGTCCTAGACTCTTTTCCATGATTTTAAACAAATGTTTTTTGATGTTTTATTTGAAAGTATTTATTTTGCTACGTCTTCAACCAATTCCCATTGTAACAAAGACTTGAACAAGCAATTTGAACCTAAACGGATAACTGAAACAAACTAAATTAAATGGAGATAAGTGAATCATTTATTGATCCGTATGTGTCTTCTGTTAATTCCATGTATTTACCTGAGTAGGCCTTCTAATTATCTGACTGAACCTACCACAAAGTGATCAATACCGATCCAGTAATTCCTTTAGATTCTTCCTGTAAATTGTAGAAACACTGGGGCACAGAATCACAAGAAAACCAATACACATTATACAACTGGCTGTTACCTAGAAAAGTACATATGTGGCAAAAATAAACAAAAAACTAATTTGGCTGAGATAAAGGTATTAAAGGGACACTATAGTCACTAGAACAACTACAGCTTAATGTAGTTGTTCTGGTGAGTATAATCATTACCTATAGGCATTTTCATGCAAACACTGCCTATTCAGAGAAAAGCCAGTGTTTACATTGCCCCTAGGGACACCTCCAAGTGACCACTCCTCAGATGGTCACTGGAGGTGCTTCCTGGCTCAGTGCTGCATAGTAGGCTGCACTGCTGTTCTGCGTCTCCACGCTCTGCTTGATTCAATGCATCTCTTTGAGGAGGTGCTGATTGGCCAAAACGGCATTTGGCCCTTCCCCTTGTCAAATTTAGCCAATCCAATGCTTTCCCTAAGGGAAAGCATTGGATTGGCTAAAAATCAGCAATTCTGATGATGTCACCAAGGGTGCGGGGCCAGCGCCAGCAGACCTGCGCGGTGCTGGAAATAAGGTGAGTTTTAATTGCTTTTAAGGGGGCTAAGTGGGGGCAAGCCACCTAAATGGTGGGTTTAGCACTATAGGGTCAGGAATACATGTTTGTGTTCCTGACCCTATTGTGATCCTTTAAAACTGCCATCATTACTTTATAGGCTTTTATTACATCATTACATTGGTACACAGGCTGAAAAACGACTTGTGAAAGAGGCTGAACTTGATGTACACATCTGTTTCTGCTGTTGATCCAAAAAGAAGGCAAATTATTATTTATTGCAACAAAGTAATATACAGCATTAATAACTAACATAAATGTGTTCTTTTTTCTGCTTTCGATTAGTGGAAACGATCCAAAAAGCAGGTAGGTGTTTTCCCGTCTGTCTTTCTATGTGTCACTGTATGTCTGTATATTCTATTGACCTGTAGTGTCTACGTGAATGTCTGTTTGTCATTTTACTCGTTCTGAGTGTTTTTGTGTGTCTGTTGGGTTTTGCTACATTCTTTGACTTGGTCTTCTTTGATTTATAATATTCTGATTCTAACTTAGCACTATTGAGGATCATCTACGAAAAATAACAAAGCTGGCTACAAAACACAAAATGAATGGCTCTGCATGTTGTTTTTAAGCAGCCCTTTAAAAAATCATGTTATTAAATTAATGTCTATTTTGCTGTAATTTTCCATTCTAAAATCTACCTTTAACTAGATATGATTAAAGGGAAAATTTCCCAATTTTTTCATATTTGAGTACCTCTCTATTTAATCTATATATATATTGCTGTGGAATTCAACAACAAATGTTTACACTAAACGATATTATGACCTGACAATTCCCTCTTCCTTCTTCAACATGGCTGCCATCATTGAACAGAGTGTACAAGGCAGGCAAGAACTACGTGGTATACTGTTTTCATGAGCAAAAAATACTCTGAGAACGTGCAAAAGCTTAGAGAAAATTGTTATTGCTCACTTGTGCCATTACAGAGAGAACTCTATCCAAGTCGTATCAGACTGACCTAAATACCAGCAAGTTCTCTCTGCACGAGAGATACAGCAACGATGGACGGTCGTTTCGGCCTTCTTTGGGCCTCATCACTGAGGTGTAACTGATACCCCTCTAGGCATAGTGAGCACAGGATCCAAGTTTGGATTACCCTTTTAACTCGGGGAGAACCAAGACAAAAATAGAGATTATGAGACGAAAGCTTAGATAAACTTAGAAGAAGTATCTTTCCATTCAGTAAATCCCCAATCACATCTCAAAATTGTTTCTGCTGACTCGTGCCATTACAGAGAGAACCTATATGCGTATTTTGTCTTATGTCATTTTCCTACATTGGACGATTGTGGCAAGCATGCTCAACTTTATTTGTCAAGCTAACAGAGTGTGAAGCTTGCTTTAAGCTTCACTTTTTGTCAATATTGCCAAGATTCGGAAAAATAACATAAATAACCAAAGTAGTCCCTAAAATTTGCTTGTACAAAGTTAATAAATGTTAATTGAATTGATGTAAATTGACAAGGTAATTACAAAGTTTAGGCCAGGGCAGCCTGCCTAAATAACAGCTTAGTTGGAGACATAGGTGTACGCAGCCCATTTCATTAAGATCTGTACCCCAGACTTTACAAAAATTAGTAAAAACTGCTATAGGCAATTAATCTTAAAATACATTTATTGAAATTCCAAATTAAACTTTACATACAAATTGTAAACATGGTTAACAAAGCACAAAATACATTTTATCTTAAAGCTAGTGATAATCTGATGTACATAGGTAGATTTTTATGATTCCTATCCGTAGTCAGTTAATAAGCTATTGCCAAACTGACACAAAATGTACATCGATGACATGATGGGGAAAAGGGATGGCAGGTTGGTCTAGCCTCACTTGGCACACCACTTGTAAGCTCATGTGGAGCATGTTTTTAATTTAGTCTAAAATCTACATTTTGTCAAATTCTGACCTTTTTCGATAATATTTTTTCGGTTATTTGCTTAGGAAAGAAAGAATATCGCCAGAGCAACAACTTTGGATATCGCTCAAGATCAAACCTTTTTTGTATTGTACAAGTCCTATATCCAAGTGACTTTGTGTTAAATTTTTAAGAATAAAATAATAAAATAAATAATAAAAAAAAGGATTGTATAGCTTTTACGAGAAAATTAGATAAATATGAAACATTTATTTGACGACAGCGCCATCTGCTGTTTTAGCTATATATTTGCAACAAAAATAAATTCAGTGGAACGCTTCAAACACCTAAACCACTTCACCTTGCAGATTTCATTGCCCAGAGCGCCTGCCTTGCACAGACTTCACATTGAGTCGCATTGGGAAGTCTGTGATTGGACAGCCATAGAAAGTCTGGGCTGGGGAAGATTACAAGAGATCTGCAGCTTTTGCAAACTTTTCTGTCTCTCTCTCTCTCTCTCTCTCTCTATCCATAATTGAATGCATGCATGTTAACATTGGGGGAATATCTACTAAGAAGTGATTTAATTATTATTTAATTTGAGCAGGTTAGTCTCCCTTTAAGAAGATGTTATCAATATCCTAAAATCCACCATCATAATACAGTGCCCTGGAAGTGTACATAGACAATCCTACTTTGTTGTTAACATTTTTATTATCTAAATATTTCCCTGCCCCATTTTCCCAATTGATGCGCGCGCATGCATGCGTGTGTGTGTGTCTCTCTCTATATATATGTATGTATGTATGTATGTATTGGTAATTCCTCACTACCAGCCAAAACTTTCCCTAAAAGAAATCTGCCTTTCTAAAACAGTTACGTAACGTGGAGGGTATTAATCATTGGTTTGTGTCCTATTTAAATTTTCTAAAACAAAAAAATAGATGTTTTAAAAATAAATAATTGTCAGTTACCCTACTTAAAGTTTGCGTTGCATTTTGTAAATGTTGCTCATTTTATCACCTGTTTGTTTCAATATCAAAGCGCACATTTATAGTCACATTTATAGTCATTCTATATAAATGCTATCCATCAGCACAGATTGGACGGTAGGCTTTTTTGATAGCGGCTTCCATTATTCATCACAAAGGTGATTTTTAGATAGACAGCCTATGGGCAAGAGTGGTGCTGGAGTTTGAACCTTTAGTATGAGTAGAAGGAACACATAGCTGAATATTCTATATTTAGAAGTGTAAGTACGTGGAGATTATTGTTGGTGTTAAAGCTCAAGAAGTCCCATACTCTCAAGCTCACACTTCCCAGCAGATCCAGTAAGGGTAACGATGTCCTTTTGCTTGACCACCCAAGAACTATTCAAGAGGTGAAGGATAGGTTAGGGACAATCCATAGTACTATACCCAGTTATGATTTGAATGCACTCTCGCTGTGTTTTGAGTTAGACCTCCAATATAATTGCCTGGCAATCTAATAAATACAAAAAATAATGTTGGTAAAATGCAAAACGTGTTTGTACCTCCATAGGACAAATCGTTTGTAAACATGGGACACAGAGACCCTGCTACAAAATAGTTTACTTTCATGACATCTCCCGGAGGGTGAACTTTGAGGAGGCCCAGGAATCATGTAAACGAGATGGTGGTCATCTAATGACTATACGATCCGAGGCAGAGCAAAGACTCATAGAGAAGCTTATCCAGAGCCTCACAACATCTGATGGTGATTTCTGGCTTGGTCTTAGGAGGACAGAAGAAGACATTCAGAACTCCAGTGACTGCCAGAGTCTATACAGTTGGGTAGATGGAAGTAAACCAACATTTTGGTGAGTGAGCTTTATGGAAGGATTTACCTTTGCACCCAACAAAACATATTCTAAAGCAATGTTATCTTTATGGAGCACACCCGCAATTTGTGCATCCCCATAATCAATACTTAAAGTTAAAACAAACCTGCCTGAATCTCTATCAATGCTGCTCATCCCTACTTCTCATTTTCTTATCTTTATCTATATCCAAAATGTTCTTGCAACAGTGTCATGTCTTTACACACTGTGGATGTACTGTCAGTGCCTTCTAAGTACAATACAGACCATTTTTAATGCACCTTTAATGTGCTGTTAAAAGATTTCTGAATAACGCTCCCCGGCAGCTATGCTAGTGAAAGAATTAACTCATTATGGCCTGTATCGAACAATGATTAAATCATTAATTTGCCTCCAGCCTTAGGCAGTGCTGGTCAGGGAGGATGTGGGTGCCTAAGTCCCAGATATGAGACTCTTTAGCCCCAGATCTCTACTGATAGTGGTAGGGATATTGGTGGGGTTTTTTGTTTTTAATTCATCGTCTTAAAGCAGCAACTGGATAGAAAAGAGTAGCATAATACTCTGGATACTGAATACAAGATACTGTCAGGAGAGTGAGTGGTGATGATTGGGGGGACTGACACTTCTAGACAGCGGTAGCTCTGCCCAGTGTCTAGAAGTTTCAGGTGTAAGAAATATACAGAGACAAAGTATCCCTGTGTGTCTCTATTCCAGTGAAATTCCAACAAAGTCAAAATGGGTGTTTCATAAAGATTATATCTTCATCAAATATTTAATTTCTTAGTGGTGACAACGTCACCTCAAAACACTGTCTGTATAATATTTTAAGAAAAGTCTGTTTTCTCTTAAATTTTTCTCTCTTTAAAAATAATTTTTACAAATTATTAATTCAACCCTCTTTCAGCTCCTCCGCTTCATTTTCCTTCTCTGCTGCACAATGTACTGTCCGTAAATTATAAATTACTTTATAAATGGTATCATTTGGTGTTCACCTGATCGTAAGATACTATTTTCCCCATTAATACATATATTTATTGTTTCTTTTTTATCTCAGGAACTGGTACGTGGATGAGCCATCATGTGGAAGTGAGGTATGCGTGGTCATGTACCACCAGCCCTCGGCCCCGCCGGGTGTAGGGGGCCTTTACAAGTTCCAGTGGAATGACGATCGCTGCAACATGAAGAACAATTTCATCTGTAAATATTCCTTAGGTCAGTGACTCCTTATCTCTGCATTCCAATAACAGTACAATAGTAAGTTTTGACCTGTGGAGTCTTTGTTAACATTTCAATGGTTCCATATATAAAACTTTAAAATACACACTAATATTAATATATAGATTTTACAGGTTTCTTGGTCACCTTTATCCCATAGATAACCAAAATCGACACAAGATTGTCACAAACTCGGACACAAATGTCGTGGACGACTTTCAGAGGGGTTCAAGATAAATTATATATCTTGGCTCCTTGTGTGATCTGGCATTCTTGCCTTTTCCTGATTTTCATTGTGTCCAGAATACAGACTCTTTTTGGATGATGATAACTGATGGCTCTAGGTAGTCCTCTTTCTCTTTTGAAATATTTTCAGTTGCTTCTACATTATCCTATCAGTATTTTGGCTCTTACAGTATATCACTGAGATGCTCAGTCAATTCAGTAACCAGGTTTTTTCACTAAAGTGTAAAGTGAATTTAAAATGTTAGCCAAAAAGAGCTGAAATGTAAACATTCTCCACATTAACTTTGCTTTCAGTTTGGCTAATGTGGACCAAAATGTTAAATTCATGTAGAATTTACTTATAGTTTACACTTGAGGAAATCACCCTGATCTAAGGAGTCCTAATATAGAATTTAAGCTATAGAATCGATTAGTTAGCTTCAGAGTTGCATGACTTCCTAGCACATACACAAACAGTTTTATTATTGATACACCTGTATGCTTCCTTCTTCTTAATGGTGCACATCAACCCTTTATTTATCCAAGACCTACTTTTATTTTGAAAAGATGAGATGTATTGTGGGGAGTATTTTCTCAGTACATGAATGAGGGCTTGAAGGACTCATGACAAAAAGCTCCGTGGGTGATATGGAACTTGGTATTCAGGGTTTGATGACATTGTACATGAATCTTGGGAATCTGGCAGTCCCCTGGATCTAGCACATATAGAATGAGGAGATGGTTAGGTAGAACGTAGAACTGACCACCACTGGTCTTTAGTGTAGGCCAGATGATTGGGAATCACCATTGTGGAATACCACTGTGTAATCCCATTGCATGAGTCGATGAAAGAATGAGGTTCTCCCTGGTTACTCTTCACCCAAACATGCAAAAGGCAAGTAAGATGGAAGGTGAAAATGGAGTGAAATTTGCTTACAACTACATCTTAGAAATCTAAAATATTTTGTTTGTGATGGAAAGCCACTGTGTTGGGCCATGCTGGGTTGGTACAGGAACTTCAGCTCAGTTTGATCTTATGAGATGACGAGTCAGGGCTCTTTTGACTAATCCTGAGTACCCTCAATTTTTAGTTTAGTGAGGTTTTGCTATGGAGAGGGATTTGTTACTGATAGCTCATCCTATTGGCAGCTTTCGATCTTTGCCTGCACACTAATTAGAGCTTCAAAGACCTCCAGGCGAGGAGATAAGCATTATTAGAGCACAATGTTGGGAGTTATACCAACATCCTCTGATTAACCTGACTGCAGGGCTATTATCGACAGGCAGCGTAACAAAAAGAGTGTGTTTTAGAGGTTCACATTAAATCTGCCTCCCTGTATTTTAGACAGATTCATCTGTAGATCTGCATCCTATAAAATAATCATTATTTAAAACATATAGGGGGAGATATATCATAGCAAAAACAGGTGGCATCCTGGGCAAAGTGCAAAATATTAAAAAAAAATCCTTATATAAACTAAAAAATGCATCCATAATAGCACATTTTGTTTTGATATATCTCTCCTTAGTTTCTTACTAGTGTTTACTTGCGTCCCGAAGGGGAAAGATGCAACAAACTGATTGGAACAAATATTAAAATACTATATCTGGAGCACTAACAATTATGGTATCTTACCAGCTAACCAATGAAACCTGATCTATATTATATAAGTGTATCTAGTGTTTTATTATCCTATTGTATGTTATTTTCTTATTTTTGTAGCCAATATACTACTCTGTGGACACATTGTAACAAATTCTTCATGATTATTTTTGATAAATTACCCCTTCGTTTCTTCTATTTTTTGCCCAAACATTAGACTCTTTACATTTTAAAAAATCATTATCATCTCCACTTCCATTACATACATATATACAATAAGATTTTAATCTCTAGCGTGCGTTTAATAATTGTTAAATATATAATTACAATGTATGAGCTCTTTTTAAAGATTAGTAAATGCAGCGTATATTCAAAAACTCTATTTACATCGAGAAGCAATGCTCGGTGTGTGTCAGTGTGCAAAATAAGCATTTATTGATTTGAATTTTTTGGAAACACTGTTTTATTTCGTATTTCTCTCTCTTGTAGAAACAGCAACAAATCCTCCAACTCGAAACTCTTCCTTTGTCGGTGAGTTAGAAGTTGCCGTATTTTATGGTAATAAGTGTGTCTTATTGTAGGAATTCAACTTAAACAATGTGCAATCTGGGAGCTTAAATTTATTTATTTATTACTGGCATTTTTAAAGCGCCAACATATTCCGCAGCGCTGCACAATTCTGGGAAAAGATGGAGAGATGACCTGCTGCTAGAGAAGGGAAAGAAGGATTTGTTACAGTTGTACTCACATGTGGGAAATTTAGCTCTACCTCGTCCACGAGATTTCGACGTACTTCCAAATCCATTGCTGAATCCACTTAGTAACATGTGCTGGACAATGCCATTCCATGGAAGAGGGATGACATACATTACGCGGGTCGAATATGGCCATACCCGTAGCATCAGTGATTATCTCACAGTTGGTAAACTCAGTGGGAATAGGGGCAGTTGCATGGGACTCACCCATGAAAGTCTCTTTAGCATAAGGTGAGTCTGAGAGTAGGTCATGCATCCAATCATTAACTTCCAATTCTGACCCGCCTACCCGTCATTCATAAACTACAGAGAGTGGGTGGGAAATAATTGTCATCAACTTCTGACGACCATCTATCAACTTTTGGGACCTCAGGGTCCCAGGTTGTCTTACTCCATTTAACTTTACCCTTATCTTTAGGGGGTTTAAATGATCCACCTTTTCAATGCCCTATTGAGGGTCTGTTGGATGTTCTGGTTAGGGGAGAGCCAGGAGAGAGACCACTTGAAAAGTGAGCGGTGTGCAGCACTGCTATCAACCAGCGGTCTACCACCAGATCATACGATCAAGAACCAGAATACGGATGCTCACAGTATAAGGTTCTTAGGGAAAACAAGTAAACATTAAGGAAACTAGAAAAAAAATATTCCATGTGTAAAGCAGACAGAATCAAATATCACCAAAATGTAAATCTAATATGTAAGTCTACAAATCAAAGCAGGTAGCACCATGATAGTAAGAGCAGGTAGCACCATGATAGTAAGAGCAGGTAGCACCATGATAGTAAGAGCATACTCTGACTTGAACTGGAGGCGAGAGTAATAAATAAAGAGGAAGTGCTATTTTGGTTTAACCTTTTTAGTGATGTTTCTTTTCAATGATTGCATGTTACTTTACGGTAGTTTTGCTGCTATGGATGTGCAGTAAAGAGATAATGCCAGGTGGTGACATTTTATTTGGCATTTATTTTTAGAGATTATGTTTTTGTTTGTTTTTTTACTATGTAAGTATTATTACTTATTTGCTTGTTTGGCTTTGCGGGGTTTGTTGGGAGTAATCATTCATTCAATATTGTTCTGCGTGTAAAAAAAACATGGTTTTTCATACTCTTGATACAATTTTATACTTTTATTCCCCAAGTTTGAAGTTCTGTCATATATTCTTTTTCCAAAGTGATTTCTTCAGTTTCAGTTCGGTTTATAAAATAAAGAGTTCGGAAACGTCAAAGACATGTTCAGTATACTGATGCCAATCATTGATTATGGGGATGTAGTATATGCGTCTGCATCGCGATCCAACATTAATAAACTCAACACATTGTATAACTCGTTCTGCCGATTTGTGCTACAATGTAATTACAGGACCCATCATTGTGACATGCTAAAGGAACTAAACTGGCTATCGCTGGAATCCAGACGCACCCTTCATCTTTCCAGCCTTGTTTTTAAGAGCTTTTCTGGGAAACTCCCACCCTACCTGAACAAAATGCTTTCCCCAGCTGTTCCCACTTTCTATAAGCTCCGATCCAGTACAAGCACTTTACTTAGTCTACCTCAATAAAAAAAGAAAGCGGCCCGATCCTCCTTCTCCTACAGAGCGCCGCAATTGTGGAACGACCTCCCGCACAATTTAAAAACTTCCCTAAGCCTAAAGTCCTTTAAGAGATCCCTCTCTACATACCTCAAAACAGAATGCACGTGTCATGGTTGATTATATATTTCCTGCCTATTCTATGTTAAATTTTGTATATGTTGTGTATTAATATTGTTTTTGTATTTTATTGTACCCTAATGTATCAATGCAATGATTTGTGGACCCAGGACATACTTGAAAACAAGAGAAATCTCAATGTATCTTTCCTGGTAAAATATTTTATAAATAAATAAATAAATAGTATACGTTAAACTTCACCTTTTTTGAAATGTTTTGTCATCTTTTTTTTTTATTATTATTCTCCAGAGAGAATTTTTAATTATATTTTCATCCTAAACTCCACTCATGATCAGGACTGTATTTGGGAAATGTTCAGTAGATAGACTAAGTTCCGTTACAATATGTAATTTGTTTCAGATGCTGGGACAGTTAACTTGAAACCCAAACATCCCACAGAATCTGTGAAGAGCTCAAATGAAACAACTCGAGAGGCTGAAGGTAATTTCGCCGTCAAACCCCGTTTGATCACTTTTCATACCAAATATAAATAATCTTACATTGCATGATAGCGTTGTATCACCGTAATGAAGTTATTAACTGATTGTTACTGTGATGTTTCAGAGACTTTCATACATTATATCCTCATTGCCACAATACCTCTTACGACACTCCTGTTGATTTTTATCGGAGTGCTATGTTGCTGCATTGCAGAAAAACGGTAAGTGTGTTTTGTGGTTGTTGATTTTCCTGTTGTTTTTGGCCATCACGCTGTAGCATTAACTAGGACAAACATTTATCAAACTAGATCACATGCCCTTCCAAAAGTGTCAGTAATGTAAAAAAATGTAAAACCTTTTATTGTTAATTTAATAAATCTATCGCAATATACAGAAGGAAGAGAATTCATGGCACTGTTCACATGTTCATGATTGTTGGTTTGGTGGGTGAATGCCGCTTAGTAACCTCTATTCCAGTGCACATCTGCCTGTGTTCTCCTGGAATGTTTTGGTCGGAATGTTGTAGATAAACAGTATCATCCAAGACTATGGGTCATCAGTGGGAACTCCAGATTTTTCCAGGGGTATGTTTGCTGTTATTGTACTGATAGGCTTCATTTTCATAGCAACACACAAACCACTTATATAAGGACAAGCTGGTAAAGTGGAAGGCACAGGTGAGTAACTCAAAGGTGTAACTAATGCAGTGCCACCCTTCACACAGATCTTCAGTTGTTCCTCCATAACTTGTATTCTGATTTCCCTAGTTTTGATTACCTTTACCTGAAATACCTTTTTTTATTATTATTATTATTATGGCCATTTATACTGCGCCAACAGATTCCGTAGCACTTTATAATATTATGAGAGGGGAATAGGACAATTACAAGAAAACTTACAGGAACGATAGGTTGACGAGGACCCTGCTCAAACGAGCTTACAGTCTATAGGAAATAGAAATCAAAAATGGTGGGAGTGAAGCAGAGCTGGAGGAGAGAGTAAAGTGCTGCCCTTTAAGAGAGAGCAAGAGACAGGTATGTAAGGTAAAGGTTACTCTGGGAGGCCATAAGCTTTCCTAAAGAGATGGGTTCTAAGGCACTTCTTAAATGATTAAAGACTAGGGGCGAGTCTGATGGCAGTAGGAAGGCTATTCCATAGTAAGGGAGCTACCCGCGAGAAGTCCTGCAAGCGTGAATTGGCCGTATGGGTGCGAGCAGCGGACAGGATAAGGTCACGGGCAGAGCGGAGAGACCAAGAAGGAGCATAGCTATGGATCTGTGAAGAGATGTAAGAGGGGCTAGAATTGTTCAGTGCTTTATAGCTATTTGTTAGCACTTTGAATTGACTCCTATAGGATACAGGAACCCAATGTAAGGACTGACAGAGGGGTGAGGTGTGAGAGGACCGACTAGAGAGGAATATCAGTCTAGCGGCAGCATTCATTACAGACTGTAGCAGGGCAATAGGGCTTTTGGGAAGACCAATTAGGAGAGGGTTACAATAATCCATGCAGAAAATTACTAGAGCATGGACAAGCTCCTTGGTAGTATCTTGCGCAAGAAAGAGGCTGATGCGGGCTATGTTTTTAAGATGGAATCTACAAGATTTGGCAACATACTGGATGTGAGGCTCAAAGGTGGGGCCAGGATCAAGTATGACGCCAAGACAGCACGCTTCCAAGGATGGACTTATGTGTATACCACTAACTTGAAAGGAGAGCAAAAGAGGAGGATCAGTATTAGGAGGAGGAAAGACAAGGAGCTCAGTTTTAGAGAGATTGAGCAATCTCAGTAGTGTGGAGAGGGCGGGAACCAGATTAAAGAGGGTCAAGGAAAGAGTTGGAATTGAGGAAGTGAGACGTATGGGTAAAGACAAGTCTTTCCAGAAGCTTTGAGGTAAAAGAGAGCAGGGATATGGGACAATAGTTAGAGGGGGAGGACGGGTCAAGAGATGTTTTTTTCAGGATAGGCATTACAGTGGCATGTTTAAGGCCAGCAGGGACAACACCAGAAGAGAGAGAGCAGTTGAAGATGTGTGTTAAGGAAGGCACAAGACAAGGGGAGAGAGATCTGATAAGGTGAGATGGGACAGGATCGAGCAGGCAAGTGGTGGGGCGAGAGGAAAGGAGAAGCCCAGCCACCTCTTGTTCAGTAGCCTGGGAGAATGTCTGAAGGGTTGGAAAGGCATGATCTACGTGTGGTTGAGGAAGAGAATGGCAAGGAAGGGAGAATTCTTTCCTCGTGTCAGTAAAGTAGCATGCTAAGCTATCGGCTGTAAGGTTAGTTTGGAGGATGGCCACAGCAGGGGGAAGAAGAGAGTTAAAGGTGTCAAATGAACTAATGAGTGAGGAAATGTATGACTGTTTGGTGAGGGCAAGGACTGCGCTGTATGAACATAATATGAATCTATAATGGAGAAAGTCTGACTGGGTGCGAGACTTCCTCCAGGAGCGTTCAGTACAACGGGAGCATCTTTGAAGGTAGTGTGTTGATTAAGAATGCCACGGTTGAGGGCGTGGGTGCAAGACTTCCTCCAGGAGTGTTCAGTAGAACAGGAGCTTCTTTGAAGGTAGTGTGTTGATTTAGTATGCCACGGTTGAGGGTGTGTCCTTCTTGAGGTGCATGTTTGGAGTGGGGCTGCAGTGTTCAAGGCAGAGGTGAGGGTAGCGTTATATGTGGAGATGGCCAGTGAGGGACATGAGGGGGAAGGGATGGATAGCAGTTGTGAATCAATATTTTACCTTACAGCTGCTGGAGGTCAATCGAATTAAGGTTTCTCCTGAGTTGAGGGGGTTGGGTTGAGGTTTTTGGGTGAGGGGGTACTTGAGAGCAAATTATAAGAGGTGGCAATCAGAGAGAGGAAATGGAGTGTTGCAGATATTAGATACTGTACATGAATAAGAGAAAATGAGGTTGAGGGTATTGCAAGCTGCATGGGTATGAAAATGATTCCACTGTAATAGCCCGAGGGAGATATAGTACTGTATTGCAAAAATTTTCTAACTATTTCTAGACACTCACATTTTTCCACACCCTGAGCTTCAAATAATTATTCCTTAAAACAGGAAATAACCAGTACAAAGGTGAAACAGGTACTCCTGAAAAAAACATCACTCTGGCCACAGGATTATGAACCTGTGCTTCTTGTATTAGAGGAATCTAGATGAATGAATGAATGAATACTATTAACTAAGCGTTTTAGTGATAACATATAGCTTAGATTGGGAATGTAGTCTACTTTGCAGAATAAAATCACGTGAATACTTCGATGTGATCATCAAAAGCAATATTTTTACTTTACTGCCCATTTACTGCTTTCAGGAACTCCACAAATGAACAGGGCTGCACTTATCAATGTCTTCAAATGACTAAAGAGCCATCTTAGATCACATTTGAACCAAACCAAACTATTAATTCATAGGTCCTTAGCACTGACATTGGAAGCCATTGTTGTAGGGCAACACACGTCCAAACATGAATTGGGAGCAAGTCTATTTAGAATCCATTATTTAAAGTCTTTAGGAAATGTGAATACATGACCTCACATTCAACACAACAGTAATCCTATTATTTCAGTATCATTTATTATTTCTTTTAATTTTCTAGGAGCCAGAATAACAATGACACTACCACCAAAGAGCAAAGCTTTTGGGTGTCTCAACATCGCCGTAACAGTCCAAATTTGGAGGTCTACAATGTCATCAAGAGGCAGACCGATGCAGATCTAACCGGAACTAGACCTCATATCCATAACACATCTTTTCGGGTGCCTTCTGGAGAATGTTCACCCCCTGACAATCTCTCGGGGGAATATGATAACATGGGAGAACACCATTCTGAAAGCGGGTTTGTCACCCTCGCCAGCACAGAGAGCGGATTTGTCACTAATGAACTTTATGAATTAAGTAAAGACACATTTGGAAAGAGCACAGAGTCTGGTTGGGTGGAGAATGAAATCTATGGATTTTAAAAAATAAAATAAAATTACGGACAAGAAAGATCATGCTGGCGATGTTTAATACAATATCAGAAGCAATATTGAATGACTTTGATTCAGGAATTAGTATTTGACACAATATTGCGGTTAATTCTACATTCTTACATTTAATATCCATCTTTCCAGCATGGAATGGACTTGCAATAAAGAGAAGGTGCTGAAATCTGAAATGTGTTACTGTTTATTCATAATGTGTAATACAATATGAAATCTTAATTAAATGTGCAACAGATGGAGGATGCTCATTGTGTGAGTGGAGGTCATAGCGTAGATTAAACAGAGTATCTGGCAAATGATCAATCATACAAACATTAAGACATACATATTTTAGATACGGTTTTCTTTTTTTACTCATCCAAGTATGAAATATAGATTTTTTTTTTTTTTTTAATTTGACTGAAATACAAAGTGGACTTTAAAGGAACACTAAAGGGTCAGGAACACAAACATGTATTCCTGACCCTACAGTGTTAAAAACACCATCTAGTCCCCCTGCTCCCCCTTTACCCTCCTAAATATAATAATATCTTACTTTTGTTCCAGAATTGATTATCTCAGCCAATCACAAAGTTTCCCCATAGGAATGCATTGGATTGGCTGAGATAGTTCTGATTATCTCAGCCAAGGAGGCGGGCTGGGGGTGGAGCCAAACACCACCCTGGCCATTCAGCATCTCCTCATAGAGATGCATTGAACCAATGCATCTCTATGAGGAAAGTTCAATATCTGCATGCAGAGGGTGAAGACACTGAATGTCAGTCACACTGTGCAGCACTGCCCCAAGAAGCACCTCTAGTAACCATCTGAGGAGTGACCAGCAGAGTTATCACTAGGCTGTTTTTCTCTGAAAAGACAGTGTTAAATGCAAAAAGCCAGCAAGGACTGACTATACTCGCCAGAACAACTACATTAAGCTGTAGTTTTGCTGGTGACTATAGTGCCCCTTTAAATAACAAGACACAACTGTATCCAGAACTTGCAATGTCAAGCTGCAACCCTGTTGAAATCAATGCATTAATGGAGATTCAGGTCATGAACCCACTTTGCAGTAATTCCCGACACGTGTGAGATAGAAAAGTCACAGCAAACTGCACACTTGCAGTGCATTGGTGAATTACAAAAAAAAAGCATTATTAATAGCATGTATTTATAAAGTCGCAACAAACTCTGCACACACTACATAACAGCAAGAACGGGTAGTACAGGATTTACTTTGATAGATACATACTGATCCAGTAAGAACTAAGAGACCTAACTGCAAGCTAACATACCTTCCAACAATTCCAATGGACAAAGAATGACACTTTAACTTTAGGGCTGTGAGTAAACGTGTGGTCTAAAACAATAGGTGACTTACTAATAACAATTTATGCAAGAACAATGCATATTATTTACACAGACTGATTTCTAAATATATTAATTGTGGTTTTAAGATACATTGGATATAAAAGGAGGACCAATGGATTCTAACTCGTCATAGGGACTGTCCCTATTAAATATGGACACTTGGGAGATATGCTTGGGAGAATAGATCTTCTGAGACTTACGGTAATGATGAGGTTGCATAAAAGACAGCACAGAGTTAGAAAATTAAATGTGTTGGATAGAATGTAGATATCATCATTCTATAGATGGTGAGTAAGTGGAACAATATCTGAGCCACACAAGACAAGACTTCGCACAGTTGAATCTAAAGGTTTGGGACAGCTTGGAAAGAGAATATTTTGAGATGAAAGAGGAGAATCTTGATCATGGCAAGGTACACTGGGTACCAAGCTGGGAAAAAAATAGCAATCAGAGATGTAAGAGGGCGAAGAGCTAAGGGGTCTTTGTAAGGCATAGACTTTTATCCAGTGTCTTCATTAAGTGAGCTCTGAAGACACAATATAAAGTCAATATTCAGTTAATAGGGTTTTTTGTGGGTTTTAAAAATTTTTTTTAATGCAAAATAGAACCAAGAATGTATTAATTTTAATTAAGTCAGGAGGCTCATATTATTATCTTTCTACTCAAATAGCAGCAGAAGAAAAAAAAAAAGGTTTTATAGTGCAAACCATCTCTGAATAACAGGTGAACAGGTGAACCACCAAGCACAGTGTATATGAGGTAACGCCATAGCAACCCAGTCCTCTTTATTTGACTGTGTATTCTATGTAGTAAAACGAAGACATATATGAAATGATGAATTGGATCCAAAGGCAATCCGGAGAGAGGAGAAATTCTCTTGAAGAAACTTTCCTGGAAAGGACAGGTGAGAAGAACAAGAAACTTCATAAGAAAATAGGATTTCCACTTATGCTGAAAGAAAGAAAGAAGTAAACATAAATTAATAAGAACACGTGGATCGTGGCTCGGCCGCTATGCGGAGTGGACTCACAGTGCTATGGCTCTACAGTAGATACCTCTACAATCCTAAATACAAACAGAATGATGAATGCTCTCTGTGTCTCTCTTTGTCCCTCCCCAGCTCCTCTGTGTGTCTCTTTGTCTCCCCAGCCCCTCTGTGTGACTCTTTGTCCCCCAGCCCCTCTGTGTGACTCTTTGTCCCCCAGCGCCTCTGTGTGTCTCTTTGACCCTGGCCCCTCTGTGTGTCTCTTTGTCCCTCAGCCTCTCTGTGTGTCTCTTTGTCTCCCCAGCCCCTCTCTGTGTCTCTTTGTCCCCCAGCCCCTCTCTGTGTCTCTTTGTCTCCCCAGCCCCTCTCTGTGTCTCTTTGCCTTGCCAGCCCCTCTTTGTATCTCTTTGTCTCCCCAGCCCCTCTGTGTGTCTCTTTGTCCCCCAGCCCCTCTGTGTGTCTCTTTGTCTCCCCAGCCTCTCTGTGTCTCTTTGTCCCCAGCCTCTGTGTGTCTCTTTGCCTCCCCAGCCCCTCTGTGTGTCTCGTTGTCTCCCCAGCCCCTCTCTGTGTCTCTTTGTCTCCCCAGCACCTCTGTGTGTTTCTTTGTCTCCCCAGCCCCTCTGTGTGTCTTTGACCCCCAGCCCCTCTGTGTGTCTCTTTGACCCCTGGCCCCTCTGTGTGTCTCTTTGTCCCCCAGCCCTTCGTGTGTCTCTTTGTCTCCCCAGCTTCTCTGTGTCTCTTTGCCTCCCCAGCTACTCTGTGTGTCTCTTTCCTTCCCAGCCCCTCAGTGAGTCTGTACCTTCATGTAGTGGAGGATCTTCTGTGTCCTCTACTTGTACTGACAGGAAGCGTTTTGGTGCTCTCAGCTAGCAGCTTCATGTCAGACCAGTAAGAGGAAACAGAAGATCTGCTACCGCGGTCCACTCTGCCATTCTAAATGGAGTGAACAGCAGAAGGGGGAGTGCTTTGCAGTGTGCTCCCATCCTGCCAGTCACGCCGGAGATTGTGCCCCCTGGGTTGGTGCCAGGCGTACCCTGGTGCCCTTCTAAAAGAATACCTTGGCACCCTTCCAAAGTAAGTAGTTTAAGAACAGTTTGACCACTTACCTAGATTCTGGTAAACATACAAAGTCTGAAGCTCCAATACACATACTACAGCCCCTACCGACACACACTCTACAGCCCTTAAACACACACAATCTCTACAGTACTCAGACATGCGCACATACACACACTACAGCCCATACATATTACTCCACAAACTGACCCCTTTACACACACATGCCCTTAATCTCTGTGAGTAGTCAGTCCACTCATGCATGGAAGCAATATGTTGTAAGTGTGGTTACATTTGATTACAACTAACTTGACTGGTTTAAAAAGAGGCAAAACGTTTGCAACTTGGGGCTGTTTTTTGACACTTTCCAAGACATTATACAAAGTCTACAAATAAGAAGCAGAAGGATTACACATACTACATGGACCCTGTCATTGTTGAAATGTATGGAAGCACTAGACAAAGCGTTTCAGCTGCCACAACCAAAGTAAATGTCTTTTCAATAAATAAGAATTAAAAAGGAAATCTCGGATAGATCTATTTGTGCTGGTGCAGATTAAACGGCATTTGATTCGTTCAAAGCAGCTGAAACACAATTGTGCTTAAGTTTAGATTGCACTATAGGATTTATTTCACCTCTGTAGTTATCTAAAGAACCACTAGATGTCACTGTTGCAAAGTGGGAAATCATTTGGAGAAACTACAGAGCGCTTTAATCTCTACAAATCGATAAAAAATATGAAATGCACACTAGATGGCAGTATAACATCATCTTATCTGTTAGTCTACACATGGTCTTGGTTAAAGGCTGATCTTTGTTACCTGCTTTCTTATATCTGGCTGCTGAACAAAGAGGAAAAGGAGCAGAGACAAACACGGCTCTAATTGCTGCAACAATCAGAGATACGGATAACGAAAGTGACCTTGAGAGTGATTTCATAGTGTACCTAATGTGTTTGCCAGAAGCAGTCAATGCCATTTGTGCTGAGTTCAGAATCCTTTACACAGATCTAGGGTCTGCAAATTGTGACCTACAGCTTTTAGACTGTACCCTCGTTCTTTGTTGGCCAATGTTACCATTTTACATGCCACGGTTTGGCCTTGTAGTATCTCAAAATGAGACTGAACATGTTTTATAGGTGAATAGGATATATGGTGGTCTAGATCAGCCAACTCGAAGTAACACATCGAAGGAAAAAAAAGGCCAGGCTCACAAACACTGGTTTTAAACTCTTTAACAGGTTTGTATGTAGCTGGAGGCCTAATTGTATTTCTATATTAATCTATGAATCAAACAATTCTATGCAAATTGAATTCCTTTAGTACATATGGACCTTTTTGAAGGGACAGTGTAGGCAATATAACCATTTTATCTCATTGAATCAGTTACAGAGTCTGGAGTCCACTGGCACTATGCCTCCATTCAGTGTTAAACCATTTTTGAGCAATACTAAGGATCCCTGGCTCCCCAGAGGCGTGGCTAAGACAGAGATTGCACAATTATTTCTAGCCATACCCCATTATACCTGAATGGGCACCGTGATAGGTGTTCAGCTGACACTCAGTCAGCCAATCACAGCTGCCCACTGCTGCTCAAGTTAATGAGTCCCAATTGACCCGAGGAGCACAGAGGGGATAGGCTGCTGTGAACTCTTTATATAATATTAAAACATCAAAAATGGTTTACTGCTAATGGAAGTACAGCGCCAGAGGACTCAAGACACTATAACCACTTTCCAAGGAACAGCAAGAAGTAGTCATGGCAAACAGAGCCGGGTGTGATGTCACTTTCTAGCCCCACCTCTCCCATCACACAGAGCATCGCGTGGGACAGCAGAGAGGAGACCTTGCAGAGAGAGAGCAGGTAATATTGACAGGTCTTACTGCGCGGGGGAGGGATGGGGGCATTAATATGAGTGTCATTAGTGGCCCCTCATCCTTTCGATGGGAAAAAACGTCTTTTTCAAATTTGCCTTTCTAGTTGCAGAAGTCTCTGATCTCCCCAGCTGGTGCATTGAGCCATTAGTCCATTACAGATGTGTCCGAGTGGTCAATCCTGCCTACGAAGGCGTTCTCGGAAATCCCCAGAATCTTTGCGGAAGCATTAGTGTACACCCAACATACCGAGTGGCAAAGCGTAGACCTAAATAAGCAGATAAATAAATAATCTTCTGCTGCAATTATTTTTACTAATATACAAACCCTTTGCTAATAGAGTGATATGGACACGATGAACTTAAAATAGCTAGAGCAGTATGGCTGTATTTAATAAACTAGGAATTTTGGAGAAATGACAAGGGATTGATAATTCCAGGCCAATACAGAAAAATGGGGGAGAAAAAAGGTTCTAACTGATATTTTTACAGTTCAGCTAAAATCTGCAATTTAATGGTAATTTTCCAAAAATTACCAGTTTCATAAACAAATGATTCATAGTATAGACTAGACATCGATTTAACCTATCCAAAGTGAAATCTAATTAAAGAAATAATTAGACACCCACACACACAAACATCTTCCTCTTCTACTAGTCTGACAGTCTATATTACAAAACTGTATCAATAGGCTCGTCCACAACCATTACGGTGTCTGCGAGGAGGGACCTGCTGGCTGGATGTCCATTTAGCTCATGTCTGAAACTAAGGGTAAATGTAAGACAGGATCCAAGTCTGGTTAACCAGCGTCTTGTATACATTCCTCGAGGACTCTGGCCATTCCAAACTCAGACATTCAATGCTGATGTCTTCTTAGAGACACGGAGGGGAAACTCCAAATGAAATATTCATAGTGATGTGCAATTAAAATTACAATGGTTTAGGACAGCATGTAGGAACCATTTCAATATTAAAATTAACCCATGCTCTGTACCCATTGCTGTTTGTGCTTGGGTGTATTCTAAAATTCTTGAGACAGATTTTTAATCAACTGCCGTAACTTGAACTGGATATAGCAGTGAAGCAATGGAAGGAATTATACCTCGGGAATTAAAGGGAAACAACTTACCTAACAATGCTTTCTGGTTTCCCAATGTTCATGCCAGTAAGACAACCAATATAGAGGTCCCTTGGCATTGCCATGTGGTCTGAAATATACCAGTGTGGTGGAAGAGTTACAGAAAGAACTACAGAAAAATGTACATCAACTATGGGATCATCTATAACCCATTACACAAACAATAAACATTAACGGGACACTATAAGGACCAAAACAACTTTAGCTTAATTAAGAAGTTATGGTGTATAGATCATGCCCCTTCCACTGCTTAATCCTCTGCCATTTAGGAGTTAAAGCCATTTGTTTATACCACACTAGCCACACCTCCCTGCATGTGACTTGCACAGCCTTAAACATGTTCTTTATTGAGAAATGTAATGTTTAAACTTTCTTTTTTCTACAGTCTGTTTAATTTAGAATTTCTTATCTCCTGCTCTGTTGATTGCCTCCTGTGGAGCCTCCTGTGTGTGATAAAGGTAAAATGTACAGAGCAGGAAATAAAACATCTAAAGTAAGTTAACATCTGATTGAAAATGAAACTTCTATTTCATGCAGGCATGCAGAGGAGGTGTGGTTAGGGCTGAATAAACAGAAACAAAAGTGGTAGTGAATTGAGCAGTGATCTATATACCCATATTGCTACATTAACCTACACTTGTTTTGATGCCTATAGTATGCCTTAAAATACAAATACTAACTTGCCGCCATATTGGACACAATTGGCTGGGGAGCACTGGCCATCTCAAATTCTAGGAAACGTACTGGCAGGACTATCATAGATGTCACCAGTGTACTACAAAGTGGCATTGATACATCGTATTTGAAATATCTAGGAATTTCTGGGCTCCAATGACAAAAGTCTGACTCAGACTGTATCTGGAATTAATTAGATCAAAGTTATTAGGTCAGTAGAACATTATCATAAACACACGGAAAATTAATTCTCCTCAGTGAAACTGACACGTTATACACAATTAAATACGCATAAATGCACAAAAATTTTAAATGAAAATTTAATTGATAACAATTAAAAAGTCACATATTAGAATCAAAACAAAAACACGCCCACTATATAAAAAATAAAATTACCAAAATTTACAGCATTCTAGAAATCGTAGCCAAATTTAACTTGAAAAATTGCTCAAGTTCATCAAGTTCAGCATTCCATACATCCTTGTTGCTGACATAGATCCAAGACAGAGGGGAACGGATTTCCAAATTTGTTTTTAAAAGTAAATTATTTACATATTTTTCCAGAATGGCAATAAGATTTCCCCCTAGAAACAAAAGGTTCATATGTGCCTATTGGAATGTTCGTATAAAAAGGACAAAACATTTACTACTACATGCAGAGATTACAGGGCAACCCATCCAGGAAAATCAAGGAACAAAAATGTTTTTCCCTACAGGCCCGAATAATAAAATAATGGGAAGTGATTGTCGTATTATTATTGTAGTATTGCTGTAACTGCCAAACACAATATGGTAGCCTATTTCAACTCTTCCATTTTAGAATTGCCTTTTGTGGACCTCCATTTGGGAGTTGTAAGGTAGGTGTTACCTAACAGTGGTTAGATACTCACCCCTGAACGTTCCCAACCACATTTGCCCCTTTTCCCGTGACATCAGCAGAAACCAGGAAGTAGTGGATAGTTTATTTGTAAATGTCTGGTGAGCGTAAGATAAATCGTTATTCTTCTAGTGACCAAAGGAAAGTTACTCCAGTTCTTTGTCTCTCCCCAAATATAAAGTGTTAAAGAACACCTGACGAATCTGCAGAACCTAAAATGTCAGCTGCGTGCCAAGGCTATGTCTGGCCAACACATCACAGAATGAAAAAACCCTGCAGGTCCTGACTTATTATCGTAATTAATGTGTGTGGAGATATTCTGTGCAGTGTAAACAGCAAGTTTAACTTTACTTCAAAGAGATTGCAATAATAAAAAAGGTAAAATGAACAAAGTCCTGCGTGAGACTCCCGTCGTTTGTGCCAGGAGGTTTTGGCAAACCACTTGAGTGAGATTGAAAAAAAAAAAATACTTATGAAGCATTTTCTGAAGGAAGAATTTTATTAAAATTGTTTTAATATCACATGATGTTTTTACTCGTAATGCATTTTGAAATAGCACTACAATAGTCTAGACCTATTTCCTAAATGAACACGTTCAATAGTCTGTTCCAGTTGAGGTTAGAGCGTGTAGGATAATGGCTCTCAGAGAGGAAAATATTAACTAGAAGAAAAAAAACCACAGTAAGGGGCCTCCTAAACTGTTAACAAAGTAGCCAAATTCCATTTTTCTTTTAAATCAAAATTTTAAAGCTGTAATTAATTGCTACATATTAAAGGGCCTCCCAGTTGAAACGCACTAGTCCTTAGTCAGTCCATATGAATTATCAAAGAAATTGTGCATTAAAGAGCCTTGCATAAAGATGTGCTAACATTTTCTAAACGTATTTTTCTGCAAAGCTGAGCAGGAAAAACAGCAGTAGCCCTAAAATTTCTTCTAACTTCGTGTTCCGTAAACTTCCCAAACCTTGGGGTGTCATTTGTGATTTATAGGCCTGCTTTCCTCTGCTCACTTGTATTACACATTTACACGGCTTCATTTAATCCACAACTTAGCACCAGACAGAGAGAGAGACAACAGACAAGTATCAAAATGCTTACTATGGCCTTGATATAATATTTTTGAATAAGCTTTTTTTTAATGATTTTATATTTTTGGCTAAAGTTTTTAAATGATTTACTACTTAGGGGAAAAGATTATAATTTTTTGGGCATTCTTTTTTTTTTTTTATTCTTTATTTGTTGTGGCAGTCGGTATACAGAATTTCCAGACATTACATACATTACATAGTTTGTATGTTGATGGCTTTGGTGGTTACCGTACATCTATAAGTAGATAAGTGCTGATGGGGTTTGGTCCCCCTGCCCCGGCTGTCACATTTTCACATTGGGTAACATGTACAGCAGTACAGAAAAGAATAAGAGAGTAACATCAAAGCATTCTTTATTTTTACTGTGCAGAGATTAACACATAGATACTCATGATATTAAATGTATGCTTACTAATGCAAGGAGCCTAAATAACAAAATGGGAGAACTAGAGGCAGTAGCATACACTAAACAATGTGATATAATAGGCATAACTGAAACATGGTGGGATGAGACACATGACTGGGCAGTTAACTTAAATGGGTACATGTTATTTAGGAAGAATAGGAAAAACAAGAAGGGTGGTGGGGTATGTTTGTATGTCAACTATGAGTTAAAGCCAAATCATAAGCAAATGGAATGCGATGAGGAAAATGTTGAAGCTTTATGTGTAAATATCTGCTTGGGGAAAAAGAAGGGAAACCAACTATTGGTTGGGATATGTTATAAACCACCCAATGTTAATATTGACGAGGGACAACAGCTGTTTGAGCAAATTGAGAAAGCTGCAAATCTGACTAACACTTTAATTATTGGAGACTTTAAGTACCCGGACATAAAATGGGACAGGGGACTAGTAGCTCAGCAAAGGGAATTAGGTTTTTAAACTTGTTAAATGACACCTTTATGTCACAACTTGTACAAGCACCAGCTAGAATGGACGCTTGTCTGGACCTGGTTTTAAAAACAACGTTGATCTTTTGACCAACATTCATGTAGGTGGGCACTTGGGAAATAGTGATCACAATATAGTGTCCTTTGAAATAAACTCAAAAAAACAAAAGCACATGGGGTATACTAAAACATATAATTTTAAAAAGGCCAATTTCAATAAGTTAAGGGCAGCTTTACAATATATTGACTGGCATAAACTCTTTAGTGAAAAGAACACTGAGGATAAATGGATCATCTTCCAACAAATATTAGAAAGGTACATTTCTCAGTATGTACCATTGGGAAATAAATATAAAAGAAACAAATTAAAACCAATGTGGCTTAGTAGAGAAGTAAAACAAGAGATTAAAAATAAGAAAAGGGCATTTAAAGCATTTAAATCGGACAAATCAGATGCATCTTATAAAAGATATAAGGAAGCAAATAATGCGTGCAAAAAGACAATTAGACTTGCTAAACTTCAAAATGAAATAATGATAGCTGAAGAGAGCAAAACCAACCCCAAAGCATTTTTTTAAGTACATATATTCTAAAAAACCCAAAAATGAAAGTGTAGGTACACTAAAAACTGAAACGGGGTGTTAGTTAATGAAGACCAGGAAAAGGCAGGAATTTTAAATACGAAGAACCCATGGTAATAGATGTGCAAATGATTGCTACTAAAAACTTGCAGAATAATTGTAATTGGTTAACTCAAGACAAGTTGCTGCAGCAACTAAAGAAAGTTAATATAAACAAAGCTCCAGGGCCTGACGGTATCCATCCACGAGTACTTAAGGAACTAAGTATAGAAATAAGTGAACCTCTGTTTTTAATCTTTCAAGATTATTTTCTTTCAGGAAGTGTTCTGGAGGATTGGAGGAAGGCAGATGTGGTTCCTATATTCAAAAAGGGTTCAAAATCCTTGCCTGGAAATTATAGACCTGTGAGCTTAACTTCTGTGGCTGGGAAAATATTTGAAAGGTTATTAAGGGATAATATTCAAGAATTCCTTGAGAAGAACATGGTTATCAGCAAAAATCAGCACGGTTTTATGAAGCACAGGTCATGTCAAACTAACTTGATTGCGTTCTACGAAGAAGTAAGTAGAAGTATAGATCAGGGTGTTGCAGTGGATGTGATCTATTTGGATTTTGCCAAGGCATTTGATACAGTTTCACACAATAGATTAGTGTTCAAACTCAAGGAAATCGGTCTAGATGAAAATGCTTGTTCTTGGGTAGAACATTGGCTTAAAAACAGAGTACAAAGAGTTGTCATTAATGATAAATTTTCAAGCTGGACAGAGGTGGCAAGTGATGTCCCTTAGGGGTCTGTTCTGGGACCCCTTCTATTTAACATGTTTATAAATTATCTTGAAGACCGCATTGAAAGTCAGGTTTCAGTGTTTGCAGATGACACAAAACTCTGTAAAATAATACAATGTGATCAAGATATTATTTTGCTGCAGAGGGATTTAGATAGACTGGGGGACTGGGCACTCAAATGGCAGATGAAATTTAATGTTGAAAAATGCAAAGTTATGCACTTCGGTGTAAAGAATACACAAGCAACATATACCCTTAATGGAAGCGAATTAGGGATAACAACACATGAAAAGGACTTGTTATAGAATTGTTATAGATGACAAACTATGCAGCAATGTCAATCAGCAGTGGCCAAGGCCAGTAAGGTATTGTCATGCATGAAAAAGGGCATTCATTCTCGGGACGAGAATATAATTTTGCTTCTTTATAAATCACTGGTAAAACCACATATTGAATATGCTGTGCAATTTTGGGCACCTGTTCTAAAGAAGGATATTATGGCACTAGAAAAAGTGCAGAGGTGGGCTACAAAATTAATAAAAGGAATGGAACATATCAGCTATGTAGAAAGGTTAACAAATTTAAACCTATTTAGTTTAGAAAAACGTCGCCTGAGGGGGGATATGATAACATTATACAAATATATTCGGGGCCAATACAAAACATTGTGTGGAAATCTATTCACAAACCGGACTTTACATAGGACACAAGCTCATGCGTTTAGACTGGAAGAAAGAAGATTTTGTCTAAGGCAAAAGAAAGGTTTTTTTACTGTAAGAACAATCCGGATGTGGAATTCTCTGCCTGAAGAAGTGGTTTTATCAGAGTCCATACAGATGTTCAAACAGCTACTAGATGCATACTTGCAAAAACAGAATATTCAAGGATATAATCTTTCAGTGTAGGGTAATAACTGCTTGATCCAAGGATAAATCTGACTGCCATTCTGGGGTCAAGAAGGAATGTTTTTTCTAGCTTATTGCAAAATTGTGCTTCAAACTGGGTTTTTTGCCTTCTTTTGGATCAACAGCAAAAAACAAATGTGAGGAAGGCTGAACTTGATGGACGCAAGTCTCTTTTCAGCTATGTAACTATCTAACTATGTAACTATGTATGTATAGACATGTCAACATGGTTATAGTTGTCAAAAAGAATTTCGAATACGTAACAGGACGTGTCGTGAGGGCTGTACTTTTTAGAAATTACGTTAGTACAAGTCCAAATTACCGGCAGATATTATAAGACCTGCTAGGTAACAATCAAATATAACATATAGAGATATCATTTATGCGGCTTCTATATATAGAACAGAAATAAAGTCAATACCTCTGACAAATTTAAAAGATGTCTTTAGCTGAACAAGGCATAAAAAAAAAAAAAAATATGGGAGAGAATCTACCAGGCATATCAGAGATAAAGGTACTGAGGAAGGAGATTTAGCCTATGGCTCAGCTGGGGTCTGTGCCAGGCCATAAAAGCACCCCAGCAGTGCGTGTTTTATAACACTTCTCAAGTTAATTCCTCCAGTTCTGGGTCACAGTGAGAACCTTCACAAAGTTTCCTTTGCACACAGGGTGACCAGGTCGGTACCCCAAGAGAGTCCCTCTGATGAGATCTCCTCTGTGGTTTGTGGACGACGTATTAGTTGAGGCTCTTTCAGGGCCACCGGCCCAGAATGCGGGGAACAGGTTGGAATGCCTTCTGGATTAGAGGATAAAGCTGCTTGGAGAGCCCATGTTTGGATAGCGCACCAGAACTGTGCACATATATCATCAAAAGCGGCATGGAAGGCCTCTCTCCAGCCCTGCAGTGAATCTGTGTTAATGTGCACACCTTCAAGACTTGAGTTTGTTCAGGAGCGAGGTTTGTATCAGGTGGTGTAGCAGTGGGGACACGCATAACCTCCACCGGTCAAAAAGGGGGGGCAGTCACGATCCAGCCAGTAAGTTCTCTGGTAAGACAGTGTTTACTGCAAAAAACCTGAAGGAAATGATTATACTCAGCAGAACAAATACAATACGCTGTAGTAACTCTTGTGACTATAGTCTCCCTTTAATAAATGTAATAACCTTTCGCATTCCTGCTGCTACAAAGATGAGCAGATATATTCTTTGTTTGACATCAGTGAGACGGGGCCATCCTGCAGGTCCTGTGAGCTTTGCAAATCATTCCCATTAGATACAATTGTATGTAGGGAGATGGACAAGGGAACTCAAAACAACATAACATGTAATGAAGATTGTTGCTTTTGTGCTTAGCGTTATCTTTTTATTAATCTCTACTTCACCATATATTTTAACTTTTCTATTTCTCTGACCTGATACCACTGACAGAACTACCGCGGTCGCAGGGGTCACAGCTGCGACCTAGCCCGTCACTCCAGGGGGCCAAGCCGCCCTGCAGACCCCTGCGACCGGGTGCCTGCCGCCATGTGTTGCGGCCCGGCCCGCACATTGTAACCGTCGGGGGCCCCATTGAAAGGGTCCATCAGGTGGCCCATGCTTTTAGGGCCACCTGATGGCAATGAATATCTATGGGGGCCACGGTCAGCGCTGCGGCGCTTTAACAGCACGACCGGGCCCCCTGTGATGATATCAGACGCTGGGAGGAAGTGACTGCCCCGGTCACTCTTGCCAGCTATCAAAGAGAGCTGCACGGGACGAAGGAGAGGGAGTCAGAGTGGGAACTCTGACTCCCATCAGCCTGAGCCACCACTGGACCCCAGGGAAAGTCACCCTCCTGCACCTAAAAGGTAGGAAACAGGAGAGTGACTTAAACATTTTGCATGTGTGTGTGTTAGTGTATGTGTGTCTGTATGTGTGTATGTATTTATGTCTCTGTATGTGTGTCTGTATGTATGTGTCTCTATATGTGTGTGCATTTGTGTCTGTATGTTTGTGTCTGTATGTATATGTGTGTGTGCCTCTGTATATGTGTGTGTGTGTGTGTGTCTATATGTGTGTCTGCATGTGTATCTGTTTGTCTGCATGTGTGTGTGGGGAACGGGGTGGATGTATGGGGGAGGGGATACGTAGACCTACGGGGAGAGGGAGTAAACATATGGGGGGGAGTCTGGGCACTTTTTGCACTGGGGCACCATGGTTCGTAGTTACGCCTCTACCTAATACCCTGCACTTGTAGACCTACAAAATGTAACTGTAACGGACCGTTTTGCCCACAAGAGGTTAAAAACCGTTTAGGCGATATTCCCCTTTCAGATGCACAGACAGCTACTGCAATCACCAATCTCCCGAACTGCAAACTACACGAATTCTCCAACTCCCGAGCAGGAAACTCACGAATACTGGAAACTGCTGAACAGGAAAACCCATACAAAAGGTTTACACTCCTGGCAGTCAGCATACAATTCAATTCCCCCAATAACGAGACGACACTTCGTTTGAGGGTTAAGCAGAATCTGGTTTACTGGGGCTAACTGCCCGGCTTTTATGCAGGTCTCCCACCTGGTCAGGGGAGGGCTGGCAGCCTTAGGCCTGGGGGGCAAAACCAGTCAAGTGGCCCATTGCACCACCAAATCAGTGCAATGGTGCCCACCTTTTCCTGGTTTTATAACGGATATTGATGTTATGCTAATCAGTAGCTCTTTGCCATACCCGCTCCTTCACGGCTCTGACTTTCAATGTTGTCAGAGCGCAGGCTGAGAATCTCTGAGCCTGTGCTCTGACTCACTAACTGAGCGCCGGAACCACGAGGGAGAGGATATAATCTGACTGCACCTACTGCTGGTGCGCACCAGTGGACCACCAGCGAATCGTTTAAATTGAATAGGCTGGTGTCCCCAACTTGTGAGCTGTGTTGTCCGCCGGGCGCCTCTGTTGTGATGGCACCCTGCGTGACCGCACAGCGTGCACACCCCAATGGCTGGCCCTGCTGACACACACTGATGTTACTACTTAGAAATCCCTCAATATTAATACAGACATCAGAGTAAACACCAATAAACTGTGGAAACAGAGCTGATCCCACCCAATTTTATAAAGATTTGCTTACTGGATTTGTTGTAAGATTAAATCATGCCTCCTCTCTCTCTCTCCCATGCGTTGCTCTGCAGGCTGGGAGGAAGTGAAGAGTAATCACAATCTCCCAGCACAGTGGCACCTGTGGCTGCATGGGGAACAGCTGTATTTGCCGCCCCCCCATGTGACATCACAATGCCCCACCTATATGAGCTGCCATACGAACTAACGCCAGTGCTGCCCACAGTGTGTGTTTACATTAAAAAGCCTGCAGGGACCGGCTATAGACACCAGAACCACTTCATTAAGCTCCGGTCGTTCTGGGGACTATAGTGTCCCTTTAATGTGAGGTAAATTATAGATTAGTGTCACTAATAATATAGTAGATTGCCTACTTACAACCAAATGAGGATGATGATGGGCTGCAGTTTGGCTCCACTGGTCTGGTGTAGAACAGGATCTCTGGAGGCTGTTTGCAACTGTGATCACAAAATTCAATGTTCTGGGAGAATTGGAAGCAGCTCCATTTTTGGGGGGCCCCTTACACAGCTCAAGGTCTGGGCTCCAGGGCCTGACGGTGAGTATGCCCACAAGGCCCACTTATAAGTCCACTTATATGTTCCACCCACCCATGAGTTCACTCACAGGGAGTGGAGTGTGTAGGGGATGTGTTATATGTTATTGCAGAGGATTTAATATGTGTGCTTATGGTATGTAGTGTATAGGGATACCATTTTGTTCAGATGATGCAGTGTGTTTGTGTGTAGTGGAAGCAGTGTGTATTTGTGTATAAGGGATGTATTGTGTGTTTCTGGTTGTGTGTAAAGGATGCATTGTGTGAATCTGTGTTTGTATGCATAAGGGATGCAAGATGTGTGTCTGTAAGTGTGTGCATTGAGTGTGTGTTAGTGATGCATTGTGTTTCTGTGTGTATGTAAGAAAAGCAGTGTGTGTGTAAGGGTTTGCATTGTGTTTTTCTGTGTATGTGTGCAAAGGATGCATTGTCTTTGTGTGTAAGGGTTGCATTGTGTATGTGTAATGGATGCATTGTGTGTTTCTCTATGTGTAAGGGAAGCATGTTGTGTTTCTGTATGTGTAGGCAGGGCCGGATTAACATAGGGGCTGATGGAGCTGCAGCTCCAGGCCCAGGCCCATGGAATAGGCCCATTGAGGTAAAAAAAATATATATATATTTTTTTATATATATATATTTTTTTTTTTTACACACTACTCTTAGGGATTCCACCTGGCTTTTATTTTATTGGGCCAGATTAACATAGGGGCTGATGGAGCTGCAGCTCCAGGGCCAGGCCCATGGAATAGGCCCATTGATGTAAAAAAAAATATATATATATTTTTTTTTTATATATATATATTTTTTTTACACACTACTCTTAGGGATTCCACCTGGCTTTTATTTTATTGGCACAGCCAGTATTTGAGGCTGCCTGGCTGGTGCCAATATTGTAGTGATACTGGCAATACAAATGCTGGTATTTTTCTCACTATTAACAAGAGATGACTATGCAATACCAGCACTGGCCAGTAGGGGTCGCTGTGTGTGGAGACATGCAGGGATAGGAAGTTCCAGCATATCCCTCCCTGCCTATCTATACTCACTGATCTGCAGGGATGCAGCTACAGAGAGTCCAGACAGCAACTCCCACCCTGCAGAGACAGCCTACAGCTCAGGGAAGTGAGGGATGGGGGAAAGGCTGCAAGGAGACATGGGGACACTGAGACACTAAGGGACACTGGGAGACATTATGGCAGACACTGAGACACTAAGGGACATTGGGAGACATTATGACAGACACTGAGACACTAAGGGACATTGGGATACATTATGGCAGACACTGAGACACTAAGGGACATTGGGAGACATTATGGCAGACACTAAGGGACATTGGGAGACATTATGACACAGACACATGGGGACAGTGTCTCCCAGTGTCCCCATGTCTCCCAGCCAGTGTCCCTGGTGTCTCAGTGCCCCCTAGTCTTCCAGTGACCCCTAGTCTCCCAGTGTCTCACTGTCCCCATGTCTCCTAGTGCCTCAAGTGTCTCAATGACCCATGTCTCCAAGCTAGTGTCCCTAGTGTCTGTGGCTGTGGTGTCTCAGTGTCCCCATGTCTCAATGTCCCCGTGTCCCCCAGCCAGTGTCTCTAGCAGGCCCGGACTGGCCATCGGGCACACCGGGCAAATGCCCGGTGGGCCGCGGTGGCCATGGGCCGAGGCCGGCAGGGGAGGTCCCAGGACATCCCCTGCCGGTCTATGCAGGGCCGGCACCAGGGCCGGACTGGGGAAAAAATTCGGCCCAGGCATTTTTTTATCACAGCGGCCCATTAAGAAGGGGGCGGGGCAGAGAGGGTGTGTTTTGTCATCACTCATGACAAACACGCGCCCTCTCAAAGTGAGCATGTTGGTTCAATGCTCTTCCAGGGCAGACCATGCACAGAGCTCTGCTGAAGAGCTCTAGCATGAGAAAAAAGCCCTGTATTTGTTCTGTGCAGTGCAGGCAAATTTAATAACATGCTTGCACTGTGTTTCCTTGCAACTTGTCTCTGGTGTCTCTATAAATGGATACCAGGAGACAAAAGGGCCAGGAAAGAGTATTGTGCATGTGTTTGGAGCCTGCTGTGGTATTGCGTGTGTGCAGAGTGAGCTGGTCGTGGTGTGGTATTGTGTAATAATGTCGGTTTTAGTAATGTTGTGTTTGTGGTGTAATGTAATGCATATGTGGCTAGGGGCTGTAGAGAATGTGTCTATAGGGGATGTAGCAAGTGTGTGTATACAGGCTATAGTGTGTGTGTGTCTGTGTGTGTGTGTGTATACAGGCTATAGTGTGTGTGTGTGTGTGTTCAGGGAATGTATGGGTTTGCTTACAAGGAATCTAGTGTGCGTATAGGGGATCCAGACTGTGTGTGTGTGTGTGTGTGTGAAGGACCCAGACTACGTATGGGAGATCTAGTGAGCGTGCGTATATAACGGATTCAGAGTGTATATAGGGATCTAGTGTGTGTGTAGATGATTCAGAGTTGGGTAGAGGATCTAGTGTGTGTCTGGAATGAAATGTGTTTAGGGGTGCTGTGTGTGTGTGTGTGAGGGGTGCTGTGTGTATGTATATATATATATATATATTATATAAATATGTTTGGAAGTATTGTGTATGTGTGTGATGCAGTGTATCGGGGGGTTGTGTGTGTATGTGAGGGGTGCAGTATGTGTGTGTGAGTGCTGTGTATGATGTGTGTGAGTGCTGTGTATGATGTGTGTGAGTGCTGAGTGTGATGTGTGTGAGTGCTGAGCGTAATAGTGCTGTGTATGATGTGTGTGAGTGCTGTGTATGATGTGTGTGAGTGCTGAGTGTGATGTGTGTGAGTGCTGTGTGTGAGTGTTGTGTATGATGTGTGTGAGTGCTGTGTATGATGTGTGTGAGTGCTGAGTGTAATAGTGCTGAGTGTGATGTGTGTGAGTGCTGTGTATAATGTGTGTGAGTGCTGAGTGTAATAGTGCTGTGTATGATGTGTGTGATGTGTGTGAGTGCTGAGTGTGCGAGTGCGGAGTATAAATGTTGTGTGTTGGGGGGTAAATAAACAAATAAAAACCTAAGTGGGAATAAATATACAAATAAAAAAAAAATAAGGGGGGTAAATAAACAAAAACACTAATCATGCATTATCTCCCCCTCCCTCCCCCCTTACCTTTAGCCTGGGAGGAGGAGGGGTCCGGCACGCTGGTGAGTGGGGGGGTGGGGTGGGGGACCAGCATTCACACACGATCCCTGGTGGTCCAATGGTGACTCTCGCGAGATCGGGGCGTTGCCATGGCAACGCTCCCGATCTCGCGAGAGGAACCCGGCGGAGCTGCAAAATAGAGCTCCGCCGGATCCTCTCCCTCTCTCCCCAGCCGCTGGTCTATTTAAATGGGCCGGTGAGGGAGAGCTTTGATCTCCCCACTGGCCCTCCATGGAAGACAGCAGGGCCGGCGCTCGGTTAGTGCCGGCCAGGCCCGGACTGGCCATCGGGCACACCGGGCAAAAGCCCGGTGGGCCGCGGTGGCCATGGGCCGAGGCCGGCAGGGGAGGTCCCAGGACATCCCCTGCCGGTCTATGCAGGGCCGGCACTAACCGAGCGCCGGCCCTGCTGTCTTCCATGGAGGGCCGGTGGGGAGATCAAAGCTCTCCCTCACCGGCCCATTTAAATAGACCAGCGGCTGGGGAGAGAGGGAGAGGATCCGGCGGAGCTCTATTTTGCAGCTCCGCCGGGTTCCTCTCGCGAGATCGGGAGCGTTGCCATGGCAACGCCCCGATCTTGCGAGAGTCACCATTGGACCACCAGGGATCGTGTGTGAATGCTGGTCCCCCACCCCCCCACTCACCAGTGTGCCGGACCCCTCCTCCTCCCAGGCTAAAGGTAAGGGGGGAGGGGGGGGAGATAATGCATGATTAGTGTTTTTGTTTATTTACCCCCCTTATTTTTTTTTTTATTTGTATATTTATTCCCACTTAGGTTTTTATTTGTTTATTTACCCCCAACACACAACATTTATACTCAGCACTCTCACACTCAGCACACTCAGCACTCACACACATCATACACAGCACTATTACACTCAGCACTCACACACATTATACACAGCACTCACACACATCACACTCAGCACTATTACACTCAGCACTCACACACATCATACACAGCACTCACACACATCATACACAACACTCACACACAGCACTCACACACATCACACTCAGCACTCACACACATCATACACAGCACTATTACGCTCAGCACTCACACACATCACACTCAGCACTCACACACATCACACTCAGCACTCACACACATCATACACAGCACTCACACACACATACTGCACCCCTCACATACACACACAACCCCCCGATACACTGCATCACACACATACACAATACTTCCAAACATATTTATAATATATATATATATATATACATACACACAGCACCCCTCACACACACACACACACACAGCACCCCTAAACACATTTCATTCCAGACACACACTAGATCCTCTACCCAACTCTGAATCATCTACATCCCCTATAGACACATTCTCTACAGCCCCTAGCCACATATGCATTACATTACACCACAAACACAACATTACTAAAACCGACATTATTACACAATACCACACCACGACCAGCTCACTCTGCACACACGCAATACCACAAGCAGGCTCCAAACACATGCACAATACTCTTTCCTGGCCCTTTTGTCTCCTGGTATCCATTTATAGAGACACCAGAGACAAGTTGTAAGGAAACACAGTGCAAGCATGTTATTAAATTTGCTTGCACTGTGCAGAACAAATACAGGGCTTTTTTCTCATGCTCCAGCTCTTCAGCAGAGCTCTGTGCATGGTCTGCCCTGGAAGAGCATTGAACCAACATGCTCACTTTGAGAGGGCGCGTGTTTGTCATGAGTGATGACAAAACACACCCTCTCTGCCCCGCCCCCTTCTTAATGGGCCGCTGTGATAAAAAAATGCCTGGGCCGAATTTTTTCCCCAGTCCGGCCCTGGTCTCTAGTGTCTGTGTCCCCATGTCTTCAAGTGTCCCCTATTTTCCCAGTGTCCCCATGTGTCCCAGCCAGTGTCCCCTAGTTTCCCAGTGTCAATGGTGTCTCTGTGTCCCTAGGTCTCCCCGTCTTCCTAGTGTCCTAGTGGCACATACATGGGGACATAGACACATGGGAATACTGGAGGACACATGGAGACATAGGGCATTGAGACACTGTGATACATAGGGACACTGTGATACATAGGGTCACTGGGAGACTTGGGGACACGACACTAGGGGACACTGGGAGACATGGGGCACTGAGACACTGATACATAGGAACGCTGAGACCTGGAGTAATCGACACATGGGGGCACTGGGAAACATGGGGGCACTGGGAGGAATCCATCTATACAGCATAATCAAACCAAGTAGTTTTTTGGTGATTTTACAGCATTTTCTCTTATGTCACTCCTTGTGATTTACATCATGTGATGTCACCCATACATATTTAATTATGCAAATTAGCAAGGCCGGTTTGTTTTTCCAAGAAAGGTGGCAACCCTAACTACTTTTCACATACCCTTACTTAAGTATGGAAACTTAAGAGGGATGTATGGGAACAAAACTTGTGTGGACTGGCTGACAATGAATATAGTTAAAGGGACACTATAGTCACCAGAACAACTACAGCTTATTGAATTTGTTCTGGTGAGTAGAATCATTACCTCAGGCTTTTTGCTGTAAACACTGTCTTTTCAGAGAAAATACAGTCTTTACATTACAGCCTAGTGATAACTTCACTGGCCACTCCTTGGATGGCTGTTAGAGATCCTTCCTGGGTCATGGCTGCCTAAAATGCATCCAAACATTCAGTGTCTCCTCTCTCTGCATGCAGACACTGCTTGTTTTTCTGAGTCTAACAGCATGCAGAGTTACAGCTTCAGGCTTGAATACAGTAAGATTTTTACTATATTTATGAAGGCATGAGGGGCCCAGGGGAGTTAGATGGTGGTGTTAACACTATAGGGTCAGGAATTCATGTTTGTGTTCCTGACCCTATAGTGATCCTTCAAGGTAATGCTGACTTTGGTCTCTCTAACACTGTGGCATGTTCCCTTTCTTCTACACTCACTACACACAGATTTTCTCTGTCCCAGACTATATACCAGGAGCGTCTGCCTGCTAGTAAGAAGGTAAGGAGACAAGTAGACCAGAGAGTGCTAGGGGACAGTGCTTTAGAAAGCATTGAGCGAGCGCATCATTAGATGCATTTATGCCAAGCTCAGGGTGCTGTCTGCATTGTATGCCCTTAGTTGGCCAGCTGCATGATTGGCAGGCAGCCTGACATGCATTCATGCCAGGCTGGCCTTCAAATTCTTTGGGCAGACATGTCCTCTTTTTGGGCATGTTCGCCCCTTTTGGCAGGTTACGTGATTTGTGTCAGTGGCACACCCTTTTACCGTGCCCATTGACTTCCTGCTTGTGTGGACACTGCTGTTCGGGGTTATGGATTTACTTGAAAGATGAAAACACAAGTTAGAGGGAGATTAGCATAGAGTATGTGTTTCTTATAGCTGCTGTTTTCTTTCTCTCCAGCACCATCTCCATCAGATACATGACGCTTGGGAGTGTTTTAGTGTTTTTGGTCGATATGATTCTTTAATTAAGCCTGTCATAATTGTCAGCACCAGGCCCACTGGGCTGTTAATCTGGCCCTGTGTGTAGGGATGCATTGTGTGTTTCTGTGTATGTATAGGGATACATTGTTTGTGTGTGTGTGTGTGTGTGTGCGTGTAGTGTGAAAGAGCTCCCTGTCTTGCCCCCTGTCTTATAGAGCTGTCCCTTCTAGCTCTCCCCTGCCCCTTAGTGGTCTCTCCTCTCCCCCACCCTCCCCTAGCGGTCTCTTCTCACACTCACCCACCCTCCCTGTGCTCATCTCATCCACCCTCCATGTGTTCTTCTCACCTCCCCCCTCCCTGTGTTCTTCTTACCCCCACTCCTCCCTGTGTCCTCCTCACCTCCCCCTCCCTGTGTTCTCCTCACCACCCACCCTCCCTGTGTTCTTCTCAGTCCCCCTTCTCCTCATCTCCCCTTCTCCTCACTCTTACTCTCTCCCCTCCTCCTTGTGTTCTTCTTACTCCCCCTTGTTCTTCTTACCCCCCGTTTTTCATATCCCCTTCTTCTTCTTACTCCCCCTCCTCCTCCTTCTGTTACTCCCCCCTCCTTCACTTACTCCCCATCTTCGCCACTCCCCCTTCCCTTCACTTACTCCCCCCATCTTCACTTACTCCCCATCTTCACTTACTCCCCTCCTTCATTTACACCCCATCTTCACTTACTCCCCCCCATCTTCACTTACTCCCCCCCTTCACTTACTCCCTGTAACACTTATTTTATTTGGAACTCAACTGCAGAATCTAATTGCAGTAACTGAAAGTTGACCTGCTTTATACGGATGTGAGGAGAGGTTACTGCCACTTTAATTACACATGTAGGATCTTAATTGAATATGTAATAGATTCTGTTGAATTATACAATGCTCTTAATTCCTCTTTAGGAATGATGCAGAGTTAGAATCCAGATTAATATAAGAAGGAATTTTCATAAGAAGACAATTAATCAAGCAGGAGAAATTGCAGCAATAATTGATTTGATTATTGGAGGAAGTGTTAGCCTTGTTAGCAGATCCTTAAGAATAGGGAGGAAATTATTGAGAGGATGACATTTAACAGTATATGATTTGAAGCAGAGAGTGGCTTGATTGGAGAAAAGATACTTAACTTAAAAGGCAGTTACTGGAACTGAAGGGTTAATTTCACCCGATGGTTGAGAGGGTAGTAGTCCGTTTTAACTAGCCGTGGTCTAGGAGAGGAGAAGGTGGGAGTCCGTTTAACAAGCCGAGGTCTGGGAGTGGAGAAAGTAGGAGTCCGTTTTAACAAGCCGAGGTAGGAGTGGAGAAGGTAGGAGTCCGTTTAACAAGCCAAGGTAGGAGTGGAGAAAGTAGAAGTCCGTTGTTAGAAAGCCGAGGTCTGAAACGAGCAGGAGCGAGGTAAAGCAGCTGATCACTTTGCACGCACCTGTGCAATAATCCAGCATTTTAAATCTGGCGCGGTCTTCCTAAGTACCGTGGAAGGACCGCGTCAGAGAAAGGGCTAAGCGCCATGAACCCGGAAGTGGGTTCTTACGGCGGAATGCATGTCAGACTATACCTGACACTCCCCCTCCTTCATTTACACCCCCAATCTTCACTTACTCCCCCTCCTTCACTTACTCCCCCCATCTTCACTTACTCCCCCTCCTTCACTTACTCCCCCCTCCTTCACTTACTCCCCCATCTTCACTTACTCCCCCTCCTTCATTTACACCCCCCCTCTTCACTTACTCCCCCCCATCTTCACTTACTCCCCCCCTTCACTTACTCCCTGTAACACTTATTTTATTTGGAACTCAACTGCAGAATCTAATTGCAGTAACTGAAAGTTGACCTGCTTTATACGGATGTGAGGAGAGGTTACTGCCACTTTAATTACACATGTAGGATCTTAATTGAATATGTAATAGATTCTGTTGAATTATACAATGCTCTTAATTCCTCTTTAGGAATGATGCAGAGTTAGAATCCAGATTAATATAAGAAGGAATTTTCATAAGAAGACAATTAATCAAGCAGGAGAAATTGCAGCAATAATTGATTTGATTATTGGAGGAAGTGTTAGCCTTGTTAGCAGATCCTTAAGAATAGGGAGGAAATTATTGAGAGGATGACATTTAACAGTATATGATTTGAAGCAGAGAGTGGCTTGATTGGAGAAAAGATACTTAACTTAAAAGGCAGTTACTGGAACTGAAGGGTTAATTTCACCCGATGGTTGAGAGGGTAGTAGTCCGTTTTAACTAGCCGTGGTCTAGGAGAGGAGAAGGTGGGAGTCCGTTTAACAAGCCGAGGTCTGGGAGTGGAGAAAGTAGGAGTCCGTTTTAACAAGCCGAGGTAGGAGTGGAGAAGGTAGGAGTCCGTTTAACAAGCCAAGGTAGGAGTGGAGAAAGTAGAAGTCCGTTGTTAGAAAGCCGAGGTCTGAAACGAGCAGGAGCGAGGTAAAGCAGCTGATCACTTTGCACGCACCTGTGCAATAATCCAGCATTTTAAATCTGGCGCGGTCTTCCTAAGTACCGTGGAAGGACCGCGTCAGAGAAAGGGCTAAGCGCCATGAACCCGGAAGTGGGTTCTTACGGCGGAATGCATGTCAGACTATACCTGACACTCCCCCTCCTTCATTTACACCCCCAATCTTCACTTACTCCCCCTCCTTCACTTACTCCCCCCATCTTCACTTACTCCCCCTCCTTCACTTACTCCCCCCTCCTTCACTTACTCCCCCATCTTCACTTACTCCCCCTCCTTCATTTACACC
>OW240921.1:112405100-112477529 GCA_933207985.1 Pelobates cultripes
GCTTGTCCGCGGTGCCCGGCCGGACTGATAGGAAGGTGCACACTCAGTGTGCACTTCCTGTCAGTCCGGCCGGTTAAAGGAAACAGAAAATCCGCGCGGAACAGGAGTTTCTGTTTCCTGTAACCGGCTGGACTGACAGGACGTGCACACTGAGTGTGCACCTTCCTATCAGTCCGGCCGGGCACCGCGGACCAGCGAGCAGCTCGGCCACGCTACAGGGGAGGGGAGGAGAGGAGCAGCTGCAGCCGCATGAGGCTCTTTACAGAGCACTAAGGCGGCTGCAGCATTTAAAGGGCCGGCTCTGTAGTGGCCGGTCTTAACAGAATTTAGGGTGGCCTGGGGGGCAATTGCCTCCCTGCCGCCCGGCCCAGCCCGCCCCTGCACCTGGTGGACACTCCCCTAGGGGACCAGATGGGAAACTGGGAAACATACTGACCCTTAGCCAATCACATACATACACCTTTAAACACTCCCACAATTACATCACAATCCCTCCTCTCTGTCCTGGAGATAATTGGGAAGTAATCCAATTATCTCCAAGGACAGAGGCAAAACTCCATTACACACATTTTCAGTAAAAGACATAAAATTACACACAGTCACATTTATTACATAAAGCATATACATCCTACCTATCCCCAGATAGCTTAGATCTGAGCGCACATTACTACTGACTGGTGCTCAAATCACATACATACAGTTCAATCGCCATGGAGCCAAAGTCTTTCACATAGTCTTTCGTTACACAAATAGGCTCCATGGCTTAGCTATCTGGGTGATGCTGTTCATCCGGTTAAACTACCGAATGAACAGTCATTCGGTTCCGCTACCGAATGGGAAGGTAAGGAGGTTGGCGGCTCAGCAGTGTTCGCGCCAATAAGTGTGCGTTTTCAGTACCATAGTTTGGGCGCTGAACACCGCTGGCCGTTCGGGAGGTAAAATGGCCGCTGCCACGTGTTCGACAGACGAACAAAGGCCACCCAGCATTCATCAATTAAGCTGCGCTTAACCGCAGCTTCTGCGCGGTCAATTGACGGCACACTCCAGTTCCCAGGTGATCCATCGTTCGGTAGTTTGTTCAGTAGATTGAATCTACCAAACACCCCGGCAGAAAGGCACGAATAAACCTTTCAGTAGGGGAAATAACAGGGCTGAACTGCCGGGCCATAGTCTAAAGGGGGCAGGCGAGCAACCAGGCTTCTCCAGTGCATAGTGGCGAGGCTGGTTCCGCCACAGTACCTAAGCCTTGATTGTGCTGCATCTTAAACATATTCATATATAACTGGTGGAGAGAAAAGCTGTGTATCTTAAAGGTAAAAGCAAAATGTAGAAATGCGATATTAAAATAACACCAGTAATTTGCCTAGAATTATTTTTGATAAAAGTGTATTAAATTATTTGCAAATAGTTTTTATTGAAATTTTTGCAAAAACATTTGGGGAAAAAAACCTGTGGGAAGGGGTACAAAAGAATATAAGGGGAAAATGGGGATAATTGTTTCTCCACCCACAATTATATACATAAAGGAACACAGGATTATTAATTTTTATATTCTGCAGTGCTGTATGATGGGATTATGCAAACAAATGTGAAATATGACAAAATATTTTAAGAATATGGAAGTGTATTAATTCTAAACTGACACTGTGTATTTTTGTGTGATGGGCACTTTCATATCACCTTTATTAAAAGGGATCTTTTCTGTGAGGCAAAAACTATGACAAGTTCTGACACATAAGAGAACAATGACAATAACTAGGGACAATGGCATGTTATATGAAAGGACCAAGAACAATGACAGGTAATGTTTTAATTGGATTATAACCTAGGAGCCGGGTAATACTCATACTGTTTATGACGTCACTTAAAACGCAAGTGACAATCACCTACACTTAGATACAGCCCGTCGTGACCCAGTGAGTACGGCAAGGTATTTTAAAATTAAAGTGTATTATTATGCTTCAAGATCTCGCTCTGTACTTCCTTTGTTAGACTTGTAAGCACTATAATTTAACATTAAGTTATTTTTAGCTATAGTGCATTTTTAAATGTCAGTGAGTCTTATTCACAGTGTGTGGATCAAGTTGTCCTCTATTATATAAATAGATCCACAGGTGTGTGAATCACAAGAGTCGCTTTTTCTCTTACATACTTTAAACACGGCAGAATCACGATTCATGTCTTTAAAAAAGTCACAGCAGATACAAATGTAATACAACTTAAAGGGGCATCTACCGTAAGCGCCCCCCACTGCAAGCAGTGGTTATTCTGCATGAATTCCATAGGAGCATGTGTCAGTTCAGTGGTGGGTACACTATGGTTGTATCTGTTCGTTTTAAAGCCTGTAACTTTATTTAGTTGGTATAACTTCCATAATGAACATTTATTATAAACAAACAATAGTCACAGTGCATACAGTTGTAACCAAAATTATTCAACCCCCATTGAAAACCAGGTTTATTTTTACAGACTTTCAGCTGTTTGCAATGAACAAATCAAACAAATGCAATTGAAATAGCTCAACACGACAAATGCTTCAAGTGTTTTCCCCAAATTAAACTGACTTCTCCAGTCTCAAAAGTATTCATCCCCCTGAATAGAATCCCTCACAACAGCACAAATATGCAAAACAGTTGTTGCCTCAAGCACACCTCACATGAATTGCTTCATTAGTTGCACCGGGTGTGCTTATGCTAGACCACTTGAAATACCTGAAAATACATACAAAACAATAGGCGGAGCCGCATAAAATCTTGAATAATCTGTAAAACAAAATTGAATATATACAAAATAGTGTAGTATGTCTATACAATGATATAAAGTAAGAAGAAGAATAATTCCACTCACAAGACCAGAGTCATACCATCATGTGACTCTGAGGGTATGCTTCTTTGGACCATTTGGGGGTTGTCCAGACCCTTTTGTTGACAGATTCTTGGTGTTCCCCCTTGTGTTTCTTTAATAGGGCTTCCCAAAGAATGTCAGATATTCAGATGGTCCTTTTTGAAAAGCGATTTTATTTCAATCAAAAAATATATTCCATATACCAGGATCAGCTGGTTAAAAGTAAATTGTAATAAAAGTCCATAAAATAAAAGTCCAATAAAATGTACAGTTAATAAAAAGTCCAAAACGCGTTTCGCCTGTTAATTAGGCTTCCTCAGTTGGCTATAAGTGTTCCATCTTCTTTACCTTCTTTTAAATATCCCGCCCGTCCTTCCCCTCCAATCAGGTGGTCACTTCCGGGTTTCGTGCGCTGGAACGCACCGTGGGTTTCGTGCGCTGGAACGCACCGTGCGTTCCAGCGCCGGCGTCGACTTCCGGGTTGCACCAGAATGGAACGCACGTGCGTTCCAAATGCACCAAGCGCTCCAGCGCTGGCGTCGACTTCCGGGTTGCGCCAAGATGGAACGCACGTGCGTTCCAAAAGCTTATTTTTTCCGGCCACCGTCTGAATTGGCCGGAAAAACTCTGAATGGGACGCATATGCGTTCCACACATATTAACATAGCAATTATGTCAACAAATAGAGTTAAAAGAGGTTGGGAATAGAAAGGCAAAAAAAAAAAGAGATAAATTCTAAGTGAACAATGGTTTAAACATAAAAGGGGGGGAAAGAGTGCAAAAAGGGGCATTCCTTTTTTATTCCTATATAGGGAAGGAAATTAAATGAATACCCATATTGGTTGATATGTAAAAGACATATTGTATTCCATATAGAGAAAAGGTGAATTTGTATTCAAAAGGTGTAAAGTGCGGTGCAAAATCTATTATTTGTTCTAGGATAAATAGATACTCATGTCCCCTTTCTGTATGGAGTAAAATTAATAGATGTAAAAATCGATATATAAATTGAAACTATTAAGCGTACTTTTTGGTGTAAAAATTAATTCATAAAATGGTATAATTCAAAATCATTGTTTAGACCGTCTGGTGTCATAGTATTAAAATCAAATATAAATTTCATTTCTTCTTTCCCTATCTTGTTCGTGTAATCACCTCCTCTCCAATCTTTCTTTACTTGTTTTATTGCGCAAAAAAACATCCCTTCTGGGTTCTGCTCATGAACCGTTTTAAAGTGGTTCGAAACACTGTGGGTTTCTATGCCATTTTTTATGTTTCTAATGTGCTTTGCTACCCTAGTATTAAGACTTCGGATTGTGCGACCTACATATAGGAGGTTACATGGGCATTTTAAAACATAAATGACCCCCTTCGAATGACAGGTTAAACGGTCCCTTATAACAATTTTTTTGTCAATATGGGGTTCTAGATCTACAAGATGTCTTTTTTTTTACTTTTCGTATTTCTGCATGCTAAACAGTACCCACATCCGTAGAAACCTTTTTTTTTTCCGATTGTTTTTTCTTTGTTGCTACTTTGGACTAAGGTGTTCCTTAGATTCTTCACGCCTCTGAAGATTATTCTGGGTTTTTCTGGTAAAAGGTCTTTAAGTATTGGATCGTCCCTCAGGATATTCCTGCACTGGGGTTTGTTGTGTGTCACGTTTGATTGCATGTTAGAAATATAGCTAAGTCAAAAGAATGGACTACAAAGTTAAGAGAAGAGATCATCACCTTTCACAAACAGGGAAAAGGATACACAAAGATAATGAACACACTGAAATTTCCTGGAGACACCTTTGGAATCATAGTCCGCAAGTTCAAAGTTGAATGATCAGTGGCACTCTACCTGGGCAGGGCAGAAAAAGAAAGCTATCAAAGACTGCAACCAGATTTCTAAAATGGCAGGTTGTGAAAAACCCTTGAGTGACTACAAAATACTGCACTGAGGTTTCAGTGAGCACAGTAAGGTTTGCATGCCAGAACTCTAAAACGTACACCACTACTGATCTAAAAGCAAGAAAAGTTGTTTCCAAAGCCAACAAATTGGCCACAAAAGTTTGCGGATTCTGTTCTGTGGAGCGATGAAACAAAACTGGTACTTTTCGGCCCTATGGATCAGCGTTAGGTCTGGAGAGAGAAGGAAGCATACGCAGAAAAGAACCTGCAGCGTGTGGATGACAAGATGGATTTATTTATGTATCAGGAAGTACTAGGAGAAAACCTCACTCCGAATGTGAGGAAACTGAAGCTTCAGCGTGATTGGACCTTCCAACAAGACAATGATCCCAAGCATACCTCAAATTCCACCTAGGCTTGGTTGCAAAAGAAGTCATGGAAAAATTCTACAGTGGCCATCACAGTCAGCTGACCTGTAACCCATAGAAAATCTCTGGTAGAATTTGAAAAGGCAGTTGCACACAAACCCAAGAATATTACTGGAGTGGAGGAAATTGCTCATGAGCAGTGGGCTAATATTTCTCAGGAACTCTGCCAGAAGCTGGTGTCTGGCTATGCATTTCGTTTACAGCAGGTCATAACCGCAAAACAATGCTCTACTAAAGATACCTGCCATGAAGCGGTTGAATAATTTTGAGACTGGATAAGTCATTATAAGTTGCATTTTCAGGTGAACTTGGGAAAACCACTTCAAACCACCCCTAGGTGCAGCGTCGACTCGTGAACAGGATGGTTGCAGGCTGCGTGCAATACGAGTAAGTAGACTGGGCATAGTCTCCAATATTCAAGTCCAGACGTGGGAGCTTTTGCTATACACATCTGATCTGCATGGCTGTCAAGCTCCGCCCACCCGCCCCCTGTTTTATATTATTTTTACGGGCTCTTCGGGCAGGGGGAGTCCTAAAGTTACACATTGAATATGACTATTTGCAGGTGATGAACTTTCCCCATTGAGATGCATTTAAGATGCACCAATATCACTTCAATACATTTGAGATGTTTTGGCCTCATTAATACGGTGTATTTTTTCAAAGTTCGACTCTTTTTTGGTTTTGCATAACAAATAAATGTTTTGTAGAATGATGCCCCATAAGCCTGCCTTCTTAGCCACACCCCCTCTCCATAAAAAATCATTATTAAATGTATGTACATACTGAATAAGCTGATAAGCTACAAAGTAACCTGCATTAGATGGAGAGGACACCGAGGGAGACATACTGTAATGCTTTTACTAACTGTTTATAGTTTCCCTGTCTGTCTGCAGCCAGGTTGTGGATTACAAGCTATTCTCTATAATGTTTCATGCTGCATATTAAAAAAAGAGATTTTTACCATTAGTTGTCCTTCTTGCGACATACTCCAAGCCCCTTGCCCTAATATACCCTTACACTAATATATACAACTTCCACGTGTCATGTTTTCATTAATGAATAGGAAGCCATGATTGGCTCCATGGTACATTCACCTTTCATTTACTCAAAAGAGGGGCATGTGTGCATGGATTAGTCAGATGTAAACAGCTGTATTTTAAGTGCTACACGTCTTACCGATTCCTTTATAGAGATTTGGGGGGAGGGGTGGTGGAGCTATAGTGCAAGATAGATCTGTAGTTCATAATGTTTAAAAAGAAAAGAAACAAGTCGAAGAATAATTTTGCCTGTTTTGTATATGTTCCTCTGTCTGTCAGATACATTCTTACATTTCTGGAGCCTGTAGTCTCCAGACAGAAATAAGGCATCACTGGAGCGCAAAAGCAAACATAATTTATGGTTTGAGGCTTCAAACCAGGTGAAACAGGCAGGCAGCCCACATTTTGCTGTCAGCGTCTTCTTACTAGGTCCATGTTTTCTCAACTTTTCAATACTCCTCTCTTCTCTATATTTTTCTATATCTGTATTTCCTTAGAAAATGTAGACCCTTCAAGAAATCACCTGCACTTTATAGCCTAGCTTCAAACATAAAAGACCATCGCTGTTTAAATAAATGCAATGCATTCATCCCGCACTCCTTGCTACTCTCTTTCCGTTACTAACTACGAGTCTTACTTATTGAACAAGCAATTAAATTGTGTGTAAAAGCAATGTCATCTTGCTAGCAATCTTCTATCTGTTTTCATAACTTCCACTGTAATGTACTAAATATATCTGTGTGTGTGGTCCCCACCGTGGAATGTCCTAGGCCATAGTCCTTCTCTGCTCACGTCAGTGATGTTTCGCAAGAGAGGATTTGGAATTCCAATCATTTCTCATCTGTTTCAAGGTAAATATTCATTGATTCTCTACTTGCGGTGCATGGGTTTTGCCAATGACCTCAAACTTCCCTTTGCCAAGTTTTCAGTCTGCCCAAGTCAGGAATGCACCCGTCCTTCACACTCTTTTCAAGCTCCTTTGATGTTTTGATAATAGTGGCATAAAAAAAAAAAACTATCCTTGATTAATCAATATAACTGCATTAGGTGTTCTACAAACACCCGGAAACATTTAAATAGTGATTGCAACTGCCTTTCAACTTCTCTGCTTTGAAGAGATATTTATATAAGTAACAAGGCGCCATTTGTAAACAGAGAGATCTAAAATTGATGGACATTTTCCTTATTGAAAAAAAGATGAAAATGTATTTTTCTTTGTACTATGGTAAAATAATACAGGGTAGGACAAAGGCCATGTATCTAGGGAGCTCTACAAATATATTAAGGGGTTACACACAGTAAAAGATTTCCTTAGCTAGAAAGGAAACATTTAGTTGTAGCTTTAAACACCTGCTGGACATTAGGAATAATAACTGCAAAGGACGTGACTGGTCATCGGGATACGTTCATCTAACAGAATAGCTCCTCTGCAGTTCACGTTAATGAGAGCTAATTAGAACAAACTTGGTCCGTCCACATAGATATCATGTTGTAGAGATAAAAATAGGGACGATTACATAGGGGATGGAGATCCTGTACCTATATCTCCTGTCCTGGGGTATGTTTGTGTAACGGTCTGGGATTGTATGTATGTGTGTTTGAGAATGTATCTCGCCATGTCTTAAAGTGTGTTGAGGGGCAGTCAGTGGTTTTATAAGAGACCCTATGGTTCTGATGGAAGTCCTTGTTTGAGGACATATTGATCTCTACAAAGTAATAGTATATCATTAGAGGGCCCCAGGACTCAGAACTTCATCCCTTATCAGAATACTGGTGGTATGCGGCTGGTGACAACACTAGGGATACTAACCATGAAAATAAAATATAGTATCACTGGTATTTCCTCTAAAACTAGTAATGCGATCTCAAAATTGATATTTGTTAAGCACATGCTTCCCTATAGTGAAAAGTTTTAATAACACAGTAACGCAGTTATTATAGTTGTCACACTTCTTGTGCGATCTTAAATTAACTTTTATAAAATAATTAGTAACTTTAGGGAACTAATATATGTTGGAAATACATATAATATTTTGCTTGGATTTAATAGGCTTACTTTGCATAACATGCAAACAATGCACATGAACACTCCGAGTACCATAAAAACTTCATCTCCAAGAGCGTACCTTTAATGTAAGGGGACACTCAAGTAATTTTATTTTACTCAGTACGTGAGATTTTCATACAATTAACTATATGAATGTATTTTTGTCTGGAATAGATCATTCCTTAGAAAATGACACTGACTACGCATCGTTTAACCTTTAACCAATAGAGGGAGCATCAGCATCAAATTTCATTCAGGTGTTTGTCAATTAAAAAATTCTCACATTTCTTTTTTGGTGTTTTTTTTTTTTAAACATAATTAGCTCTCTCAATATAGCCTTGAAAAGTACTTTTACATTTCTAAGAATTTCTTTGTATTTAATTTTTTTTTTCTAATTTCATACAAAATTAGATTACCAAATAATTGAAATGAATTAATTTAAAAACAATCGACTTTCCTTTGTAGCTAATTTTACTGTTACTACATAATGGCTTTTTGCAGTTATTGATTTAAAATATGTTAAAGTGTTACTGTTCACAATAAAATAATGTTTCTTATATTGAGTCCACCATGCAGACAATATAAGTAAGACTCCTATCTAAAGGGCTTCACTAATCATTCACTTTACTGCGCACCAAACGGCATTATTGGCGGATGAAGAGAAGTTTTGACCTTTTTTAGCAGCGTTACGCCTGGTTATGTTGGGAAAGGACAGCACGAGTATGGAACCACATTCAGCCGAGAAGGAATTCACTTGATAAGTCACTCTGAAAAGATAATGCTGACCTTCAGTGTGTAAAAGGGTACACGGGGGGATGGATGTGACAGCATTCGTATGACTTCCGCACGACAAAGCACGAAAATACGCGAAGCTGGGGATCGTTTCTATGCACACTCTATTGTATTACACTCCCTACCTGGAAATGTGAAGTCAGTAATGCTTTTTACACTTTAAAATCAGTTTTATCTTTCCAGATTGCCTACAAGATTAATCCTTTACTGGATGAATCGGAGGATGTACTGTGTTCGATGACCATATGCCACGGTAAGAGAAATGTGAAAAGATGGGTAGAGAAACTCGTGATGTGAGTACTTGCCAATGAATCAGATATGCCAAGAATATATTAACTCACGACTTCCCCTCCCTCAGAATGATTGAGATAAATTGATAAAGTTAAGATTGGATAATGCACTGGTAACTTCCACAGTGATTACAGATCTAAATTGGGTTATTTACAGAATATTAAGGGAATTCGATGGTTAGATTAGAACATCACCTTTGGCCAAGTCATGATACTGTATGGAGTTACACTTGAAATTTTGTGTTTCCTTACCCTGTGTGCCTTTATCTTCATCTCTGTCCATCTCAATCTCCCCTTCCACCGTTGTCCTTGTTCACTGCACTAGCAAAGTCTTCTGGCCTCTTCCCCTCTGGTCACTTCCACTCTCTTTTTTATTATTTTCACTTTTTTTTGTACATGCGTGGCACTGGACACCCCCTATTACCCAGTTGCACAGATGGCACAAACAAGACTGCGACGTCATGTGTCAAAATTGATGCCTTCCCAGAATGCACTCCATAGCTAACATGATTTCCGGGTCGTACATCGACAATGAGACTACTGTTATTGCCGCATGGAGCTAGTACCTCCCCAGGTGCTGCTGCGGATGCACTGAACCACGAGGACACCAACATGTAGGTGAGGGTAGTTTCTGGTGGCCATGACAGGCAGATACAGCTACAAAATGTGAATTTGGTGGGCAGTAGGGCCTTGCCGATTACCCACTTTCATATTTTATTTTTCATGTGCAACCAACTATATAAAGACATGGCCTTAATACTAATTTTCCATTGCTGGACAAATGTTTCTGAGTTTTGTTGTTGGTTTGTTTGTTTGTTTGTTTTGCTTTATATCTAAAGAAAGCAAATCACACAAGATCACATTATCACTGGTCATGCTTTGCATTGTCACAGTCCATCCATTGATATCAAGTACGTCACGTGTTTATCTACAAGACTCTTTCATTTCCTTCCCAGGCTGATTATAACATTGAATTTTATTTAACTTTATTTTCAATTAAAAATTTTACATCTGCTTTTAAACCATTACTGCAGCCAAGAGCTAGTAGCGAGACATTTATTTATTAAAATATTGCTTTATATATTGCATAAAAATATGTACATTCATATATAGTGTGCCCCTATGCTTTATGTCAACATTTCTTACCTGAACCCTGCATGTCCCAGGTTTTCCAACAGATTGTGTTGTCAAGATTACATCACCCTTCTAAGCATTAAACGCAAATGAGCAAGATCTTTTCTGGAATCTCTCTAAATTCGTTCTATAGGTTCCAGGTATCACAGATGGTTAAAGAAACACTGCAGTGAAAAGTAAATATTTTTTTAACACTTTATTATACCTGCTGTCTGCAGGCTTTGCAAGACACCCACCCTCTATCCCCAGCACATACTTTTAGTTTGTGTCATTGAATACTCCAATCAGATGCTTCTCATCGAATATAATGCATGTTCCCACAATTGTGGCTTTCCTATGCTTCTCAATGGTCTGTAATACATCTCACTGAGAAGGAAGAGAGGCAGGCACACGCTAACTTAGGTTGCCTGACACTTCTATTGGCTCTGTGGATCTAATAGAAGCGTAAGAAAACCTCCCTAGCTGTCTGTGTAACAAGCATTGCGGTGATTCTATTGAAATCTGCTGTTTTATAAACTGTTACAAATATGACAGCAAGCTGAGATGCATTATGTGTGTAGAATGTTCCTTTATAGAGACCCCTAAAGCACTGGTCTCTTGGCAGGGTAGTGGCGCTAACTTTGAGCTACACCATTCTTCAACTCATCAAGTATAATCAATCATTTAAAGCAAGAAAGTACTGATCACCCACACAGTTTGCTAGCTGAATCAAAATGGCCCTTGATCGTTGAATAAGACGCGCTAATTCTGCTTTGCTGAGTAAACCCAAAGGAAATCTCAGACATCCTATAACAGATTTAAACCTATATCATAAACCCTGTTGGATACGGATAGGTTCCTGCACTGGATTGAGATTTTGAAAAAATCACTTTAGGACCCACATCCACAATGAGATCCATGACCGTCATGAACAGGGTCACGTTGGGAATTTAATAAGATACATCTTCATTCAACTTACTCTGGATTCTTCATTTCAAAGCAGACAACAAGGGAACCTACAATCAAAGTAACATATTGAAATCACAGTAGAGCTGAATTCTCACAAGAATCCAGTAAATGAATCACGTCAATAGACTGGATACATAAAACCAAACACCAGGAGACCAGATACAAACCATGAAATTAAACACACGTTACCGATGAAGTTCTACCCGTATAAAATGTATAAACTGATTTTCATGTCTATTTCAGTTACATCCAGTGATTGATGACCACTTCACAGGGCCTCACAAACAGCTTGGCAGTGATATAATATTACTGGGATTTTTATCGCAGGATTAAGATGGAAACACGCAGAAACTGATGTTGCAGTCGTCGTTTTTTTGGCGTTGAAGAATTACAAGATATGTGCAAAAGTGACTGGCATCAAAGTTGAGAATTGGGAAGAAACATGTTAAGCTTAGTTCGGTAAATCTCCACAGTTAAAAATAAAGCCTATACAGGGAGTGCAGAATTATTAGGCAAATTAGTATTTTGACCACATCATCCTCTTTATGCATGTTGTCTTACTCCAAGCTGTATAGGCTCGAAAGCCTACTACCAATTAAGCATATTAGGTGATGTGCATCTCTGTAATGAGAAGGGGTGTGGTCTAATGACATCAACACCCTATATCAGGTGTGCATAATTATTAGGCAACTTCCTTTCCTTTGGCAAAATGGGTCAAAAGAAGGACTTGACAGGCTCAGAAAAGTCAAAAATAGTGAGATATCTTGCAGAGGGATGCAGCACTCTTAAAATTGCAAAGCTTCTGAAGCGTGATCATCGAACAATCAAGCGTTTCATTCAAAATAGTCAACAGGGTCGCAAGAAGCGTGTGGAAAAACCAAGGCGCAAAATAACTGCCCATGAACTGAGAAAAGTCAAGCGTGCAGCTGCCACGATGCCACTTGCCACCAGTTTGGCCATATTTCAGAGCTGCAACATCACTGGAGTGCCCAAAAGCACAAGGTGTGCAATACTCAGAGACATGGCCAAGGTAAGAAAGGCTGAAAGACGACCACCACTGAACAAGACACACAAGCTGAAACGTCAAGACTGGGCCAAGAAATATCTCAAGACTGATTTTTCTAAGGTTTTATGGACTGATGAAATGAGAGTGAGTCTTGATGGGCCAGATGGATGGGCCCGTGGCTGGATTGGTAAAGGGCAGAGAGCTCCAGTCCGACTCAGACGCCAGCAAGGTGGAGGTGGAGTACTGGTTTGGGCTGGTATCATCAAAGATGAGCTTGTGGGGCCTTTTCGGGTTGAGGATGGAGTCAAGCTCAACTCCCAGTCCTACTGCCAGTTCCTGGAAGACACCTTCTTCAAGCAGTGGTACAGGAAGAAGTCTGCATCCTTCAAGAAAAACATGATTTTCATGCAGGACAATGCTCCATCACACGCGTCCAAGTACTCCACAGCGTGGCTGGCAAGAAAGGGTATAAAAGAAGAAAATCTAATGACATGGCCTCCTTGTTCACCTGATCTGAACCCCATTGAGAACCTGTGGTCCATCATCAAATGTGAGATTTACAAGGAGGGAAAACAGTACACCTCTCTGAACAGTGTCTGGGAGGCTGTGGTTGCTGCTGCACGCAATGTTGATGGTGAACAGATCAAAACACTGACAGAATCCATGGATGGCAGGCTTTTGAGTGTCCTTGCAAAGAAAGGTAGCTATATTGGTCACTGATTTGTTTTGTTTTTGAATGTCAGAAATGTATATTTGTGAATGTTGAGATGTTATATTGGTTTCACTGGTAATAATAAATAATTGAAATGGGTATATATTTGTTTTTTGTTAAGTTGCCTAATAATTATGCACAGTAATAGTCACCTACACACACAGATATCCCCCTAACATAGCTAAAACTAAAAACAAACTAAAACTACTTCCAAAAATATTCAGCTTTGATATTAATGAGTTTTTTGGGTTCATTGAGAACATGGTTGTTGTTCAATAATAAAATTAATCCTCAAAAATACAACTTGCCTAATAATTCTGCACTCCCTGTAGACAGGGTTGTTTACTAAAGTAAGAAAGTAAATAAGAATTTCAAATTTAAGATCAAAATAGCCGAGGAGGAAAAATGTTCAAAGTCAATTGTGCTTTCAGTTTGGCTACTCTGGCCTTACATTCGAAATGCACATTGAGTTCACTTTGAATCGTCACTGTATTGAATAATCCTGTGAGTGCCAATGAGGTTTATTTGCAAAAACTGGAGTTTTGTAGGATTGGAAATGAAACATTTAAAGCCAAAAATAGATCAATTGAAAACTTAGCTGACAATTTTTTCAATTCTGTTATTTTTGGCCAAAATGTGTAATTCTCCAATTAGCTCTCCATAGCTCCCAAATTAGTAATTTAATATATGAAATGTAAAACAATAGTCGTGTGCTTGGTCATGATGTACAAAACTGTCATTTATTAACTCTCAGTCAATGATTTAAAAAAAAAAACATCAGACCCAAAATTATGCTATAAAAATAGAAGGTAATAAAGTATATATTCCTACCTGATCAGGGCATTCAGGGGCCTTTTGGATGCTGATTTTATTACCAGATTGTAATCGTACATATTTTTAATTCATTAAATAGAATATATGTGAAAACTAAATGATTACCTTATTGCGAAGAGGGCTTTTTTCAACCTATATATTAGAGGGTTGTTTACATTATATTTTTTAAAGTGCTGAGTTTTTGTTGGGAGTAGTTAAAGGACAAGTGTAACAAGTATAAATTCCGTTCTGGAATAGATGGTCAAAATAATTATTGATAATTACTAATAATAATTTATGTCCTACTTTCATAGTTCCCTACTTCATTTAATGAATCTATTCCCTCATATCATTGGGATAACAAAGTACAATATAGTGACTCCCATGTACGCAAAACGTTTTTAAATTGCTAGATTTAATAGTCCAATGAAAACAGGTGGAGAGCAAAGAAGTTAAAAAACGCTTATTATAAACTAAAAAGAATAATACTTAGATTATAAAGATAATAATTAGATGTCAAAATGTAGTATGCCAAAAAAGGAAATTTAGTAAACTGGCATTAGCGGGGTCTTTGCATAGGCGTGATCCCAAATCTATTGCCATTGATATAGCAATAATTTATTTATTTATAAAATATTTTACCAGGAAAGATACATTGAGATTTCTCTCGTTTTCAAGTAGGTAATACCAATATACATGTGTACATCCCACTTTCTTAGTTTTAGAATCTCCAGAATTGGCTATGATACAAAGTAAAACACCAAAATAAAGTGTTGACCACTTCGTGAATATAAGTGAGATTCAAAACGGGAAAGAGACATATTGAATATATGATTCATAATAAGAGATGATTGTAGAGGTGCTACATGCACCCAGTGTGAAGTGGAGGAGATTTAGGCAGTGAGATACTGTAGCAGATATCATGTCCACATCACTTGTGACAAATCACATATCGGTTTTTGAGAAATATGCATCTTTTCAAATAGAAAATGACAGTCTTAAACACACATGATAACCTATTGATGAAATTGAACATCTAACAGAAACGGGGGACAGTGCTGAATCTTAAACAATACAAATTACCCTAATCTGGTAGCTAAAACTATGGCACATTAACTATGGAATAAGCAAAATACAAAGGGACAAAACTCCAAATGTTTTGATCTAATGTCTAAAGATATAATTTGTGTCCCATTCCACGTTAAGACCAAGTGGGAATCTTGTCTGTAGAGTAAGTATCCAGAACATTTCATTCTTAAGTAGACATTTTTCCAAACTTCACCCTCTTGGGCCCAATCTACATTTCTGAATTCCTTGAAATAAGAAATTTGACAGATCAGCCCCAGTACAGGATTTAAAATGTCTTGATACTGAGGATTGTTTCATTGTGTCGTATTTAATACTCTGGATATGTTCAGCTATCCTAATCTTTAGTTTTCATTCCGTTTGCCCTACATACTGTTTATTGCAATTTTTCCAGGTTATGAGGTAAATGACCCTTTCCGTAGAACAATGAATAAAATCTCATATTCAGTTTTAGTGACAGAAGAGATGAGATGTGTGGTTTTATTGGTTAGTGTACAATAATTACATCTCTTCTGACCACATCTGAACATGCCTTTACAGGTTAACCTGTCTTTTTCTGTCTTTTGTTGTACATTAGAAAGTAAAACACTTGGAGACAAAAGGGATTTGTGCGATTTCGCTCGTCTTCCTAAACTATGAAACTTGGTATCACAGATCTTTCTATGAAAAGAATCTGACCTTAAAACAGGAAGGTGTTCAGGTATGATACAAGTAATGGATTTAAATTGGTTACTGTAATCTGTACAGAAATATGGGAGACTTTTCATATTTGTTGATGGAAGAGATGTTGATTTAGAGGTGACACTAGATTTAGGTTTTAGGAGTGTGTTTTGCACTCTAGCTAGTTCTGTTCTCCAGCCTTTCTTTATTTGTCGATCTGTGCATTCCCTATTACGTAGCCTGTCCCTAAGTTCTTCTGCCTGTGATTGAAATGTATCATCATGTATCATCAGTTGAACAATTCCTGCGGAGCCTGAGAAATTCTCCTAAATGGATTGCAGCAAACGTGTGTGATGGATGATAACTAACTGCCCTAAGAATAGTATTACCAGCTGTTTTCTTTCTAAAACCTGCTGTTATAATTGTCTTATTGATAGTGTTACCTTCTAAGCTGAGATCAAGGAAGTCAATTTTGAATTGTTGTATATTGTTAGTGAAATATAGGTTCCACTCTGGACTATTTATACTAAGTGCAAACTGGGCACAATCTCCCTCTGCCCCATCCCAGGTAAAAAGGAGGTCGTCAATGTATCTTCCATACCATATGATATTTGACCGAAAAGCATTATTCTCTCTAAAGACGTGGCACAGCTCCCACAATCGCTCTACATGTGGAATAGCCCAGCACCGGGATTTAACCCCACCAATTCCTTGATTTCAGGATTATTCTACCTGACACTTAAGATATTTTACTTGGAGTTGCGGCATCATCGGTGAGTTCTATATCACATTCACATATCTTTTGTTACATGAAGAAAGAAGTCCTGCATTAACAATAACATGGGGAAATATGTGTTTACCTGATATAGTCTATCAAAAGCTAATCTTTCTCATTTGCAAAGGTCTGTCCCTATCTCCAGGTTAGTGACGTTTTTAGAGGAAAGATCTAAATGTTTACACATGAACCAGCTCTCTGCCCCGTTTAATTCAATGGTTTCATTTTGATCAACACAAGCTATTCAGGTGAATTATTAATGACAATGAAGTTTAGTTTGTCGCTATGACACCATGAGTTGAGATTAGCACGCATAGCCGTATTGTAGTTTGCCTAGCAGGTCTACGTGTCGAAGGACACAGAATTAAATTAACTTAACCCCTAACAACATGATTAAAACAAACCCCACTGCATTTCATCTGTATTTTTAAACATCTGGAATTTTTCGTCTGCCACTGGTGAAAATTCTACAGAAAATTACAATTAAAAAATGTACACAAACAAAAAATAAAATACAAAAATAAATATAATAATAAAGATCATGTCCACAAAAATATAAACAATTTAGACATATGAAATACTATAGTCTAATTTTAAAAAATAATCATACAGTAACGGTCCATCTGAAAAAGTTATTAAAAAATGTATGAGTGAATTGTTATACTGATGGCTATTCAACAAAGTGAGAATTGTTGGGCATTTTAAGTAAATTTTAAATTTAAGGCTAACTACTCCACACTGGAAGAATAACTGACTTGAAACTAACTTTTTACATTTGGCTTTTGCCGTCTTAAATTTAAATTCACCTCGAGTTTCAAACAATTCTCACTTTAGTGAACAACCCAGAGAGTGAGTGAAAATTGTGCATATTGGGCGAGTATTGGTGTAAATGTCTTAATTGACAGTTGTTTTGGGCTCCCTGGTGTCCCAATATGCCCCCTACTCTGGTGTGTCTCTTTACTTCTCCCCCACTTGTAGATCTCCCCATCTCTCCCAACTGCCATGCCAACCATGGCTACTCTATTGGATTACAATATCCTGCAGATAACGAACTTATTTGCCTCCTAGGAGATACCTTGATCAGCTCATCTGCTGCAAGGACCAGAAGTTATTTATTTGAGGCATGCCACTATTGGTGGCCAACGCTATTGGTGGTCATATCTGGTGGAAACCTCTATAGCAGGCATGTAAAGCATCATGTGAGTTGTAGCTCTACAACATCTGGGTATTTACCTTTTGGGCACCCCTGCTTTATAGGTTGCAGAATAATTGCCAGGATGCCGTATAAAACACTTCCTTTGGGCAGAATGGGAGAGATTCAAACCCTAGTCCAGGGTTAGGCAACCATCAGTACTCCAGATGTTGTGGACTACGTCTCCCCTAATGCTATTACAGCTATAATGCTGTTAGGGGATATGTAACCAACATCATCTGAAGGTTGCCTACCCATGCCCTAGACCAGGGGTAGGCAACCTACGGCACTAGTGCCATGCACGGCACTCGAGTGTCTTTGTACGGCACTCAAGGCTGCTAGAGCCAAATGCACTCTGGCCTATCAGGAGTCCCAGTAAAACTTCAGATATTTGCTAATACGAAGAGGTGGTGAAGGACAATCCTCAATTTATGCATTGCAGCACATAGAGGAACTGATCTCAGATCACTGCCTCCCAGCACTTGTGAATGGGAATCCACACTTTAGTAGAGCAGCCCTCGACAGCTATCGCAGCTCTTGTCCTTGACCTGTACCTGGCCAGCCTGGTCCCCACTGGAACCCAGGGAACCCACCCACACTGCTAGATATACACAGAAATGCAGAATAACCCTCCCCTCATACAAATAATATGAACAGCCCACAAACAAACATACACACAATCCGCACAAACGCAACACCACTAACAATACACATACATGCACACAATCCCACATGCAGCCTCTCACATGCAATACCCCAAACAGCCCCCACACACTACCAAACACACAATGTGACATATCCATCCACAAACAATTCCACAAGCAGCCCTCATACACAGCCCACATTCATATGTATCATACACGATACCATAAACTACTAATGAACATATACAATATAATAGCTCATATACGCACAAATACAACGATACAAAGCAATTACAGTAAAAATAACACAAGCTGAATACAGCAGCACACACACCTCAATTTAAAAAAATTGGATCGGCACGCTACGGGACATCACAATCCTATATCGGCACAGTGCTGCTAAAAGGTTGCCTACCCCTGCCCTAGACTATTCTCTGTGGCTCTAAAACAAGTCTGATTAAACCCTCTGTCGAGTCCTGGACTGGTCCTTTCATTCATTCATAGATGAAGTAACGGTCGATGAAGAAATGTTCCCAGTCAAGTTTGTAGGAAGACGTTACTAACTCTTTCACACTATGTGACCATGTTTTAAATTATAGTCAGTGGTATTTTATAAGCTCTTTGGTACAATTGTTTGAGTCTTTTACAGAGCTAAATTAGAGGAAATGCTAAATTTATATAAAAAATCATTTAAATGACTACAATTTAAAACAGACGGAGGCCACTTAACCTGGTGTGCAATCTTGAAGGTTTTTTAAAACGGTCACAACATTTTGTTGATCAAGGAAACGGTTTTGTAAGTGAAATTTTGTATAGTTGTCTACTTTAAAGAAACAGCGTGCATCCATTTTTGAAGACTTTTTATTTTTCGTTCCTGTTTTCTTTAATATATTAACACAATTTGGTGGATTCATGTCAGTTACATTTCAGTTGATTTACCAATCGGCCAAAAGCAAAACATGAATCCCCATGAAGTATCAAAAGTGGTGACAAGCGAGTAGTGGTGAAGACGTGGTGAATGTCTGAATATGTTAATGATTGATTGTGCTGTATTTCGATCAATCAACCAATCAATCATTTACTTCTAAATTCAGTAAATGTGAACATTTCTAAACATCAAACATAATTAACCAGGTACCCTCTATCAAATGTAAAAAGTTGTCCCACCTACGAACTGTTCCCGTCCAGGCACACCTTCTCTCATAATAATAATAATAATAAGTTTAAAAAGCGCACATTCCAAGACTTTATTTTGCTATATGTTGATGAATGTTTTTAATCTAGAATGGAATCAGTTAATTTAAGATTCGTAGCCGAATCGTAGGAAAAGGAGGTAGCATGTCTCGTCATAAATAGTATGCTATGATATTGAACAAGAAGTATTTAACGTTAATTTATAAAGAGCAATTCTAGATAAAGTTAAAAAAAAAAAGACGTATTTGTACTTTAATGATACACACTACAGTAGGCTGCAGTACACAGTATGTTTCTCGTCCTGTCAGTTGGCCTGACCCCCTCTCACCACAAAACCACAGGAACATATTCTGCATCTGTAACCCTTCCTCTCATTTAGTACCTGCATATTCTTTGTCTAAACCAGTTCTGAAGACATCAGAACTTACCTACTAAATAGGGAATCGTGGAGAATTCACAAGGGAACTGCCAACCTTAGGTAACGATAACCTGGGAACAGAATTCGGAAGTTGGATAATTGTTTTCTGATTTTTGTTTTTTTCTGCAATAATCCCATAATCTCCATATTATAAGTGTTCTCTTCATTGTGCCTTAAAGCAGAACTATCATTTTTTTTCCTTTTGGTTTTTATTTCCTTATTCCTCTTCTATCTTAATAATTATACTGTCCTCCCTGCCCCTTACCTTTGTTTATATTTATTACCTTTTCTCCCTTGTGCTGGATCTCAATATTTGGGAGCATCCATTTTGTTCTCCTCTGTCCATGATGTCTGCAGTTTGCCGTTCGGTGAGATTGATTTTACTGATGGATTGTGGGTAAATTTGATTGGTAACTGAAACAGAACCTTGCTGTAGGAACCGTCAATTGTCAAGTTTTGTAAAGCTAACTACTATACATGAGAAAAACTAGAGAGCTCAGGAAAAAAATAAGAAGAGGTTCATAGTTCACGGAACTATGTAGACACAAATTAGGTTAGGTTTATTTTTTGGTGGCAGAGCCTCTTTAACACAAACATGGCATCTTTTTGACCCAAGAGTAGGTCTTTCTAAAGCCGGGTATGCTTGCCCTTGCTGGGAGAATCGTTAGTAAATTGCGCTCTCCTGTTTTTTTTTGTTTTTCTATTCATGATTCATTTGAGAAGCGAGCCTGCACACATTTAACTGCACAATGTATGGTTGTATGAGAAAACCCCACTCCTGTTTTTGCTAATCTGAATACAGCTGCATGAACGTGAAACCGAAAAACGATTCATTGATAACACTGTCTGCTTTCAATGGTAGAGAAATCACGCAGATCTTCTAACTCAGATTTTCAACTAAACACACTTGGGTCTGTTAAGTAAATGCTACTATTGCTTTAGCAAATCCAGTCAAATTTGTTTGGCTTGGTTCACCTCAGATAGGCATTACATTCACTATTGACCATAAAGAAATGCATAGAACTGAATATGTCATTGTTGTATATTAAAATATATTTCATAGCAGCAGTGTAAACATTTGTAGCCAGATGCCATCCAACCAGGAAATAAATCACAGCTGAGCATCATCTAAATGTCAATAGTATAAAAAATACTCTGCTAAGACTTGAACTGGGTAAGATTTAAGGTTTGGGTGAGGGGTAACGAAAGCACTGATTTAGGATTGCGGGAAGCTTATAATTGTGGTACAAATCCCACTAGTCTAGAGCAAAGAATGATAGTGAACAAACTGAAGATGAAAATGAAGATGTGGTTGCCATGGCGTCAACATGTTTATTTGCGAATAGCTAAATTAGCATATGTCACGAACGCACCCTACTTCAAGATTGTGTCTGACATAGTTTTGGTGGTGAAAGGGTTAAAGTTCACTATTTGTCTGCACTAGACCGGAAATAATGATAAAATCCCACTTAACACCACCCACACTTAAACATAATAATATAAATATTACTGTTTTAAAGCTGCCACCACCAAGACAATTTATAAATGGGGTGCCTTGGTCCCCCAGGTAACTTAATAATAAAAACCCACCAAATACAGCTTAGCACAATATTTAATCAATTGCAAAGCACTAATTAGTCTCTTCAGGTAACGTGATTCTTTACCAGACAAAGGCAGAACTTAATAAAGGAATATTTATCATGAGCAAAAAAATAGTCACAGTGCATATACAAAACTATAGATGACAATCAAATTAGTTACACCAACAACAGATAAAAACAAAAGGGATAAAATAAGAGAAGTCCTAATGACTTACTCAGGGTTTCAAAGTAAAACTTATGCCCAGGGGGTCTCTGGTAAGGGAGATGGTGACTCACTCAGAATTAGATTCTGGCACTCAAGCAAGTACCAACACCTTTCAGAATCATTAGATATATACCCTATGGATTACCAAGTCTTGGCGCCCCTATCTTAACTATAAGTGACCATCCCCTTGTGTTCCAGACCAACATCAATCCAAATGGGAACATTTGGTGCTATCTCCTCTTATGTACTTGCCACAGAAATAATAATTGCATCTATGAATTTGTTACCATTTTTCCATTCCATAGATATGTCACACTTCTTACTTGTGACCCAATATAGCGGACAGCACAATCCCTTCCCCTATGGTTAAGCTACGCAAATCATGTTGCAGCTTGATTAGAAGAATGTGCTTGTCCCATTCTAAATATAATAAAAAATAAAGCTTAATTAATCATCTGTGGCTAAGTATTAATGTTTCCTTTGGATATGATACTGGAACACAAGGCTTGTGTTTTTTTTTTTATTGAAAACTAATGATCATTAACATATCAAAGAAATCAACTTATCAATTAGGAGGTACAGGCCATATGGCTGAAGCCAACTAGTTTACATTGGAACTAGACATCAGGCATCTCAAGTGTAGAATCTCACACCCTGCAGAGCCTTTGATTTATCAAAGGATCAATCCATGTTGCAAACCATCTGTCCCCCTTCACATTCTTATACCATTTACATTATCCCTTCTGAACCTACAAGTAAAGTTTTAATGATAGCCGTACCTTAAGGAAAGTACTATCAGTCTGCCTAACCTGCCTCACAGCACATTCTACTTCTTCTGTGACATGCAATTTGCAAGATTGATGCACACAATTATACATACATATAATTAAGTATGACTAATGACTGCTAATCAGTCAAAAATAAACAAAAGGCCACTCACCTGGTTTACAAAATGCTTTCTCAATTCGTGGTCCGCACGTCACTCTTTGCTTCTTAAGTCTGTCTGTTGGTTCCTCGTTACATCAACTCTTGTTTCACAATGAAGCAAGTATGAAAGCTACACTGGACATATTTGGGTTTAAGTAAATATTTCTGAAAACAAAACCATCCTTCTAATTCATTACATTCTAGCAGTGTATACAACAGCAGTGTTACCAGGATTACACTACTTCCTTCTGGCAGTAAAAAAAATGTCAGGACACCTTATGATGAAAAAAAATCATGTTTTCAATATTATTTCAAGAAGGAACAGACATTTTGATAAAGTGATCTGGGTTAAAAAAAATTAATATTAGCTACAATTATATATTGAAGCAGTTTTGTGTATAGACCATGTCCCTGTATATACATGTTTTAGTGTATAGATCATGCCTCTGAAGTCTCACTGCTCAATTCTCTGCCATTTAGGAGTTAGATCACTTTGTTTATGCAGCTCTAGTCACACCTCCCTGCATGTGACTTGCACAGCCTACTTAAACACTTCCTGTAAAGTGATATCTAATGTTTTCACTTCCTTTATTGCACATTCTGTTTAGAATCTCTCATCTCCTTTCTGTTAGTAGCCTGCTAGACCTTGCAGAAGTTTCATGTATGTGATAAAAGCTTAATTTACAGAGCAGTAGATAAAAACTTTTAAAGTGAGTTAAATCTGATTGAATTTTGTTTCCATGCGCAAAGAGTCTTGCACAACTTGAATTTAAAGTGCACCCCCTGGTGCTGCACCTTTAATTCAGAAGGACAAAGTACAACAGCCAGGGGTGGTGTGAATATGGCAGAATAAACAGAAACAAAAGTGAGTTTGTTTAAATGGCAGATAATTGAGCACTGAGAGAGGCATAATCTATACACTAAAATGGCTTCATTAAGCTAAAGTTGTTTTGGTGAATATGTCTCTTTAAAAAGCTCCCAGTGAGGTTTTGTAATAATATACATATGTAATATAGCAATAATTGCATCTAAAGAATACAGACTATATAGTAATGCACTAATAAAACATATTTTTAGAACAGTATATATTTAAAGGGACACTATAGTCACCTGAGCAACTTTAGCTTAATGAAGCAGTTTTGGTGTATAGAACATGCCCCTGCAGCCTCACTGCTCAATCATCTTCCATTTAGGAGTTAAATCCCTTTGTTTATGAACCTTAGTCACACCTCCCTGCATGTGACTTGCACAGCCTTCTATAAACACTTCCTGTAAAGAGAGCCCTATTTAGGCTTTCTTTATTGCAAGTTCTGTTTAATTAAGATTTTCTTATCCCCTGCTATGTTAATAGCTTGCTAGACCCTGCAAGAGCCTCCTGTATGTGATTAAAGTTCAATTTAGAGATTGAGATACAATTATTTAAGGTAAATTACATCTGTTTGAAAGTGAACCCAGTTTTTTTTTCATGCAGGCTCTGTCAATCATAGCCAGGGGAGGTGTGGCTAGGGCTGCATAAACAGAAACAAAGTGATTTAACTCCTAAATGACAGTGAATTGAGCAGTGAAATTGCAGGGGAATGATCTATACACTAAAATTGCTTTATTTAGCTAAAGTAATTTAGGTGACTATAGTGTTTCTTTAATGATTAAAGGATCACTATAGTGTCAGGAAAACAAACCCGTTTTCCTGACACTATAAAACCCTTAGCTCCCCCCGACTCTCAGGGCCCCCCGCCCTTGGCGCTAAATGGGTGTAAAACCCTTTCAGTTACTTACTTTAATCCAGCGCCGGGCTCCCTTGGCGCTGGTGACCTCTCCTCCCCCGCCGACGTCAGCTCCCGAGTGGAAACGCGCATGCATTCAAACAGTCCACAGGAATGCATTTCTCAATGCTTTCCTATGGATGTTCTGCACACTGAATGCGATTTTCGCATCCAGCGTTGCAGAAGTGCCTCTAGCGGCTGTCAGGAAGACAGCCACTAGAGGCTGGATTAACCCTGCAATGTAAACAGTTTACATCGGAAGGGTTAAAATCTCGGGGACCTGGCACCCAGACCACTTCATTGAGCTATAGAAGTGGTAGGCAGGGGCTATAGAAAGAGGAGCAGGGGCTGTAGAGGGGGCATGGGTTGAGAGGGGGCACAGGGGCAATAGAAGGGGTAGGCAGGGGCTGTAGAGGGGGGGCAGGGGCTATAGAAAGAGAACCAAGGGCTCTAGAGTGGGCAGGGTCTGAGAGGGGGCACAAGGGCTAAAGAAGTGGTGGGCAGGGACTATAAAAAGAGGAACATGGGCTGTAGAGGGGGCAGGGGCTATAGAAGTGGTGGGCATGGGCTGTAGAGGGAGCATGGACTGACAAAAAAATCCCTTACCTTAAGCCAGGGGAGTTGGCCGGCCTCTACTCATGATGTCAGGAGGAGGGGGCGTGACTTCCACTGCTCTTCTCCCAGACTCCCCAGCGGATTGCGGATTGCAGATTGCGGATTGCTGAGGAGTCTGTAGAAGAGCAGAGGAAGTCACGCCCCGTCCTCCAGACATCATCAGGAGAGGCCAGCCGGGCTTCCTGCCTGCTGTGCGCTGGCTGCAGGGAGAGAGAGGTGATGTGAAAAATCCTAGTCCCGAGCTAGAGGTAGGGGATTCAGATTTTCGCGCCCCCCCCCCTGCTCTGGCGCCCTAAGTCGGCCGCCTGACCCGCCTTATGGACGTGCCGGCCCTGTCCTTAGGCTGTAATGTAAACACAGCATTTTCTCTGAAAAAAAAACAGTGTTTACTGCAAAAAGCCTGAAGGTAATGATTCTACTCACCAGAACAAATTCAATAATCTGGTGTCTATGGCCACCCTGTAAAATGGCGTCCGGTACTGCTGAAAAGTGTAACTCCTACTATTATTAGGTAAACTGGAGAGGTAATCTATACATTATTCTCCATTAGTTACGAGGCATAATTACACGGATGATGTCACTATGCAAACAATAAATAATTCGAAAACAATTACTGTTTAGACAATGCACCGCATGGTTTAATTTTACCAGGAATACAAATTAATGTGTTATGGTAACCATTTATCAAACAACTATCTACAAACTTAGTATGGAAGTAAACTGTCTTAATTTTAAGAAAAAAACACACGCAATTCTTTTATATAAACCACATTTCCTGTGGGTGTCTTTTGAGGTAACATGCAAACCATATCTTTAAATGTTATCTTTTCTTTGACAAACATTTATTAACAAGCTAGCTGATTCATGGCCGGCGTTGATAAACCTCACTTTCTTACAGGTAATCTGTCTTTCTTCCTGCTTTTGTCATTATTATTATGTTATTATTTATATAGCGCCTACAAATTCTTTGCAGTGGGTGGACTAACAAACATGTAATTGTAACCAGACAAGTTAGACACACAGGAACAGAGGGGTTGAGGGCCCTGCTCAATGAGCTTACTTGCTAGAGGGAGTGGGGTAAAGTCATCCTAGTTACCCCCTTGTATCCTCTTCTAATTTTGTTCGACTCTTACATTTTAGTTTAATTCCCCAGGGGTTTATTCACTAAATTGGAAATTGTGTAGAATTAAATAAATAAACAAGTTGGGGGAAAAAGTTGGAGTTGGAGATTTTCCCGAAACCTGCTGTTTTAGCCTATGGAATGCAACACCTTGCTCAATTCCCTGTCTAGTAAGCAAATGAGAATAGCATCCAACATTTCACCTGGACATAAAGGTAGACTTTAGCAGATATAACTCCAATTTAAGTATGTATTTTCCAATTGTGGGTATATCTAAACACAGCTTGCAAAAGCTGCATATCTCTTGTCAGTGTAAGCCCTCCTCTTCTAACTCCGCCCACACTTCCTGTGGCTGTCCAATCACAGACTTCCCAATACAGCTCAATGAGAAGTCTTTGCAAGGCAGGTGCTCTGCCTGTTGAGTTTATCTACATTAAGCTAAACAAACCAGGAAGTAACAAGACCAATTGTCTGACTGACAGCCAGGGGTAACTATATAAATTTACAATACTAATATAATAATATAATACATAATATTATACAAATAAAAAGACACCTAAAGTGCTTTAAAGGGACACTAGAGTCACCAGGACAACTACAACTTGATGGGAATACTAAAACATATAATTTTAAAAAGGCCAATTTCAATAAGTTAAGGGAAGCTTTACAATATATTGACTGGCATAAACTCTTTAGTGAAAAGAACACTGAGGATAAATGGATCATCTTCCAACAAATATTACAAAGGTACATTTCTCAGTATGTACCATTGGGAAATAAATATAAAAGAAACAAATTAAAACCAACATGGCTTAGTAGAGAAGTAAAACAAGAGATTACAACTAAGAGAAGGGCATTTAAAGCATTTAAATCGGACAAATCAGATGCATCTTATAAAAGATATAAGGATGCAAATAATGCGTGCAAAAAGGCAATTAGACTTGCTAAACTTCAAAATGAAATAATGATAGCTGAAGAGAGCAAAACCAACCCCAAAGCATTTTTTAAGTACATAAATTCTAAAAAAAAACAAAATGAAAGTGTAGGTACACTAAAAACTGAAACGGGGGTGTTAATTAATGAAGACCAGGAAAAGGCAGGAATTTTAAATAACTTTTTCTCCTCCGTATATATTAAGGAAGAACCCATGGCAATAGATGTGCAAATGATTGCTACTAAAAACTTGCAGAATAATTGTAATTGGTTAACTCAAGACAAGGTGCTGCAGCAACTAAAGAAAGTTAATATAAACAAAGCTCCAGGGCCTGACGGTATCCATCCACGTGTACTTAAGGAACTAAGTGCAGAAATAAGTGAACCTCTGTTTTTAATCTTTCAAGATTCTTTTCTTTCAGGAAGTGTTCCGGAGGATTGCAGGAAGGCAGATGTGGTTCCTATATTCAAAAAGGGTTCAAAATCCTTGCCTGGAAATTATAGACCTGTGAGCTTAACTTCTGTGGCTGGTAAAATATTTGAAAGTTTATTAAGGGATAATATTCAAGAATTCCTTGAGAAGAACATGGTTATCAGCAAAAATCAGCATGGTTTTATGAAGCACAGGTCATGTCAAACTAACTTGATTGCGTTCTACGAAGAAGTAAGTAGAAGTATAGATCAGGGTGTTGCCGTGGATGTGATCTTTTTGGATTTTGCCAAGGCATTTGATACAGTTCCACACAATAGATTAGTGTTCAAACTCAAGGAAATCGGTCTAGATGAAAATGCTTGTTCTTGGGTAGAACATTGGCTTAAAAACAGAGTACAAAGAGTTGTCATTAATGGTAAATTTTCAAGCTGGACAGAGGTGGCAAGTGGTGTCCCTCAGGGGTCTGTTCTGGGACCCCTTCTATTTAACATGTTTATAAATGATCTTGAAGACAGCATTGAAAGTCATGTTTCAGTGTTTGCAGATGACACAAAACTTTGTAAAATAATACAATGTGAGCAAGATATTACTTTGCTGCAGAGGGATTTAGATAGACTGGGGGACTGGGCACTCAAATGGCAGATGAAATTTAATGTTGAAAAATGCAAAGTTATGCACTTCGGCGTAAAGAATACACAAGCAACGTATACCCTTAATGGAAGCGAATTAGGGATAACAACACATGAAAAGGACTTGGGAATTGTTATAGACAACAAACTATGCAACAATGTGCAATGTCAATCAGCAGTGGCCAAGGCCAGTAAGGTATTGTCATGCATGAAAAAAGGCATTCATTCTCGGGACGAGAATATAATTTTGCCTCTTTATAAATCACTGGTAAGACCACATATTGAATATGCTGTGCAATTTTGGGCACCTGTTCTAAAGAAGGATATTATGGCACTAGAAAAAGTGCAGAGGCGGGCTACAAAATTAATAAAAGGAATGGAACATATCGGCTATGAAGAAAGGTTAACAAATTTAAACCTATTTAGTTTAGAAAAACGTCGCCTGAGAGGGGATATGATAACATTATACAAATATATTCGGGGCCAATACAAACCATTGTGTGGAAATCTATTCACAAACCGGACTTTACATAGGACACGAGGCCATGCGTTTAGACTAGAAGAAAGAAGATTTCGCCTAAGGCAAAGGAAAGGTTTTTTTACTGTAAGAAGAATCAGGATGTGGAATTCTCTGCCTGAGGAAGTGGTTTTATCAGAGTCCATACAGATGTTCAAACGGCTACTAGATGCATACTTGCAAGAACAGAATATTCAAGGATATAATCTTTCAATGTAGGGTAATAACTGCTTGATCCAAGGATAAATCTGACTGCCATTCTGGGGTCAAGAAGGAATTTTTTTCCTAGCTTGTTGCAAAATTGTGCTTCAAACTGGGTTTTTTTGCCTTCTTTTGGATCAACAGCAAAAAACAAATGTGAGGAAGGCTGAACTTGATGGACGCAAGTCTCTTTTCAGCTATGTAACTATGTAACTATGTAACTATGTAACTAGTTGTTCTGGTGTGTATATTATGTCCCTGCAGGCATTTTGATGTAAACACTGTGTTTGGAGTGTTCATTTAATTTTAGGGTTGTGACTTAATAAGAATTTATGTAACTAAAATGTAATATGGAACACAAACAATGTATCTTATTTACAAAGACTGATTTCTAAGCACATTTATTATAGTTTAAAGACACATTACTGGGAGTATTATTGCTGTGGAGGTCTGTTATATGGGAAGTCTAGAGAGGCCATGTATTTTTAATACATGCAATTTGTAATGTTGAAACACCAGCTTTTTTTTTCTCTCTAAAAAAAAAAAAACGTACCCATACAATTCCTAAAGCTTTTACACAGGCGAGTGTCAGTAATCAAGGAAGAGTCTACCAATCAAGGGCGTCTCATTCTGGTCTTTGGATTTTTTTCTTTCTTGTTCCATAAATACCCTCTCCGTAATAGTTTATGGGAAAAGTAGTTACTAGCCAGTCACAATAAACTACCAGCTTCATACCACAGTGGCTATTAGTTTATTCACAGTCTGATTCACAAGTGTGTAAAACTGTGCTGTGTCCAGTGATCTACCAGATGTTCCTCCACACATCCATGAATCCACAGCTTGATTTTCTTCCACTGAGGAGAGAGATGTCAATCTAATGTGGCAAACTGGGGCATGTGTATAATGCAGATGCAAGTTGAAATGTTCTCCTTTGACAACTGAGAGCCAGAGGGCAGGCTTTTAGCTGCACTGTCTATTTGCAAATCATTGCACTTGAGTCATTCTCAGCGGGGAGACTATGTGCAGAGTACTCTCTGCACTGTAACATTTTGTTCTAGAGACCTTTTAAGCATCCGTCTCTCCCTTAAAGGGTTATTCTAACCACCATTACCAATTCTGTTTTTAAATACTACACATACTGAGAGCAGTAGACATGGACAAAATATGACTGTCGTCAGTGCGCACAGTGCGCTTGTCGTCAGTGCGCACAGTGCGCTTGTCGTCAGTGCGCACAGTGCGCTTGTCGTCAGTGCGCACTGTCGTCAGTGCGCACAGTGCGCTTGTGATGTGCTTCTCCCCTTGCAGCACTAACTGTCATGATCTCCTTTTATCAGTTGCCCGTTTTATCAGTTTTATCATTTACCATCTCTTTCTGATATATTTACCAGTTAGTGTTAACTATTTACCTTCCAGATGGCTGATGGATCAGAAGAAAACTGTTCTGGTATGCACTTAGACCTCAAATTAACATTTTTGGATACGCGTTACAAATAATTTAATATTTTTGGATAAACATTTCAAATAATTTTTTAAAAATATTAAAATATGATAAATCTGATTATATCGTTACAATGACACCTGTCAAGAGGTGGGATATATTAGGCAGCAAGATAACAGTCAGTACTTGAACTTTCTGTGTTGGAGGCAGGAAAAATGGGGAAGACCTGATAGACTTTGACAAGGGCCAAAAAGGACAGGATCAGAGCAACTCCAAATGGCAAGTCTTGTGGGGTGTTCCCGGTATGCAGTTGTTAGTACCTACCAAAAGTGGTGCAAGGAAGGGCAACTGGTAAACCAGAATTGGGGTCATGGGCGCCCAGGGCTCATTGATGCACGTGGGAATCAAAGGCTAGTCCGTCTGGTCAAATCACACAGAAGAGCTAGGGTAGCTAAAATTGCTGAAAAACGTAATGCTAGCCAAGATAGAAAGGTATCACAACACACATGAGTGTCAGAAGTGAACCATAGAGCAATGAAAGAAGGTTGCCTGGTCTGATGAATCACATTTTCTTTTAGATCAAGTGGATGGCGAGGTGCATGTGCGTCATTTATCTGGGGAAGAGATGGCAGCAGGATGCATTATTGGAAGCAGGCATGCCGGTGAAGGCAGTGTTATGCTCTGGGCAATGTTCTGCTTGGAAACCTTGGATCCTAGCATTCATGTAGATGTTGCTTTTACCCATAGCACATGCATGGAGATTGTTGCAGAACATGTACACCCCTTCATGGCAATGGTGTACACTGATGGCATTGGCCTCTTTCAGCAGGATAATGCACCCTACTACACTGGAAATAATTCAGGTTATTGCCTTGGCCTTCGAATTCCCAAGAGCTTAATCCGATTGAGCATATGTGAGAATTGCTGGAACAACAAATCTGTTCCAAGGCCTGCTGCTCATAACTTGTGCCAGATACCAGAGGTTCAGAGGTCTTGTGGAGTCCATGCCTCAATGCATCAAAGATGTTTTGGGAGCACAAGGGAGTCTAAGCGATATTTGGCAGGTGGTTTTAATGTTGTGACTGCTTAATGTACATAGATGCACACTAACAAACATAAATATATAGTTAGCAACACAGACATACAGTTACATACATACATGACTCAACTCACATACAGACACATACATATGAAGAAACCCAATCACTCATACATACAGTCATAAACATACACAGACATAAAAAAATGCACGCACTTACATACATGCGTGATAGAGAATCACAAATACAAACTCACATACATGCATGACACACAATCACACACAGTCAAATAGTCATTTACAGACACATGCTCAAACACAGTCAAATATATAAACACACAATCGCACACAGTCACATAAATACGTAGATTAGCCAGATACCCACAAATATATGTATCCTCATTATACATAGGGCTGCAGAGACACCAGGGTATAGTTTTGGGAAGAGACAATTTTTTGTCAAACTGGTTCTTAATAGTTTGATACAAATTTGGAGAACGATGCTCATAGACTCATTATAAGTAGTGAAATGAGTGTTAGTGGTTATGGTGCTTTGAGTGTTACTATAAAGTCATTTTGTTGAGTTCTCTCTAAAGGATACTACGTCCTCCAACAATTCTCCTTTTCCATCCTGTTTCGCATGGTCTTCACAACTCCGCATCGGCAAAGGGGACAGGACACAATACATGTTGTGCATTAGTGAAACTTCATTTTTATAGATTTGTCTAAAGAAGTAATTCCGCCAGTAGTTATACCTTTCTCCGCTCCCAACTCTGCCCCCACTGGCTGTCATCTTTGTAGCCAAACTGAACAGAGCAGAAATTTGGCATGCAGAATTCTATGGAGAATCTAAGGTTTCAAACAACTTTTAAAGGAGCAAATTGTGGACACCGTATTGTAAACCCACCTATTTTTATGATTTAGCTACTTTTATATTGAATATTAAAACCCAAAAAATATTTTACTAGTACAAGGAAGGAAAGGGTGTATGTAAAATATCAACCCAGAGATGGTTAAAATCTCAAAATGGTGTGTCCACAGAATGACTTTTTTTTAATCATTAATTGATTTCATTGAGAGACACGTTCTTTGGGGGGTTCTAATGTATATATGGATTCAATAAGTGATAATTGGCCATTGAGATTATCAAAAACATCTTCCTTAATTTCAAACATTGTCTAAAATTGCACCTTTCATGAGTTGCAATTCAAATATGCACATAGTTTCTGCATGACTTTTCACAAATCTTCCTGCACAATTATCGCTGTACTTTGGTTATTAATAAAAAATGTTCCACCCACAAGCAAGTGTCTTGTTATTAACCCTTACTCTATCACCCATGAAGAGAGATAATAGGAGGGTAAAGTCCACAAGCTCGCTCTGATAATGGGGGGCCCAGGGAACCCTGTTCTATTTATTCTATACGTCCTCATTTTATTATTTCTCCTTGTAGATTTGGGGTATTATAAAGACAATTTTGAAGTGGTATTACCCAATTAGAACGTTTATCATTTCTGAGCATTACCATGAAAGATTTCATTAGAATTATCACAATACAACCAGAGCTTAGAGGATAATCACAAAAGTGTTTAAGGGAGGCTTCAAGCACCAAAGCTTAAGCTTAATTAAGTGGTTAGGGCGCATAGAGAATGTTTCTGCTGTTACACAGCCTTCTAAAAAATAACCTACATTTTTTAGATTCCCTAATTGGAAAGTGTGTGTAATTTTGTGTTTAAATTTTTTCTGCATTCTTAATTGTCTGCTAGAGCCCACAGCAGCCTCTTGTGTGTGATTAAAGAGTAGGAGTTAATGGCAGAGAATTGAGAAGTGAGACTGATCTATACACCAAAACCATTTGATCAAGCTAAAGTTTTTTTGGTGTCCTTTTAGAGTGTCCTTTTAATTGTATAATGAAAGCCATTGGTTAGAAAACTTCAAAGATGTAACAGTCACGTTCATGAATTAGAAAATAAATGCCCAACAATCTGCACTTACACGATAATTAGTTATTGTCAGGAATTAGGAGTTAATTTCATATTGTAGGCCAAAACTGCTGAACTTTGAATGGCAAAACTGAGGATAAAACAATTATTTGGGAATAATCCAATACAGTCACAGCTTGTCTAGGTTTACTATTCAGTTTAAGTAGGGGGACTCTCCACTGCCCAAATACAAAAAATAGTTTTTTTTTTTTTAAATTACTATTTAGTAGATATAGTCCCAATGAAGATATGCATGCATGTATTGATGCATTTTTATTGGAGTTATATCTAAAACAGTTTGCAAAATCTGCAGCTCTCTTGTCTGCTGCCATTACAAGCCCTCCCCTTCTAACCCCGCCCATACTTTTTGTGGCTGTCCAATCACAGACTTCCCAATGCAGCTCAATGAGAAGTCTGTGCAAGGCAGGTGCTCTGGGCAATTGCTGCCTCTTGAATTTAGCTCCACTGAGCTAACCAAACCAGGAAGTAACAGGATTGATGGTCTGATTTACAGCCAGGGGGTGTAATAAAGTTAATTTCTTTAACTGAAATCTTGAATTTAGTGATTAGAAAAGGCAGTCTATATTGTTACCTTTCTGATATCTTGGCCTAAAATTTAAATTCACTTAAAATTCCCGACAGCTAACATTTTAGGGGTTGGTTCATTATATTTTGAATTGTAGTGAATTGAAATCCAAATTGCAGATTTTTTATTGTTTGGGAAAATTCTCCAACTCAGCTCTAGTCACAACTTGGCTATTTTTGTCATTTGGATTTCAATTCTCCACAATTCAGAATTTAGTACATACATCCTTGTTAACCCCTTAAGGACACATGACATGTGTGACATGTCATGATTCCTTTTTATTCCAGAACTTTGGTCCTTAAGTGGTTAACCTGATTAGTACCTTTACCTGAATACCACAGAAAAGGTTCAGGATAAATTAAAAACTGTTATAAATGGGCCCTAGAAATGTATGGTCCGATCTCCTCATTGTACAACCAACAACATGACATTACCTGATACGGGTAAAAACTACCTTTACCCGAATGCCACAGATACATTTCAAGAAAAAAAATGGAGAAACTATTATAAATGGGCCAATTCTTGTATTGTAAGATCTGCTCATTGTAAAACCTGCAACAAATATTACCTTATACAGGTAAAATTTGCTAACACATGATACAGGTGATTGATTAGATTATATGACACAGGTGACCAGTTATAATATGATACAGGTGATTAGTGATATTATGATACAGGTGATTATATTATCTGATACAGGTGATTAGTGATATTACCTGATACAGGTGATTAATAATATGACCTGATATTATTACCATTTATATATCGCTGACATCTTCCATAGCGCTTTAGAATATTTCACACCAGATAAAACAGCAAACAAGAGACCAACTATTACATATGATAACAGGTGCACTGTGTCAGAGGTTTATGATGGTGCAGCTCAAATGGGTTTATAGTCTGGCAAATCCATAGGATAAATCTCACACAAGATACATTTTTAAGGTGAGAAAATATGAGCCCTAGGGGTAAAATGTATCACACCTTTATTAAAAGACACATTTATTTAAACCCAGAGATGTGTTAGCAGTAGGACCAGACAAGTGATATCACAGCTCTCTCTGTATATGCTGATCTGGCTTATTGTCTGTGTCTGCTGTTCCTGTAATGAGCTTTTCCTCACTGCCTGTCTGTCTGTGACCTATGTTGCTCACAGGCTGCTTGCTGCTCAGTGCACACAGCAGGCTCACACCCCCTCTCTATATTCTCTATCTATGCAGCCTTGATTGACAGCTTGTGCAGAAGGTCTGCTGACGTCAGAGCTGGCTCTGGTTGCCAGGGGCAACCCATTTGGCAAGGAGCTGTGAAGAGAGAGAGAGGCAGACAGAAGCCCTGCCCAGGAGACCTCCTGCAGCTCTGACGTCAATGGACGTCAACCCTGAGAACATGATGCCTTGTGCAAGCTGCAGAGCCTTACCCAGAGCTGTTCACTGGTTTCCTGCAAAGCTGCCTCCACTCCCAGTGTGTGTGATTCTCACCAGGACTTGTGATCACACAAGCAGCCAGTGTGCAGGGGAACTCATTGCACAAACAACTGACTTTATCCTGCACTTTGGATCAGACACACACACAGCTCCCTCCACAGCAAGTTCTCTGGCAGACTTTACTGGACTCATGCATAGTGAGCCTGCTCTAGCAATACTGTAATAGCCCATCCTCCTCTCCTAGATTATTAGTGGTGTTGGTAGTGATTGGTTTCATGGCTGGCACTGCTTGCATGGACAGCTGATCAGTTCTACAAGTTCTGGATCTGGCATCTCCTGCAGAGACTGCACAATGCAAAGTGTAACCTTATATCCAGAGTGAGGATTCCATGCTGCCTGCTGGACATTGTATCCAGAGTGAGGATTCCATGCTGCCTGCTGGACATTGTATCCAGAGTGAGGATTCCATGCTGCCTGCTGGACATTGTATCCAGGGTGAGGATTCCATGCTGCCTGCTGGACATTGTATCCAGAGTGAGGATCCCATGCTGCACTTTGTGTAGGGCTGTTATAAGTGGATCATGGCTGATCCTGCCTGATTGGACTTAATGAAGGTTTGCCCCTGTTTTTGTGGTGATCTTGGTGCCAGTTGATGTCTTTTTCCCATTGGAGCTCACTGTCCTGGGTCGCAGCATGGTCATGGCGGATTGTCAGAGGCATGTACAGAGGGGTCCTGTCCGGGTCGGATTCTATGACATAGAACGCACTTTAGGGAAAGGCAATTTTGCTGTGGTGAAGCTGGCCAGGCACCGCATTACCAAAACCGAGGTAAGTGCCCCCTCATACTGTGCTGTGTGACCATCTACAATTACTATTGCCCCCCACTATTATTGCCCCCCAGCTATGAAGGATGCACCCCAACAGTATTCCCCCTTACCCATTCCCAGTGTATTCACAGGAGGTGAGGGCTATACCCCAGCATTATTACCCCCTGTGTATTGACAGCTAGTGAGGGCTATTCCCCAGCATTATTACCCCCTGTGTATTAACAGCCAGTGAGGGCTATTCCCCAGCATGATTACCCCCTGTGTATTAACAGCCAGTGAGGGCTATACCTCAGCATTATTACCCCCTGTGTATTGACAGCCAGTGAGGGCTATACCTCAGCATTATTACCCCCTGTGTATTAACAGCTAGTGAGGGCTATACCCCAGCATTATTACCCCCTGTGTATTGACAGCCAGTGAGGGCTATACCCCAGCATTATTACCCCCTGTGTATTGACAGCCAGTGAGGGCTATACCTCAGCATTATTACCCCCTGTGTATTAACAGCTAGTGAGGGCTATACCCCAGCATTATTACCCCCTGTGTATTGACAGCCAGTGAGGGCTATACCCCAGCATTATTACCCCCTGTGTATTAACAGCCAGTGAGGGCTATACCCCAGCATTATTACCCCCTGTGTATTGACAGCCAGTGAGGGCTATACCTCAGCATTATTACCCCCTGTGTATTAACAGCCAGTGAGGGCTATACCCCAGCATTATTACCCCCTGTGTATTAACAGCTAGTGAGGGTTATACCCCAGCATTATTACCCCCGTGTATTAACAGCCAGTGAGGGCTATACCCCAGCATTATTACCCCCCGTGTATTGACCGCTAGTGATGGCTATACCCCAGCATTATTACCCCCTGTGTATTAACAGTTAGTGAGGGATATACCCCAGCATTATTACCCCACTGTGTATCAACAGCTAGTGAGGGCTATACCTCAGCATTATTACCCCCTGTGTATTAACAGTTAGTGAGGGATATACCCCAGCATTATTACCCCACTGTGTATTAACAGCTAGTGAGTGCTATACCTCAGCATTACTACCCCATATATGTTGACAGCTAGTGTAGTCTAGACCCCATTACTGCCATTCAGTCTTTATTGCCCACCTCCCAGTGCCCTCACGCATCAAACGCTCACAGCTCGCACCCCAATACATTGTTGCCCCATGTGCATCACAAGCTCCTGAATGGTATAGCCCAGTGCCTTATATTGCCCTGTGTGCATTAAGAGCTGTATACTTATCTGTCCCATGCTGTATTATCCTCTGTGCATCATGAGCTACTGAATTCCCTACCCCAATGCCCCCATCCATTACAATCTACTGAATTATTTACCACCAGTACCTTAGTGACCATATACATTAATATCCACAGAGCTGTATTTACCCAAGAGCTCGATTGTCCCATGTGCATTAGGAGCTACTGAATTCTTTACTCCAGTATCCTATTGCCCCATGTGCATTATAACATACTTAACTTATACCCTGTGCATTAAGATACATTAAATTCCATACAACATTAGCTTATTACCTCCAGCACAATAAGGGCCCCTCACTTCCATACCTTTGGTACCTTAATACCTGTATGCAGTTTGTTATTCCATGTTCCAGTTCATTATTGTTCGCCTACATTTAGAGCCTCCAAATTGCATGTCCCCGGTGATTTATGAGCGTATTGAATTCCGTACCTTTAATGTCCTATTGTCCATGCAATCTACAAATAGTTGGTTGCCCTAATAGTATCAGACCTGGCAAAAGTAACCCTGTTTAATAGTATTCTAATCTGTCATAACTATACCTTTAAAATGCTTACTTCCTAGTTTATACCATGCCAAAATATAATATTTTTATATCTTAAAAACCATTTTCTCAATTGATTACCTGGTACATCTTGTTGGCCATATTGTGTCTTGTAGTTGTTCTGTTGCCTTTATATGATGTACCAGTGGCTACCTGTAGGATATTGTGCTGCAGTTGTGTAGGTTACCTACTGCTGATAGATAAATGATGTTTGTCGTTGACACGATCAGAGACAGAGACAACGGCTTGTGAGTGATGTCATTATAAATATTTATTAACTAGGAAAAAGTGGTGATGAACCAATTACACTTGACATCCTAGTCCATTTCGAACTGACTGTTATCCACCTAATTTAGACTCAACGTGGTGTCATGCTTCTGTATTACATTAATCACCTCTGTGTCCTTTTCACTGCTGATTACTCTGGTCTTTCTGAGATATAAATTGGTCTCTGCGTTACACGAGCCATGCTATATGGCCATTAAACCCACAGTTGTCCACGGCCTGCCTAGTGGTAATTACAGGATGATCCCCAACACATGAATTAGGCAAAAATTCCACGACCGGGTAATATTACACTTGGGAATGTTTGGCATAGCAAAGAACCACCAATAAAATAACATATTAAGTTTTGCTAGTTATCTTTGTTATTGGGATCCACATAAAGTGAGAGATTTTATTATTTATATATTATGGTTTTGTTTTGCGTACTCCTCTGTGAATTTCAAAAGTTCGAAAGGGGTCCTGCAAAAAAAATCTAAAGCATCTCGTATTATCTTCTCTACATAGATTTATTCTAAAATCGAGTGTCCAATTATCATTCCCTTTCATTTTATGCATGACCTTTGATACCATTCAGATCCAGTATTGTTGTTCATTAATGATATCTGGCATAAATTGATGGACCAGCAACTTGATCTATAATTTTATGAATTACTTTTTTTGAATAAATGGATGGGGAAAAAATCCTGCAAAATTAACATACATACCTTAGTAATCGTGTGTGTGTGTGTATCTCACATGCGTGCATACACATACTTTACTTGCTGGTGGAGAATTGATTTGGTTAATAGATTTCCTAGGTAGCCTCTAGGCAATTTTGTAACTATAGGGCAGCAAAAGGTCAAAACGTTAGCATTCCTGCATAGCCATTGTCTTAAGATAAATAAATAAAAATCCAGTGACCTTATTGACAATTTTTAAAAAATTTTTTTTTTTTTAAGGGCCTTTTGTGCTTTATACATCAGGGCTTGACAAATGCTTCAATTTAGGCATGACAGACATATTTGGAACACATCCTTATTTTCTCCGAGATACATCAGTAGAATGCTTTTTGTTTGGTTTCAGATAGATCCCACCAACCGATATGAGCCTGCATATTATACGTGCAATAGTTTGTGTGTCTCCACTGTTCATCAAAAGCGTTCACTCCAGGAAGCAATAATTGAAATTAAATAAAGCAGATCTTCTTGCAGGCCTCTCAAAGTTCCTTGTCATCTGTCAAGTCCAGCAGATAAACAACTTTCCAAGACACAATTATGGGCATTTATCACGGTGTATCAAAAATATATTCAGAAAGTCCCGGAATTTACCTAATAATTTTATGTTCTTTAAATAAAAAATGTATCATTTTATTAATAATACTATTATAGAGCATAATTGCATATTGAGGAAAAAGGGCTATGTAACAGATCAAATTATTCGTGTGTCACAAAGCTTTCATTCATTTATGTTTGTTCCCTTGCAAATTTTAGTTCTCCACAAATCTATTCTACCCATCACATTTGTACAACATTCTGACAATTCTTATGTAGTGTTTCTACAAAACCTCATATTTTCTAAAAGTTAATTTATATTTTTATGCATAACTCACATTCAGATTATGTCTAACTTTTTGGCTTTCTGTTGCAAGTTAAGGGTTTGGACAATTTGTGACCCTTAATTCAGGTCACCGCAAGGATATTGCTATCACATATTTAGTAAAATTCCACAGACATTGCAAAATAGGCTTTGTTCCTTTTTAAATCTTTTTCAGGCACAAAATTAAGTTGGTTCCTTGTAGTTTTGTGAGATCTGGAATGTGATTTTTGTCCTAAAGCATTTTATATTTATTTTTTAAATTCATATACAAAAATTGTTTGCTATATCTATATTTTAAATAAATATAATCTTTAGTTCATCTGCATCCAATCACACACAGATTATTTACAAATGCCAGCATGTTCTAAAATTAAAATTTTATTTTTTTCAAGGTTTGCTCTGTTGTCATCCTGAAAATGTATTACTGATCTTTCAAATATATTGCCATGCAGTGTACATATAAATATTTTTAGTTATGTTTTCTAAGGAGATATATATATATATATATTAGAATTTATAGGCCCTTTTTGTGACCCATGAGTTGTGTGTGTGTGTGTGTGTGTGTGTGTGTGTGTGTGTGTATGTATGTATATATGTGTATGTATATGTATATATATATATATATATATGTGTGTGTATATATACACACTTTTTTTTTTTTGCCAGTTGTCAATGAATAAGTCATGAGTTAAACTGAAAGTGAAACAAACAATACATAAAAGGTTTTTTGGGGAAAAAAAATCAGTAACTGACTAAAACATAAGTTAAATTGCTAAAGATTATTTCTATGTTCTCATACAAGTTAATAAACCATACATGTGACTGCAATAGTAGGTTTTGTGTATTTTAAGTTTATAAATAAAAAAATCTCACATGAATGTAACTGCTTTCACAATTTCTTGATAATACTTTTTATTTTTTTGTCATTCTTTATTTTTGTAGTGCATCCTATGATAAAGCATGGTTACATAGACATTTTTCAACAGTAAGGAATATCATAAAATGTCAGGGTTGCTGCACTTTTCTTTTTTGTAATTGAGTAGAAATATGTCAGGGTCATAGTTCTATGTAGGTAAAGCAGAGTGACAGAAAGAGACATGTTTAGGTAGTGGTACAAGTAGTGGTACATCCCAAGAGCTTCCCCCCACCTGCAGGCACCCTCTCCTCCAGTAGGAGCTCGTGATCAGCGGTTGCAAGGCCAGTGTAGGTGGGTACGTGAGTGACAGGCCACTGAGCTTTGTGGGACGCTTCGGTAGTTAGTGAATTCGCCTGCCTGGTTTTGGGGCGAGGTACCACGGCGCTGGGGCATTGCCCACCGACCCTGCAGCCTCCTGCATCTTTTCTTCTGCTGCACCCATCCGGGAACCCATGCAGGGGGCCCTATCAAACCTGGTTGGGCCGTGACTCTGCCTGATAGAGTAGAGGTAAGTCTCCTGGTGGGAGGTGATGTTCGAGCCCTTTCTTCCAGGGCTGATCAGAAGCATTCAGATATATGGTTTAGCTTCTTCAGGGTACTTTGGACGGTACCAGGCTGATGTCTGGGTAAGCTGTGTGAGTGTCACACGGAGCAGGAAAGCGTCCGCCTCTCCTCCGTGCTGCATGCACTAGGCCTCGTCTGGATTTTGAGGTGGATCAATCACATAGTGATTTGTGAGGTCATCCGAGACACCTCGCTGGGTTCAGGCTTCCGGTAAATTCCAAAGGGTGATGTGAGTGATCACACCAGAGAATCTGCCAAGATTCGGTTAGTAGCTGAGAAGCACTCTTGAGATGTGTGCTGCCACCATGAAGCCCAAGCCCTGCCCCCCTTGACAATACTTTATGGTGTTACATGATGGTTTTGTTTCACTTTGCATCAAACCGTTCCAGATTTGTGTGTGTGTGTGTGTCATTTCCTGCTTAGAAATTGTGGAAATTTGTCAAGGAAAAATCAGGTGGTATGGGGCAACACGCTGAATAAGAAGTAATTGTTATGGGAACCAATAAAAAATATCCCAACACTTTGCACCCAGAATAACATCTGGATTGCCCTGATAAATATTTTGTTTCATATTATATAGTGCCAATTGGTGCCTGCATTTCATACCGACTAATAAAAACATTAATGGCTTATGAGATACTTTTAGTATCTTATGCATATTTTATTTTCAATGTTTTTGGTATTTTTCACCTCAGTAGGACCATCATGTGCTGGCCATGTGTTCCAATCATTTCATTAATATTCTATAATATAGGCCTCTTGTTCCGATTTGCCTTTGTCTGATTCCCCCACCTAAATAAACATCTGTCCATGTAATAATTGCCAATCCATGCAGCACATACATACAATAAATACCATACTTTATGGGGAGTAGCCACAGATTATTAACCTGCCCTGCTGTTTGCTGGTTTATTGTCCGTCCCAGTGTTTGTGATCTAATTAGAATGCCATCCTTGCTTAAACTGATAAGGAGAGAAGTAAGCAACTCAGGATAACTTGCATTGATTACAAGAAAAATAAAACTGGTTACCCAGGAAACCAGAAGTAAAAATGTAACTTTGTAGTTGTTAAAGGAAGCAAACATTGTTTATGATAGTGGTGTATGTGTGCGATTTGAACAGGCACATGATACAAGGCCGTGTTAAAACTATACATTGTTAAGTCTTGTCTTATTAGTCTTCATTAATTGTTTTGTTTTTCTTTAATGTTTGCCATCTCACCAGTGCTGTAAAGGGTTAAACACAATCCCTGGAATGCAGTTATCTTGATGGACTTGCAATCCTGTAAATGTAACCATTGCTCCCCTACCGTCCCTTGTATCCACAACTGTTTACCAGTCAGTTATACACGAGGTGGCCCCATGACGGCTACATCCACAGACTACATTTCACATTAATGGCATTATTCAGGGAATGCCCCCTTCCCTCCTCCCCCCTTTTTAATTAAAAAATAAAATTAAAAAGATTTAGGGGTTATTCTCAAATGAAAAAATTCACACTTGCGTGTCTGGTTCAAGAATACTATTGCTAGTAGTACTGTAAAATAAATAAAAATAAAACATTGAGAAGCACAGATTGGCCCTTTAAGAGAAATGACTAATATTTGTCTGCAACAGTCAGTGGTGGACATGATTGAGCATCATGGGAGATATAGTCCGTAACAGAGGTTCGTCATCCTGCTTTTGTGTAATGCGCAAAACTTCCCCCTCTGGCTTACTCCAAGAGACTCCCAGGCAAAAATACTTGAACCTGATGCATTTCATCAAGAGTCAGAATTGTTTAAAATGTGTTCTGTTTATGGTATTATGCATGGTTTTGTCTTTTTTGTGTTTCCTTAAAAACATTAAAAAAAAAAAATTGGAAAGAATTTATACCTGACTGATTGTTTCGGAAAATTACTTCTTCCTCGCAGAGACTCATGTTTTCACTTTATGGGTACAATCTCTGTTTACCCTCACCCCCTGACTTCACACCACTCTCAATATAATTATTGGTATGACTCCTATTATTGGGAGGTGTGAATACAGGACAGGTCTAGTGGGTCTGATCAGAAAGGGGTGTGTTGACATGGTTGGTGCGAATAAAAAGTGGGTACATCCGCTTCTTGTGTGCACTATCAAAGCACTCTTGTCTGTGCAGAATCCTGTGTGTAGTTTGCACGGTGCTGGTGCATCTGACTATGTATGTGTGCTGCACTTTCTGGTGAGTAGGTCCCCAGAAGTAAAAACACCTGGGACTACAAGCTCTACAAGTATCTAGACATTGTTCACATTTTCCTTTTACATGATGTTACAGTAAAGGGGTTCATCTACTAAACCGCAAGCTGTGCTACAGTAAAAGCAAGTTGATCAATTTACACGACACTGGATAGTGTTTGCAGATAAATAAATTTTGTTTAAAGTTTTCTATTCTGCTTTTAATTTTTACTATTCGATCTTTAGTGAATCAACCCTAGAATATACATCAAAATAGGTTTTTGTGCATATTACCTACTGTGCATTACCTATATTTGTTTACAGCCATTGTGTGTTTTTCCCTCATCATTTATCTTCACTTTCTGTGTTTTACTTTGACTTTAGTCACCTTTTTAAGTTATTTACAATGTATCTCACAGAATGTGAAAGTGGTGTTTTTACACTCAAATGACAAGGTTACTCACTGAATTATGAATTATTGTAGATTCAAATTTGAGTTTCAAACTTAGGCCAAAAAACCCCCAAACTACCTGAAACCATACTTGATCTGTGGATTCCCCCCCTCCCCCCCCCAGTTTGGCCTAAAATGTCTTTGTTTAAGAATACTGAGCATGATTTAAGTTAATCTTTAAGAAACCTTAAAAATAAAGTACAAGAGGGCTTTGCTGACTGACTTGCAGTCATATTGTTATATGTAGTTCCCTCCATCTTGTTTAGTTTGCTGCTCAAAAGTTAAACATTGTGGAATTTTGTTTATTAAAAAGAATAGATATTCTCTGAGTGAGGATAAGGTCTGGAGCTCTAATTATATTAATGAACCAGTGTCTGGAGGCTCTACGTGTTTGGGTATTGCTGGTGCCAGTGACTTAGAAAGTTTTGTTTTGCCAAGGCCAAAAGCTGGCACAGGAAGAAAATGGCAAGTATGTCCTTTGTTGATATTTCTCTCCTTTTTATCTGATTCGCGTTTTCACAGTCAGTCTTCGAAATACATCATCTATAATATCTGTTCCTCTTACGGAATGTATTCCTCATCCAATGAGCAATATACACGTGTGGATCCAAGTCACTGGTTAACATGTAGCACACATCTTAATCACATCATATTTATAGAACACCCATACCACTTATAAACCCAATCCCCGTTATCCACATTACTTATTGCACCTGCCTCTCACTCATATAACCCTCGAATTAACTCACAAAATTACTCAAACATTTATTCTCAAACCAGCATCGTGTCGTGTTGAGCAATGGTCTCAGGTTCAGACCACAGAGGACACCAATGGTCTAGATATTTTTTGTAACTCCATTGAAACATGACTTGGAAATCCTAAAATTCTGGACACTTGGTGTGCCTTGAGGTTCCAGGTTAAAAACCGCCTTAAATAAAAAAAATAAAAAATAAAAATCGAAATATTGATCGATCTAATATAAAGCATGTTCAGAACATTTCTTCTCACCTCCTTTATGTTCATATGAATAATTAGTACATATTTAACTCCTTTATTTTAACAAAAGAGCAAAAATTGCCTACTAGGATTTCTGTATAGTCGGCATGCTAACCCGCGGCTGGATGGAAGAACGCACAGCGTGAAACTGGGAAATCAATGTGCGGCCCTCGTGCTGATGTCATTGAGCAACCATAAATACAATTTTGCTGCTGCAGTGCACAGCAGTGCGCAGGGATTAGTAAGTTACATGCAGTATTTTCACTTTCAGCTTGTCGTTGTGCCCACATCCTGCAGCAGTCCCTGCCATCTGTTATATATAGAATAGCAATAATAAAATAGAGCATAACTAAGCAGTAAAGTATCAGGTGACAAGTCACGATTTATAGTTTGCATTGCACCCTGATAGCCAGTATTATTTGAGATCCTGGAATACAAAAATAAAATGGGGTGGAGGGGTAGAATTGGAATACTTGCCCATAATTTTATTGTTGGAGGATGTTTGTGGCGATAGTTGCTTTTCTTATTGAATTCATGAAAGAAATTTGGATAAAGACAGCTGGCAGTTCTGGGAATGGCCAGATATGTGGCTGAAATTTTGCATAAATTTCGATACATTAAATTATCATAACCGGTTGAAAGATGGAATGCTTGTGATTCCTTGACTAACCACCTAACCCAGCCTTCGTAATTCCATCAGCATAGTCCATACCATGAAATACAACCAATCCAAAAAGTATTAATCCATCCCAGCATTTTCAAAATCAAACCTTGAGAGCCATAATCCATCTCTGTACCTGACCACAACATGTAATCCACTTCAATAATTTACCCAGCCTATAATCTCATTCCTATTCCCTACATTATACTTACCCGTGAACCCTATTCCCTTCCACGGCAATTACAGCAATTGATCTTGTTGGTTTTGACGCCAGACAAATTAATCCTATCGCTATTCTCATTACTTCTCAAACCTTAGCCAGTTCTTTTAATACAGATCTACCCATTTGTTCTAGTGGTGTTTTGTGGCAGCATATCTTGGAGGACCTGTTTAATTGTAGACCTCTGAGAGCACTGCCCAACAATACCTCCCAACAATTGGGTCGAGGAATCGGGCTGGGGTGGCTGCTTACTGACCGGCTGTGTATCCTGCCTTTAGGACATGCAGGTAGCACAGCGGAAGCACTCCCTGCATTGTCCTACTGCACAGTGCAAGCACATTTAATGAGGTACTTGTGCTTTGCTGCTGAGGATAGAACCCCCATTTGCCAGACACCAGGGAACTAAAGCGGTGTAGGGGGACAAGACCTTGAAATCAGGACAGTTGGGAGGATTAAATGGTACAGACCTGTGTTCAATGCAAGATGTCTGCCTAGTAGCCTGGACTTTGATCATAGTCAGCCTGGACTTCCTGGGGACACACGGAGTATTCTGTATAATCAGGGACTTCACAGAACTATATCATCTTCCCTGTACAGTGAAAAGATGTGTTGTAATTGGCTCAACTGTGCAAATCGCAGGCTGTGATTGGCTGGTAAGTTGACATCACCTTGCAGCCTGTTTTTCTGTTCTTCAAAATTACAAATGGCAGTTGAATACTTGTGTTATACATTCCAAGACGATCTTCTCTTCACTAAAAAGATTTTCCCTGTTCTTTAAAAACTGTGCATTTGTCTCCCTACATTTAATAAATAATTTACCATAGGTGAATAACTTGTACAGCTTGCATGCTGCATCACATAGTATACATGTTGGTCTAAATTCGACATAAAATGTTCTGTGTGAATTTTGCAAATGGTCTTCGTGAATACATTCCAATTCAGTTTCTACAAAAGATTCACACAGATGTGAAGTAGTTGATTACTGCAGTTCGGTAAAGATAGAGACCTATTATCCGCAGTACCTGTATACTTTGAAAAAAAAAAAAAAAAGGGTGTATAAAGGAGCCCATTGTTTGAGAAAAGTGACCCTTCAACCTGTTACTCATCACTCCTTGCAAGGCCTTCCGGTGATCAGTTTACAAAAGCGACAGTATTATATAGGAGAATATGAAAAAAAAATAGTACATTATCTAGCTTCAGTCATAGTCTTTTGACTAAAAAGCCATTTTAGTTTTAGTCGTATTTTAGTCATCTAAATTGTTTGTTTTAGTCGACTAAATCTAAAATATTTTAGTGGAGTACATTTTGACTAAAATTGTTAGTCGACAAAATGAACACAAATAATGACCCAATGTATTGGAAATGAAACCTATTTAAAAGAAGCACTAGTTGCAAAACTAGTCTTGTGTGATGTGACGCACAATGGCTGTAAAAGGAGACGGAACTTATGGAAATCAGCCGCATGGTTACAGCGTTCTGATAGAACTCTGCGTCAGGCACAGTTCTATTATTACCTCCTAGACCGTGCCTCATCTCATTAATGTTATTGTTTTAATTTATTTATTTTTTAAATACTTCATCTTCTGTGAATATCCTCTCCTTGCTGCATGAAGCGCAATAGTACAAGAACAGTACATGGAAACTTATAGCTTTTGCCTGCTTATCCATTAAATTGAACATGTTGTTTGATTGTTGCAATCCATTTTTTTTCTTTTCACCCACTTCTTTTTTTTTATTTTATTTTATAAAACTCTGTGAATCCAGATGATTGGTCGAAGAAGGAATTCACACCCGTAGTTTTCGAATGGTAAGGGGGATAATTAACATAATAAGCATTCTTTATTATGCTGTCGTTAACATAAAACAATAAAATGACGTGGGAGTGTACCATTATACCATTACACCAGCATAACTGCCTGCAATTACACCGATGTAACTGCCAGCATGTGCAAGCTATTTGTTTTTAATTAAGGTGACATAAGCATTTCTATTGAAGCTGGTGACAATGGTGTAACATGATTGAGAAAAAGGTGGTGTGTTCTACAATGTAAAATGATACAGATTTAATATATACTTATTCAGTACGTAATTCGCTGGAGTGACATCTTAGTGAATTAAAGATGAACGTGCGTGTTTCCCCATAAGAAACAGGGCTGGACTGGCCCACCGGGATACCGGGAAATTTCCCGGTAGACCGGCACACTATCAGGCCAGTGCGCACCGGCCCGCAGGCTTCACGGCGCAATTAGAGTAACCGGCAGGAGGGGGCGCGCTCTAATGGGACACCTGGGGGAGAGATGTGAGAAACTAATGGGACAACTTTGGGGGTGGGAGGGAGGATATAGGGACACATGAAGGGCTGGGAGAGTGATATAGGAATGCATGGAGGGCTGGGAGGGGCTATAGGGTCCTATGGATAGACTGAGGGACATGGAGGGCAGGGGGAATGGACTGAGAAATATGGAGGGATGGGGGCTAGACTGAAAAACATAGAGGGATGGGGGGGCTATAGGGACACATGGGGGCTAATGAAACACATGGAGGGTTGGGGTTCTAATAAGACACATGGAGGGGCCAAGGGAGCTAATGAGGGGAATGGATTGAGACACATGGATGTCTGTGGGTATGGATTTAGAAGCATGGAGGGGTGGCGGGGGTAATGATACACATGTAAGTCTGGAGAGGGTGGAATGAGATACATGGAGGGGTGTTGGTTTAAAAAGACACACGGAGAGGCTCGGAAGAAAAAAATGAGACAGGTGATTGGAAAGGGGAACAGGAGAAACACAGAGGGACTGGGGAGGGGGAGAATGGGACACACAGAGGAGCTGTGGGGAAAGAGACACACAGAAGTGCTGCGGCCTGTGAAAGACTCACAGAAGGGCTGGGGAGGGGGAGAAAGAGACAAAGGGCTTGGGCTAAGAGACATATGAAAGGGGCTTGTGGGAGAAAGACTGAAACAAAATGCATCTTCACTTGTGTCTCCTGCTCTTCCTGTAATTTAGAGTCGCCCGGTGAGAGAAAGACTTTGTATTAAAGGAACACTATAGTCACCAGAACTTCTACAGTTTAATGCAATGGTTCTGGTGTCTATAGCCTGTTCCTGTATGCTAAGAAATGTAAATGCTACCTTTTAAGAGAAAAGGCAGTGTTTACATTGCTGCCCAGGAACATCTCTAGTGACAGTCATTCAGACGGCCACTAGAGCTGCTTCCTAGTCCAGTGCTGCACAGTGTGCAGCACCTATGTTGAGCATCTTCATGCTCCGCATGGAGGCGCTGAACGCTCCCCATGGAGATGCATTGATGCAATGCATCTCTATGAGGAGATGCTGATTGGTGCGATGAAGCGCAGCATTTTGCCAAACATGCGCAATAGCCTCCCAATGCTTTCCTATAGGAATTAAATTGGCGTTGACTGAAATAATCCAGTTGTCAGCCAAAGTGAAGAGCACACTCTTGTTACTTAAAAATTAGAATTATTTTTTTTTTTTTTACTGCTGTGCAGTAACATTCATAATTCATCATTTCAGTCCAATTACGAAACTTTCCTTAATATGTCAAGGTAAGTTGAAACAATGATTATATGCAAATGCATGCTTACAATAAATCCGCTCTTTTGTTTATTTTGAAGTCCTATGCTTTATTAGTTTTCAGTTTTTGTTTCCCGTTTTCATATCTGCACACTATGCTGGCGCGATGCCTTATGGGGCTGGTATAGAATTTTTTTCCAGGGCTTCTTTTCATTCCCAGTCCAGCCATGATAGGAAAGCATTCATCAATGCTTTCCTATGGGGACAAATCTGACGCTGGAGGTCCTCATGCAGAGCGTGAGGATGTCCAGCGTCAGATAACGGACCAAACGTCCATTTCAATTCTGGAATCCCTCTCATTTTACATTGCAGCACGAAGCGCAAAAGGAACACTGCACCCAGACCACTTCAATGAGCTGAAGTGGTCTGGGTGCCTAGAGGGTCCCTTTAAGCGTACAGCTCCAATGTGCAAGTAAAAAAATTAATTACTGCACATTACTAATGAAAGGGACAAAGAGGATGGTTGTATGCACACACTGGCAGGAGTCGTGCACTGAAATCATATGTTTATCTTTTTGATTCAGGCATCTCTGGTACAGGCATCTCTGGTACAATAATGATTATTGTCGCAAACGTTCCTGTTGAGAGAATGCTATATCCGCTGTGTGATCTCTGTAAAATGTAATGCATTACCTGAGAACAATGAGCAAAGCCAGATTAAAGTAAATCTTTTTACCCTTATCTGGAAAGATAGGCAATCGGTTGTTTACAGGAACCGCACCATTCCGGACCTATGACCAGCAGCTCCTGCACTATTCTCAAGCTTCTTATCAAGTCGTCTTGTGCCACTTTTTATCTTTTGATAGGGGAACACGGTGTTCTTTGCGCACATTTCTACGTTGTCCGTGCATTTGAAGGACATCATAGTCTGGAAAACGTAGGCCAGCACACACCATGGTGGCATTGGCTCCAACAAATTTTGCAGCGTTGGACAATAGGTGGACTAAAGGACCAGTGTTTGCAACAAGACGAGTTGGACGCACAGGAACAGAGGGTTGTTGATGACCCTGCTTAAACGAGCTTACATTCTAGTGGGATTATATAGATAGTGTATTCAAAACTATATTTAAAAATTAAAAAATATACAGACGATCCCCATTGCACTGCGCTGAGCTCTCTATTGTTTGAGCTGTCAACTGACCAGAACCTGCAATTTATTGAATAAACACCTAAAATGCTACTTTGGTCTTCTTCATAAACTCCAGCTGGATCACATGAGCAGTGGTCACAACCTCAGCTGTCAAGTACTTGAGTGGGAAGTTGAGGGTAAGCTAGTTTAAAACTTCCCATTTCTAAATATACATAGAAAACAATATGTATTAGAACAATGACACTGTAGCAATTTTATTTATATCTATACATCATCGCTTGTTTTGTTCATCTCAGTGCATGTTGGCCTAAATATAGCCCAAGATATCATTGCAAATATTGAGTATATAGAAGGATTTTAGTTTTTTTGGAAATGAAGACCAACCACAGTTGATGGTATGTATGGCTGTACCAAGCCAGATAGGCTATAGATTATAGGCGGGATTTAAATTAAAAAACAAACAAAACAAAAAACAACCTATTCCGGGGGCAAAATGCTAATCAATTAGCAATCCCCAAAGAAACCAATAGAATGAGTTAATACTCAGCACTTTGCATCCAGAATACTACTAGTTTTGACTTGAGAGTTCTCCCTTAAATAGTTTTTAAAGGACTACTCTAGCCAAAACCAGTGTCTGAATAAAAATTTTTTTGTATGTTGTTGTATTCATGACTCGATCCTAAACAGGCCCTGCCCTTTAAAATAAAACCACTTACCAATGATCCCACGCCAAGGCCATGCACTCTCTGCAGCCTGATCTGCCTTCAGTAACATGGCTCCCCTGCTGCAGGGGGAGGGACATCCCATCCCACAGTTCTTGCCACGTTGGTTCTCTGAAGTGGTCATGGTGGTTGGAGTAACCCTTTTTCGGAACTCCTACTTTTGTTTGCATTTTAATCTTTATTAAAATTCACTTATTATCCTCGTAGTGAATTTGTGAGGTCGCCAGTTCTCCATGGTACGGCTCTATCAAATAATATTTTTGGGGTATGATTTTGCAATACAAAGCAATTTGCTTCAGTTTTTATTCCAAGCAGTTTCAAATGACTGTTTCTGTTCTCATCAGGAGATGTGAAACAGACATAACTCTACATTTCCTGTTAGTGCAATATTCAATGACAGGGATTTAAAAAAAGGAAGAGCTGATTTGCCTGGGATTCCAAACTGGACCCCAATTTTTTTTCTTTTTTTCTTTAAAGCAGTTTTGGGCAGTGTTCTAAAAGTTGGTGTAGTTAGTAGCAATATTCCTTTTGTTTCCATGGTGATAGCTCAGTTTTTAAAAGCTTTAGAAATTGATCTTCAGTGGAAAATGTCATGTGTGAACTGTCTGTCTAAAATCTCCTGATACCACTAACCGCCTCCGTGTTAGTGAGACCGCTATATTACTCTGAGTAGTGTGTGTGTGTGTGCGTGTGTATATGTATGTATGTATATAATGGCACTTGGGTCCCAATTGTATATCTTTGGACACATTTTCCAATATGTTAGCACATTAAATTGGGGGTCGACTTATCTGGCGAATATAGGCCTTAACCTATATTATACCTCCAATTTTGGTGGGTTTTCATATACGCCGGCATATAGAGTACATTTAGTCGGCCTTGGTACATTTTTACCAACTCTAATACCAGTAACTCAGTCATTTATTTTTTTTCAGCTATATAATTCTAACTCCACAGCACTGACTGCTGTTTACTACCCCACTTGGCATTCGTAAGCATTGAGTATACTACCTTCTACTGAATGTCAGAGAGAATTAGCAAAGTGTGAATTTTTGGGGAATTCTGAGTGGTTTTTCAAATTGTAGGCCACATTAGCTGAACTAGAAAATTGTTAAAGCCAGTTTATTTTTCATTTCTATTCATCAGTTTTGGCTTTTTATATGCTATTCACTTTTAATTCCTATTATTATTATTATTATTATTATTATTATTATTATTATTATTATTATTATTATTGCAATTTATATAGCGCCAACAGATTCCATAGCTCTTTACTATATTAGTCAATCGCCATGTGTTAGATAATATGTAGCTAATTAGAAACTGAAAGCAGAGGTTGGTATGATGAAACGTTAGTTTATTTATTTGTTCCTACTTCTAAACTGTATTGCATACCTGCTCATGTCTGCCTGTCTCTATTCCCTTAGTACATTCCCAGCAATGCCAGTCTGGCCTGAAGCAAGCAGGGATTTTTTTTTTCTTGTATTCCTAATGCATTATGTAAAGTTATGGTAATTAGTTTAGGGTTGAAACAAGGCTCTTCCAACTCCTGTCCCCCCAAAAGACCATACTTCTTTATTTATTTTTATTTGCCCATCCTTGAATGTTAGCCATGTTCAAGGTTAATGTATTCCAAAGAGCATACCAGCTACGGTATTTTGGAGGTTTAGTGGCAATAAAATAAATGCATTTGAGACATTAACACTTTTACACAATTCGTTGCTTCCTTTGGCTCTGGTCTAGATAGTGTGAAGTGGCCTATTCTAAAATAGATACGCTGTGTTCACAAATAAAAGGGTACGGTACAAATATTGTGTAACAGCATTATTCGTGAAAGTGGATTTCGCATTTTAAATCCAAATAGCCAAACTGGAAACCTGTCTGTTCTGGTAAACTTTTTATATATATATATTTTTTTACTTCCCAATTTTAACCTAATATTTGAGAATTCACACTTTAGCAAATAACACTAAATGTGTTAAACCAGATCTTTCACTTATGATACACACGCACACTTTTTATTTTAAAGTTTTGTAAATGTTTAAAATGTAAGCAACAACATGAAGATGCTTTGTACTTCATTACACAGGAGCTTTGATTAATATAGTATATGGTACAATTATTTTTAAAGTAACAGCATGTTTTGTACAATAGGTAAAGCAAAGTGAAAATGCACATTAAAAAAATAAAACAAAACCTATTTGGCATAGGAAAACTGTATGTGAAGAGTCCCTGCCCAAATAAGCTTACAATCTAAAAATATAAACTTTATTTAAAAAAAAGTTTTTAATACTTTTTTATTAACCCCTTTTGTTTACAGTCTGCCGCTTTGCTTGACTTGCCAGCTTAAGAGTTAAACAATTAACGGTACTACCCTGTACTCCCTGATGTCAAGCAGTATGTATTAAAACCAGGTGTCAGAGGAGTTACAGTTAAAAGCACAACGCACAATATGCTGAATTCCACCCCCTGGGGAAGAGTGATCTCAGCAGTGGAATCTGTCCCTAGTAATTTGCTGTATGCGTGTTGAAATGAGACCAAAGATAACAAGAGAACGTTTGACAATTCCCAGAGAGGATTCTCACAGTGCCGGGTATTATTTAGCTTCTCTCTCTTATTATTTTTGTAAAGCTTTCAGAACGCCAGTTATTTTGCAATAATCTTTTTGTAAAGGGAGCGTTGTTTTTATTAGATAGCTACAGTGCGTATGATGAAACTTTGTATTCAAGTTTTTTTTTTTTTTTTTTTTTTACGTTAACCTGACCTATCCTATGCTAATGACGATTTTTGGATATTTATTTATTTTTGCACAGTGTGTCGCCTGTCCCTTGATAAGTTACGTTTTATCAGGTGATTTATTCTTCGTTCGTCTAAACCAGAAAAGTGTGAATCGTACTCTCTTCTGGTTGCTGTCAAACTAAAAGTTTAAGAATGGTTTGCCACCCTGAAAGTGATGGTATCACTTTAAAAAATGTAATTCCATATCTTGTTTTGGATAACTGACCGCTTAGGTTCCCGATTGTATGATCCTGATTGGACGTACCTGTTCGGTAGATTACGCGTGGAGAAAATAGTCAAGGTTTTTTTTTGTTTTTTTTTTAAATGTTTGAACCACTAGGAAACTTTACACTTTCCTCCTAAATTAGTTTTCTTATCATTTTTGTTTGTAGATTTTTGATTTCTTAAGTTATTTTGTATGTATACCATTTTGTTATTATTTCTAAAGTGCCAACAAACTCCGCAGCACTGTACAATAGGCTGAAAGACCAGTATTTGCAACAAGACGAGTTTGATGCACAGGAGCAGAGGGCGTTTAGGGCCTTGCTCAAACATATTTTGTCATATGTACTTGTATGAAGCCTTTTTATGATGCAATTGCATATTTTTCATGATTTGCATTGCACATTCATAATTAAAATTGTCACACAAAAAAAAAATTTAATTCCACAAATCCGTACAAATAATAATGCAAATAGATTAATATCGGTTTCATCTAAGCAAGCTGTAGTAAATCCACCTGGAACTTCCAATTGCAGATCTGCCATTGTTTAGGTATGGAGGCTGCCATCTTGAAATGGCAACAAATAAACAAGTATGCAGAGACCGTGTGATGTCAGCAGCCAATAAGAGTCTGTGATTTGCAAGTAGCCTCAGTTTTCTAATTTGCCTATTTTGACAGAGAATTTGCTATTCTCTTTGACATCATTAAATTTCTCACAGTTCACATGTTAAACCAGGGCTGTCCAACCTGCGGCCCCCAGATGTTGCTGAACTACAACTCCCATGATTCCCTGGCTATCTGTTTCATTGAAAGAATCATGGGAGTTGTAGTTCAGCAACATCTGGGGGGCCGCAGGTTGGACAGCCTTGTGTTTAAACCTTCACACACCGGTTTTAACTTTCTATATGACAATGCAAAGATAATTTGCTCTTGCCAAACACTAACTCTAGTAAAATTATATTTCTCCCATTATCGCTGAGTGGCATTTTCTAGGAGTCTCAGCTGGCATTTGACTCCCTAAACCTCACGGGAGCTGTAGTTTCACAGCTGGGAAGCAGTAAGCTACTTAAACAGAAGATTACCATATATCGAGCTGCCACCTCAGCAGTGTTTCAGCACTGTAACATTTAAACTGGTATTTTATATAGAGTTGCTTCATTGTGTCAGAAGGTAGTGTCAACATGTAACACTGAAGTAGTATATACAAAGGTGTTTTTTTTTTTTGTTTTTTTGTTTTTCTTTTGTGAAATATAAACATTATTATTTTTTTTTTATTGTACATCTTTATAATGTTCATTTAAAAAAAAAAAAAAATAATAAAATATATATATATATATATATATATATATATATATATATATATATATATATATATATATATATATATATATATATATATATATATATATATATATATATTATTTATTTATTTATTGTCGAGCTGTGTGGGATTCAAGGATAGGTTGACGGGCTCCCTTTTATAAAGGCCCGTGACTTCACTGGGTAGCTATCTGCTATTATGAACCCTTACCTTATGTGAACTTCCAGATCCTTGTCATAACAAATTCATTAAACATTTTCAGTCTGAAAACAAACCTTGTATAAACAAGCCAAGTATCTGGAAAAAAATGCGGGCGGGAAGTAGTGGCACAAAATAATCATTGATTGTCAAGTGATGTAAAATGCCGTGAAATATTCTCATTGACGTCAACATTTTTTGACTCAATTATCATGTCAATGAAACAGGAGACTGGTTTATACCTTCCCCTTTTTTAAAGGTAAACTTTTTGAAAGACTCTTATCTTTGATACAATGTGTTTGTGTATGGGTGTGTGTGTGCGTCTACATAATAATTACATTTATTGCATTTTGTGTTCTCGTCATATTGCTAATGTTTAGATTACATTTTAGATTATATTTTCTTTCTCTTTTTTTAAGCAAAACTGCTAATTTACCACACTCCCTTTTTATAATTGCTGTTTTGTAATTACCTCTCCCTTGTCCTTAATTTGTGCAATACATCTATCGAACTGATTCATGCTCTGTTGTTTGTACTCTGTTAATAGATTCCTACACATTAAATTGTTTCCAATAAAAAAAACAACTTTTTTTATTTATGTTTTTACCCAATAATTCCCTCTGAATTGTCACTTTAGTAAATCATTATATTTCTATGTCAAGCTTATTGTTATTAATAGCCCCAACAAAATTCTGCGGCTCTATACAATCATAGAATGTGGATAATTGACAAGTAGTTGACATCTGAAATATTAACCAAGACAAGATTATGAAAGAACTTGTGTCACTGTTGAGAAATGCTGTGACTGAAACTCTGAGTTTGTTTGTATGAACGTAGCCGTGTTGTCCTACAATCTGCCTGACATTGTTACCAGCGTGCAATCACACCAATATCAAAGCCACAGACAATGAATTTTAACATTGACAGTACAGCATAGCACACACAGATGGTGAGTCTTTTTAATCTTGGTGAAAGGCATGTTTATTTTGTCTAATTTTTAAAGACATCTCAAACTTCACGTTTGCTTACTCCCTTTCATTGTGACGTCTGTCCTGCGCAGTTACATAAAGCGTATTTTGTGACGTGGCGTTATCGCTTGCTCAGCTAATAACTACATGGATACCTAGACACTGCTCAGTGTTGTCATGGTAACATCACTATCAAGTTTTGTACAGTGATGGTTATTAGGGCCTTAAAGGAACACTCTAGGCACCTAAGGTGTGAAAACTCTTGCTCCATGACAACACACTAGGAAACCTATAGATACTAATGATAACCTACTTAGAAATACCTGACTTTAAAATCCTGGCCCCAGAACAGTGTCCCCCATTAAGTTAATTACTCAATAACCTAGCTTTCGGCATTACTACTGAATGTGTGCGATGGCATACGTCCATACTAGTTAAAAAAAATTTTTGGAACTGGCTGGATTTTAAACTCCAGCTTTTTTAAATTTTATTTATTGATTGACCGTCCCTTTCAAGATCTAAACGCTAGGAAACTCTGCTCCTCTCTTTGAGGTTTGGAGATATATATACATTTCTATTGGTTACCATCGTGATTCAATCACTTTTAGGACTTTTTCCCAAAAAATACTATCTGTGCATAACCCACCATGTGTAGCATCAAATTCACCTGCTTTCAGTTCTGCTGCTGTGGCATTAAAGGGACACTTTAGTCAGCCGAACAACTGCAGCTTAATGTAGTGGTTCTGGTGAGTATAGTCTACACGTGCAGGCTTTTTCATGTAAACCCTGCCTTTTCTGTGTAATTGGATGAGATCTTCAATTCAGTTGATGTCAGCCAAGGAGGCGGATCGGAGGTTCGCCGAACGCTGGCAAACCCGCACGGCACTGGAATAATGGGGTGGTTTTTATCCTATTTAAGTGGAGCAAGGGGAGCCATCCACCTAAATAGTGTTTTTAACAATACTGGGAAAGGATATATACGTTTGTCTATAGTGTTCCTTTAAGTTTCAAATTCACTTTGAATTCTCACTTGAGTAACTATCCTGAACTTACCCGTGTTAACATAAAATGTGGAGGAAAAAAAAGGTTATAGGTGATTTTCAGAGTCGTATTCAATGGAATAATGTTTAGAGTGTTTCTGGTTCTAATTTAAGCTATGTCTGTTATCGGCTCATAGTGTGCTGTAATTTACTTCGTAATGAGCTACTTCAGTTTTTTGGGGAATACAAGTCCAGCATGTGTCTATTACATATGGTTTTCAATTCTTGCTAATAACGGGATGTAGTTGTCACACTTTTTTTTTTAAATTGACAGCAAGGTATTTGACTAAATCCATTTTAACACAAACACTGTGTATAAACAGCAGACTAGTAAGAGCCGGCATCTAGAGAAATTTTGTGTGAGGTTAAGGGCCGGAGCTCATGCATCGAAGTCCCTGTTCAGGATGTAGACAAGCGGAAAGGAATTGTCTGGGTCAAGAACTTGTCTGCTAATCCAGAATCCGAAGGCTTTCAGCGTCTGGCACATATAGAATCTAAAATAGCTGCCCCACTTTGCGAAGGACATAGGAATTTGCCAGACCTTGAAGCCTATTTCTACTCACTTGGTTTTGTGATTTTAATAGGAAGCTGCAATGCTGGAACAACGTGGGGAAGAATCCTGAATGGATTCTGAGAGATTCAGTCGCAGAAAGCGTTCTGCTGGCCTGCGTGTTATTTTGTTACTGATCTGACTAACGGAATAAAGCTTACACTAGGAATTCTCCAATTCGGTATTAAATTACAGGTCTTTGTCTTATTAAGAGAAGGTGATATTACTTTGTACGTGTGACTAGAATTAGAACAAGGAGGCCCCACTACAACACTTTGCTCTCTAACTTATATTTTTATAAAATAATATATTTTTTTTCTTTGTGACCTCATACAGTGAATATACTGTTGCACTGTGTGTTTATAACGCTTAAACATCACTTATTTTTCCTTTTTTTTTTTTGTTTTGTTTAACCCCTTAAGGACCAAACTTCTGGAATAAAAGGGAATCATGACATGTCACACGTCATGTGTCCTTAAGGGGTTAATCACATACTATAGGTGGCTAAACATCATTTTTTTTTTATTTTATTTTTTTTTTTTTAAATCCATTTATTCTAGCCGGTTTGTATCTTTAGCTATATATTGTTGCATTTTTATTTTGTGGCTTTTTTCATGTACTTTTAATTTGTATATTATTTATTATTGTATATTATTTAATTCATTCAGATAATTTTTTTTAAAGTGATCTTTCAGTAGACAGATTGCACTGTTTCAATGACCTTTGTTTTTTGCCACTTAAAGCGGCACTGTCATGGCCGAATCCAGTTTTTTGTTTTTTTTTTACCCCCTCCTCCTGACTCCACTACATCTAATTGACCCCCTAGTCACCCCCAAATGTCCCTAAGCCCCCCATATTACCTATTTTGTATTCTTTATTTTCTGCCTCGATCTATATTCAGGGCGCCGCCATCTTTGTGTGGGTAGAGGAAGTCTCTGTGGGACATGTCATCTGCCCACACTAGATAGCCTGTGAGATTCCCGCACATGCCCAGTGAAACACTTGGGCATGCGAACGGGAATTTCATCTATTCATTCAATCGTCAGAAAGACGAATTAATGAATAGAAAAATCAGACGAACAAACACTGAATATCAGTGTTCGTTCGTTCAGTTTATTACAAGAAGGGAGCTACCGGCGCACAGCTCCCTCCCTATAATATGTAAAGATAGAAGCATCAGGGAGCAGTGCTCCCCACCACTTCCTAAGCCCCCCCATGTCCTCCCTCACTCCATGGGGGTCAATATGACCCCCATAATGGCATAAGGGAGATTAAAATCTCCCAAATGCCCCTACTCGCTATACCGTGAGTAGGGGCATGTCTACTAAACAATGAGCAGCTTATGGCTGCTCACTGTTTCAAAAAAAAAAGGTTTGTTTCTTTCTGCCTAATATTCGTACAGAGAGATTTAAAATTTTGCTCCCTTTTCAACGGTGCAATAAAACAAAACAAACTATGAACATAAGTCCTGCGCGAAAATTAACGTTCTGTAGAGACTACATGTTGGTTACTGCAAGCTTGATTTGTGTACATTTGTTATTCTTACAGCTGCAAAGGAAGATATCATTTCACGAAGTTATTAAGAGGAGACACGCTATTATGCAATCTGGGTGTTAATATGTTCCAATTTATCACTTACTCAACATGGTGGCAGTGCGCCTGAGCGAAGTCACGTTTAAAGCTGATTATATAGTGTTAAAGCTTTCTTTGAAAGTGAAAATTGTAACAAGCAAGCAATAATCACTCAACAACAGCATACAATGATTATTCGTTGCTGTCAGATGGTCATTCTGTTTATCCACTTAGCAGAATTACAGGAGGCCAAACAGTTGGCTGGCTTACGGTGTGGATCCTACCCAGATGTTTCTGAAATACATTTCCCATAATCCTCAGCGAGCTTTATTTGCGAACAAAATTCATTGTCTGAACAGTAACTGTTTGGGGACATGGAGACAATGGTGGGGACTTGTTTTATGTTATCTCAAGCTGTTTTTGTTACTATTAAGTGAATGTTGTTACAGTAAAATATAGAATGAGTTAGTTCAGTGGTCGGGGCTGCAATTATTGTATCTCTATAATTTTTTTTTTATTTTTTTTTATTTTTTTTTAATCCTCTGTGTTTCCTGTACTATTCCTTTTCGGATAAATTCAGTTTTTCATCCTTCCAAACTTGATGGCAAAAGGGTAATACCCTCTATAGCTCCTTAGTTAGATTGTCTATATTTACTTTCGGGAATATGTAATTTGATATAATTTATATCATATTCTATGCTTTATAAGAAATAATGTATATACATTCAATCTTTTTAAATTTATATATTTTTTTTAATGCAATCTTACAGACTACACATCTGTGTCAACTTCCTTTTTCAGGTTATAAATAGTTAATTTTTGGAACTTTCTGAAACCAGAATTGAAGATTTTCTTGGAATTACTCATTACTTCTCTCAAAAAAAAACCTCTGAACTCTTCTTCTGTAAATGCAGTGTGGACACTATCAATAATGTCCTCTGTGTGGCACCTCAATGGTTTCATAACACTCAGTGACTCTGTGCCGAGCTTACTGGTAACGTTGAGTTAGTTATTATTTATAAATATTATTCTTTGTTTTAAAGGAAATTATTAGTCCGTCATTAGATTCCCCGGCGATTCAGGTTGTTCACGAACTCGAAAGAAAGTTTAAATAAAAATTGGCAACATTTAGGCAATAATAGTTGAATAGTGCTGTAAGATCTGATTAAAAAATAATAATAATTTGCTTTTATGGAAGCTGAACCAGAGGCACTGAACCAAAAAGACACCTTGCACATAACCCCCTTCAAAAAGCTGAAGTGGTTATTGTGCTCACAATGTCCTTGAAATGCACAGCTGTTCCAGGTAGACTGTGCAGGTTTTCTAAAGGTAAATGCATTTTATCTATAAGATCCGAATCCATTATATCCTAGGTCTTCCCCCTACATGTTTAATGAACAGTTTTAGCACACTAGTTGACACCCGTCTTTTCGGTATTAATACCCATTTTCAAGTATATTAGACGTTCTTCGAAAGAAGTACTTATTTATGTGATCATTTTGATTAGATAGCACGTTGTTTTACAATTAACGATAATTAACATCCCAATAAGGATGCTTTAAAACCCCCAAATTTAATTCCTAATTACAACTAGACTTTACATCTGTAATTAGATTTTCAGCTGTAATTTTCAGTTAAGACAGTTAATACTTTAATCATTAATTTTATGTAAAGCACTGTGGTACATACTGATGTTTTCTTGCCAAATTCTCCTGTAAAATTGGAGTCTTGATTTTGTGCACAATACGGAAATAACAAGCCAGTCTTCACCGCATTCCTTCATGTATGGTGTTTAGTAGAAAGTCCTCAATTCCAATAAAATGAAAAACCTAGAACTTTTTATTTATTTAATGATCTCATTCATAATAACTGAATTCTTTTGGTTCTGAGCTAACATTACTATTTGAAAATGATTGGTTCTCACACCTATTTCCCATCCTTAACAAGTATGAAGAAAGGATAAGGGTGGGTGTGAATTATGTGAATAGCACACCCACATGGGCATGCCACTATCTGCCCCGGCCGATGGATACAGAGTGGTGCAACATGACTATTGAAGGGGGTCTGCAACACAGAGTCCAATAAAACTCTCTCTTATACCATCTATGGCATTGTTAGTCCTGGAAACAGGCTTCTTTGTCGTAATGGCAATAGACAAGCTTGTTTTTAAGGCACTCCTCTTGCTAAAGCAGGCTACGGGGCATTTTAAGCTCAACTGGGCCTCACTTTCTCTATCCTTCTTGAATAGTCTTGATGGCCAAATATGCCCACAGTTCCATTTGTGATCAGTACTCTTCTTCTGATGTTAAGAACATTGATGCTGTATTTTTATTCAACCTTTTTTTGCGTGACCGACACACAAGTCTAACCTTGTCTGGGTGCCGATGTTCATCAACATGGAATTTTAAGGGTTCTCTCAGACATTTCTAGTTTTCCAGATCTGGACGGACCACCTTAATTTGTAACACGTGCTGTCTTTTTCTTAACATTCCCAAAACGCGTAGGGTGAGTGTGTCATTGAAGTACTTCTGCCTTTGCAAAATTCTTTCAGCATTTTCAATGCTCATAATTTCAAGGGCAGTGAGTTGTTTTTGGTTGTTGTGTTTTGTTTTAGAAGGATTCCAAGCAGGGATCGAAATATATTTAACTGGATTAACATTTTATAAACATTTGGTTGTTATTTGAGCGCACTTTCTTTCGACTGTGGATAAACATCAATATAGATATGGGTTAAGTTCTCAAAAACATTATTTTCTACAATGCGGTATTTGTAACTGTATATAAAATAACATACATTGTTACATTGCCGCATCATGGAATTCTATTGTCCACAAAAGCAAATTAGTCCCTGGAAAACGTATCCATTTTATACAAATCTCTTTCAAAATGGTAAGCGAGTGCAAAGCACACAAATCCATTTATTTATGAATAGGGAAAAAAATGTCTCTTTACAACCAATCCTGTGAATTAATATCTCATAATGCTACTTAAAGTCCATAATTTATATAACTAATAATTATTAGAAATAATGACTGATATGATAAGAGCTGGTTATCATTCACCCAGGTTGGTAGGATGTAGTCCTCCACGTTTACCTGTTCATTAATCTACTTCTAGTTAAAGGGACAGTGTAATATGTGAGAAATGTTACACTTGAAATCCTACCCTTCCGATGGTGGGTAAGATGCTTATCCGATATAGGACAAATATTAACAATCTTATATATTTTAATTGGCTTGAAAACAAAATAAAAGGTAACATAGTGTAAAGCCACATAAAGTCACAATTGTAGCACTCTTACAAAATAAAAAGTGCTGATAGTCAAGACAGCGCCGACTAAGAGTGTGGATGAATATACTCCCTCCACCTGGCATTCAGGCAGTGTTCCTCTGTGAAGTGTACAGGTCTGGATCATAACACAATAAACCTTGTGCTCACCTCAGCCAGCAGTCCCAAATAAAGGTAATAAAAGATCCACTAGAGCAGTGGTTCCCAACCCAGTCCTCAAGTACCCCCTAACAGTCCAGGATTTAAGGATTATTCAATTGTGTCTAAGGTATTTTGGGGGAAAAAAAACAAAAAACACTTTAGACACAACAGGGTAATCCCTAAATCCAGGACTGGTCGGGGGTATTTGAGGACTGGGTTGGGAACCCCTGCTCTAGAGTGACGTTCGGTGACTGTTAATGGAATTGATCTTGCAGACCCAACTCGACCAGTTTTGTCAAAAGTGACTTTATCATGGAGAGCTCCATACTTGTAGTCTTCACTTCATCCATATAAATGCCACACCGCAACTCCAATTAGCTGCGTTCAGGACCATAAAGATGGCCACAAAGATCCCATCATGTGTGACAAATGTCACGCATACGACACAGAAACACAGATTACTACATGGTTTTAGGCTTCTGTTCATCTCAAGTCTGGCCCGATATAGCTACGGCTTGTATATATGTTAGGCCATATATACATAAACGATGATCAATTTAAAAAAGCATTGATGTTAAAAAATTTGAACTCAACGTAAATAGATGGGGATTGTAACCACAAAAAAATAACCACATTTAAGTGTACTTCTAAAACCGAGCTGAACATTAAAATTGTAAATGTAAATGAAGCACCCAAACAACTACATCTTGATCAAATGGTTTTGATGCACAGATGCTGTGCCTTTTCTTGGACAATGTAAAACTCTGTCGTTTCAGATATACAGCAATGATTATATTTGTCCAAGAATATTCTAATGACTGTCACAAAGACAGCAACTAGAGGCAGTTCTTTAAGAACCGACCTTTCGATTTTCTAAAGTTTTTACCTTCGGAATTATCACACACAGCGTAATGATGCCAAATTCTGTTTCTCTTAAAGAAGCATTGGATTTAGTGCATTTCTATAAGATTGTTGGAGTGTGGCAATTGCGGCACATGAAATGTAGTTCCTTAATGCAAAACCGCTGATTCGATCACAGACCATAAGGATTAATGATGTCATTGTGGGTGGAACGACTGAGGAGTCTGTCCCTGCATTGGATTAAAGGCTAAGTTTAATTGCTGTTTGAATGTTTTTTATTTAGTTTTTTCTTTAACACAAGGGAGTCCCTGAATATAAACCAATACAAGAACTTTAAAATTACATTTAATTTTTAACATCCGAGTGTTCCAATAAGGAAGGTCATGTTCGAGACCTACTGATATGGAAGAATTACGTGTTGAGTGCACCTGGCTTTCACCTCTCGTGGCCAAATATTTAACCATGGCAAAGACAATAGATTGTTCCTCTCCAAAATAAGCTGCAGCTACTTTTGCAAAGTCATGATATTATATTGAAGAGGTCATATTATAACATGGATTAAGTGTTCTCGAATAAAGTCTTCAGTTCTTTTGGCATTCACAGAATCACGTGCAAATGGCCTGGTTTGTAATATTTTCTTCACAAATCACAGCTCACATGCATAACTCTTGCTTCAAGGTTGTTTAACCCTTTAGTCAAGATGCATACCACATCTAATCACCAAACCATTTGACTTCATGCTCAGATCACTTTGTTGGTGAAAGTAGTATGACTGTGCTCACTTTTCTAATTGCTTTTATTTACTGAGAGATGGAAAATCAAATCATTTTTGCTTTTTCTCTAGAGTTGTATCATCAGCTACATATCCAGTTTTCCACTCCAATAGATAAACTTTTTTTTAAATTATTTATTATTATTAAAAGATTTCAAATGAGAAAAAGGTTATTGGCAATTCACTCCTAATAAATGTGACTTTAGGCAGTTGCATTCTCTTCCAACAGTCTGGTGTGCTCTAATATTTGTAGAGCTGGGCATTTGGGTACACAGACAGAAATTGGAAGAAACCAAGCAATGTGGCAATGTTACGCCGCAATTCGTCCAGGAGGGCCATTAGGGTGACCTCCGTCACTGGTGCCCCAGGTTGTCGATCGGACCTTTTGTCGGTTCTGCTATTGTGTGCCAGTGTCTCCAGGTCTCTCAAGTCGGTGAGGGAAGTTTCGCTGGATGAGCACGACGATCCATCTGTGAGAGGCGCCATGTCAGGCCTCATGGATCCTTGGGGCCTCCAAAGGAGATCGCCAATATCTGCGGTTGGCAGGGGCTTGTCTGCCCGGTATTTTTGGGACTTACGTCCCATCGTGGTTGCAAGCTGTAGCCCGGCTTTGGTCAGGTTTTTCGGGTTAAAAGACGGTTTTTGGTCTATTTTGACTGCTTGTGGCTTCGGAGCTCCCACAGGACGCGTCCGTTCGCTTAGGCAGCTGGCTCCGCCCCCTCTTGGCTATGTTTTAACGGATCATCATTAAATTTTTGGACCTATTTTTTTTGTTTGTTTTTACAGCTAGCACTCAATGGGGGTATGGACATTCGAGGTCCAGTTGTTTGTAAAGCGATCCCCACAACTAAATACTTTGAGAACGTTGTCCTCTACATACTGGATCACCTTCATGTTCCCCATGGTTATTAATTCATTTAAAGTGCAATATTACATACATATTCTAATAATATTAATAAATATATATATATATATATATTTTTTTAATCTTATTAACCATAACAATCTTAATGTAAAAGAGAGGATTTTAGTAAATAGTGTACCTTGTTTTTCTTGCTTATGATCAAACTGCCAGTTTATCATCCTATCTGTATCCTCTAGTTTCAGATTCTAAGAATGAATCAGAAGTAGTTCATTATGTAATAATGGCAGAAGGCTTTCACTACGAAGTTCGCATCAAAATTTAAGTGATTTACTTAATTGGCCAAACCTTTTTTTTTTTTTTTTGGTTCAGAAAAAATATTTGAAGCACTAGGATTTTTTATTTTTTTTCATTTTTTTGGGGGGGGTACATTTGTAAAATGTTGTATACAAGCTGATAAATTATATCGTTTCACCCTGGTGGGAGACGGGCTATCTTTCCCTGAATTCTCCTCCGCCCCCATCCCCCCCATTGATTTATTCTGCAACTTTGAAAACTACCAGCGTCACAAGGATGATGGAGGACAAGTAAGGGCAATTCTGGACAGACCATGAATAATCATCCCACATGACAATAGATATGTGCGGGCATAAGGAATAAACTAAAATATTCCTTAACTGGAAAGGGTAATACTATAAGCTGTGAAAGTAAAGGCACAAAGTTTAGTATGTTTCTGAGGTTAAAGAAAAAAAAATATCAAAATATGAAAATTACTGTTGAGGTTACAAGCAAATCAGACCCACAATTTGGTGTCTGACCTAGAAGTCTGCAAGTCAGTGCTTGAAAGAATGAAGTTTCAGGATGTAAACAGAGGACAATCAACGATCCCTGACGAGCCTTGCATATCTCACCTTCGTGTTTTTGTTATTCGGTGGGGTACGCAACCGTGCTTATAGAAAAACACACGTTATATATATATATATATTACTCTGTGCACTCTATGCAATCACATAGCACTTTAAAAAAAATAACCTATAGTTTATTTTCTATTTAAATAATATTTCCTAACCTTCCTTTTAACTTTAGCACATTCAGCATGGCATATCTGCAAAGTTTAAAAGACCACTATAGTGTTATGAATACAAAACTGTAATCCTAACGCTATAGTGTTTTCGAGGTTAAAAAACCCTTTTTAACTTCTTTCTTATCTTGGTCTCCTTCTCTTGCTAAATTTTGGCGATGGAGGGACCTAATGCGCATGTGCGACGAGAAAGGTTTTCCTATGGTAAACATAGACGATGCTAGACGTCCCAATGCAAGGCGCGAGTAAAGGTCTGTTAGGGAACAGGGTAACGCCTTTAGTGCTTGTCTGGAAGAGTTTCTCTGAAACCCCAGTGTCTCACATTGCAGGGTTAAGAGGACAGGGACACTGCACCCAGACCACTTCAATGAGAAGAAGTGGTCAATGTGCCTATTGTGTCCCTTCAATGAATCACACTTAGGGACAGAAATTACCAAGTCGCATTGGACCTCATTGATGGAACCTGGCAGATTTTGGGGTGAATCCAAATTGCAGAAGTCTCAACCGGAAGGCATTTTATTGGGAGTCACATGCTACATGTTAAATGTTTGGGAGGACTTGTTTTTGTTGTCCCCAGAAGCAGGCCATCAGAGTTCCAATTTGAGTGGGCCATCGATTTTGTTACAAGTTCTCCCCAGAAGCAGGACTGTCCTATCACTGTTGAGGTCTGTAAGATTAATATATATTTTATCCGTTCTATAAAGTGCGTATATGAATCAGGCTTGCACCAGCTATTAAAGTATCATTTTGATGTTTTCTGCTAATTAAAATGTTCTGAATATTTTTCGAGGCTGCTGCTACTGCCTTTACAGAGCATTTAGAGTCCTTAATGCTCAACTCTGCTTTATAAATAACAGACATTGAATTCTTCCTCACACCTCCATCTAAATTACCACTGCTGAGCCTGGCATTTACAGAGAAAGAGCCTGGCTGCCTGTGGCATGACTAATCCCCTATTTATTGAAGAAAGAGAGGGGAAAAAAGAGCCTTTTTTATTAACTCCCCAATTAATAAAAATAAATCCCTTTTTAAGCCAAGAAAAAGCCTAGATCTCAATTTATTATTTTTTCACCTCTCACTGCTTTTCTCTCACATTTTTGTTTCTGCACCCAAAGTAAAGGTTGTTAACCCCTTGATGACTAGGTGATCAGCAAATCCCTCTATATCTCAATGACACTGGTAAAGCCACCTTGCTTTAAGAGTTAATTTGCAGAATGTGGAGCCCTGTGCCGTGTTACCCCTTCCAACCAAAAATGTTTTTATTTAGCATTTCTAAAACTGCAGCGCATATTTATATATTTATTTATTTATTGCTTATTCTTAGAATCTGTAACTTTTTTATTGTGAAAATACATGTATATTAATTTTGTCCTAAAACGGAGAGACTTTGGATAAGATAATTCAGGTGGTAATTCTTTAGGGTTGGGACTGATGATTAATTTCTTATTGACGATACGGATGCTCCATAACTAGGTATTTTTGGTTAGCTGGCAAGGAGGTTCCTTTTTAAAGGCTCACTATAGTCACCAGAAGCACTACAGCTTAAAGGACCACTATAGTGCCAGGAAAACATACTCGTTTTCCTGGCACTATAGTGCCCTGAGGGTGCCCCCACCCTCAGGGACCCCCTCCCGCCCGGCTCTGGAAGGGGGAAAGGGGTTAAAACTTGCCTTTTTCCAGCGCTGGGCGGGGAGCTCTCTGCCTCCTCTCCTCCTCCGTTACGCCCCGCCGGCTGAATGCGCACGCGCGGCAAGAGCTGCGCGCGCATTCAGCTGGTCTCATAGGAAAGCATTTTTAATGCTTTCCTATGGACGCTGGCGTGTTCTCACTGTGAAAATCACAGTGAGAAGCACGCAAGCGCCTCTAGTGGCTGTCTCATTGTCTCAGGGAATAGGGGGAAGGCTTAACCCATTAATAAACATAGCAGTTTCTCTGAAACTGCTATGTTTATTAAAAAATGGGTTAACCCTAGAAGGACCAGGCACCCAGACCACTTCATTAAGCTGGAGTGGTCTGGGTGCCTAGAGTGGTCCTTTAATGTAGTTGTTCTGGTGTCTATAGCCTGTCCCCGTAGGCGTTTTGGTGTAAACCCTGCAACATTGGTGCCTCTTAACACCTCTAGTGGCAGTCAGTCAGACAGCCACTAGAGGTGCTTTCTGGGTCAGGGCTGCACTGTTTGCAGCACTGATGTTTAATGTCTCCACGCTTTGCATGGAGGTGCTGACAGAGATGCATTGATCCAATCAGAAGATGCAGATTGGTTCCCTTTAGTGAATATAGAAAATAAACCTGAAAGTATTTAGACATGTGTAGTTGCCAAGTACATCCTGGGGTGTTTAAACAAATTAGTTTGTGCCCTCCAAATATATTATAAGAAACTTTTTTTTCTGGCATGGTCTTCATTGTCTCCAACATCTTCTGTCCAAAGTTGTCGGCATCTTTGAATATACACACATACCTATTATTTGTAGGTTTGCATATTTATTTATTTATGTTTAGTGCTTAAAAATGTTTATCAATATAGTCTTGTTTTCTTTCCACCAACATTTGAGACACAATTTCTTTACCACCGTAGTATTTACCCACATTTGTATTTTCTCATACATGTGTATAATATCATTGTGATCTTTAACCCCACAGCCTTCTCTCACTCATTCCATGTAAGGTAGAATGATTCTGCTCACATAATGGTGGGTTATAGCAGACCAGCATATCTGCTAGCCGAATCTTAAAGATCCAAATTAAATCCCCCCCCTTTTTTTAATTTAAATCTTTTTTCATTCCTGTCATTAGATGCCCTCTGCTTTTATAACCATGCAGATCTGACTTTACTAAATTAGTGTTGTTTCAATTTGACACTACACTTTACAATTTGATAATACACTTTGACTTTATTGTATCAGATATGTGAAGGTTAACCAGTGTTTTTAATATTGTTTTATTTTTTTCTACTTTGTACTTTGCAGTATTTTTTTGTTTGTTTTTTACAACAAAAGATTTTATACAATATATAATTTAATGTATAAAATAATAAGGCAATTGCAGTTCCAGTTATGATAGGAGCACTCAGGGCATTGAAACTTCCTTCAGCAGATTAAAGATGGGGCTCCTTCAGCAGATTAAAGATGGGGCTCCTTCAGCAGATTAAAGATGGGGCTCCTTCAGCAGATTAAAGATGGGACTCCTTCAGCAGATTAAAGATGGGACTCCTTCAGCAGATTAAAGATGGGGCTCCTTCAGCAGATTAAAGATGGGGCTCCTTCAGCAGATTAAAGATGGGGCTCCTTCAGCAGATTAAAGATGGGGCTCCTTCAGCAGATTAAAGATAGGACATCTGAGATTTCTGCCCAGTAGGGTGTAGTTCTAGGAAAAGCTAATATACTGCATACTGTGCAGAACCCTCAGATTCTCAGGCATCTAGTAAAGACCTGAGAATGAGGAATACACAAAATATACCACCTGGAGGGTGAGAAAGGGGGGGGAATTTATTTTTCAAATAAATTTTTATATATATATATATATAAATGGGGTTGGGGGGGGTTCTAGTTGCCAGGGCTAAATCTTCACTTGTCCATTGCTGGTGGTGAATGGAAATTGTGATCATTTTATATATAATACCTCTCCATAAAACCAGATTGTAGCAGGTCCTCGTCTCTGTTTATTGACCTATATTAAGGGGCGGATATTGTATTTGTATTTTGTTTTGATCCTAAATATGGTTAGAAAGCTATACATTTTATTGTATTTTTAATTTTAAAAATGTATTCCCCTTAGATCATACCAGAGGGTTACAGGCAGCAGTTTGGGTTAATCCTGACACTCATTGTCAGAATATTTGTTCCCTGTTGGAGTTAGCACCTGGCTTGGCTGACGTAATGTTTGATTTCCCTTTAGACTTGTGTTCTGTGACACCGAGGTTATAAGAAGTCCCAACATTTTCCAAACTAAAATGCCCCACTTAACCTTGTGCAGTTCAGTCTCTGTTTGCCTTTAGCAAAATTGTTCAATGTTGGTGAATACAGTAACTTTCTTTCCTATTTTTATTATTTATTAACGAATACTGTGAATGTATGTGTGTGCAGAACGTAATGACTCCTTAGGACCTGTATGAGGGCTTTACCAAGGAGACATTTAAAGAGTTTAATAGCAACTGTGTCTAACAGGTGTGATCACTAAAATGTGAACTGGGAATTCAAAGCAAATATAAATATCAGTACTAAGGACCAAATTGGTGAATTTGAAAAGCCCGTTCTGTTCTTAAGTTGGCTCATTTTACCTACATTTTGAAATTCAATTTGAATTCCGAATAATTCTCACCACAGTAAATTATCCTGCCTGTGTGTGCATTTATGTATGTATGTGGGTGCATGTATTTATGTATGTATGTATGTGGATGCATGTATTTATGTACAGTATCTCACTTTTGTTGGCAACAGTTTAGACATTAATGGCTGTGTGTGGAGTTATTTTGAGGGGACAGCAAACACTGTTACACAGGCTGTACACTTACTACTTTACATAGTAGTAGAGCAGTGATGGCGAACCTTTTTGAGCCCGAGTGCCCAAACCGCAATACATGCCAACTTTTTTTTTCCCTCAAAGTGCCAACACGGCAATTAAACCTGAATACTGAGGTTTAAGTTTAGAAAAAACAACTTGTACAGTTGTCCGAACTAATTAACAACTTTTTGTTTTAAAGCGGCACTGTCATGCCGAATCCCGTTTTTTTTTTTAACCCCCCTCCCGCCTCCACTACATCCAATTGACCCACTAGTCACCCCCAAATGCCCCTAAGCCCCCCACATTACCTATTTTTTAATCCTTATTTTCTGCCCAGATCTTGATTCAGGGCGCAGCCATCTTTGTGTGGGTAGGTGAAGTCCCTCAGGGACACGTCATCAGCCCACACTAGGCAGACACTGAGATTCCCGCACATGCCCAGTGAAACACCTGGACATGCGAACGGGAATTTCATCTATTCATTCATCATCAGACAGACGAATGAGTGAATAGAAATATCAGCCGAACAAACAAACACAATGTATCAGTGTTTGTTTGTTCGTTTAGTTTATTACAAGGAGGGAGCTACCGGCATGCAGCTCCCTCCTTGTAATATGTAACTATAGAAGCGGCAGGGAGCAGTGCTCCCCACCACTTCATAAGCCCCCCCAGTACACCCTCTCACTCTATGGGGTCAATATGACCCCCATAATAGCACAAGGGAGATTAAAATCTCCCAAATGCCCCTACTCGCTATACCGCGAGTAGGGGCATGTCTACTAAACAGTGAGCACCCTATGGCTGCTCACTGTTGAAAAAAAAGACATAAATTACAATAAGGGGGGGCGGACCTATTGTCCTCCCCCCCGGCCCCCACCCCTGAGCGGTGGGTGGGGGCCCTAATAAAACAATAAGGGGGGGGACCTACTGTCCTCCCCCCATCCCCCACCCTGAACACCATCCGCTAAATACACACACAGACCGCTGAGTGTACACACACACAGACCGCTGAGTGTACACACACACAGACCGCT
>OW240921.1:112481678-112550996 GCA_933207985.1 Pelobates cultripes
GGACTAACAGGAAGTGCACACAGTGTGTGCACTTCCTGTTAGTCCGGCCGGGTACAGGAGGCAGCTGCTCCCTGTACCCGCCGACTATACTGGGCTCGGCCACGCTACAGTGAGGGAGCTGACAGGAGGGAGCGCTGAGCGTTTCCCTCCTGTCAGCCCCCTCTCCTCATGCTGCGCCCGGGCGGTGCGGTCCGCCCTCATGGACGCACCGCCCGGGCAAAGCTGCAGCCGCCTGAGGCTCAATACAGAGCGCTCGGGCGGCTGCAGCATGGGGGGGGGCGGGGGGCTGGCCATGGCACCCCCCACCCGGCTGGCACCCGGGGCGGACCGCCCCCCCCGCCCCCCCCTTAGTACGCCACTGTCTAAAGGCATACAGTAGTAATTAGCCTGTCCATCTTGCAATCTCTCAGCTCCCCCACTTCACCAGCTGTCGAAGGACCTCAGAAGACATGAATAGAGTTTGGAGAAATGTTTTTTAAGCCCTGAAATGTCAGGAGTGATCGTTTTGGTATCCACCGGCTCACCAGAACAGTTATAGAGAGGCAGGGAGGTATGTGGGCGGGCAGCCAAGTTCGGGCCTAACTTTTTAGGTGGATGACAGTTTTGTGTTTTTTGTCTAAGGTAAGGGTGTCAGGGTGCCCCTAGAGGAGTTAAATAAGGCCGGTGGATGTGTGCAATTTTTAGTTTTAAGAAACAAATAAAGGTCAAAGTCAATAGGGACAATTGAATATATTTATAGAACGACAAATATATCAAAGAAAGCCAATCCAGAAATGACAACCTAGGAAAGAGGGGAGAACCAGAGGCAATAGTGATAGACAGACAGAGGATAAAGAAAGGAGAGGAGGTGTAGGTAAAATAGAACTACCTAGGCTCCATGGCTAAAGCTGTAAAGCAAAAATTGTATGGGGAGGAATCAAGGGAGCTGAAGCATGGGTTTTGGATCATAACTGATGCTTTAGTTTAAAAATAAATAAATAAGTGTTTGCACAGGCTGAGCACAATTCACACTGTGATTGGTAAGTCAGTTGTGTTTTACGTTGACCGTGTTATAAATATGTTATAGCAAAGCATCTTGATAAAGACCCAGACGTGTAGAAACATGTTGTTTGTCTAATAAATTATTTTTTTTATTGTTATTATTTTTTTTTTTTTTTTATTGGCATGTCCCAGTGCTATCTATCATTTTAAGTGAACCTGTCCCCTAAAAATGTCCACATAATTAAAGGAACACTCCAAGCACCATAACCACTACGGAAGTGACTTGACGCCCCTCATTGTAAGCAGTCAAATCATTTTAGAAATATTTGGCTTTTCTTATGGTGGGTCTGCCAGGGTTTACTCCTGCTCAGGTGCTTCATTGGCTATGCAGAGCTAAGCCCTGCAGTGTCTGCAGCTAATTGCTCTCATCCAATGACAGGCCTCTTTTGGCTCTTTGTCAGAAGTAGTGGGGTCAAACCGGTGCCCGGCGGTCCATTCAAAAATGGTTTGACCCCTGCAATAGGTGGGGGTAAACTGTGGAGAGCTCTTCTGACACCATAACCACTACAGTACGCTGTACTACAAAGTTTGTCTATTTACCACGTATTTTCAAAATATAAACTTGTTATATAACTTTGCGTTGGTTCTATTCTCCAGAAAACAAGAAAAATGCCATTGTGCTTGTTCTGATAAAACACATTCTGCTCAATTAACTAAATAAAACAAATACCTCATTTGAACCAAGAGATGTTTACTAAAATTTGAGAAACCTATTGATCACAGAGTTCTTGCTTTTGCAATTGATTTTAAAGAAAAGGCACTTGCTAAAAGAAATGGCTTCATTCACGCTTCTATTTATATTAAATGCATTTTAACTCTGAATATAGAGTTAATTTGTTATTGATTAATATGTGTCACATTCCAGAACCTCTGCAAAATGAGATTACAGTTTACTTTACTGATATATCTCTTGAAATCTAGGCAGTGGCTGCTTTCTGTGTGTGAGAGATAAGCTGCCCTTATGTTACTTGGGAGAAGCATGGTGTGAATTTAAGAATTTTTGTTTCTGTTGGTGTTGACCAATGATGTGAGGCCCCTCATTGCCCCATACCCCATTGATAAGCTGTGTTGGCAAATCCCTTAAAAACAAAAACATTCTTGTGGGCATATAGAGTATTTTTAACATTTGGTTTGATCCTGGGCTGGCAAGATACATTTGTCGTCTTTGTTAATTGCTGAAGTGCGCCAACTTCATGATGCCTATTTGTTACTTACAGTCTATATCTTTTTTTATTTTTTTTTGTAGGTGGCTATAAAGATAATTGACAAGTCTCAGCTGGATGCTGTGAATTTGGAGAAAATCTACAGAGAAGTTCAGATAATAAAGATGCTGGATCATCCCCACATTATCAAACTTTACCAGGTACGGTCTTGCCACTTTGCGAAACCCAACAAGGGAAGCGTCAAGTCATCAGCCACAAGAAATGCGAAAGCAAGGTGTTTGGCGATAGCTTTATCTCTGTGGTTAGTTTTCCGTTTTCATCAAAGTGCGAAGCCTTTCGAAAACCTCAAAGCAATCTTCCTGTGTTCAGGACATTTCAGTGAAGAAATGTATTAACCCTTGTTACACCAGATGTATCTAACATGACGATGTGCCTCCTATCACAGTGTCGCAGGTAGAAACGGTACTGCATGTCTAATACAAAAATTAAACCAGTCACATGATGGAACCTTTTGATTGGAGTCATGTGGAATGTTTTAATTAAACAATGAATTGTTCAAAATTGAAAAGCAAGCTAATGTCAGGCACATCGTTTGGGTACAGAAACACTTATATTGAAACCATGTCCACATTGTAAACCTTTTGGGTGTTAGGGAGGGTCATAGCACTAACGATGATTGTGGGGTACATTGCCAAAAAAGAACAACAAAAAAAACAAAACTGGCCTGGTGCTCTCCAAAAATAATAAATAAATGTAGTGTCATTTAATTTCGTGCATATCAGAGAGCACATAAACAACAACGTTCGTCACATAGGAGTCTTTTTCAAGTTTGCACTAAATAAAATTATACTTTATTCTGAAGCCTATCACCCATTCAGGACTGCATTACCTTTGATCACCGACTCTTTGTAGACTGCAATAGTCCTAAACCAGTTTTGGGTAACGTAGTCCATCGACTTTCACAGTGCTAGGGGTAGCCATCTCTGCTCTCTCATATCAACAGCTGATGCACTGTATCTATCCCTGGATTCACAACACTCACTTCTGGCAAGGGACTAGTACAGAACAGTCTTTTTTCCTGGAAGAAAATGCATACAGGACATTATTGTAGAGAAAACTGTAAACTGTCATGCGACAATGATGATCTGTGTTTGTCAGGACTTGTAGGGTTTGTTTAGTAAGATCTATGTGTTTTTTGCAGTGTACTTTTAAGTCTCTTGTACTATTTTAATGCTATGCACTGGCATATTTACCAAGTGAATGTATAGTGTTTTTACAATTTGTGTCAGTAGTGATGGCATTTATATTTTTCTTAACTTCAAACGAAATTCGTGTTCATTTTACACTTTCTTAAAACAGACAATAAAGAAATGAGTGAATTTCTAAGAGGTTTTTGCTCGGCTTACTGGCAACTCTGGACGGCCACGTTTAACCCTAGCTAAGTTCCCAGTTGAAACCCATGAACATGCCACATAGGAGAGTACAATCTCCTGGTTCTATATGCTAGATACATGTTTTGAAATTAGCCAATCCAAACTCCCTGATTTAGGCCAGTTCAGTAGCGAAGGCAGGCGACATCCACTCTATTTAATCCATTTATATTTCCCAAAAACTTGAGGGGCTTCAAGATTTGACAAACTGATGGTTGTAGGGTACAAATAAACCCTTAAAACTGCTAAAACTGTTGTTATATGCTAAAAAAAAAAAAAAAAAAAAGTTTTGTTTACCATTTGCATTTTGGGAAAAAATGTGGTTGGGAAACTGAGGTTACACGAGGACACGTCTTGAGAGATTCTCTGTAAGAATGAATCCGCATGTGATAACATATGAGACAGATCAGCCATGGGCTTTAAATAAAACTTTGCGTGGTCAAACGTGAAACAAAAGTGAGGGAAGATTGAGCCGGTAAATCACTGTGCTACGTCTCGTGTCTGGTGTTTAGCTGGAGATCAGCCTTATAAAACATATTCCCGAGAAATCTACCATTCAGTTTACGTTCTGGATTGGTTTACCATCCTCTCTGAATTCTGATGACTAAAACCTTGGAGAGCTTTTGAAACATTGGGGCTCTTGGAGGATCATTCATATTGCTATTTAAAGTGAATTATTGGACTTGGTGAAATAATTTGGGTGCATTCTGTTTAAATAATGAGCTTTATTTTATGATCGGTTTATTTCAAAAAAATTCTGCATTCATTGTCGTGTTTTAGAAAGTGGAAGAGAAAAAGCAACTATTTTGTGAAATGTAATTTTAAACTATTATGTTATAAAAAGCACACATTACAGACCACGATGACCCTTTGACATGATCGAAGCATCCCATTAATGAGAAATGGTCATAAACTGGCTATCTTAGTATGATGTTCACAAAAACCTTTCTTTTAAAATAATTGTGCATCTCTCCGTGAATTACAAAAATTATTATTTTTTTAAATTACATTTTTAAAATTTTTTTTTTACTTGATTGTTCCTGTCAATCAGAACCTAGTATCAATTGATAAATTGTACATTACTTCAAGGCATGCAAATATGTAATGGGAAATGGTTGCAAATACAAAGAAACTAACTTGGCACATTCTCTGCTTTTTCCTTCACTAGGTTATGGAAACCAAAAATATGCTTTATCTTGTGACAGAATATGCCAAAAATGGGGAGATTTTTGGTAAGTGCTCTTCTAATTTGAAGTGGATTATGCATGCTCCTATTGGAGGGTTCTATGTGTCTGATTTTTACTTCTTTCTTTAAAAATCCTTTTCTCCCTGTGTGTTGATAAACGTTTCCATGAATTTGATTGATTGTACTCCATAAGCCAGCAAGCTAGCTCGAACCACAGGGCTACAGCTGCAACGCCACCGAGTCGCAGATTCGATTCCCACCAAGAAATCTTTATTTCTAGATTGCTAAAACGAGGTCATTGAATTTGGGGGAGTCTTAAATCTAGAATCCAGGATGTACTTGGAAACACGGGGAATGCTAACAATGAAATATTATTGTCCTAGGTACATACTTTTGTATTTCTGGTTGTGACTTAATGCCTAGGATTTGTTGAGTATTATAAAATAGTTAATAAGTTTAGTAGGTAGGTTTGCGTGTTATAATGTACACATATATTGTGTGTGCTCTGTGTTGGAACTCACAGAATATAGATCTATGTGCGTGTGTTATGCATGATATCTGCGTACTATGCACTCACCCCCCTCAGCGTCTTTTTACACATTTTAATCCACTGAACATGTACCGGATCTTTGACAGACATGTACTTACTGACCTGCCACTGGCACGCTGTGTAATCTGAAGCTGCAACTCCTATCTTTTAATGCAATGCATCTGTTAGCCTATATATATCTCTTAACTAAATACACAGCACAGAGCTATAGAGATTGATTCCACAGCCTCTACAGGAAAACGGAATGTAGATCTCAGGATATAGAGCTGGTCCTATGCCAATCACTCTGAAACTGGTCGCCTTTAGAGGGGCATTGCAGATGCTAATCCTATGACATTTCTTTACAAAGCAAGGCAACAGACACACATTCTAGCTAGGTTTTTAAAATGGTTACTAAATTATCATTTTATTTGTCCTATTTGATTTGAGGAAGCGTGTGCGTCATAATAAAATTTGAAGTTTTTTACAATGGTCCTCTGTCACCAAGGAGTAGCAAGCACTTACTATTCCAGCTGGTCTATTCTTAACGGCAATCCCCATCAGCCTCTGGAAACTGGGCTGTGCAACAAGAAAACGAATGCTGAAAATAAAATAAACCCAAAAACACAGTAACTTAGTTTGACCCTACATCCTAGTAGGAAAAAATATGCAACATTTTTTTAATATGAAAAAAACTAAAGACAGAAGCTAAATATAATTAGACCAAACAAACAAACTATTTAAAAAAATTTTTTTAATAATAAATATTGACAGGTTCATATTGAATGTTTCTACAACCTACTTTATGTGTTCCATGTGTTATTCAATGCTGTAGAACTATATTAATGGCATCTAACTTCTGTTACTGGACTGCCACTATTAGTCTATCTTCATCCTCTTAAAAGGACACTCCATTGCCCAAATACAAAATAAATATAAATAAACGTTTAGTTGATACACCCAGAAATTAACATTTGGATGCATTTAATTATTCCTTTTTTATATCTAAAAAGAACTTGCAAAACATCTCTTGTGTGCTGCCCTCCCCTTGCAACTCCGCCAGACTTTCTGTGTCTGTCCAATCACAGACTTCCCAATGCAGCTCCATGAGAAGTCTTTGCAAGGCAGGTGCTCTGGGCAATTGCTGCCACATGAGTTTAGCTTCACTGAGCTAAACAAACCAGGAACTAATAGGACCTGTTGTCTGTTTGAAAGCCAGTGGGTGTAACCAGGATAACTTACAAAAGTGCCAATTTTTATGGAAAACTACACTTTTTGTAAACTGATATAACGAGGACAATAATCACACGTAAAACATTTCAGCAAGCTAAAGTGCTTAAGGGATCTGGAGTGTCCTTTTAAGGAGAAGTATGTTTTCCTGGCACTATAGTGGTCCTTTAAATGCAGGACCATCACTTCAAAGAATTTTTAATATTCTCTTTCTTCTTCCCAACATTTAACAAGTATTTGTGAGGGTGAAATTTAAAATTAAATGTAGCAATTAACACCTCTGTCAAATCATTGCTATACTATCTATCCTTTCCATCTAGCAGTCAGGAAGAGGAGACATTACATATTGTTCTTTGTCTTGTCTTCATTGGCAATGTTTGCCCTGGCCTTGTCTGTCCTGGATTATGATGTAATTTATGTTATATGTGTATTCCACGGCTACATTCACTGGCGTAAATTTCAGCAGTGACCGTTCTCTCTAACCAAAATTCAAACAAGAAATCCCTGTGGATATTATTTTAATACATTTACATCATCCTTATTCAATAGAAGACTAGTCTTGATGGTATAATAGAGTATACCAGACAGAGAAGAAGTGCATTATTTAGTTCTACAGTGTTATTCACTCAAGTATCGATGGTCACAAATTAAAAATACATTTCAAATTGTAGATTAAAATAGGCAAAATGTAAAATTTATCCAAGACATATTTTTTTTTTTTTTTTTAGATTGGCCCTTTTGATCTAAAATTTCAAATCTCATTTGAGTTCCCAGTATTTCACAGTTCAGTGAAAACCCTATTAGCATTTTGGATGCATGTGACACATTAAAATCCTGCAGGAAAAGTAGCAAATGCAGAAAATCTCGACATATGTACAATTCCCACCGTCTTCTTCTTCAAACTGCTCGATTTTAGTCACATTTCAGCAACAGCTGTAAGTTTATGCGTCAAGAATGACAGAATGTGCGTCCCCAAAACTCCATGTGGGGATGAATCTATGTTTTGGCTGCTGTTGCATTAAGATGTAACAGCGTTTTTGAGATTTTTATTTTTACTTTTATTTCTCCAAAAATACATATTGAGGGCAAATTTGAGTGTGTGAAGATGTGCCGGGGAATGTAGCAGATGAATTGCTTCTAATGGCCGTTGATGAACTTCTGTTTCCTCTGTATGGCTGTGATCCCAGCTCAAACTCTGCATTCAATCTGTGCGCACGCTTAAATTCTCTGTCATGTGGATGATTACTTTTACGCACGACAAAGGAAGGATGTTTGAAATCAGTGGGCTTGTGCAATCATGAAAGGTTTGAATATGTAAACCTGCTCATGGCAATGTATACTTGAAAGTAGCACTGTCACCGTCTGGGGACTTTGCAGAATTTGTCGCTGGGGGTCCAGTGGCCGAGGTAGGGGGCAGAATAAAGTGAATACTTACCTGCACCTGTTCACTGGCGGGCACCGCTATATTCTTCCAGTGGGTGCTCTTCAGCAGCCAACATCACTGGTGTACTATCATCGTTTTTGATATTTTAATATGTTGAAAAAAGATTATTTTTTTTCTTTCTTTTTATTTTTTTTTGAAAGTTTATGCAAAAGTATTAAATCATTTTGAAAGCTTATCAAACAATATTAAATTGAGATCCATGTTGTAAGAACATTCTAGGAAACACAAGCTCTGCTTTTAATGAACGTTAGAATTCACCTTAAATTTCCAACAATTCAAAGTAAATTTCAGGTTTGAGTTTAAAATGGCTGAACTGGAAAATTCCCCAAAACACCTAGGTTTTCCGTCTCACAATTTTAATGTGTTTATATTAAAATACCCATAGCCAGAAAATGGACCTCTATGGAAAATGAAACCAATTACGATAAACTCCAAAGTGAAGTTCTAAGCACCTCTTTTTATTATCATATTTTGCATTTTCTGTAGACCTACACCACTGATGGCGAACCTTTTGAGCTTGGTGTGTCAAAATGCATTAAAAAAAAAAAAAAAAATAGCTTAACTCTGGTGCCGTCACATCTAGAAATATCCATAATTTTGTGATAATTTTTAGCTTTATCTGTCCTATGTTACCCCAGCAATCATGAGACAAGTTTGCAGCAAAATGCAAACTGCCTTTGGCAGGGTTCTCCTGGTCTCTTCTGTTAGTCAGCTGTCAGCATACAACTGATTGATTGACAGGGAATAGTATGGGGTATATTTATAAATAGATTTTTTTTCAAGACAAACCTTATTTATTTATTTTTTTTATTGGTTTGTAGTGTCTCTTTAAACATGGTTTTATGTGTATTACAATGACAAAGTTTTCATGGTTGTGAAGAGATTTCACATTATTTTCAGAGTCCAGGGAGAGAGACATTCTCTGCACTGCCTTTTGGCATAAAATGTGTTTATATGGTGATATTTTTTCACATCAGGGAAACTTCTATCTTTTATTGAAACAATGCATAATTTGATGAAGCAGGATTGGTTTAAAGTCCGTAGAATAAAGTGTGCCTTTAAGAAACAGCAGTCTGGGGAGTAAAGAAGAGCTCTGTCCCATTAAACTTGTGCTGGAGGTGTTGAGGATTGCTAAACTTACTTACAGTTATCAAGCACGCTCAGGATCAGTGTTCTGGGCTCCGGGTTTAGGGCGGATTGGCGGAAGGAGTGTTGGAGACCGCGCTGCGCTATGACCCAGGACTTACCCTAGCGTTGCTGTGACACACAAACGCAAGGAGTGACGGGAGTGCGTACAAAGTAAGCGCAGCGCGTGTTCACTGTTCTTGGGCGATGACCGTCCGTAAACAATGCGTGTCACCTTTGACACGCGTGTCATAAGTTCGCCATGACGGACCTAGACGCATTACCCTTACGGATACTCTTGGCTATTATGTATACATAATTCTGAGACTTGTATTCTATTGTTGATTCTTAATTATTCATTTATTTGCTTCACTGATTACATTTGTGTCTTAATAAAACATTTTTAAAAAGCAAAGTGGATCTAAAATATTATTTGGGTGCTTTCCCAAACAATCCCTTAATTTAAAGAAAGGGGGTGGACGCGTGAGATGTCCAGGAGACTCCAAAAAGGATTTCTGTTTGTTTTCCGTCGTGATTTTGCTTCACTTAAGATATTCAGGAAGTTCAAATAACGTCACTCGCTACCTGACTAATTCATTCCAACTTAATTGTTTTAACATTTGTTTCCTGTCCTTCTGAGCTTGGAAATAAGGATTTATTTTGCTGTTGACCTTACGTGATCAGTGCCTCTATTTTAACAGTCGTTCTCTAAAGTAAGATTTACTTAGTAGAAATATGAATGCTGAGCTTTTACGGTTTTTGGCTTCCCCTCCCCTAAATATATTCTTGTAGCTGCCGCGTCCCTGCTCAGCCATGTTTTCCTAAAACTGTTTGACATTCCAGTGTGATCAGGTTTGCGCTTTCTAGACACAAGTACACTCTTTTAATTATTTTTCTAAAAATATGCAACTGCCCCCCAAAATGTATGTTTGTAAATGAAGAGGTGCAAACCTGAAATGAGTCTCTTTAACATGCAAGTGTATCTATTAAGTTAATTATTACCACTTATTTATACAGTGCTAACTATTTATGCAGTGCGTAATAAAATACTTACTGGCTATAACAGACTTAATTTGACAGACAAGCTGTTGGATAAGGCAGAGTGCTGTTTGCAAGCCTACATTCTAAATTAATAAAACCATTATGAGGGTAGATTGATTGTGTTTTTTTTTTTGTTTTTTTTTTTTTAATGACTTTCATTTGGATAGTTCTCATACAGAACCCAACAATTCATAATTATTGAATATCAGGGCTCGACTAGAACAACAAAAAAACTCTGCTACATTTTGCGTCTAAGCCAACCTTTTGCTTCAATCCTTCCGTCTTAATCAAGAATGGGCTGCCAGGGTACTTAACTGAAGGCCACAGTTCTTCCTCATTCCAGTCAAGGAAATGTGAGCTCAATGGATGTCTGTGCTGTCTCCTGCTAGACCTTCTGCCTCCTGCACAGACCTCTGATTAGTTCATAATCTCACCATGGAGCCTGCACTTTTTGTTTAGAAGGTATGTCCCCTGGGATTTGGCTGTAAGTTTATTTTCTTTAAAGGAGGACACAGATCACTTTATCGTAATGAAGCGGCTTATGTCCAGTGGCCCTTTTACTTTTAACCGTTTTGTAGAAACTGCAATGTTTCCGTTTCAGGGTTAAACATCGCTCTAGTGGCAGTCTTTCTAAACCCTCACAGTACCTAAATACACTACAGTGTTAGGAATAAATATTTCTATTCTTAACGCTATAGTGTTCCTCTAAGAAAAATTGGTTGATCTAGGAAAAAAAATAAAATAATCTATTTCCCCATGCGCACAAAATGCATATACAAAATAAAAAAAAATGTATTTGATTTGAAATGGAATTGATTGTTTGTTCAGTTTCTTATTCTAGATGTTTCAGGAATCCTAGATTGAAATTCAGCCAAATCAACGCTGGCATTAGAAAACGCTTGCTTCGTTTTTTTTTCCATTTTCTTTCCTTTTTTTGTGTGTTTTTTGTTTTTTGTTTGAGGCATTGAATAGTTCCCCACATCTATTGGAGAACAAAGACATCTGGAAACCATCATTATTTGTATTTAAATCTACTGCCGAATTTATTTATTTATTTATTTTTCCAGAGGTTTTAATGTCCTTTCTTGGTCAATGATTATGAAAACATCAGGCATGTGGTGTGCGTAAAGGGGGGGAGGGGGGCAACCTCAAATGCTTGTGGCATTGCAAGCCACAAACCAGGCCAGATTAATCCAAGTCTTTGATGTGTTTCTCAAATACAGCTGTGAACACTTGTTAGCCAGGTGAGCAGAGCACTTCAGAGCAGCTCGTTGGCTTGGGCTTTACCGATGGCAAACCATGACTCTCATGATGTTTAGCCTTCCATAAACTCCTTGGCTGACTGAACCTAGTGGGTCACAAGCCACATCAGCTGAGGGTGTCAGATTTTGCCTGTTGCAATGCTGCGCATGCAGAATTAATCCAAAGTAATTCTCTGGTAATGTTTGTCTGTTTCCAATGTTCTTCCAGGTTGACAAGAAACAGATTAATCATGATATCACTACTTTTCCCATGTGTGGAGAAGATTAAAATCTTACTAAGTTCTTACGGAACAATTTCCTTGTCTTGCTGAGTAGTTCCTGTCATTTGCTTCAAACTTGTCATTTCCTTTTTTTTTTTTTAAAGCGAGTAATGTGTGTTTATCACACAATAATTCTCTCTCCAGGTGTCATAGGATCAGTCTCCGAAGATGTTTGATTTTGTTCCACTGACGTTGTCTTTGTTGTGTTCTACTGGCTGCTCTTTCTTTTTATGTGAACTTGAGTAACTTCTGATCCTCCGAGAGTTGTTGGCCTATGGTTTCCATCACCTTCAACGTGCATCCAACTGGCTTTGAATGATGGCTTTGCAGTCCACAAACATGTAGAATTTGAGATGGACTAGACATGATCTATTCCCATGAGCATATTTCTGTGTGTTTCTGAACAGTCTCCCTTGGCCAACATTTGTTCCTTTAACTTCAGCCTAAGTACTTATGGAATGACTCACCTTTCAACAGCATCTCAAACAGCTGAACAGAACGTAACATTTGCTACCCTGAGGACCAGTGAACACAAGTCCTCAACATTGTACGTAAACATCCATCAACTAGTCCGGCCAAAGTAAACCTCAGTGGAAATTTGATGTCTGTCTTTCAGATGCAGTTTTCAAAAATGAGTTCCAGCTTGAAATGTTTACTGAAAACAATCCGTTTTTGTTCTTCCAGGTAACGGAGTCAAAAATACCCCGTAGGCAAGCAAAGCCTCATGGGAGTTGTAGTTTTGCAACTGCTGTGGATCTTGTATATCTGTGGGCTATACTATAAAAAATAATAATAATGTTAATTGTCTAATTTGCATCATATGCCAGACTAACCTAGTTGTACAATTTGTACGTGCCATCTCTGTATCACTCACCCCAGTAAGTGCTCAATTGGCGGTTACTGCAGTGTGGGAAAGCGATACTGTCACAGTTCGATAAGTGATCGTTCTGGTTTACGTTAAATGCAAGTTGTTATTACTATGACTGGAGCAATGTTGGTATTCCGATTCGAGTCTGAGTCTTGATGAAAAGAAGTCATTCTTTGACTGCGTACAGTTGAACATGTTTTTCCAGAATACATGCTTTGGGAATTTTGGCTGTCATGCAATTCTACTAAACAGCGCTTGACATGCAAAGTGAATTGTTCTTGGAAGTTTTCAATGTTCCTTTTAGAAGTGACGCACGTACATTGGCACAACAAATACCTTAGTGTGTTTAAAAAAAAAAAAAAATATTAAAAAAACCCCGATGTGGTAGGAATGGAATTTTATATTACTTTGGAAAGAAGAGTCCCTCCTAACAATAAGCGCTACAAACATTTAACTACAGGATGTGATAAAATAATAGAATGGACATGTCTTATTAAACTGTGTCTGCACAGCAGGGATTGTTGTTATCATCCTTAACAGGACACTATATGCACCATAACCACTACAGCACGCTATTTTGGTGCATGTGCACAGAGTCCTAGGGCACTTTCATGGTAAGAAATAAAACCATTTTTAATTGCTTACATAAGTCCCTTGGGTGCTTTCAGTCCTTCCTGTCTTTTGTGACATCATTACTGCAGTGTGTGTTATGCTAATTCCTGTCTACTGCAGTGGTTATGCTGCTTGTAATCCATTAATTCCTTCATCCCTAGCATGTTCCTTTGGACTATGCAGATTACATATGGGGTAGCTGTCCCGTACAATATGAGCCACATTTCTATATATAGTTAGAGAAAAATGTGTATGATCGCTTAAGGAAAACGTTTAATTAGAAGAAAAAGGACTTGCTGCCATACTAATCATAAAAAAGGAGAATTTAGAAAATTGATCCTAAAAGTACATTGAGGTTTCTTTGGTCCAGCCCTGCATTTAATGTGTACTCGCTACCAGGGCTGGAATGGGGAATTGGTGTTTGTCACCAATGACAAACACGCCCCCTCTCAAAGTGAGCATGTTGGTTCAATACTCTTCCAGGGCAGACCATGCACAGAGCTCTGCTGAAGAGCTCTAGCATGAGAAAAAGGCCCTGTAATTGTTCTGCACAGTGCAAGCAAATTTAATAACATGCTTGCACTGTGTTTCCTTGCAACTTGTCTCTGGTGTCTCTATAAATGGATACCAGGAGACAAAAGGGTCAAGAAAGTGTATGGTGCATGCAGGGCCGGGGCGTCCATAAGGCGGCACAGGCGGCCGCCTTAGGGCACACGGGCTCTGGGGGAGCAATATTTCAGTGACCGGCAGGAGGGAAGCTCTCCCTCCTGCCAGGCCACCATCTCGACCCCCGGCGCAGCAGTGCTGTAATCAGGCGCGGCGAGGGAGCTCTAATCTTCATGCTCTGCTCCCTCGCGGGCTGCCTACTGATGCCGATCCATCATCCACACCAGCTCTCCAGGTGGGGAGGCTGGGTGGAAAATGTGTATTTATAAAATTATTAGTGAATGTATGTGATGTGTGTCTGTGAGTGACAGTGTGTGTGCATGTGTGTGTCTGTGAGTGACAGTGTGTGTGCATTCGTGTGTGCGTCTCTGAGTGACTGTGTGCGTCTCTGAGTGACTGTGTGTCTGAGTGACAGTGTGTGTGTCTGTGAGTGATTGTATGAGTGTGTGTGCATGTGAGTGTATGAGTGTGTGTCTGTCAAATCAGTGAGAGTATGTTTGTCATTGAGTCTGTGTGTGACTATCAGTGTGTCTGTCAATGAGTGTCAATCAGTATGGGTCTGTCAGTGTCAATGAATGTGTGTGTCAGATCAATGAGTCTGTGTCTGTCAGTGACGTCTGTGTGTTTGTCATTGAGTGTGTGACTGTCAGTGTGTACAGAGTGTAGTGGAGCAGAGCGCGGTACAGGAGCTTCTGTTTCCTGTACCTGGCCAGACTGACAGGAGGTGCTCACAGAGACAGCACTCCCTGTCAGTCCGGCCGGGTACAGAAAACTGAATCTCCTTTAGGGGATCAGCTCCGCTCGGCAATGCAACAATAGAGGTAGGAGGCACACCAGGAAGTGTGACCACTAAAGGGGTGTTGGGTGCACCAAGGGACAGGGAGGGAATGGGAGAGAAACCCCAAGAGACAGGGAAAAAAGAGGGGAGGGGAGAAGAACACTAAGGGACAGGGAAGGGAAGGGACCACTAATGGTCGGGGAGGGGAAGAGGGGCTGGTTAAGAGGCACATAGGTGAAGATTTTTTTTGGGGGGGGGGGGTTGGAAAAATGCATCTTCGCCTATGTACCGAAAAATCCAAGCACTGGCCCTGGGTGCATGTGTGTGTGTGGAGCCTGCTTGTAGGATTGCGTGTGTGTAGAGTGAGCGGATTGTGGTGTGGTATTGTGTAATAAGGTCGGTTTTAGTCGTGTTGTGTTTTTGGTGTAATGTAATGCATATGTGGCTAGGGGCTGTAGAGAATGTGTGTGTGTGTATAGGGGACGTAGCAAGTGTGTGCGTACAGGCTATAGTGTGTGTGTGTTTGTATGTATAGGTGATGTAGTGTGTGTTTAGGGGTTTAGTATGTGCTTACAAGGAATCTAGTGTGTGTATAGGGGATCCAGAGTGTGTATGTTAGGAATGTAGTGTGTGTATATAGGAGTCTAGTGTGTGTTTGAAGGACCCAGAATGTGTATAGGAGATCTAGTGAACGTGCGTATATAACGGATTCAGAGTGTATATAGAGATCTAGTGTGTGTATGTGTGTAGATGATCCAGAGTTGGGTAAGGGATCTAGTGTGTGTCTGGAATGTAATGTGTTTAGGGGTGATGTATGTATGTGTGTATAGGTGTGTGTGTATATGTTTGGAAGTATTGTGTGTGAGGGTGATGTATGCGTGTGTATATGTCAGAAGGGATTGTGTTTTAGGGGGGAGTAAAAAACAAAACAGGCATTATATCTCCCCCTCTCTTCTTACCTTTAGCCTGGGAGGGGGGGAACCGGCATTCTCACACCATCCCTGGTGGTGCTAGTGGTGAGTGAATTCTAGCCTGTGGATGTATCTGTACACCTAGTTGAGGCAGGGGTAATTTTAAGTTGGATAGTGTTTAGTTTTACAATTTAACATCGAATCCAGGTGTTACTTAACTTGTATCATCTCAGCCATGAACAAATAGGCATTCCAAACGCTATAGTGTTCTAACACCTATGTGAATAAAATGTTTAAAAATTTTACTGACCTTGTTGCCACAAAGACAGTCTAAGGCCTCGTTGCCTAATAAAATAAAGTTGTCTGTTCCCAATACTCTCAACCAACCCAAACTCTCAACCATGCCCTTTTTCTTAACTTAAAGGACCACTCTAGGCACCCAGACCACTTCAGCTTAATGAGGTGGTCTGGGTGCCAGGTCCTTCTAGGGTTAACCCATTTTTTCATAAACATAGCAGTTTCAGAGAAACTATGTTTATGAATGGGTTAAGCCTTCCCCCATTCCCTCTAGCGGCTGTCTCATTGACAGCCACTAGAGGCGCTTGCGTGCTTCTCACTGTGATTTTCACAGTGAGAGCACGCAAGCGTCCATAGGAAAGCATTGAGAATGCTTTCCTATGTGACCGGCTGAATGCGCACGCAGCTCTTGCCGCGCATGCGCATTCAGCCGACGGGGCGAATCGGAGGAGGAGAGGAGGCAGAGAGATCTCCGCCCAGCGCTGGAAAAAGGTAAGTTTTTACCCCTTTCCTCTCCCCAGAGCCGGGCGGGAGGGGGACCCTGAGGGTGGGGGCACCCTCAGGGCACTATAGTGGTCCTTTAATCATTCTAAACATGGGCCTAGAGAGGCCAAAGCACCCAAGAAGAGATGTATGAGAAATCTAAAAGCCGTAATGTAAAGTAGATCAGTAGTTTACAAAGTGCAACTTGTTCACAATTCCCAACACTGGGCCAACAAGAAGCAGAATTATCTGTAAAAATCACCCTTCTTTAAATATAGATTAAGAGAACAATATTTGCGTGGAAACTAAACAAAGCCGTATTATAAAAGAGGGTGTTTCCAATTTTATTTTTTAGTCTCGGTGAGATTTAAAGCCTGCTGTTCTGAAAAGGGAGTAAATTAATCTTTTAAAATCATGCAGCAATCAGATGATTTGTTGTTTCACAGCATTAGGCAGTAGAAGCCAGAACTCAAACGAACTTTGTTCTCAGCAAACCTTGCGATCGTGATGAAACATGCCCCTTACCCAACCGCATTTAATGGAATCATCAGCAAGTGAGCAAATTCAATAACTCTGTGTTCTTGGCAATAAACTGCACAGCTGGGCTGATGTCATCTCCAATGTGGGCCCTTAATGAGTACAAGATGAGTAAACCAGTAGTGTATTTACTCTGTAATGCAAAGAAGTAATTTGGCGTTGAAGTCTATGGGAGTACTGACTAATTCAAAACAAGGGGATCCTGGAAATTAGAAAAACATGGCACCGGTGTCCACTCGACATTCCTGATAATTGAATGCGTTTCCACAGAAGTGGATTGTCTTACAACTGGGTTGATTAACTGCGAACATTCCAGATGTTTTCGCCATCCTGTAGAATCTGCTGCTGTGAGGGATCGTACAAAAAATGATCTCAAAAAGCAGAAATGTTATATTATGTTCACATTTTTTTTTCTCTCATCAGTTCTATTGTGTTTAACCACTTATGAACCAAAATGTATTATTTGTTATAGTAAACTGGTCCATGCAGATATTCTACCAAAAAGGAATTCTTGACTTATTCGGTGTCCGTAGAGTCTGGCTGTCACTAAGTGACATTCTGTGTCGAAATAAGTTCTTTAAGGCTAGATTATGGAAACAGACTGCTCTTGGTCCTTAAGGCGTTAAGCATCACTAAGTGTAAAGCACATCACCTGAAAGATACAGATTGCAATGTTTTTATGGAGCAGAATATACCGTACTTGGGAAGAGTATTTCAAGTGATTCCACCTGCCAAGTTATGACAAATCAAGGCAGGCAGGCTTGTACAACTTGTAACTTTCTATGTATTTCTTGACTTAAAAGCCCTACATTCGCCTTCTCAGGATTTTTGTGCTGAAAAAGCACGCTAACACCACCTGTAATAGATCAGTGATGGCAAACACACTCCACGAGGCACATCAATGGACTACAATTTACGCAATTCTCAGTCTGTTGCATTGGAAAAACTTGGACAATTGGTATGTCAGCAAGGACTGAAAACCACAGCTCCAGATTGTCTATCTTAGTCTAAAATGTGATTCCAAGCACTGTTATATCACAAGTAGGAAAGATTACGAAAAATGAGTATATCTAGTTATAAAGTTAGCCATAAATCCCAATGCCACCCACAGGGTGTATTTTCTGAAAATCCTCTTTATAGTGTCCCAGTTCTGGGGTGAGATGTTCGAATGGAACAAAGCTCTGGAATGTAGAGTGATAGAGTCAAATACATCACATACTGAGAATCTTTTTAAGAACGGAGAATTGGTAAATGATGGAAGGGTAGTCAGGAGGGAATGTAACATCCAATCTTAGAATATAACGTCATTTTATTTCTTACTAGACCAGCATGTAAGGCAATAGTTCCACAAAGAAATAATTCTGTAGTGGTAGAGCGTTCCTTTGACAATCCAATATAAAGAGTATATAATTGTGCACATGTGATAAATAGTGAACAAAAAAATGCTCTTGGTAAATATCGTTTACACAAAATAACACGTTAAACGAATAAGTTACCATTTCGACTAACGACTTGCTATTAGATCATTAAATTACTATTAGGACTATAAACAGGAAAATGTTTTTTTTTTTTGTTTGTTTTTTTTTTTGCCCTTAGTACATCCCTGTCTGCGAGTGTTGCTACAGTGAAAAATGGTCTATTTACAGTACCCCCCCAAAATAAGTCTGCAACAAGGTTATAGTTTGAAACTGGTAAAAAAAAAAAAATTAATAATAATAATAATAATAATTATACTGATTTAGCTACCTTCATCCGTAATCTGTTACACATTTCATCCCTAGATTCCTACAACTGTCCTTAGTTGCATTCTACATACATGTCAACTGCGTTTTGTTCCCTTACTAAATAAACATACATTTTGTATGCAATGTGCTCCATGTAGATACAGAGAAACAAGAGTATACATAGAGTATTTCACTCAAATGTTAGGGGTGCAAGTGGGGAACTAAAATGTAATTTGGTACAAGAGCAATGTATCTTATTTACACAGACTGATTTCCAAACCCATTTATTGCAGTTTAAAGACACATTACTGGGAGTATTATTGCTGTGGAGCTCTGTTATACACTCAGACACGTTACTGGGAGCATTATTGCTGTGGAGCTCTGTTATACACTCAGACACATTACTGGGAGTATTATTGCTGTGGAGCTCTGTTATACACTCAGACACGTTACTGGGAGCATTATTGCTGTGGAGCTCTGTTATACACTCAGACACATTACTGGGAGTATTATTGCTGTGGAGCTCTGTTATACACTCAGACACATTACTGGGGTATTATTGCTGTGGAGCTCTGTTATACACTCAGACACATTACTGGGAGTATTATTGCTGTGGAGCTCTGTTATACACTCAGACACATTACTGGGAGCATTATTGCTGTGGAGCTCTGTTATACACTCAGACACATTACTGGGAGTATTATTGCTGTGGAGCTCTGTTATACACTCAGACACATTACTGGGAGTATTGTTGCTGTGGAGCTCTGTTATACACTCAGACACATTACTGGGAGTATTATTCTGTGGAGACACATTACTGGGAGTATTATTGCTGTGGGAGCTCTGTTATACACTCAGACACATTACTGGGAGTATTATTACTGTGGAGCTCTGTTACTAGGAGTATTATTGCTGTGGAGCTCTGTTATACACTCAGACATATTACTGGGAGTATTATTGCTGTGGGGCTCTGTTACTAGGAGTATTATTGCCGTGGAGCTCTGTTATACACTCCGCCACACCAACCATATAGAGCTCATAGAAAAAGAGGATCATAAGGATACAAAAGAGGGTCAGAGAGTAGAGAATATCACTCATAAATAGGGACACTTAGGACGTATGACATTTCACAGTTTTATTCTCCTAGTGATTCACCTTGGCAGAGCATTCCATACAGGATCATCCAAAGATAGCGTTCAGAGCTGCAATTTTTTTTTTTTTTAAATTTGTAGCAATAGCCTTTTGACGCTTACTATATATTTTTTGTTGTTTGTGTTTTTTCACTGCTTCCTGTAATAAGTTGAAAGGGAATCATTTGACATTTCACCGCTTCCTGGTGCATTTAGGGAACAGAGAGGCTTAGGGAGTGATCTTTATTTCATAATGGGAATCTCTCAACACTGAGTTCTGTGCATCGATAGGAGATAGGACATGGCTGGAAAAGTCTTGTATTTTTCTGGGAAAGGTTCTAGATTAAAGGAGGCGTGGGAATTTCAATTTTGGCTGGGAATTGTTTGAAAAATAACCGTGAAATGCAAAGCTATTTACATGATGTGAGGAGGGACCAATCCTAATCATCAAGGTTACACTGTACATCATCGCCCTTCAAACATTAGCCTGTTTGGTCGTCTGCCCTGGATGACTATTGCTATTGTTAGAATTATCTATTTTTCTTGTTATCCGGTCCCGTAGGGTCTGGTTATTAAACGCTGTGCATCAGCTACCAGGCTAGGTCAATGAAACATGTTCAGCTTACATCCAGCTCTGATAAAGTCTCTTCTGAGTTTAACTGAACTCTGCAGCAATTGATAGAATGGTCTATTCTCTCAAAGTGGTCTAGTGTCCTCTTCTAGTGGCCTCATGTATGATATTTGCAACAAAGTTTACTTAAAGTGAAATTGTGTTTAAAAATGACCTTCCTATTTTCCGTAGGCAGATTCAGGGTGCAAACTCTGGAGGAGCATTGTTGGGTTTTGTGACAAATTCTAATAGGTGAACACATACATGCACACAAACACAGACATACTTATTGACAATTCTGCCTACAGAGACCAATACCTACAGACACTTAGGATTGTAGCTTCTGCGCTGACACACCTGACAATTCAATTAAATGTTATTTTCTCTGTATGTGTAGCAGGTTTAACAAATGGTGGCTCTGTCAATTTTGATCACTGGCATTTGGGGACCATGCAGTTATCCCCTCCAGCCAGACATCTATTCCCCAGGCTTCCTGCGGTAGCATTTGCCCCGATGCAATAGCAAATAAAAAAACAAAAGTTACTCGACTTTACATTTTTCCTCAGTATACTGTTTAGCTGCAGTCAGACTAGATTTGTATCCCTCGAATTCTGCACAACAGACTTGTAATAAGTCTGTCAGTTTACACACAGCGTTGTTTACTGTTTGCTATAGTAGAGACTGTGATATGTGGATAGCCATTACACCGTTTAAAGGAACATTCTAGTGTTGGGAATACAGAGCTGTATTCCTAACACTAAACTGTCCTTCTGCCCCTGCGCCACCACACCATGGCAATAAAAGGTTTAAAAACACTTTAAACACTTGCCTGATTCCAGCTCCGAGGTAAATCTCTGTCTCCGCCTCCTTTGACGTCATTGCAAGGGGGAAGCTTGTGTCCATGCGCGGCAATGCTTCGCACACTTTCGGTCTTTGCCATGTGAAAGTATTGAATCAATGCTTACCTACGGGGATATTGAAGACATTAGAAGTCCTCATGGAAAGCGTTAGAACATCCAGCGTCGTTTCACGGAGTTAAACTCTGAAACAGCTGGAAGCACCTCTAGTGGCTGGTTGGTAGACTGCCACTAGAGGAAACCTTAACACTGCATTGTAAGCATTGCAGTTTCGCTAAAACTGCAGTGTTTTACATTGCAAGGTTTACGGAACAGGGTCAGTGCACCCAGATCACTTCAATGATATAAAGTGGTCTGGGTGCCTATAGTGTCCCTTTTACGAGCTCCAAGGAAGAAATAGTAATTTGATGGCATATAAAATACAGCTTGTCCTCTATCCTAATAAAGTCAAAATAACTATACAAAGTGACAAACCACAAAGTGAAGTTTTCTTCCTTGTATGTGTGTCTGTGTGTGCTGACTTGTACACACACTGAAAAATTCAAGTGAAATTAAGCTTGCAAGTTCAACTAATGATTTTTTTGCAGAGGCCATGACTGCCGCAGATGTGTGAATTAGTTAATTGAAGATTTTGGATTGATATATTTATTTTTCGACTGGGAAAGAACAAAAATCTGATAAGTGAAAATTCCACAGCGTCTGGAAATTCAAACGACCTTTGTTCTGGTGTTCTGGACACATATTTAAAAAAAAAAAAGGAAAATCAAATGTAGTTATGGTTTAGGAGTTAAATCACTTTGTGAGCCCTAGCAACACCTCTCCTGGCTCTGCCTTACACCGCCTACCTACACGTTTCCCGTAAATCGAGAGTTAATGTTTAAACTTAGTTTATTGCACAGGTTGTTTCAATTAAAAGTAGCTTCTGTTCTGTTAATAGCCTGCTAAACCCTGCAGGTGCCTTCCGTGTGATAAAAGTTAAATTTACAGAGGAAGAGATGAAAACGTCTAAAGTAAACACACTGTACTGATTTGAAAATAATAAAAGCATTTCATGCAAGCTGTGTGTCACAGCCAGGGTAGGTGTGGCTAGGACTGCATAAACATGAAAGTGATTTATCTACTAAATGGAGAACTGATCAGTGAGACTACAGTGGCATGATCTCTACACCAAAACCACTTAATTAAGCTAAATTTGTTTTGGTGCTTATAGTGTGGATGGTAGCTATAATTTTTCTATAATAGAACATATTGTTGCTGCTGGAGTGGAGGTCGGGTGTCAGAGGGTCCTATATATGTAAATCAGTCCCTTGTATGATGTCACTAGAGCTGGGCGTACTAGTGGCTGCGCCTGCAGAGAATTATACAATGTTTCAAAGTATGCAAGATAGTTTGCTGTTGCCAAAATGTTTACACTCAGACATTATTTTTCCGATTCTCTTGGGAACTTGTGTACAATGGGGTAATTATCTGTCATTGAACAAGGCTCTCCGGCCCAGCTAATGTTGTGCAAAGAGATTTGTGCTGCAGCCGTTTTTGTTTTCTGTCCGTGAACTCCGTGGCAAAGGGCCGGGGGCCCGCGTTCCTGTGCTAATCCTTCAGTGTTTGCCACTGATGAGTATGCTCTTTCTGTTTGTCTTATATAATGTGAAAGATGATGAGATTATGCAATGAGATATTTTGCAGCACACCGAGAACGGCTTGGGGCTTTGGAACCTTTTCAGGAAAACTGAATCAACGGCAAGGTACTGGACACACAATAGCAGCAGTGCAGTGCCTATGGCAACCAAGTAGAACTGTGTGTTTAGCATTGTGTGTTGAAGATAACAGTGCGAGCTGTTCTGGATATATTGTAACTCTGCTGTGAGCACAATGCTGCATTTAGTGTGAAGCGTACAAACAGTCTGATGGTTAATTACCAAACTGGTGCAATTAATGTTGGTATGGCATACGTACTCCTATTCCCAGCACACTCAGCCAGAATCATTGTCGCTAAAGCCGTTCTAATGCTGTTCAATGGCAAATCATAAAGATTAATGGATGAGACAAAGTATGTCGACTTTTAATAAATCATTTAACATAATCCTGTTTAAAAAAAATTTGACTGTCTGCTGGCAGTTCACCCCGTGATGTAACAGGCATTATCTGACAATACAGAGAACATAGGAATTATGGGATACTGTACCTTCAGCTCTATTAAGAGCCCAATGGGCATTGTGTCAAAGTTAATCTAAAAATTCTATTTATTAGCTGGCAAAACATTGCTGCAACAAAAGAGTTTTGAGAGATCCATAGGAAACCATAGAAACTGCAGTACCTTTTGGGATTCACGAAGAACCGTTGTGCTTCCACAGGCTAAACCCCCCCAAACTCTCCTTTTACCCAAGAGATGCTATGGCAATAACATTAACCTTTTCAGTGCTGCAGCAGTGATTTTATATATGAGTTTGTGGGTGCTAAGCGTTCAATGTGTTGCTGTACACATTACCTGTCAAGTCTAATTTTATGGAGAGATCAATCCACTGTCTCTGTGTCACACGGCCCATTACATCTCACCTATGACATGTTTCCGCCCTTTTATTTATTTTTTTATTTTTTTACATTATTATTTATTTATTTTTAATACTCTCTGTACAGTTTATACCATCAATTTAAGGACTGATATATATTTGCAGCAACTTTGAGGACAACTGTTAAAAATGTGCAATTGCCACAAAAACCAAGACAATATGTCTTCATCTTTAGCGCTTTTTCTTGCAAATTCTGCAAACTCACAGTATGCTTTGAATTGATATGAAATCAAAGTGAATTTCAAATTTTAAACCAAATCTCCCTAGGTCCCCTATGTTTTCAGTTTGGCTGCTTTTGGACTACAATTTCAAATCCAGTTTGAATTCAGAACACTTCAAACATCAGGATTATTTATTAAACTCCAAATTGTAAGTGAATACAAATCAAAATCGCAAAAGCCAAGGCTAATATTGTCAGCTGTAACCACCGCGTAACAGAGTTGGGAGTATTATGTTAGCCAATCTCTAAATGTTGCTTAATCTGCTTCAGTTCGGAGTTCATTGAATATTTTACTGAAAGGACCACTAAAGTGCCAGGAAAACATACTCATTTTCCTGGCACTATAGTGCCCTGAGGGTGCCCCCACTCTGAGGGTCCCCATCCCGTCGGGCTCTGGGGAGAGGAAAGGGGTTAAACTTACCTTTTTTCCAGCGCCGGGCGGGGAGCTCTCCTCCTCCTCTTCGGCTGAATGCGCATGCGCGGCAGGAGCTGCGCACGCATTCAGCAGGTCTCATAGGAAAGCATTTACAATGCTTTCCTATGGACACTGGCGTCTTCTCACTGTGATTTTCACAGTGAGAAGCACGCAAACACCTCTAGCAGCTGTCAATGAGACAGCCACTAGAGGCTTTGGAGGCTGGATTAACTCTATTATAAACATAGCAGTTTCTCTGAAACTATGTTTATAAAAAAAAGGGTTAATCCTAGAGGAAGCTGGCACCCAGACCACTTCATTAAGCTGAAGTGGTCTGGGTGCCTAGAGTGGTCCTTTAACTTCATCCACAAGCTTATCCAAAATCTAAAAATTCTTGTTGCTCTTCAGTGACATTAGTGCATTGACCCAGAACGTAGGGTATTATTATTGCTAATGCCTGCGGCCATTCCAGAACATACATAATGGAGACATTCCAAAAATGACAGAATTTTGTGTTTAACGTTTATTCAGGGAAGGGTGAAATATTTTTATGTTAAAAATGAGCTGCCGTTTCCCAGTAGGCCAGAGGAATGAGTTACTATAATATTCTGAGCCTAGCAAAGTGAACTTCCTTCCTATCGCCTGCTGAAGTGCAAATACATGTAATTTTTTAGTTATATTTTCACTGTCAGTGCACTTTTTTGTGGTTATTGTGAGTCTTAATTTGCACTGAAGCAGAAGTAACATTGTTTTGTGACGCCAATTTGAGGTTTCGTGCATTGTTGCATCAATTCTTTATTGGGTGCGGTACCATGTTTGTTTACAATAAGTTATAGTGGTTATGGTATTTGAATTAGCCATTTAAGAAATCATTATTTTTTCCTTAAACCACTTTGTTTTCCATGCCTTCCCATAGTCATTCAAATATATAAAAAAAAAAAAAAAAATGATAGGCATTGTTCTCAATAAAATGTGAGATGTTATATTTACGTTGCTCGTAACATGATCGTGATGATGGTTGGAGTAACCCTTTAAAGGAAAATATTAAGCTACTATAACTGAACTTCAGATATCTCCCAATTTCTTATAGGTTTTAATGAGAAATAGTATGATCCTAGTAACAATAAACATTGTATGCACAAATATATACTTTTATTAGTGAATATTATTATATTTAATTTTACCTAATGCTCGATTGAAAGTGCATAACATATCATTTATACATTGTCCAAGCAAAAATTATTCTTTTTAAAAATATCAGCCTATCTGTCCATCAGTTCTCAGCCTCCTCCATGCCCCCATTGTATAACCGCTAGATGTTAATTTTCTAAACACAAAATGCAGCGAGGTGGACCCATGTTTTGACAATTAGGGGTGGGAGATGGAAAGGATTATCTTGGGTATGAATGTAGATTTAAATGTGGGTGGGTTCCACAAAAAAAAAGAGAGAAAACAAAAAGTTAAAATGTGGAATCAGCCCTGTGGCTGGCCTGTGAACACATGACACTAACTAATGTGCAGTGAGACCCCCTCAAGTTGAACCCCTTCCCAAAATCACCATTGATGTTATTGGGGCCAAACTCTGGGAGCAGTTAAAGTAGCTTGATACATTGTGAGTGCATCAAGCATTATGAACTCCTCATGCGCCAGTGTACTAGAGTTAAAAAGAAAAAAATATATTTACTGAATGAATACCTTTTTCTTGATTTACGACGTGTATACATTAGCTGCAAGAGAAAATGTGTGATAAGGGTATTTTTACTGCAGTTTTTATTCTGCAATATTTACACTTCTTAGGTAATTTACTCTATTATATACGTAAACGTATCTGTATTTGTAATCTTCATGTGAACCTTATATTCACATTGCAGCCCAGGTAATTTGTAACACAGGTTACATGTTTTTCCTATATAAGGCAGGTGTCACATTTCTTTCCCCCTAACTCTAAATTGCAATCTGTTGTGTGACTTAGAAAGACCTTCCCCCCTCCCTCCATCGCTAAATTCCCCTGCCGGACGAAGAGTAAGTATCGCAGCTAGATGCCAAGAGCTCTCCTGCGTCATCCCCAGCACTTTGTAAATATTCTGTTCATAGGACTGCTAACAAGACATCATTTATCACCTCTCTGGTGAAGTGTAACGTGAGACCAGGCCTAGCTGAGGACAGTCACGTTCTAACCCTTTGCTTGTCAAAGAGACCAGCAGGCACATTGCTTTGTAGCTTGAACTTTGTATAAAAAAAAAAAAAATCCAGGCCAGATCAAGCAAAGCTTTTATATATTCTTGTGACCGCCGCAGATCATCACTTCTTAGGAAATTGCTTTATAAACTAACTGCCTGGTATAGAAGCGTACGTGTGCGTTTACAATAAAATATAGGTGCCAAGCAAAGAGTCTATTTTCCTCTGTCTGCCAGGAGACGTCCGGACAAAAATCAGGCCCTAAAAACTCAATTAACAGATTATTATTTTAATCTGAGTGCCAAAGTTTTCTGTGCATGCCTAACTGGAAATCCATTGCACTTCACAAGCACTGCCGTGTTTAATGGCTACATCTGTATTAAAACACGATTTAGCAATATCATTTGGAACAAGTATCTTTTTTTTTTTTGTTTTTGTTTTTTTTTATCTTTTTTTTTTATAGAAAAGTATAAATCACAAAATTGGACAAGTTATTGTGCTATGCCTGCTTTTTTTTTTTTTGGGCTGCACATCATTAATTCTAGAAAGCGTGCCAAAAATAGTTTTTATTTTTCACATCTAAATGGCAGCTATATTTTAGAAGTATTGCTTTGTGTATGTATTTCTGCTCCTTATTATATCCCCCAATAAGGCATGCCTGACTATGCGTGTTTACAGCCTGTGCGACCCACCTGTGGTTACTATTGCAGATATAGTTGAGAATTAATGATGCCAACACTTAACTGAGCAAGGAAGGCTGCAAGGGGGAAAGACCCAATTTTTAAAGTCTTCCATATTTTATAAACCTGTCTCTTGAAAATGCAAAGCTGAAAACACTGTAAGATTTATTAAGACGATACGGGTACTATTGTGGATGCAAAGTGCTAAATGTTAAATAAAATTCAATTGGTTTCTATGGCGATTGTATCTCATTTAGCACTTTGCCTCAGAATAGCACCTGGTTTTGCCTTGATACATCTTGACCTATGAATGATGTGAAGAATAAGTCACCTTATGGACCTGAGAATACTAACTGGGCCCTAAGCGGTACATCCACTACAGGTCGATGTATTGTTCTAGCTCAGTATAGTGGTTATATTGAGTATCAGTGCGCTCTTCCTTTGTTTCATATCAAACCGTTTATGAGCAGTTTGTCAAAAAAGGACACTCTCTGTGTCATCTGGAGACCGCTCCATTCTCAGTTGCGTAGTCCATGTCTGTTTGGTCCAATCTAGACGCCATTGATAGACTGACAGCGCTGTAGGCGGGTTAGCCCTACACACTCTGTACATCAGAGCTGCACACCTAGCTACAGTGCTGGGTGTCCCTTTAATGCTTTCTGCCTGGACTATAGCAGCTCTAAGTATCAATATCCAAAACTCTTAAACTTGCTCCCAATTGTGTGCCTGAAAAATGTTGTATAACAAAAATTACAAGTAGTCATTTTCTTTTAAGTTATCACAGCAAACAAAATATTATATATGCAGACATGTAGAAGAGCAAGATTTCAATTAAGGACATGTAGTAAGATTTGGGAAACACACATGCACCTCCTAATGAGTATGCAGATACATATGGTTAAAAAGTATATTCATCATTGTATGAACAAGCTTATTAAATTTGCACACAATGTGACACTATTAATTTAGGAAAGTATTCTCCTGTATATCTACTCTTTCCATTTGTAAATACTAGATTTTCTTTAGTCAATGGTTCTGAATGTGATAAAAAGCAGAGTTGTAAAAGTAGGGCAATCATTAAAATGTTCCATTGGTTTCAGTAGTGACTGCGTTGTGGCTATAAGTTTGCTCTACGATCGCCTGTTATACATAACCCTTCATTGTACACAGTGACTGTTAACCACACACTTACCCACATATGTTGTGATACCCACTCACAGGTACAAAGTCATTAACACTGATCGACACACACTTGCAATAAAATTTATTAAATTCTGTAAGCTACAAGAAATAAGGAAGGTAATGGATAACACTACAGAGAAAAATAAATGCATAAACATGCACCATGTTCCAGTGTGTAAAAGCACCAATTTATGGAGAGATTTGAGAACAAAAGACATCCATTGCCAAGCAACAAACACTTCTTTCTCCCATCTCTGGCACCAAAATGGTTAATAGATTTCTGCCTGCCGTATGCTAACTGGAGGAATGCAGGTGCACATACCCTGGAGTCTGAATAATGACTCCAAAACATACAGGGACATTAAGAAGAGATTATTCGAAAGCTGACGTGGTTGGCTGTATCACTCATCTGGCTCATTAGAAACTGCTCAGAGGAGGTTTGAAGGTCACTAGAACTCTGTTTGAAAATGATTGTAATTAGGAAAACCGTTGAAAGCTACATTTACTCTGAAAACCCCTGTTCTACTTAGACAGCCATAAAATTATCTTTTCCTTAACACACAGTTCCTTTCATCCAGACATTTTGGAGAAAATTTCCCTCATACATTTATTTTTCTTTAAATAGCAGAGTGTGTTAATTTGTTAGATTTTACCGGTCACTTTATGTCTAAAAATTACCACTTCCCGTGTGAGGAACGATTTTGAAACTGATGATAAATTTAATTGAAAAGGCAAGTGGGTGGGTGGGGTTGTTTTCCGCTGCATTATTTGCTAACCAGGCAATAAAGGTGTGAATAGACTATATTTCGCATTATGGCTGACTACGGAGGTTGGCTGAGCCGCGCAGGAAGTGTAATTCACAAACCTTTACAGTGCCAGCATCTTCAAGGGCACCGCTAATTCCACGGACTCCTTATTATCACTCATTCCTCAGCAGGTTTGGTCGCCTTCACAGTGATAACGTTCAGATTCCCGCAGAAAGGGTCACCTTCCCAATTACAGATATGCTCACCTCACTTATTTTTAAGAGAACTGCACGTCTAGATTATACCAAATGAGAAATTTAAAGGCAAATGTCACTTCTTTGAACGCGGTATAAAAGATTGAATGCTACGATCTCTCTGCTCTCTCTCTTTCCTGGCTGACAGGGGCAAAGTCAGGGAGACCAGATGGAGGCACGCAGTTTCAGGACAGAGGTTAATACACCAGTGTGGATGTTTACATTTAATATTAATTTCAGACCTCACACCCATATTTGTTAAATAACATAGGGGATAAATAAGTAAGCAGAATTCTAAAAAATCTTGGAATGTAACGGCTCCCCCTTAAGCAATAAGGACTCCAGTAAACACCGATACCCATTGATCTGCCTTATTGTTTGAAACAAATAAGGAGTTTTATAAAGGCTTAATGCGTCTTTAGTACCCAAGGCAATGCACCATTTAACATGTACCACCTTGCTAAATGGTGCAATCTACGTGCTGACTTTAGGAGGTTTTAATAACATCCCTGCCTAAGCAAATGTAGGATAATCTGGTCTCAGACATTGGGCCGTGTCACCTGCGCTCAGACAGAGATCTCCTTTAAATGTGGGGTAGTTAAGGACATGGTTACAAAACCCTTAGTTAAGACCAGATGGCAGAGAGGAATTTAGTATTTGTGTTCATAAATGGAGTGGAGAATGGGACGGAGCTTATCCCACAGTCGTTTCTCTTCTCACTGAATGCATAGTACGTGCACATTAAGCAGCACAATGCCTCTCCCCTCACGTATACCGACTACATATTTACTTCTTATGTTTCCATCTGCTTTAGCTCCAAAATCACTTAGTTGTGCTGTCTTGTTTCCGTTTCATTTTTTTTTTCTTCTTTGATTTCATTTTATAGTTTATTCACCCCAGTAAATACATTGCACACATGTTTCGCGTGGTAAAGAATGCAGTATTATTAAATAAAAAAACGCTTGCAATGTTTTTAAAGGTTTAAACGTTCCAACGGTTCCTTGCTCTTGCGCACGTGTGGCTCTCTGAAAACTGTGCTGGTGATTTGGATCGCTGTTGCTTTTAGTGAAGCAAGTTCAGTCTGCAGCAATTGACAGTCTGTTGCAAACATAAAATATACTACTGTTCAAGTCACATACTCTTAAAGTGTAAAATAAATCAGTAAAGTAGAAAATTAGCATGTAGTATATGTACCGTTAGACAGCAAGTGTGACTTCAGTGCAAATCAAATAGGATATGTGTGAGTACACAAATGAATTACTTTGGGTACATGACCCATAAGGGTTGGCACAAGCATGTCTAATAATGTGGTTATGCTATGCTGCCTGGGGGCAGTCTACCGGTGACCCTGGGTGTGGGACACCAGGAAACCATATTCAGTTGACAGGACAGGATCCTTAAATAGAGACTGTCCCGCGCAAATCAGGACAGTTACAAGGACTGTAATCTACCGGTATGTAGTGTGCTGATGGATTAACAAACTCATACGCTAAAACCACACTTGCCTGAAGATTGCTTCCTGTATACTTTCTAATAAACCAGGTTATGCACCATATGAAATGGCTATGTCATCTACAAGTTGTGATATAGGACTGGGTCATATGGGGGATCTTTCTGAGATACGTTAACGTTAAATTACATAAAATACCAAATAACTCTTCTTCTGTACGTTTACTGGCTCCTGTTGACTGTAAGCTTGTTTGAGCAGGGCCCTCGTCAACCTATTGTTTCTGTAAATTGTTGTAATTGTCTCTATTATTGTTAAATCTCCAACTTTGATAATATTGTAAATTGCTACGGAATATGCTGGCGCTATATAAATACCAGTAATAATGATAATATCTGGCTAGCACAATGTATAGGTGAAAGGGTACGATCTTTAAAGTGACACCAAGCCTTGTAAGACCTGAGTGGTGCACTTCACGCTCAGAATGTTAAATATCCGGAATTCAGGGAGCAGATGCATTTTTGTTTATTTTTTTTAAATTCATTTTTTGTAGAATTTTGTTTTGTAACATTTTAGCAAAGATTTCTAGCAATTTACCTACAATAAATGCTTTCTGCGGTACATGTGTCAATGTGAAGTAGACCATAAAAATAAAAATCATTCATGGCTTGTATGTTACAGTGTTATTTCTTCTAAAAGCAATCTGTATAGTCTGGTGTGTATGTGTCTGTTCTAACTCACATTATAAAGTCAAGGCAAACACACAAGTATTTAGTGGGCAATTTACCTGCACATTACCGTCCATTTAAAGTATAGGTTAAGAACATTTTATAGGCTTCCGGAGACAGACAGGAGTATTGAAGAGTCAGCGTGATTTTATTGGGAAGCAGAAACGTGTACATCCAAGTTTTTTATATAGTCCTCTGTTTATTTCACATCTTTATACACCACAGTGCTTTACTCTAGAAGTGTGGAACCCTTAAATATAATTCAATTTAAATAATAAAATATATGCTTTTTTACATGAAGCAACTTGCTTCCGTCTCTGATAGTCATTCACAAAAATTTGTAGTTGAGGAAATGATAACCCTATAGTGTTAAAGGAACACTATAGGGTCAGGAACACAAATATGTATATGCAGGGCCAAACACAGTTTTGGCAAATCAGCACCTCCTCATAGAAATGCGTTAAATCAATGCATCTCTGAGGAAAATTCAGCGTCTCCATGAAGAGCGTGGAGACGCTGAATGTCAGGGCTGCTTACTATGCAGCACTGAGCCAGGAAGCGCCTCCAGTGGCCATCTGAGGAGTGGCCACTTGGAGGTGTCCCTAGGGGCAATGTATAAGAAAAGGCAGTGTTTGCATAAAAATGCCTGAAGGCAATGATTATACTCACCAGAACAACTACATTAAGCTGTAGTTGTTCTGGTTACAATAGCCTTCCTTTAATGAACTTTAATCTGAGAGTAATAGACTATAAGTGAGTTAGGACTACAGGACAATGGTCTTGCAACATTTTAATAGAAAGAAGTGAATTTGTCTATTTCTCTTAAATATATATAAATATATTTAAGGTATTTTTTTTGTTTTTGTGTTTTTTTTAAATTCACTTTTCTACGTGGTATTCTGTTTGGCCAAGATAGGCCACCACTGAGAGTCCTTCTGATGTAGACTACAATCCTAACAATGCTCAGCCAGCCAATTTGTGAGATGGGCAAAATCACTGAGTAATAGTTTTAATCAGAACCATGCTGAAAATAGCTAGAAGCCTCTGTCATTTGTACAATTCTGCCCCCGCCCCCCCCCACCCCCTCCCCAAAATTTTTTTTTTTTTAGCAGTGTTTACGTTTTGAAACCATAAAATGCATCGGCAGGTTAACATTAGATTCTATATACTTTGTATCGTGTTCTATATTTATGCTTTTGTTTTTTTATGTTCTTAATAATCGTATTCTCTGTCTCTCTGCAGATTATTTGGCTAATCACGGTCGTCTCAATGAGTCGGAGGCCAGGAGGAAGTTTTGGCAGATCCTTTCTGCTGTGGAGTACTGTCACAGTCGCAACATTGTGCACAGAGATTTGAAGGCGGAAAACCTGCTTCTGGACAACCATATGAACATCAAGATAGCTGGTACTTTCAGAGTATATTTCTGAGGATATTATACATTGTTACCTGGTGCCATGTGCTGCTCTCTGAATATAATGTCAGACTAGCATTGAGCAGAGCAAGTCTTATGCTTACTCCGTAGATCCAGGAATTTTGAATCCAGAGTAGCATGTTAATCTGGACTCCAATATGAACACATGTAAGCGTAATTAAATGGCCCATCCTGCTTCTGCCAACCCATAATGTCTGCAGCTTGACTGACTCTTCAGCCCTGGCCCCCAGCTGCTGTTGTATGTTGTTTGAAAACTATATAGTCCAGGCCAGCATGCATCTCCCCATGTCTGTTAAATAAAAATTAGTTTTGGCTTGTGCCTGGCTTGATTTATAAATAATTCAGACCCGTATTTTAATATAGTGTGTGTTAATGTGTTGATATAGAAATGCATTTAATAAATTGCATCAAAAAAAACTTCTTAAAGTGGCACTGTCACCCTTGGGGGACTTTACTGACATCGCCGCTGGTGGCCACAGGGGTAGGTAAGGGCGAGGTTTTTTACCTGAAACTGTAGTAGTCGACATTGCTGCTGTGCTCTTGCGCATGCACAAGATTACAGCATTGAGGGCTATGGAGAAACCCAGCCAATACCCTGCAGCCAACCCTGATAAGGGTCTGCCTTGTGTCAGGAAATGTCAGGCGGAGAGGAAAGTAGTTCTCTTGACTGGGTTAGAATTTCAGTGAAATTCCAACACTGTTACAATGAGTATTCCATACAGATTCCTATGTTTATGAAATACTTATTTTTAATGTGGGGGTGACCGTTCCGCTTTAACAAGTTTTGCCTGCGGAGTTACTTTAGATTATGAACAAAATACACCCCATCTTCTTTCCATTTCTAAGCTGTTCCACCAACTATATTAAATTACCATTTTAGACATATTAAAGATCAGAGTTTTGTGGCACAGTTATTTTAGGGTCCAGATCATCATCCCTCTCTAACATGCTGCTTTTTGATACAAAGCAGAAAGCAAGTGAATTCCATTTGTAATAATCTACAGAAATTCCTAAGCATTACTGAAGGACCTTTGCAAGGTTAAAAGCAGAGACCGACCTCGGCGTGGCTCACAGTCTAGTGCGCGATCGCACCTCCCAAGCATAGCAGCCAAGGAGATATGGGCATGATAAATGTTATCTTCTGCAAAGCAAAGTTCCAAAAGAACATTTCCAAGTCATTAAATAGAAAATGGATAGTGCTGAGGCTCTCCGGTCTTAAAGAGACACCATAAGCTGAATTTACCCTTTTCCTTTTTTCATGAACTAACAAATACGCCCAAAGAAATAAAAAAAATTAAAAATTGCATTGGAATTCCCCCACCACTGAAATCTGCTATGAATTAAATTAATACAGCAGCTGCTAGAAATGGGCCGTGCCGACATTGGACGCATGTTACCAACATGCTGTGCGTTCTGACGAAAGACGCCCATTATTAACAGAAGTCAGTCAAATTAGCCAACCTGGAATTACACTGAGGTGGAGTTACACCTGCGACAGCAAAGGGGTTACCACGTCAAATTACTGAAGTGGTTATGGTGCTCTGTACCCTTTAAGGGTGATAGGAATGTTTCAAGTGTAGATTACAATGTGATTGCAGGGAGTACACACCGCAAATATATATACCGATGATTATTGCATGATCCTTTATCAGATACAGATTAGGAACATGAGTTCAGGATGTTTATTTTGTTGTTTTTTTTAAATTTATTTATTTATTAGATAATTTTTTTTGTTACCTTCAAGACTTACCCAAGGTGGTTGTGTAATAATTTGCAACTAGAATATAGCGCGGTGATAAGTGACACGATCCCCTAAAGGTGACCTGTCCGCTTCCGTGAAGAAAGGGTCTAATGGGACTGCTGGCTTATATCGGTTATTAAAATCTCTGTTTGCATTCTGGATAAGGGATTCATAGTTCTAACTTTATTTATATTTTCGTTTTGCATAGAGTCCCTTTGATACACAGGGATAATCTTAATTAGCGCTAGAGGGAAGAAATGTTGTAAATATTTTCACATACTTACGGCATTTTTCTTGTTTCCTTCGAATTTGAACTTGTGTAACCAGATACGTGTATCTATGTAGCTGTGTTTGGGCTCCTTTGCAGGATAGATAAGTTGTGCTTGTGGTGAGTTTGTTTCTATAACATTTAGTACATTTTTGAGAGGGAAGGAGGTAACATCTTGGAACATTCCATACCAACATCTAAGCCTTTTCAAATCAATTCTGCGTAACCTTTAGACTAAAAAGGTCAAGTGCCGTAATATCCAGAAGGCTGTTCTTAACGCTTCCCATGCTTGCTTCAAATCAAAATATTTTTCCCATTTCATCCAAGCAGAGAGGTCTTTTAAATACTGTGCGTTGTAACCACACGTATATTACTCTACGCTATGGTGTTCATTAATCCTTTTAATCATCTGGTATAAGAGTGTGTCTGTTTGGCCTGGGTATGAATGATTCTGTTTGTCTCACACTGGTTATATGTGTGTATTGGTTAATTCGCACGTGTTAAACATTATGGTGACTGCTTGCATTGTATCAGGCAGTGTTATCATTTACCAAACCTTGATTTAATATTTTTGAAAACGTTTTCCAAATGATTCAATATTTTAGGATGAACTTTTAAAATGATTTTTTTTCTTTTTAAATATTAAGATGTCAAAAATATATTATATATCGAAAACCTATTGAATTTTAAAATATATGTTAATAAATATTTTGATTTAAAGAATATATGTTAAATTATCAAAATATTTTTCATAATAAATCAGTTTTAAAAAGTATAGCCAAACAGACTAAATAGAGGCCTATGTTGGTTCGATGAGGTGGGTAGCCAAGATGGTAAATTCTGTCTATTTAACTGCATTTTTGGTGACATCATTATCGCTGTGAGAACCTCTCCTTTCAAACTCTGACAGCATACAGCTGTTAACTCACTGTAAACACGCAGTGCTTTCAATCACGGAAACAGACAACGGGAGTGTGAAAGAGAAGTACAGACACACACATAATAAGATAAATATTGTGACGCACACAGCACTGAGAAACAAAAAGAGGAAAAACATTTTGCCCTAAGTGAGGAGCGTTGTGGTGAGTTCTAGCATTTAGAGATTTTATGCCAGACATTCTTTTTGGAATACTGTTAAGGCGAGTCTGTTGCCAATTCGCTACGGTAGACCCCAAGCAATGAAATTCACATACAGCACAGAGACAGCGAGAGGCCGTCCTGTGACGTTACCAATTATTACATCGGAACATTAGATGGCGCGTAACAGTTTGCCACGATAAAAAAAAAAAAAATCATCCCTCTGCTTTTCTTGCCCGTAATAATATAAATGGTGTACTAATGTATGACATCCAAAAACATCCTACTAATCTATTACTTGATTTAATCTCCGTGATTTGATTCTGTTTGTATGATTCCACGCAACGTATCTTCGGCATTATAGGTGGCGTATGTGGCATGTGTCACCGGATGTTTTATTGCCTATCTGTGTGTAGGTTTGTTTATTACTCCGGGTCACTGAGTTTGTGTTTGTCAATGGCTCGAAAAAGCACATTGGTGTGTGACGTTAATGCACAAGGCAAAAGAGTATTCTAAACTGTAGAGCTTGAGCGTTGAACAATCTAAAATCCTATAAACCTCTACCAGCCAAAAATGCAGTAAGTGGCTCGCCAAAATTAATGGGAGTTGAATTTCGCCAACAGCTGGAGCACTGGTACTTAAATATGCTTTGCACTAATATGCTATATTAAGTCTGTGTGCATATATTTAGCGGTGATAATATTAAATTTAAAGTAAAGTTACTTTTACATATATATTTCTCTCTCTCTCTCTCTCTCTCTCTCTCTCTCTCTCTCTCTCTGTACATAATAATAAAAGGTTTTTATTTAATCTATACAGTGCAGCTGTAAAGGCAAATCTAGGAGATTATGCCATATTAACAATAGAACTTTTATTGCAAACTATAAAAAAAAAGAGACAAACCCCTATAGCCACCATTCAATACAGTGAAAAAGCGAGAAAAACTATTTTTATTGCCGTAGGTGATCAATACAAAACTTTGAGTTTAGCACATCTCTGAGACTCCATGGGTTAAGTGCAAATTAATATGAAGAGTGTCAAATGGAAACACGTGTTTTCTTTACATTTGCTGAGATTCTCCAGGAAGGATCTCATTGTTGAAACGACTGCCTTAGAAATAAAACAGAAAGACCAAACACACTGTAAGATTAAACCTTTTGTGCAAGGGGGGAAAGGCAGTATTGCAGAATAAATAAACTCTCTCTCTTTCTATGTAGACATACTCAGTCCTGCTTTGTGTTGCTGCTCTTAAATGCAGCTGTAAGTGAATCAAGGTGAAAGTGAATTCTTCCTTGTGCAGGCCCCCCCCCCCCCATATCTGGCTCTGTTTAACTGATGGACAGCTAGCTCACCATTGACGTCAAACACAGCTCATTAACATTCAGGGCATGAAATGGGTCAGCTCTGACAATTAGCCATCCCTATCTCCCATACCTTCTTGTTATCATTCCCCTACCTTCACATTACCATAATCACAAAGGGACATACAGTGGAGAAAGCTGGTAATTAGACTTTTAATAATTAACCCCTCCATAGCCTTTACCGACATTTCATACAGTCTGCAGCCTGTTAGTAGTCTGATTGCCAATTGACTATAAGAGTGTCATACGTCTCCTATTCGAGTGTAAGCTCACTTGAGCAGAATTTTCCATGTCACCTTTGTTTATACATGTTGTGTAAATCTTTACATTGGCAAAAAAAAAATTTTTTTTTGGTGGGGGGGTGGTTATTTTCTTGTTTATTCTTTTGTTTATCTCTGAAATTAATTCTTTAAAAATAAAATATCATGAGCTTACAACTGGGTCAAACATAATTTTTTTTAAAAATTTTTTTTTTTTACAGTTTCGCAATCTTACATTTAACTCTCTAAGTCCTACATCAGCAACCCAGTTTAAAGTCTCTAAGAAAGTTTTAATTTGTTGTATTTTCCTGCAAACATCCATTGATTATATCTAGCATTAATTGCATGCTGGGTTGCCATATTACCTGTGGGCACACATGACCTCCTACATGCTGATGGGCACTGCATGAAGAGTTCCGCCCTGTGATATAGAGAATACATTACAGCACAAGGGGAATCCCTTAATCCGTGAGGAACCCTAAATGTAATTGTCACCGTCTAACGGAACGCTGTAATTTGCTAAATCTTTACACGCTTTGCGAAGACCCCATTAGGTGACATGCCCACTTGTACTGTACTAGGGTGTGTTTGAAAGTGAAATATAAACCGCTTTTGGGGTACAGTGCTTTCACCCTAGCTGTTAGTGCAGAACAGCGATTGCCCACCAAGCATTATTGGATTTGTAGTACAAAACATTTTTTTTTGCCAATGTAAAGATTTACACAACATGTACTAGACCACTGCAGTGCCAATGTTAGAGAAACATGAGCATTCCCTCCATCCGTACACTGAGCAGTGGAAAATTGACTAGGGTTGTGGTGGGGCAGGAAAGGGACACGTCCATGTGCAGAGCACTGCCGAAGCACTCTGTTGCATGGACAGAATTGCACTGCGTTCTTGAGCCTTGCTTTGAGGGTATTTAAGTAGTGTCCTTTAAACCAAGACTTTTGAGCCAGTGGACCAAATCAGGACTGCCCTGCTAGATCCAGGACAACTGGAAGACATGTGGCCAATCCCAGGTTGTGTAGTTTTGTGCCAATATGGAACGGAAATCAATTTGAATAATGTAGGCAAAAAAAGCTGATTTATCTGTTGAGATGCAATATTCTAATTCTTTGCACAGCATTACAGATTTATCTGTCACTTTGATGGTTAATAATGGTGCATTGGAATTATTCATTTATAGTGTTTTTAATTAACGTTGCAACACTAAACAAGTCACTGCCATTCTTATAAAGAAAGAGTGTCTGGGTTTTCCAGCCCCTGTGAGCCTGTAACATACCTATGTACATGCTGCTCTCATTCTTGATGTGTTCTTATATGCAATTTAAACAGGGAAAAAAAGCACTTGCTTATTTTTATAATGTTGCTGTATTTCTAAACACAAAGTATCAATGTAATTATGTGTTATAATAATCAAAATGTCAAAAGGCATTTTTTTTCTTTGTTTATACTAAAGTGTCTGTTTCCCATTAAAAGGTTTTCATTGATAAACCAGGATTTCGTAGTGGAAGCCAAACTGTTTTGCCAGGTTTTAGCTGGCTGATAAATCTGACGCCATTTCAGCAAATGTTTGGACGCACTTTTGACACGTCCAATAAACGCATTTAACACCAATAATAAAAAAAGCATATATCATAAATTTGCCTCAAAAGACAGCATACATTAATAGATGGGATTGGATATAAAGGCAAGGTTAGCAATTCCGAGGCTGCGGACAAGTTTGATACACATTCAAAATTGTAATTGTTATAAAATGTGTACAGGGCAGTTTTTTTGTTTTTTGTTTTTTTTAATCTTTTTCCTTTATAGAAAGAATATTGTCTGTCTGTTTGTGATGGTGTCATTTTGTAAATTAAACAGTTTGAAAGATTTTTAAAGAGACATAGCATTACAAATACAAGACTCGGAAGACGTATTACAGTTTTGTGGCTTTTCATTTTTTTAAAATCATTGTTGACAATATACTTTAAAGGATCCCTATAAGGTCACGAACACAAACCTGTATTCGTGACCTTCTGGTGTTAAAAACACTATCTATCTCCCTTGCCCCACTTTGTCCTCTTAAATATAGTATATAGGTATAGTACCTTTATTACAGTCTGGGGATGCTGGCTCTGCCCCTGATCTGCCTCCTTTGATGACATCATCAGAAGTGATGGTCTCAGCCAATCACAATGCTTTCCCATAGGAAACCATTGGATTGGCTGATATTGCAATGGAGGCAGACTGAGGGCGGAGCCAGCACAAGCCAAATACAGCCCTGGCCAATCACCATTTCTTCACAGCGATGCATTGAATCAGTGCCTCTCTAAGGGGAAAGTTCAGTGTCTCCATGCAGAGGGTGGAGACGCTGAATGTCAGTCACACTGTGATGCACTGTCCCAGGAAGCACCTCTAGCAGCCATCTGATTAGTGGCAAGTGGTGGTATCCTTCGTCTGTAAGCATAGGCGTGCGCAGCCTATTGCATAAGGGTGTGCACCCTAAAGCACAAACACACACGCCGCATATATATATATATATATATATATATATATATATATATATATATCTATATCTATATATTGCTGTGTGTGTGTGTGTGTGTAGGTGCTGTATGTGTGTGTAGGCACTGTGTGTGTGTGGGTAATGGTGCTGTGTGTGTAAGGGTGATGTTAGTGTGTGTGTATGAGGGCGCTGTGTGTGTGTGAGTGCTGTGTGTGTAAGGGTGATGTTAGTGTGTGTGTGTGTGTGTGCTGTTTGTGTGTGTTGTGTGGGGTGGGGGAGCGTTTAGTTAATATTCCCCCTCCCTTCTTACCTTTTGTAGGGAGGGGGGACCGTGCTGCTGCCATCCCTGGTGGTCCAGTAGTAAGTGAACCCTAGCCTCACAGCCTGCAGGGCTAGAGTTCACTCTCGCGAGATCTGAGATCCGACCTCGCGAGAAGAACCTGGTGAGCTGCTGGCAAGAGCTCCCCGGGTCCTCTCCTGTCTCCCTCCTGCCTGTGACCTTTGATCTCCCTCACCGGCCCACGGAGGGAGGCACATTGTGCAGGCCGCCAGGATTAGGGTGTGCCTAGGCACACCCGGCACCCCCCATGCGCACGCCTATGTCTGTAAGGTAAACACTGCTTTTTCTCTGAAAAAAAACATGTTTACAGCAAAAAGCCTGAAGGGAATGATTCTGCTCACCAGAACAAATGCAACAAGCTGTCGTCGTTCTTGTCACGATAGTGTCCGTTTAATATTTTATTAGAAGAAAGGTCACTGAACATTTTATATGTTCATCAAAGTGGGGATGTCAAGTGAGTCTTTGAGAAATTAACCTTTTAAGTTAAAAAGTGATAGTCATATGGCAGACCTGAGGAATAGTGTCCGAAGAGAGACTTCCCAAAGCTCGATGACTTAATACATATCTGTATCCTGTCATTAATCCATGGGGTAAGCAGACATGCACATTCCTAAAGGCAATGGGTATCCAGGGCTATTCTGTCTAAACCTTTACAACAACTGTATTTGCATTGACATGTTTGTCACTTAAGAGATAATCTCATTTACCAGGGTCATTAATATTATGTTTCTTTTATCCCTTTATATAACAAATACGTTTTTGAGGTCTGAAAAATAAAATTGATTGTAGAAACCCAGAACACTTTATGTGCCCTATTCTGGAGCAGTGTCTCAATGCTGTCTCTCTGTCAGCCATATGAGCTTTGTTTTTAGCCCCCAATAGACGGCGTATAGAGAGGAGTTTTTTTCAGTGTTTTCGTTTCTTCTCCTACAGAGCCGTTTGTGCCCTGTCTGTGCCTGGATGGAACTGATTTGATATCCGTTGCTACACCATAGGCACCAAGACCACTTCTTCTCAATGGGGTGATGCCGTGCCTTTGTCGTTTTAACCCTGCAACGTAAAACATGTTTATGTATAGTTACATTGCAGGGTTACATTGCAGAGACTAGAGAAATAGCCATGAAACTCCGTAAAACATGGCTATTTCATTCACATGTTCTCACAGAGACCATTTGGTTGACACAGCACAGCATTTTCCTTTAACATGGAGACCAGTTCGCTGCGAGATGTAAGGTAAACTTACATTTTAAGCCCTCACAATGGAGGGTTGGGGGGCTGGCCACCTACTGCTAGAGGTACACCATAATGTTGGGAGTACAAACTTGTATTCCTATTGACACAGTGTCCTTTTAAGCTATGTTATACCATTTTATATTGCAAAGGACAAGTGTACATACACCATTTGCCCACACAACGTGTATCTGTCCTCTGTGTATAGGTATTCCCTATGCTGGCTTAGTTATTTAATTGCATTCCCTTCGCAAACGCTCCATTAACAAACATGGCTGACATATGGTTAGTACACAGAGGGGTTAAAGGGACGGACATGTGGCAGGAGTAACACATGGCTAGTACGTGGCCAAATTGGTGGTACAAAATCTTTACATCCTGATCTCAGCATGATCATATTATCTAACATTTGCGGTGTATACGGCAGTGAAAAGTGAACTTTATTGAAATCTAAATATCCTGGTTACATTTACACAGAATCGTTTTGAAATCAATATTTTCTTTATTTGTGCTAATCTTTGCAGAGTATGATTCCCTTCTCTAGTTTCGTAACAAGGCCCAGTTTTTGGTACATTGCCTGTTCTATAGCCTGCCTCTCTGTTCCTGAACTGACCTTTGTCTGATGTAATGTCTTGAAGCAGATTCAGCTGCGTTCATGTGAGACTGCTAACCGCATGTCCTATGGTTAATCTTGTGACTGCTGGCAGGTCAGCAATGTAATGTAAACAGCTCACCTACCTCATTCTGAAATCACTGCCAGGCAAGTCCGTATAGAGGCCAACATTGTGCGCCCTCACTTTGAAGCATTGTGTATTAATCCAGATAAAGGCTGGTATGTCAAAATGCTCCTTAGAAGTACAGTGAGATATTCCACTTATTTTTTGTGTGCTCTGACCCTTCTAAAATGTTAGAAATCTCTGTGTGTCTGTATATCTGTGCATGTATGTGTATTATTATTTTTTATTATTGTTGGTTTTTATAAAGAAGTAACTTATTCTGCAGGTGTGTGTGTGTCATACATACACACACGGCAATGTTGAACAACGGCAGCATAACCCTTAAACCACTGCTCCTTTAATCAAGCTTTGGTTCCTTTAGTGGAACTGGAGAGAATACCGTTGTCTCTGTCTCCTCGGCCACCCATCCTGGCCTATCGACAATGGAGAAGGACTTGGTTAACTCCCACTAATCTCAGAAAGGGCTGAGACATGCCCTGAGAATAGTGTCCCCAGACTCAGATTGTCAGCCATCCAATGCATGAGCGTTTTGCAATATAAGGTTTGCAACACACAAATTAAGAACGCAATCTGTCTGTTCAAATACCCGCATTATTTTTTGCCTAGGTGAGGTGTTTTTAAATAAAACTGTTACATTTTGTGTGACTTGGAATTTCTGTTTAGTGTATGAGCGAGTGCGCTGGATAGTGTATGTTGTATGAATTGGCCCCAGCAGCACCGTATAATGTATGCATGTTCAGGTGAGTGCAGCCTCTTGATTTCATATATATATATTTGGGAGTCCAGGCCATCTCAGCAGTTTTGTTTTTTGTTTTTTTAATATAAATTCTTTATTTTGTTGGTGTTTCGTTTTTGTATCACCCCAATTTTGCACCCCTTCCTGTCACAGGTGCCTCATTTCAGGGCCCTATTTAGCCTTGACCTGCAGAGAGTCCCAGGAGTGGATTAATCCAAGTAAGTGGATTAATCTCATAATAGCCGGCATTAGGTTGCTAGAGTAGGACCTGCCAAGAATAGGGTACATTGACGTTGTGGAAGGCTTATGCAATGTATGATCACATACTGTAACTAAACCCCCATTATTTTTTGCCTAGGTGAGGTGTTTGTAAATAAAACTATTACATTCTGTAAAACTTCAAATTGCTGTTTAGTGAATAAGCGAGTGCGCTGGATCTTGTATGTTGTATAAATTGTCCCCAGCAGTACCCTATAATGTATGCATGTTCAGGTGAGTGCAACCTCTTGGTTTCAGAAATAACAAGGGAGAGAGAAAATTGTTTACCTAACTGTAATGAGGAGTTGCGAATTGTTCTTGAAAAAAAGGAAGGGCAGTCATTAGAGTATAGACACAATTTCCACAAAACAGGAGAATGAAATAAATGTTTAAAATTGTATTAAGAGAATGCTCAAAAGGCATTCCAAATTCTATAGTATAAACTGCTTTTAAAGCTGAAAACCTTTGACCCCTACCCCCTCTCCTCCCACATTGCACATGCAGCCATCAGGATGAGTACTCCGAACTTGTGTTCTAAGTGCTGCTGCTACCCCACACTCTGTATGTGCGGTGACGTCTAAACTGGCAATTAGGAACACTATGTTCTGTGTTCAGCTTGTCTTCTCAAACCACAGCAATTACAGCATTTTTATTATGTAACCTGAGAGCAGGAGATCTCCGGTCAGTATGCAGTATCCTGCAGTCAGTATGCATCCTTAAGAGAACTGTCACATAAAGCTGCAACGTGTTTGGTCGTCTCTTGGTCGCATTGCCCACGTTTGGTGGAACCGATATGTGTCAGCAGATTATATAAAGATTATGCTATTTGAAATTATTATGATTTATATGGAACCAACATATTCCACAGTGCAGTACAGTCGTTGGATGGGACAAACGTGTAAATTCAGCAAGACCGGTTTGGCGTGTAAAGAGCAAAAAGTGTTGAAAGCCATAGGCGTGCGCATGGGGTGTGCCGGTTGTGCCTGGGCACACTCTAATCCCCGTGGCACGCCTATGTATTGAGACCGGCAGGGGAGATCTCAGGATCCCCCCTGTCAGTTCATGCAGAGCCGGCGCTCAGATAGCTCTGCTCTAAGCCTCTCCTCACCGTCCCACGGGCAGTGAGGAAGGCAGGAGAGGACCCAGGGAGCTCTTGCCAGAAGCTCCGTCCGGTTCCTCTCGCGAGATCTGAGCGTTGTCGCGGCAACGCTCAGATCTTGCGAGAGTGAACTCTAGCCCCACAGGCTAGTGTTCACTTTCCACTGGACCACCAGGGAAGGATGGCAGCAGGAACAAGAATCCCCCCTCCCTACATAAGGTAACAAGGGAGGGGGGATATTAACTGATCTGCCCCCACCTCCACTGGACCACCAGGGAAGGCAGCAAGGAAGGATCCCCCCTCCCTACATAAGGTAAGAAGGGAGGGGGGATATATATGAACTAATCTGCCCCCACCTCCACCCCCACAAATCACCTAAACATACAGCACACACACACAGCACCCACACACATACAGCAAACAAACAGCACCCACACACACACAGCATCCTCACACATACAGCACACAAACAGCACACACAGCACCCACACACACCACAAACAAACGGCACCCACAAACACAGCACCCTCACAAACACACACACAGCACCCACACACACAGCACCCTCACAAACACACACACACAGCACACTAACAGTACCCTCACACAGCACACTAACAGGACCCTAACAAACACACACACACAACATAGTACCAGTACCCTCACACACAAACAGCATCCTCACAAGCGCACACACACAAACACCCTCACCCACATATCACACTAACAGCACCCTCACACAGCGCACACACACACACACAGCAGTGTGTGTGTGTGTGTGTGTATATGTATGTGTGTGTGTGTATATATATATATATATATACACACATACACACACACACATACACATAAATAAAGCTTGGACTGCACTCACGGTCTTCCAATACAAAAAAACTCTTTATTTCATCAAATCAACGTTTCGGTTTGCACTGGGACCTTCCTCAGGACAAAGAATCCACATATATATACGCAGCGTGTGCTTGTGTTTTAGGGTGCACACCCTAATGCAATAGGCTGCGCACGCCTATGTTGAAAGCCCTGTTCAAAGGAGCTTGCAATCTAAAATATCCCATATTGCGTGCAGTAGCAGCATCAGATAGTAAAGATCTTGGCCACATGCTTTGTGAGTGCATGACAGTTCTGATTGCTAGCAATACACATGGCATTCACATGTCTAAACCCCAACGGCTGGATTCCTCAGTCAGAAGCTCAGATCCAACAGCAGAAATTCATCGTTTTTTTTTGTTGTTTTTTTTTTTTGTCAAGGCTCAGCTTTTTCATTTGGGGTCCCGGAGTTCTCTTTGGAGGTGTTCTTGTGTTGGTGTGGGCCTTTGGTGTTAGTGGAACAGAGATAACATGCAAACAGTACAATGCAGATGAATACAATGTACACAAAATGAACACTATAACATTAGAAATAAAAAAGTGTTTGTAACGCTATAGTGTTCTCTAACTATTTAGATTTTCTGATTCGATTTCTTCATGCAGCATCTTCAGTCTTGATGATCTCCGCCAATCCAATGTTTCCTCATAGGAAAGCACTTGGAGGCTAGTGCGGATGCACAGCAAATTGCCTCGTTGTGCCTGTCTAAGCAACCTATGTTGGGAGGGTTCGACGTCTTCATTTAGATTGCATTAATTCATCCATGAAGTTTCTCTAGTACCTGTCTGAGTGACAGCCACAAGATGTGGACTTTGACAGCAATGTATGACTTTACTCTGCTCAGCCTGCATTAACAGGCTATATGCCCCTGAGCCACTGTAGTGGTTCTGGTGACTATAGTGTCCCTTTAAATGCATTGCAGTCAAAGTGTATGTGAGAGAGCTCAGTGCAGTGAGAGCGTGTGGAAGACCTAATTGCAGTAAAGATAATGATTATCATCATTTAGATCCTTAACCAAAGCTTCCTTTACCTCTGTGTGCCCTTGACATTGCATTACCATGTCAACATACACCAAGTAACAAGAGATTGTATGGCCCATGGCTCAGCATAGGGACTGACATCCTACCAAGGGACTATGGACTTTTTTTCCTGTCTCATTGACATATAAGGCAGGTTCTGGGCCCCTGTGACATCAATGCAAACCAATATTCTAGAATATACTGTGGTTATGGTATCCAACACTGCACATTCTATTTTGCTCATTCTACAGGTTTTCTACGATCATGATCATGTGTTTTATCTTCTAATAGATTTCGGGTTTGGCAACTTCTACAAGACTGGCGAACCTCTAGCTACGTGGTGTGGAAGCCCACCTTACGCAGCTCCTGAAGTCTTCGAGGGGCAGCAGTATGAGGGACCACAGCTGGATATCTGGGTATTTTATTTATTTTACCACAAACCAACGTTTCTGCATGTGTATATGTTTTATTTATAAATAATTTACATAAATCAATTAATTATATATAAACTATAGAACCTCTCCTTTATTTTGTCCTATTCCCATTACAACCCCTTGGTCAGCACTCGGTACAGTCCACAGCCATTTTAAGCAGCCAATTTTCAGTGAATGAAAACTCCCATAATCCTCTTGCAAGCCCGTAATGCCTTACCCCTGAGGTCTATTGAGCCCATGAAACACTTCCTAAAGGAATAAAGGACAAATCAGGGATAAAATATAAAAACATATGATAGTTATTTTTGTTTTTACGCTTATTAATATTTTTTTTTAAACTCAAATCAAATTTAATGAAAAAAAATGAGTTAGTCTGTGCTTTTAAATGGATTTTATTAGATTCTTCCCACCATCAAACCCCCTATAGAAATAAAATGTTTTAGGTATAATTTATTGTTTTGCCATTCGCAAGGCTAAAACGCTCGCGTTTGGCAGCAGACTGTCACTTTTGCTTTGTATTTTGATTGATTACAATGTCTGAACCATATCAAATGGGTTAATTACGTGCAGTTGTAGGATAACGCACATAAATTTGGCAAATGCTTTAGTGAGGTACAAGAAATTCAACAAAAGGAATTTCCCTCCCAGGCATAAATCCTGTAAGACTCTTCTTGTTTGTGAACTGTTTCTTTGATAGTCTTTGAGTCACCTTAATCCCATCTCATTTTATTTATTAAAACCTTTGTAGGTTCATAGTGCTGTTAAAAGGCTCACTTCTAATTTACTTGAACCACAAAGGAGAGCTGTGTTAACAATGCACACAATTAATGTGAATATGACTTACCAGAAACCTGTTCAAATCTGACACTGATGATAAATGCACTCTGTGTGTATTCATTCTCGTAATGCTTCCCCAATATGTGCGGCTGCATTCCTGGTTGGTTTTTTTGGGATTTTTTTTTTTTGCGTTTTTTTTTTTTAAGGACAAAAGTGGATGTTCTTTGTTTATAAAACAAACCTTTTTGTATTCTTATTATAGTTTGAAAATAATAAATGCTTTTAGAGAGTTACCCCAACTTCTGCATTGCATTATTTCCAAACTGCCGTTTTATTCTACCATATTTAAAAGGGACATTATAGTCATCAGAACAACAACAGCTTAATGTAGTTGTTCTAGTGAGTATAGCCTGTCCCTGCAGGCATTTTAATGTAAATACTGCCTTTTCAGAAAAAAAGGCAGTGTTTACATTAGTGCCTAGAGACACATCCAGTGGCAGTCACGCAGACAACCCTTAGAGGTGCTTCCTGTGTCAGTTCTGCACAATGTTCAGCGTCTCCATGCTCTGCATAGAGGCGCTGAATGTTCCCCATAGAGATGCATTGATTTAATGCATCTCTATGAGGAAATGCTGATTGGCTCAGAGTGGCATTTGGCTCCATCCCCGCCCCACCTCCTTTGCTGAGATCATCAGAATTGACTATCTCAGCCAATCCAATGCTTTCCCATAGAAAGTACACTCTGGAGGGATACAATTTTTTGACCCTTGTGATTATTACTTAATAAAACTACCTGTTGCAGAGAAATAACAAGTATTTAATTGGATTCTCAATCCTGGTGATCTTGCGTATTAAGGCAATTCCTTTGCTTTATTATGGAGGATGCATCTTTGCTGTATGTCCCATGATTTAGTTAACAAATTGCTTTATGGATATCCCTCCATAATTAATTTTTATATTAAACTATTCGTTTGCAAAATAGATCGTCCATGATTAAAGGAAGTCTAACCGCAGCTGGGCCATCAAGCATCTCTTTTCGTTTATATTTATATAGGCATAATATATATTTTCTAATTAATTTGTTTTGTTTGTGCTGGGACAATGCTGCAGGTTTCTTGCAGCTCCACATAGCTGTTCTTATCCTGCAAATTATAACCACTTGTTCCACTAGATGTCTATATATTGTTCGGTTAGCTGAAAATAGGTTAATAGTCTTCTTTGTCACATTTGTAGTAGTTTCTGTTTATCACTGTTGTATAACTCCTTTTTTCTGTTTTTACAGAGTATGGGAGTGGTTCTTTACGTCCTTGTATGTGGTGCTTTACCTTTTGATGGTCCAACGCTTCCCATCCTGAGACAGAGGGTTCTGGAAGGGAGGTTTCGGATTCCGTACTTCATGTCTGAAGGTATACTTTTGATCCACGAGATATAGCGTAAATAATCTAGTAGGCTGGACTTTGTCAGATTCCATACTGCCAAAGTGTGTCTCTTTAGAAAGGATAGTCTCCATTTTGGGTCTCAATCCCTCTTTTCTAAGGAGCTCCATATCATTGGTGCTTCTGAGTGTATAACAGAGCTTCGCAACATAAAATGGACAGCAATGGAGTCTTTTTAAACTACAATAAATGTTTAGAACTCAATAAATAAGACATATTCTAAATTATACATTTTCATTTACAGAAATGGTTAGTAGGTCATTCTGCCACTTATCTCAATGAAGTGGTCTAGAGGCAGTGGTCCTTTAATTTAAAAACATTACCATTTAGTACATACGGCGGTGTTATAATTGCAGAGTTAACACACCTTTAGTTGATGTCTGCCTGACAGCCACTAGAAATGCTTCTCCTGTCAGATTCCGTTCTCAATCAAATGCTTCTCCTGGAGTGCATTTGATTTGACCAGCGTATCGATTTTTTTGCGCATGCACACTAGCCTCCCAATGCTGGAATCATTGAATTGACTGAGATTCAATCATCATCAATCTTGATGATCCTTGCCAGGGAATCAGAGTGACTGTAACAAGAACAGTGCAACAAGGGGAAAAAAAATTACGTAAACCTCACCTTTCCGACTCTCAAGGGGGAGAGGTGACACCTAAAAAGGTAGGGGACACTATAGCATTTGGAAAGATAGGTTTGTACTCCCAATGCTATAGTGTTCCTTTAATGTTTGTGGTGCAAAATTTACATTTTTAAATCTATCCTTCTCTAAGCATGTCCAGTTTTTCTTCCTGAATATGTTGGTTTCATTTTTGGTAGATCCTAGATGGGTTAATTCTGTCCTCCTGAACTACAAGCTACTTTGGAAATCAACTGGATTTTTTACTTATTTACATTAAATTCACAGTGATCAAAATAGTTTCATTGACTTCAAATACTGTTCTGGTCCTTTGTTACACCATGTTTTCATTTTACAAAAAGTGCAGATTTAAATAGAAATTGGCCCTTTTATGAGTTAACCAAGTTACAACCCCCATACTAGAGATTTGCAGCTTTAGAAGCACTTTTAGATATACCCCTAATTAAACAATGCATAATTAAATGCTAGCATGTCTTTGGGGGATATCTACTAAATAGTGATTTTATTTCTATTTGAGCAGTGGAATGAAGTAAAACATAAGTGCACCTGGAGTTTAGATATTTTTTCCAATCCAGCAATGCATATTTTATATGGTAGATCGAGGTGGAATTTTTATGCTCTGTTTAAGGAATATATAGAAATGGAAATAGAATTTTAAACTGATGCTCAAGTGGTGCATTCTAGATTGGAATGTTCCCGAACTGTGACATTCCACAGTAAATCTCTAGGAAGACTTGAGAATACGCCATCCAGTCAGTATTCAAAATGTTAATATTTATTTGCTCATTGGATAAATTCGAATATCAGTTTTGGTGACCCAGTCCATCTTTGGAAACATGATCTGAGCTTTGGAAAAACCATAAGCACTTTCAGTAAAGCTGTGTATATAAACATAAGATAATTCTCATATAGAATAACTCCCCAATTTCTCCAAGGAATTAAGGTCGCTAGCTGTGTGATCTTTAAATTATTTAACAAGAATACAGACTTGCTCTTCTACTGGAGAGTAAATTGCCATGAGAGCTAGTCGGACAAGTCTCTGATATTTACTCGTTCTGGAAAAAATAATATTTAAGGAACATTCACTACCCTCTATAACCTGCTCTGTATGGTTAAGAACAAAATGTCTGCCCGTTAAAAGGTTTGCATTGATGGGCTTTGTCTGCCGTGCCTCACATGACTGGAAGCGAGACAAAGTTTTTATGGATTCAATTACAAGAAGATTTGTGCTGCCAACACACATGTGAATTTCTGAAATGTGTTTGTTGGAGAATAAACTGGGTACTTAGAATGCCAACAGAATATTTGTTTGCATGTTATATTATTTAAGCCAAATGAATTTAATTAATGTCAGGTGCTCATAATACCTTTTGCCTGTAATAGTAGGTGTGTTGCAAATTAGTTGGGGGGGAGGGGAGGGGTGGAGAGGGGAGAAAGGGACACACACACACACACCTAAACAACTGTACACACTATATACTCCGATTTGTATGTAAGTGTTCAACCCTTTCATTCTAGTCCTGCCCATTACTGAAAGCATGTGCAGTAGCAGATCCCTCTTCCCAAACAGTAAGAAAATTGTACTCTGCCCAATATTTCTATAAAGGATTAACTAATAAGTCAAACATTAAAATTTGTGTTTACATATAATTTTTTTTATGTATCAGGATAGCACTCTTAAAGAAAGGGGGGGGAAATTGCTGTCCTACGCTACATTTATTTCAAATAAATACTACTCTAATATTTTTTAACAAAAAAGTGCGATGTAGTGAAACAGTTAAAGTAATGACTGATTTAATCTAGAATTGTATTGCTCGTTGTGAGACGATATCTATTGAGGGTCTCTGTGGAGATCCTCCATGGACACTCAAGTACATAATCACCTCTGCTGCACCCCCCGGCAACTGTAACCAGATTATGCAAAGACCCCCAAAAGTGACGAGCTGCAATCTTCATGACAGTCTGCCCGCCTAACCGAAAAGTAAAAAAATGATCGTATTGTTGATCATTGCATTCAGGCTGGAACAATGACAGCCTCAAAGATCGACGGCTTGACACTCACTTTAATGTTCCAGGAGGTAAAGAGTAGTTTTAAATGTTCGTTCTAGTTGGAGCTGAGCAATAATGAATTAGTTAAAATCATTGCTCTGCATGATAACTCTTGTCCCGAGTGGCAAGCGACTCTAGCAGAGCTCATCTACTCTACGTGTCTGTAAATGAACAGTCTCCTGACAATTAAACAGAACAAGATCGATTTTGTGGCTTTTAATCTGTTTTTTTTTGTTTTGTTTTTTACATTTTCTTGCGGTCTACACTGCATATCCCTTTTGACTATTTTATTTTTCTGTGTGTTTGCGTGAAGATCATTTAATCAATTTTATGTTTGCAATAAAAACTCCTCTCTTGAGACTTTGGCTGAAAATGCCAAAAGAAATGGTCCACATATCTGGCTTTAAATTTCTTCTTGTTTAGAGTGCCAAAGCCATGCCTTTGTATCTCTATAAAATTGTGTTCTTTTAAGACAAATAACACCTTCTCATGTTCAAAATACAGACTTTAAAGAAACCCTTTTGTGTTAGGAATACAAAACGGAATGCTTAACACTAACGTTTCCATCTGCCTCACCCCACCAGCCATGAAAGGCTTAAATAACCATTTAAACAATTAGGTTCCTCTGCACTGGGTCGGCCTCCAAATTCAGTAGTTGGGGAACCTAGTGTGCATGCTTGACGAGCACTATGCACACATTCGGCCTCTAATTAGGCTTTAGAAGAGGACGTCCTGCGTCCTTTCATTAAGTTAAACTCTGTGAGACAGCAGGAAGCACCTCTAGTAGCTGTCCGGTAGACCGACACTCTAGGCAGTCTTAACCCTGCAATTTAAACATTGCAGTTTCTTTGGCACTGTAATGTTTAAGATTGCAGGTTAAAGGGGACAGGGACACTACACACAGACTACTTCAATTAGATGAGGTGGCTTGGGTGCATGCACTGGTTCTTTACAATGGATATTTGGACATCAAAGGTTAACCAGAAATGCTTATTAAAATAGTAAAATGTGGTGTTATATATGTAATTGCTGGGATCTGTAGATAATAGATGATAATATAATTATTATCGCCGGCTGCCTCCCTCTTACCAATGTTGCAAGAAGTGCATCATGCAAGGAACATTGGATATTTTGGTTAAAGTCCCTCTTCATGCCAGACAAATAATTGACAGTGTGACTTAGTAACACAAAATGTGTGTGACCCCCAACTGGCCAAAAATCTATTCTGATTTGACAACCACAAGACTTTGTAACTCTGTAATAGTGTGACCACCTTCATTGAGCATCCACAAATATATATGATTGTTTCATTGTTTTATCTGCCATTTATTTGTAATCTATGTTGGTACCTTAAAGTATCCGTTTGGGCCATCATTTAGTCATCATGGGTAATGTAGTTCTCAAAAATTTCCAGTGGCATTGTTGACAATAGGAAAGGCAGTTCGCAGTGATCGTCAATAACAATGTTCGTATTTAGCTTGGCTAAGCATCATGGGAAATTGAATTAGTCATCACAGCTCTAGAGGGTAATTGGCCCGGTCATTTTAGGTACAAGTTACAGAGTTTAGTGGTTAAAATATGTTCCCTGAGCAAGTAAACAACCTGCATTACAGCAGTCATATAATTGGATGATTGTACCTCATTTTGAAATTGCTTGTCATGAGGTCAAGAAGTCCTCTTGTACTTACAAACAGGCTTGAAAAATTAAAAGAACTAAATATATGGCCTTTAGAGAAGGCGAACTAATTGTGTTTTTAGAGAGCAATGTTCTACAGAGAACCCACATGTCATTGTGGAAGTAAAAATTCAATATTTATTAAAGGTACGCTTAAAAAAAATAAAAATAGAAGTGCGTTTTTGTGTATATGTGAAACATAGTTGAGTTTGTGAAAAAACATGAGTTATGCTGTGTCCAATATAGATTGATACATTGAGGCCTCACCGTTTCCTACTGCTCACTATAAATGCATTTTGTCCTGAATTCATTCTGTCCCTGCATTGCTTGGGCACATTACAGCCATTGTATTATTGGGATACTATAAATTATTCCTCTCAAATGGCTATTTTCCTTAATTAAATGGTTTTGCAATAGATTATTAAACAAAGCCATGTTTAACCCCTTAAGGACCAAACTTCTGGAATAAAAGGGAATCATGACATGTCACACATGTCATGTGTCCTTAAGGGGTTAAAGCAATGAGCTTTGCATTGTGGTTGTGCTATAATTGTAGAATATGATGGTGAAGGTTGGCAGCTGGTTGGAGAAGATAGAAGCAAAGTTGACATTATGGAAATGCAAACTGGGGTTTACTAGGAAGCGGGGACGATGTAAAGACATAGGGAAACCTGTTCTAAAGAAGTACGACAAAAACATATTATAAATATCTCAAAATCCAAATAGATTAGAAAAATTGTGATTGAAAACCCCTTCCACCTGAAGTCTGTGGATAGTTAAAGGGACTCTCCAGTGCCAGGAAAACAATCTGTTTTCCTGGCACTGCAGGTCCCCTCTCCCTCCCACCACCCATCCCTGGTTGCTGAAGGGGTGAAAACCCCTTCAGTGACTTACCTGAGACCCCCGCCGAGGTGGTGGCGATGGTTTTGGGTCCCCGCCGCTCCTCCCCTTCATCACATCAGCCGGTGGGGGAGACTGATACCGCCCGCCGGCTAAGGAGACCTAATGCGCATGCGCGGAAATGCCGCACATGCGCATCAGAGCTCTCCATAGGAAAGCATTGAAAATGCTTTCCTATGGGGAATTGTGTGACGCTGGTGGTCCTCACACAGCGTGAGGATGTCCAGCGATGCTCTAGCACAGAAAACCTGTGCTATGAAGCAGGAAGTGCCCTCTAGTGGCTGTCTAGAGGAGGAGTCAACCCTGCAAAGTAATTTATTGCAGTTTATGAAAACTGCAATAATTACAGTTGCAGGGTTAAGGGTAGTGGGAGTTGGCACCCAGACCACTCCAATGGGCAGAAGTGGTCTGGGTGCCTGGAGTGTCCCTTTAATACAATGTTAAACAAAAATATGTATACTAGTCAAGCCGTAAGACTTGCTTTTCCCACAGAAATCACAAATCTGCAGTGATGTTACTACCGCAAAGGATTCTGGGTGGGCATATGCAAATTATCTTAACAAAGAATCACATTTTTGACTCATTCCATTTAAAACATGGATTCCTTTTAGTCTGTGTTTGCTGTATACAACAGCTTGGAACACAACTTAGGAAAAGATGCAAAACCAGTGAACCACTCATGGACAGCTGTTTCATTGTTAATGCAACTCCTCAGCATGAGGTTGGTTACTGGTTTGTTTATTGAGGCTTGGTAGGGCTTGGGAAGCAAAATCCAAATAGGTTATGGTGGGGAAAAATTGTGATTCAAAACCCCTTCCACCTATTTTTCCCCACCATAACCTATTTGGATTTCATATGCATCCCCTTAAAGGCTAGATTTATCAACGAGAAAGCGTTGTAATAATGAACATTCTACCTGACATTCCTTTGTGCCAAAAATATATTGCAAAGTCAACTGCTCACTAGCAGCAGATATTAAAAAAATACATACATATATATATATGAAAATTAACTGTGTGTGACAATTAAGTTTGCTATAATGAACCTTCTGTAATTTTTATTATTTGCTCATTAACCAACAAAAATCTAAATTGCAACTGAAATTGTTACTACTAATTAGAAGTTAACACAAGTCACAAAGATTTTTTTTTTGTAAATGACAGAACATACAGTAAATGTATGGCTCCAGCTGTTTGGTTCCTATTTAGAAGTCATTGGAGAAAATTGTTAATTTTGCCTCTCCTTAACCCCTTAAGGACACATGACATCTGTGACATGTCATGATTCCCTTGTATTCCAGAAGTTTGGTCCTTAAGGGGTTAAACGTTATAAATTATTTGCCATAAATATGTGCTGCTTTGTGTGCCCACAAGAGAGCAAGCTAGTGTAAGAGCTTGTTATCAGACGTGTCATGGAGAGCGTTAACGTGACTTGTCCACATTAAATTAATAGAAACGCTCATATATCTTTTGTTTATGTGGTTCCATCTTTAAAGGCACTTTCTGTCATCTGCAAAACGTGGTCAATAGTGAGTGTCTGAAGGGTATACACATAAAATATGATTTTGTGCTGGCAATATCACTAGAAATGTGTAGAATAAAAGATTCCCTGAAGATCATTTATACCTCTTCCAAAATGGCGGCTGGAAAGAATGCTTTGTGTTCACAGCCTCCCGCCCCAAATAATGTTTATTGCAACCGATTTATTTCTACACGTTTGCTAGTAATTTGGTAGCACAATGTATGGAAGATGGCAGCATTACAAAATAAAACTTGTCAATTGTCACTTTGTAACTGGATTAAGAACTATACCCTAAAGTGTACAATGAAGGTGATTTTTAAAGTGAAGTTCTAATTCTAGGCTAAAATAGTGAATCTGCAGACAACACTTACTTGGAGACTTTTTTTATAATCTAATTATTTGACCTGAAATTTGAAATTAACTGCGAATTCACTTTGATTCCCTGACAATTTGTGTTTTAGTGACTTTCAATTTTTGTTTATACGTCATAGCTAAATTATCCATGACATCATAAAACATGTTATTTGATCCGGGACCTCCTATTTGTGCACCTGTCTATGAGAGGTGAATGAAATGCCTTCAGCTGTAGAGTGTATGCCAACATATACAACCATTGCTTCCAGTATGTGCGATTTAAACTGCATGAAACATTTGGGTGATTTTGCTTATTTTCACACAGTTAAAACACCGTTATGGAGTTGGGCATTTTGGCATCTTGCTACAGTAAGCATATTTACTTCCACTGAATGAAAGATTTTGTTTTGATTCAGAATGAGAAAGAAAATATATTGATAAAAAAAATAAAATGAGTCTGTCAAAAGCTAAACCCTTTTCGATTGCTAATGTAGAGAAACTGGAGCCTCCAAAAGTTAGACTCAAAGATAATTTGACATTAGGAGTTGATGAAAGCATAGTTCTTGAAATTACGAATTTAATTACTCATTTGTTCTGGCATTCACTGGGCAAGATTCCTGTTTTCATTCGAGGTAAAATAATATGCTGCCTCTCTGTTTAACTGTAGAATGCGAGCACTTAATAAGGAGGATGCTGGTTCTGGAGCCTTCAAAACGTCTTTCCATCGCTCAAATCAAAGAGCACAAGTGGATGATGGCTGAAGTCCCCGTGCACAGACCTGTTTTGTACGCACAAAATCAGGACAAAGAAACATCAATTGGAGAATACAATGAACAGGTCTTGAGGCTCATGCATAGCCTGGGAATAGACCAACAAAAAACTATAGAGGTGAGATCAGTGGGTCTCTGGGGTACAAAAACCATAGAGGTGAACCCAGTGTGTCTAGGGGAAACATAGAGATGAGATCAATGTGTCTGGAGGACACCAACCATAGAAGGGAGATCAGTGTTTTTGGGGTGAAAACCATACAGGTGAGATTAGTGTTACATTGTGGGAACCATAGAAGTAAGATCACTGTGTTGTTGGTAGCCATAGAGGTGAGATCAGTGTTTTGGGGACAAAAACTATAGCGTTAACTCAGTGTGTCTAGGGGGAAAAATATAGGTGGGATCAGGGTGTCTGGGTAAATAAATCTGGATGGAGATTAGAGTGGCAGAATGTGTCTGGAATTAAATCAGAATATGAACATTACTATTCATATTGTGCTAAGGCATCAATATTTTTAAGTACTTTTTCCTGATAAATTTTATTACAATTCAGAGAGCTGCAAGACTGTATACATGTGTTGGTAGGCAGAAGTTCAATAGAGAAAAGATCAAAATAAATATCAGTCTTGAAAATTTGAGAACAGTAAATTACTGTAATAATATACAAGTCAATGAATCTTACTAATCCAAATGTTACATAACAAGTTGAACAACAATTGTTTTTCTGAAATAGGGCAAAAACATCAACACACACAAAAACAAAATTCATAACCAGAAAAAAACGTTTTCATGCATGTGCTATAAATGCGGTATTTATAGACTTGTTGATTTGAATTACTGTATAAATTGGAGTTGTTGGTTTGATTCCACAGATATAACTTAATTTCATTTTCTACGTTTGTTAAATAGCCCAAAATTCTATTAAAAATATCAAGGGCTCTGTTGATGTTGTGTAGACCACTTTGAAACTACCCACCAATATGATATGTATATGAATTAACCAAACCAGTAAAATACAAAAAGCGATTACTAAAGATTTTAGGAAAAGATTCCGTGTGTGTTTTCTGGTTACATTTCGCAGGAGCGGAATATTAGTGCTTAGTAAATAGGTGATGTTTGTATTCTAACACAAACAAAGCCTGTACGACTTGCTATGAGTGTACGGGGGCTGACCATACCACTTGCTAATAGTTTTTACACTTCTAAATAGTGGTGAACACCCCCTATTTCACTTTTTAGATGGTGATAAAAGTATATCTGCTTCTTGCATACATGTTGGCAGACAGGTAAAGACATAATGAACTACTAAACAGTAAATTATTATAGGTGATTAAGTTCAACATTTTCATTATACCTATAGTTAGGTGTTATCTTGATATTTTTATTCATAAAGGTTTCTAAACTAAGAAAATAGGCTGCATTAAGTCAATTTTTTGTTTCATTTATATACAATTGTGCATTAACAGTGCTTAGGAATCTGCTAACATTTTATTATATTTGTTAATTAGGGAGTTGATATCATTCCATAAGAAGACCAGAATTTATAGAGTAAAATACTCCAAACTAAGGATTTGCAAAGGTTCAAATTTGGTTTTGAATTCTTTTTCAGAGTCTAAGCATTATTGATAGAATATTGCAACCAAATTGCACAGTTTTGCTAAAATAACATGTATAGGAATTGTAGATTTTATTTTTTTGTTGATGTTATTTTCTGCGGGTACTTTGCAATTCGGGTGTCTTTTTACCACGTTTATGGTAATCTAGACATATACATGCTTTTATTCTTCAACTTTTTTTTCTGTTCAATTGTTTACTGTGTTATATCCTGATTGAAAAAAATTTAATTTTGATTTTATTGTAGAAAGTATTTCACGGTGAATTTAATTTATAATAGTGTATAAACTACATTGTCAAGAAAAGTGTTTGAGTATCATTCTTATTTATGCCGTTTTTGTATTTGTTTTTATATATATTTTTTAATCTCTTTTACAGTCACTACAGAATCACAGCTACAATCACTTTGCTGCTATTTATTATTTGTTAGTAGAAAGGCTTAAATCCCATCGCAGTAGCTTCCCGGTAGAGGCCAGGATTGACGCACGGCAAAGACGGCCAAGCACAGTAGCTGAACAGACAGTCGCCAAGGTAACTCAAACCTACTGACACCGCATTTATATGGCAACTTCCACTGTGATGGTTAGTCATTTAAGTGGAAACTGTCAAGAATTCAAGGTTAATTCTAACTAAAGCCTCAATTTAATAAGCTTTCCAAATGATTCAGTAGTGTACGAAAAACTTTCCAAATTATTTATCTAAAAAAAGTCCAGGACTAAACATAGGACACGAGGTCATGCATTTAGACTGAAAGAAAGGAGATTTAGTCTAAGGCAAAGGAAAGGTTTTTTTTTTACAGCAAGAACAATAAGGATATGGAACTCTATGCCTGAAGAGGTGGTTTTATCAGAGTCTGTACAGATGTTTAAACGGCAATTGGACAAATACTCGCAAAAACAACATATTCAGGGATATTATTTCTTTTATTAGTGGGGTAATAACTTCTTGATCCAAGGAGATATATGTGGGCCATACTGGGGTCAAGAAGGAATTTTCCTAGTTTGAGGCAAACTTGGAAGCGCTTGAAACTGGGTTTTGCCTTCTTTTGGATCAACATCAAAAACATATGGGCGGAAGGCGAAACTTTAATAAATAAATCCGAACGGCAAACTTTAAACATAACTAAATTGAAAGTTTATTTTTATTTTTTATTTTTATATATTTGATATTAGAGCTGAAAATTTAAATTCAGTTTGAATTCTAAACATTTGATGCTTTAGTGAATATCTCGGAAGATGTTTAAATTTTCTATTTCAGATGGCTCACGATTATTTACTAAACACCAGTCTTAGTGATAATGTGGGTTTAAGTGCAGGAGGGATAGGGCTTGTTTTCTAGCAGATTATAAAATAAATAGAAACTTTGAGGGAACATTGTTTTGTGAACGCAATGTCAAAAAGTTACAGTAGCACTTGCGCTGTCTCGACTTAGATTCTGCTAGCGAAGCAAAATGGCAGATTCCATTCATTCTGTGTATCAGAGGAGTATGACTACACTTACCAAAAAGGCAGGTGTCAGGAGAAACTGCACAGTATATAAAAGGAATTATCACAAGCTTGTTTTGGAATATAATTTCCTTGTAACATACCCATAATTATTTGTGCCTTTTATAGTTTTGCTGAATTTGCACAGCTGGAAAAGCTTATGATAATAAAAAATGGGTTTCATCAACAATTATGTAGGGAGTGAGGCAAAGGAGGGAGAATTGCCCTGTTGTTTTTTTTTTTTTTATATATAATTCAAATGTTTTTGTTTTTTATTCTACGATTTAGCATTAAAGGTGCAATGCATAATCTAATGAGATGGACAGAGACCCACTTGTTTGGTATTTACAGGGTGCTGTGTTGCTACCTCTGGTACATCACGTGCACTACTAAAGGAAGAAGTTTATGGGGTGCAGTCAACAGCACAGATCTCTGGTCTTCCCTGCTCGATCACTACAAATGACTGTTGTAGTGGGATGTGGGGAGGTCCTGTGCTTGGTTCGGGACACAATGGTTCTGGTGACCAAGATAGCAATTACACTATACATACGAACACTTAAAAATTTAAAAATGGAAACCTTAACTGGAATGTAGTTCTACATTCTGTACGTTGTTTTTTTTCCTTCTGTCTACCAAAAATCCACTCAGACTACGGATTCACATCCCTGGTCAGAGGAAATAACAGGTAGTTTTCTTCAAACACCTGATCCGCCTGCGTTCTCGCTTACGGTTCTAGATCTACAACTGTTTCTCTATGAGAAAGCCTTTTAATCCTACATTATATCTATCTCCTCCAATTGGTATGCAAGAATATCTTTATAATAAAGCAGTGATTGCCAGATATGTTCATTCAATATAAAAATACCATCAACGTTTTATTTTTACCCACCAAATTTCTTATTAATTTTATTAATGTATTTATTTATATTCTGTAGTATACTTAAGTGGTAATCTTAAGTACAAATAGACCGGAATATTTCTTTTATGTTTGTAGAGTCCACGTACTCCTTACTTTTTTCTCTTTTTCTGAACAAAAGATCGGAAAGTGGCATATTATTGTCTATAGCAATTTTATTTCATTTTTTTTTTTTTTTTTAAATAAATGAAGTGCCATTGTCCATTTCGCTTTGATTCAAAGGCCACATCTGTAGTATTTCTATGATAGATTTCAAATAATAGCTATACAATTATGTTAGAAGGATAATGCTTTGCTGAACAAGACGGGGGAATACAGAATGATTCTATTGTAGAATGAGCTAATTCTCTTAACACCTTTTGCTTTATATGTGCAGGGCTACCCATATATACCATATATACTTGAGTATAAGTCGAGTTTTTCAGCACATTTTTTGTGCTGAACAACCCCCACTCGACTTATACTCGAGTCACTCATTACAAGCCCAGCGGTCCTGTTGGGGGCTGGCAGCGAGCTGTAACTTACCTTTGCTGTAGCTCCTGTCAGCTCCCTTCTCCTTCGTTCTGGTCAGCTCCCCTGTAAATCCCGAGAGACTGCGAGACTTACAGTGGAGCTGACAGGAGCTGCAGGAAAGGTAAGTTACAGCTCTCTGCCAGCCCCCCTCCTACACAGCCCATCCACTGGACCACCAGAGAATAAGAGCCCCCCTCCCTGGCCATGTATCAAGCAGGGATGGGGAATGAAAAAATATAAATATAAATTTAAATAATATTAAAATAAAATTTTTATATTATAATAAAATAAAATATTTAATAATATTAAAATAATAATAAAATAATAAAAATGTCCACCCCCACCAAGGTTACACACTCCGCATCACATACACACACACACTGTATTCATACACACGTACACTGCATTCATTATATACACACACACTACACAAACACTCTGCATTCATTATATACACACACTGTGAATAAATATTCAATTAATATAATTTTTTGGGGATCTAATTTTATTTAGAAATTTACCAGTAGCTGCTGCATTTCCCACCCTAGTCTTATACTCGAGTCAATAAGTTTTCCCAGTTTTGGGGGGTAAAATTAGGGGTCTTGACTTATATTCGGGTCGACTTCTACTCGAGTATATACGGTAACTGCACAAAAACACGTGTACTGTGTTTAGCATTAGCAATCTGATGTGATCATAGTATATTATTAGCTTTTATGCAAATTGGTTTTCATGTGAAAAGGTGTGTCCTCTGATGTTTGTGTAACATTTGTATTCTTTATGGGAAAAGCGTCTTGAAAAGTGTGTTCAAATTGACACTTATTGATGTATGTATCTAGACAGTAATCCCTTTTATAAATGTAATAAATATCGAACACACTTTATAAACTATGTTCTGCAAAAACCACTACAAATGTCACTTTGTCACTTTGCAAGGAGACGTTTATCTCCAAACAGACGAATCTTAAAATCACGATTAGGTCACATTGACCAAGAGACAAAACGATAATGACTATCAATAAAAATACAAATAGTTTATTTAAAGTTACTGATTTTATAGCAGAGTAGTACTATTGCTTGTTGTTAATTTTTAGTTTAATTGTCCCTAGCTTATGTGACAGTTTGTAATCCTTCTATTCCCCTTTTTTGGTCTTTTCAGTATTTTTGTGGTTTAGTATTATAACTTTACAGTTGCTTTTTATTCGTATTGTTACAATTCACTATATATGAACAGGGAAAATACTTTCCTTGCACATATTATTATTTTGTCATTGTGAGCTATTCCTGTTTTTTTTTTAAATCTGTTCAAGGTGTTTACCCCCTTTTAATTTGAAAGTATTGGCATACAAAATAATTTATTTAGAATATACTTTTTACCCAATCATAGTACTTCTCATGCATGAGTTTCAGCCAATGTCCATCTAGGCAAAGCAAGCAAGAGATTCACGTTTGGATTCCTTTTACGGTTTATTAAGATCATGTACCAAGTTTAAACACTAAATGATGGTCTTACGTGAATGAGCTAAACAAGTATTAGTTATTTACACGGGTCTATTCCAGACAAGAAGCATGCCATATTATGATGGCAAATATCCATTTATTTTATATAATGCGTCTTCTAAACATGCTTGATCCATTTTAGTGCCTTAAATCAAGCAATAAAATGTCTTTATAGGTTTAGTAGCAAGTTGCCTAGAAAAAAAAAAGAAATATATATATATATATACACACACACACACACTCTCCTCTTTAACCCCTTAAGGACACATGACATGTCATGATTCCCTTTTATTCCAGAAGCTTGGTCCTTAAGGGGGTAAATTGTGTGATGTCATCTTATTATCTCACGATAGGTGAGTTTAATGTTTTAATGTTTTTAGATTTATATCTCCAATTTTGCACAAATTAAACATAACATTTGACACAAGATATCTCTGTAAAAGGGTTCTGAAATCCTTCTAAAGGATAGCAGAACCTTTTCTCTCTGTGTTGGGCAGGAAAGAGCTTGCATATCTTCGAATGATGAGCCAGGTGTGGTCCGAAATTGGTTTCTGGGCTAAACGCCAGTGAGAATAACAAGCTGTACATGATATAAGGCTAAGGATGGGCCCTAGCTCACCTTAGCTGCCACGTGAAGAACAGATAGGGCATGTTAGGACAGGCATTTTGAATGGTGTAGTTCTTTCTCAATGATCCCCCACTTTACAAACATGGAAATTATATGAAAATCAAGTAAATGTTGCAATATGTTTTCCCAAATGTAGCCTTATCTTTAACTTATTAAGAACTTCCTTCTGTAAATGTAGCATCCAAATCGGCATTGCATTCTCTGTTTGTGTGCAGCCAACACATCTGTAAAGAAGATGCATAACTCTAAGTTCCTTCTTGTGTTTTCCTAGAACAAAGGGTGACCAGCTTCTCTGTTGAATTACAAATTTTATGATTCTTGGCAACCCATTGGATAGTAAAAACATGTCTGTATTTGTCCATCGGTAGCTATAAGTCAGTCAACACAGTCGCACAAAAATAAATTCAGCGCGGAATCAAAGTGATAATAGTCCAAAAGCAGCTTGAACACCAATACGGAGTCTCTCTTTTCTGATCAGAAAACTGGATAAAAACAGGGGGGTAGGTGCAGTGCTTATATAATCCTTGACAAGGTATTTGTGGAAAGAACCAGGGAAGAAATAATAGTGTAGTATTTTAAAACTGTAGTGGTGATAGGTAAGATAAAAGATGTGCACTCACACTTTCCTAGAGCTTCAATATAGCTCCAGTGTATGCGCCTGGGCGGAATAATCCCCACCTATGGATCAAGTGCAGAGGTAATTCTTTGAATTATAGGTGTGGTAGGATGCCAATCTGTGTCTTTACAACCTTTTGTACAAAGTAAATCTAATTTAAAATGTGTTTGTTAATCGAACAGCATACTACATGGCTACATTCTTATAAGTATTACTCATTAAAATAATCTTCACAACTACAGTTATTCCTAAAAGCAAAAACATTTATACCAATTTTTTATTTTTACCAAAATAGCCTGCCAATGCACAACTCCCATTCACCTCTATGAAACGACAGTGTCACCGTTGGGTCTAATTGCTATCTTGCTAATAAATAGTTTTCTTTTCATATTCCCAGCTCGTATGCAAAGCTACACGGTCTATTAACCATGCCGACAGGAGCTAATGTGCTGTTCAAAACAATAATTAGCAAGATATAAAAGATAGACGTGGTTGTTGCGTAGCATCCTGAACAAATCATCTGTGTCAAAGGCAAATAAGTAACTTTAGAAATCAGCTGTTACCGGAGACCTCAGTGACAGTTACAGCATGGTGCTTTAAGCTAAACTCATTTTTGCATAGCAAACGTTCCCATTTACATTTCTCGTTTATTTGTGACTTGAAGCACAAAGTAAACAGCGTGTTTGTTTGCAGCAACAACTGCTTTCTGCTGCCGCTAAACTATTGGGATCTGCATTTTGGAGACTGACATTGTGGTCAGCAAGACACTCTGCTTTAAGACATATCTTTATTCCTACAGTGTACCTGAAAGTCATTCGTAGGCTGTTACATGTTCAGTTTGTATTGGTTCTTATTGGTGTTTTGACTGTTAATCTTCATTTAAATGCACAATGAATATGGAAAAAATAAACTTTGCAAGTTTGTAACTTTTGTAATCCGATTAATAATGCCACACGGAATGTGGTTTAGATTCTTGATAATCCTTATATCAGGTATTGAAAAGAGATAATATAATATATATATATATATAGAGAGAGTATATATTTTAAATTTAAGTTGTGTATGTAGCAAAAAAAAAAAAAAAAAAGAGGAACTCATCTCTACGTTTCGTATATAACAGGATCCTTCAGCCATATACATGTAACTATGATTGTACCGTGTCTCTACGGTCTCCCCTGCTTAACTCCATAGAGGCTATTTTCTACCCCGTCTGACCAAAGGTGCTTGTATATGGCTGAAGGATTTTGTTATATACTAAAAGTAAGTGTGAATTCTGTGGGGGGTTTTTTGTTTTGTTTTTACATATACCTTATTTTTTTTAAATCTAAGTCCTTTCAACATTTTATGAAAGGATTGTATTAAATCATTTTGAGGTGACAGTCAGCCTTTAAAGGAATACTTGTGCCCTTTATCAGCTGGAAATAAAAATTAAAAAATGAATAACTCCCCTTTTCTCCAGATAAGTCTCCCTTGGCGCTACTGGGACCTCCACCTTGCAGCATCATGCAGGGGTCCCTTTCACTATGTCCTATTCCCTCTGTCATATAGACTACAGGTATACCAAAATAACTTATTTAGAATTTAACCTAATTAAGAAGAAGTACCAGTGCATCTCCACATAATTGCAAATGTTACCTCCCCCCACCCCACACCCCCCCACCTTAAAGAATCCTCCCAGTTCTATCTATATAAGGTGATAAAGGCATAAAGTAATCCTTTGTTTTTTTTCATGTTGCACTTGGATACGTTAGACTGTACAGAGCCAAAAACACAAACACCACAGAAGATGGGTTGAAATGATAAATGGCGCTTTATTTTGTTGTTTAAAAACTTAGGTACCACACAGGAATCAAAAAGACAGACTAGACCAAAACATTTTTTTTTTTTTTTTAAATCGCCTTAAGCATTTCAGGCAAGTCACCCAAAGTCTTAGCGTGTGTCTTTTTTGACGAACATTTTAGCTGTAATTTTAATACATGAACACACATATTTTGCTTTGCAGCTGTTTTTTGTTAACAACGTAATCTTTGTTGGCTTTCTCACAATAGAAATGTATACTGCAGACTTTCTGGAGAAACAGATCGCATGCCTACTATGTAGATTTAGTTACATGGTGATTGGTCCTTGCCCTGAGTGGGATCGCAGACAATGTTTCTTAGCACTTACAAGCACGATCTTTATACGGCCTGTATGGTACAAACCTGCAGTTTAAGCTGTGACTAGGAAATACTTAGTGTTCTGAGATGGTAAGAAAACCAGTGTGAGCAGGCAATAGTAAATGCTATTCTTTGAGCCTGAACCTTATTTATTTCTGATATTTTCGGTTCTTTAAAAATGGTATTAAATCAGCAGCAGTCTTCTTTTATGTAATTTAAGTACATTCTGGTAACTGTGTGGCTCTTATTCATAAATAGCTGATGATCTTTAAATTTCCATAATTTTATTTCTGTTAAATCATATGTAACCAGTGGGTGGTATGACGCATAACCTGACATTTCAGATGCGCATGCGGTGTCATGTGCTTGGAGGTATAGAAATGTTACAATTTGTACAATTCTCTTGACATTTTTATTTTTGTCTTGCTCTGCTTTTGGTTTTAATACCAACGTGTTACTGCAAATTTTGTTTATGATCAAAGCCAATGATTGAGTTTTAACAATAGTGTGTTCTTTTCGAAGTGTCTGTTTCTTGCTGACATATCATAGGAGTAAGCATTAAAGATGGCAATGCATCATGGGAGTTGTAGTTTCTACAACAGTTTTAGATCTGCATATTCATGCAACCCTGGATTAAATTTAAACCACCCACAGATGTTCTCTAAAGAATTTCTACATCCTTAACTGAAAATACTCTCAGTGAAAGACAAAAATAGTTACATTTGTAATGTTTTTGAATTCCATTTGGTCACTGTTGGGACTGCATGTTTAATTTGTCAATGGTCTATGTCTCCACAGGCCAGCGCAGTGGTATCCCCAGTTAACCTCTTGTCTCAAAATGTCAGGATGATGAGAGGTCCAGTACTCCCAGAAGCCTCCACGGCTGAACCATTTTCCTACACCCAGAACAGCTGCCAGGCTGAGAATACATTCCTAGAAGATGATGCAGTTAACACACCCACGGTATGCATTTTCGCTATCTCTTATCGTTTGTGTCACCAGTTGCATGTAGCCTGGTGCTTTGGGATTCCGGAGTCTTAGTGCTCCTGGGCCACCTGTCCTTTTTCTGAAGTGTTTTAATAACACCATCGTCAGAAACAGTGATTTCAGAAGACACCTCAAAAACATGTCAACCACATACGTTTAACACGAAACCAGGGCCGGTGCTAGGATTTTTGACTACACAGGCGAAGATGCATTTTGACGCCCCCCCCCCAAAAAAATAAACAATGCATCTTCACCTCTGTGTCTCGTAGCCCCCTTTTGAATTTCTTACCCCCATTAGTGTTGCATATCCCTTTAGTGTGTCTCCTACAACCCCTCTTATGTATTTCTTACTTCCCCGCCAGCCCCTATCTATCTCTCTTTTTCTCCCACATAGACATAGATACAGGCAAAAATACATACATGCACAAATACACAAACATACAGACACACAACCATACAAGCACACAGACATAATTTTTCAGGCACACAGTCACAAAGATATACAGACACACAGTCATAAAAGGCACACAAACAAACACAGTCATACAATCTACACATATAGGTACATTGTCGTACAAACACAGACATACATTCATAAAGAAACAGGCACTCACAGAAATACATACACAGACATAAAGAAACAGAGATAGGCATACAGAGACATACATACACAGACAAACAAAGAACCCTGCACACTGATACCGTGTAAATGCTCCGGCCATCAACAGTGGTGGATGCTCCGTGTCAGGCAGACATTGCTGGATCCACCAGTAAAGTCTTCAAAAGGAATAAACGCAGGCAACACTCCAATAGTAAGGATGGTATATTTATTGGTAGGTGAACCACCCCATAGAAAGTGTGATGTTTCAAATCATGCAATAAGGCTCTGCTGAGCCGAAACGACACACTTTCTTTGGGGTGGTTCACCTATCAATAAATATACCATCCGTACTATTGGAGTGTTGCCTGCGTTTATTCCTTTTGAATACATTTACACAGTCATACAGAGACATACATACTGTATGTCTCTGTATGACGGTCTGTGTATGTACACAGAATGGCTAAAAGATAGATCCCCATCTGTCGTGCAACTTCAACAATGCTTTGAAAGCTAGGGCTCTACCGATTCCCCATGCTTGCAGGATTGTATTTAGCATGGAGCAGTATTTGTGTGTTTGACTGTAAGCATCTGTTTGTATGGAGTATGTTTGTATGATTGTAGCGGTGTGTTTATATGTAGTGTTTGCATTTGAATGCAAGCATGCATTTATGTGTAGTGTTGGTTTTTGAACGCAGGTGTGTGTTTATATATAATTTTGGTGTCTGATACAGAGGTGTGTTTGTATGTAGTGTTGACATTTGAATGCAGTGGTGTGTTTATATGTAGTGTTGACGTTTGCATGCAGGTGTTTATTTGTGTGTAGTGTTGTGTTTGAATGCTGAGATATATGCACATATACACATACACTGCCACACATGCACACACTGTGATACACATACACAAAGATACACACACTGACACATGCAGATATACATATACACAAACTGATACCCATTCAGATAGACACACAGGTACACACAAACACTGACAGACATACAGATAAACACACAGTGACATACAGACACACATACACAATGATAGGGAAGAAGACACACAAAGACACACTAACAGACAGACACACACACACAGACATTTAGATACACACAGACACATGGACAGAGACATATACATACACACACACACTGACAGACATGGATACACACACACACACTGACAGAGATAGATACACACACACACTGACAGACATACACACACAC
>OW240921.1:112551096-112666096 GCA_933207985.1 Pelobates cultripes
AGATACACACACACACACTGACCAACAGGTTCAGGAGGGGGGCTTACCTGGGATCCAAAGTGCTGCCTGAGGTAGTTGGGAGTTGGAGGAGCTGGTCCTGCCCAGCCCCCTCCTCTCTGCCTTTTGCTGCTGTAGTCTTCTTGGGAGGACTTCCTCCCATGCTGATTAGAAGGGGGCCAGTGGTAGCTCCGCCCCTGCTGGGCGCCAGCCGCGCTGTGTGCTTCAGTGGGAGCAGGGATATGACGTTCATATCCCCGCCCCCTCCACACAGTCCGCGGCACTGCAGGTTGGCGCTCGGCCACGCTACAAGAAGTGACCGGCAGGAGAGGGGCGCTGTGCGCTTCTCTCCTGCCGGCCACCCGGACATTTGCGCCCCCGGGCCGGTGCGCCCTAAGGCGGCCGCCTGTGCCGCCTTATGGACGCGCCGGCCCTGCACGAAACTGTATAGAGTGTGTGGGAATTCTTAAAGGATTAGTAATGGATACTTGAAAATACGTGATTTAAAGCAACATCTATTTTTATTAAACCATATAACAAAACCAATAAGAAATTATGTAAGGTTCAACTGAAAGTTAGCAATGGGCTGTGCCCTATAATAATAATGTAATTTTTTGAAACATAGATTCTATTTTACAATTCACATTGCGTACCTGACTGTCCTTGCACATCTTTTATAATATGCTGAAGAGTCCAGTGGAGTCTTCACAAGAGTTTTTTAATAAATGTTCAGTTAGCCTAAGGATTGAAGAAATTTTTTTATTTTTTTTATGATTTTGTATCGGCTGTAGAAATTGCCTGATAGTGCAGTATATTTGTTTAAATAATGCTATAAAAAGGCAATTGTGTGTTGTTTTTTTACTTTTTATATTGTGCAGTTTGGTATTCCAAAAATCACCGCTTTATTGGCCACCTTCCTCCCATCTTTTTCCCAAACTTTAAAAAATTCCTATTTTCACCAATTTCTTCACACCGTGCAATTTTACCCCTAATAAACTCCTTGCTCGCTACTCTGTCCCTTCCGTAAGACGTCATTGTTTTCCCATTAACCCAACTGCCCTCCAGTGTGCCATCACCACGACATTTACCTGGTCTTACACCAATAGCTAGTCCAGTTTGATCCCAGCCTGATATTTAATATTCTCATTCATCAAGAAAAATCAGGTAAAAAAGAAGTTGTGACTAATTTAAAAGTAAAAATAAGGATTAAAATCAAAAAGGGCAGGCAGTGAAAAATAGCTCTAAAAACACTCTGTATATAAATGGATAAGAAAAAAGTGTGCTGTGCCTTTAAGATAATGCTTCATGTATACATCTGTATGTATGTGTGTGTGTGTGTGTGTGTGTATATATATATATATATATATATATATATATATATATATATATATATATATATATATATATATATATATATATATATATACACACACACATACACATAAAGTGCAATCCTAAATGCACTATAGAGTGTAAACATATAATATATTGTGCCACTACTAAAAGGTAAAAAAAAGACAAAAATATATAGTGTAAATCTGTGACAAAAAATTAAAAATTAATAAACGACCAATCAACTCACAAGCGAGGAGCAGTGAAAGTCTGCTGTAACTTTGACAGCCCAGATATCTTTAACCCCTTAAGGACACATGACATTTGTGACATGTCATGATTCCCTTTTATTCCAGAAGTTTGGTCCTTAAGGGGTTAATGCAAGACCACAATGGAACAGGCAGGACGGCAGCTGAATACAAATGAATCCTTTATTGGTAACAAAATGACCGTTAAAACCACAAGCTCTTCCCCTGTAATGTACAGTGAGTCCTCAGACACTCCTGACCCGGTGGCTAGCAGTTGTGGTCCTTGGGAACTGGATCTGAAGAAGCCGCCCAGGCAAAAAGAGTCATCACGTTTTTCAGACGCACAACGTCCGGACGCACTGAAGGCAGCTCGGATTTCCCGAAAGAAAAGTATAGCGTTCCAGTTCCCGAGGACCGCAAGTGCTAGCCAAGGTGTCAGGAGGGTCTGAGGACTTACTCTACATTACAGGGGAAGAGTTTGTGCTTTTAACAGTCATTTTGTTACCAATAAAAGATTAATTTGTATTCAGCTGTGGTCCTGCATAAAATATATCAAAGATATCTGGGCTGTCAAAGTTACAGCTCCACTTCACTGCTCCTCGCTTGTGAGTTGATTGGTTGTTTATTAATTTTTCTTTTTTGTCACAGATTTACACTATATTTTTTGTCTCCTTTTTTTCCCTTTTTATGCTCTGTTTTGCACTACCTAAATTTGGAAGGGTATGAATATTTATCCTCTGTCTCAAGTCTTATGAGTAAGTGCCCTTTTTTCTACATATTTTATCACCAAATGCACATTGCTTAAGTGGCACAAGATATATTATATGTTTACACTCTATAGTGCACGTGGGATTGCACGTGTGTGTGTGTGTGTGTGTGTGTGTGTGTATTATATATATATATTATATACTCTTATCTCCTCACAGATCCATAGGTATGCCCCTTCTCAGTCCGGACTGGGGGAAAAATTAGGCCCGGGCGTTTTTCAATCAGAGCGGCCCCCTGAGAAGGGGGCGGGGCCAGAGAGGGTGTGTTTTGTCATCACTCATGACAAGCATGCCCCCTCTCAAAGTGGGCATGTTGGTTCAATTTGCCCGGTGTGCCCGATGGCCAGTCCGGGCCTGCCCATGACCTTCTGTATGCTGCTCATACCCGTATGGCCAACTTACGCTTGCAGGACTTTTCGCGGGTGGCTCCCGTCCTATGGAATAGCCTGCCTACTGCCTTCAGACTCTCCCCTAGTCTTCAATCATTTAAGAAGTGCCTTAAAACTCATTTCTTTAGGAAAGCCTATGGCCTCCCAGACTAACCTCTACCTCACTTACCTGTCTCTTGCTCTCTCCTAAAGGGCAGTACTCTACTCTCTCCTCCAGCTCTGCTTCACTCCCACCTAATTTGACTTCTATTCCCTGTCCTAATGTGTTTTATACCCCACCTCCTATAGACTGTTTGAGCAGGGCCCTCTTCAACCCTTCGTTTCTGTAAGTTTTCTTGTAATTGTCCTAGTTATAGTCAAATCCCCCCTCTAATAATATTGTAAAGCGCTATGGAATCTGTAGGAGCTATATAAATCACAATAATAATAATAATAATATATATACATCTCTATCATTATCTTAAAAGGCACAGCACACTTTTTTTCTTATCCAATATTCTCTTTCATGGCTATATAATTATTCAGGTGCAGCATTCTGGATACAACACTACATGAGAAAGGTCCGATAAATAAATGTGATGTAAAGCAGACTTGTCCAAGCTGTAGAAGGCCAATCAAACCAGAATCAGCCAGTTAGGTAGCCGTGCTATCACACCTTGTCTATCAGGCGCTGTTTAAACTGCAGTTCATCAATAAAGTCTCTCTGGAGAAGCACCTTTGTACTGGCTTGGGAGAGGGGGAGGCTAGGCTAGGTACATTAATGTTTCAGCAATGAACAATCACTTTGAGAGTCGTGATAGTTCAGCTGCACAAAATTTCAGTAGAGCTGCTGAGAGCTGTAAAAACAATGTGTAATATACTATATTTTTAGCTGCACCACAGGGAAGCCTATCTGTTTCTACAGAGGGAAAAGAAATAGCATTTAAAGTTTCACAAGACCAATGGGGGGAGGGGGACTGCCTCTTCATGTTAACTGTAAGGCGTATTTGACCTTCACACCTGCCTGATTCATTGGCAATAATATCAAATTAAAATTATTATTCATGTTTAAATCAAGTATTATTTTACAAAACATTGTTTCATGGCAACATTTCATTTGCTAAATGTATACAAACACATTATCGAATCTGCTTTGAAATTACAAAAGTATTTATCGATATACTTATATGGTGTGCATATATAATGTATAACATATCTGTCTATATATGGTTTTATACAACCGTTTTTATGAACCGTTTAATTTGTTACTCAAGCATTCATCAAGACAAGACGGAGCAGCAATATTTCATATTCAGAGAAAATTAGAACAAAAAATACTGTTTGTTAAATAGATAGACATGGTTAAAAACACTATTCTCGTATTTTAAAACATGTTTTTAACGAAGAGGAGGAAAATGTGATTTGTTATAAGTACAGTCCAAACATACGCAATAAATATTTTAACTTTAACATAATTTATAGTTGACAATATGATGCATTGTGTGTATATCACAGTGTAATTTAATGTTTAGAAATACTAGCCCGAAAGTTTAAATATTGTGAGTTTTAAGAATCTAAAAAAAATTAAAAAGTGAGGTATGATTAAAGAGAATCTTGAATCTCTTCCTCAAATAAAACACATTTTAGAGTTCAGTATTTATAATATTTGTAGGGCTGTGTTCACAAGTTAAAATAAATACACGTCGTAGAAAATATTTGTGAAACAGCTTGTTTTAAGAATTTTGCATGACTGATCCTGCCCATAATATTGTTTTTCACCAGCGGAGAGATGTGATTGGCTCTGGCAGCCTCAATAGGAGGAGTGATTGATAAAATGTTTACTCCTAGTATGTTACTAAACTAACCTCTGTTCAGCGGCTTACACAAGATCTATGGGGCCCCGGTGCGAATATTGATCAGTGGGTCCCCCGACGCGCGCACTTACTCTGCGCGGGCCAGTGCCGCTACACATGGCGGCGGGCAACTGGTTGCAGGGCTGCGACCGCGGTGTGCTGCCAGTGCATGCAGATACACTTAAAGGACCACTATAGGAACTCAGATCACTTCAGCTCAATGAAGTGGTCTGGGTGCCAGGTCCCTCTAGTTTTAACCCTGCAGCTGAAAACATAGCAGTTTCAGAGAAACTGCTATGTTTCACTGAGGGTTAATCCAGCCTCTAGTAGCTGTCTCACTGACAGCCGCTAGAGGCACTTCCACTATTCCGCTGGCCGTCCATAGGAAAGCATTGAGTAATGCTTTCCTATGGGCGGTTTGAATGCGCGCCTGCTGAGAGGCGGATCGGGGCGGAGAGATCCCCAGTGCCAAGGGAGCCTGGTGCTGGAAAAAGGTAAGTGCTGAAGGGGTTTTAACTACACACACACACTCTCACGAACAGATGCATACACACTAGCTAACAGACACACACATTTACTGACACACACTCAGTGATAGACACACATACACACTCACAAAACATACACTCTCACTGACAAAGACACACACAGTAACAAACACAAACACACTGACACTCACTAGCAGACACACTCAGTGACACACACACACAGTAACACTCTTACTGACGCTCACTAGCAGACACACACACACACATTTTTTTAAATTTTATTTAATCCCCCAGCCTCCCTACCTTTGGGAGTGCTGTGGGGATTCCTGCTGTCCCTGGGTCCAGTGGGGTCCTGCTGGGCTGCTGGCCGGGCTGCTGGGCGCAGGCTCTAGGGAGCACTCTCCCCTGAGTGCTCTCTGCCCAGCTCCCTCGCGCTGCTTACTGATGCCGGAGCCGTAATATGTCATCAGTAAGCAGCGCGAGGGAGCTGGGCAGAGAGCACTCAGGGGCGAGTGCTCCCTCCCTTGCGCGCGCGTCCAGCAGGCCGCCAGCAAACTGAAGCCACTGCCTGCCTCAGGGGGGCCTGAGGTGGCCAGCTCCTGGGCCCCCCAGGAAAAGAGGCTGGCAAAATGTGGCCACACTGCCACTGGCGTGCATACCGGGTCGCAGGGCGACCCCGGTATGTACGCCACTGCCTCTGTTACAATACCACAGTCTAGCACAATCAAATGTATATTTTTACGAGGAGTAAAGAAAAACAGCTAAATCTTTAGGCATTGTTTTGTATACACTGCCACTCATGCAAAAATGTTATAGCAAAGAGATACACTTTAACAACGCAGTACAGAATTTGGTTAAATCATAGCATATCATTATTCGTACAATGCAAAATAGGGAAGATATTTGTTATGATTTAGTTTCGAGATGGCTAACATTGAAATTATAGAAACAGAATGTGACGGCAGATAAGAACCATTCGGCCCATCTAGTCTGCCCAATTTTCTAAATACTCTCATTGGTCCCTTGTCTGAGAGCTAGGATAGCCTTATGCCTATCCCACGCATGCTTAAACTCCCTCACTGTGTTAACCTCTACCACTTCAGCTGGAAGGCTATTCCATGCATCCACTACCCTCTCAGTAAAGTAATTATATAAACTGTATTTTGTGTGATGCCAAGCATCATGGGAAATATGTATCGCATGTTTCTACAGTGCTGGGATTAAACATCGCTCTCCTCTGAAAAAGTGTCTTCTTTTAACCCCATGACGTGTGACATGTCATGATTCCCTTTTATTCCAGAAGTTTGGTCCTTATGGGGTTAAACTCGTACCCATTACAAGGACCTTTCATATAGCTTTGTGATTTTAGGTTATTTTTTTTTATTTTTTTAATCTCAAAGTACTTTCACACCCATCTGCTTTACTGGCTCGCACGTTTATCACCCTTTCTTGCACGTCATGAAAGTGTTTACTAAAAACTTCCATACTCTCTTATACAATGTCTGCCTTTGTTTTCATGGGGTCATGGATACCCTTATGATTTGTAAAAAAAAAAAACAAAAAAAAACACACCAAATAAATGGACATTTTCATAAAAGGGTCCTTTATTTGTTTAAATCAACAGAAATTATATATGCATATATATTAAAGAATTGACAAATGTTTTGGATAGAAGATGAATTCATTAACACAATATTTCAAGTGCAACATTTAAAAGGTTATTTAAATTTTAATGTTTTGCAAAACTTGGATAGACTTACCATTGTTATTAGTGTATTACACCCCCTTAACATTAGCTTTTTGTGTAATAGTCTATGTAGATGGCCCGCGATTGCCTATAGGTTATATGTGTTAATGCTTCATTGTGACCGCATATTTCCTGTTTATCAGATTAATATCCTAATAGAGTTTAAAACTACCAGGAATAGCCTCTTTGTTGTCGAGCTGCAACATATACAAATGCGACCAACTTGTTTGCTTAGCCATTCCTTTCCCTAACTGGGTATTCAACCACAACACAGATTCCTTTAATGGAACGTCAAGCGTACAGCTTTCATTTTTTAAGTCACGTAGGCTTCAGCCTTCATATGGGACCTAGTAGGCCCCATGTTGCTAATTATTTTATTTCTGTAGATGTAGTTCAAACATTCCTCCTGTGAGAACTCGGCTAGCTCTACCCCACAACGTCGACACACAGTTAACATTCGAGTAGAACGTGTGCTGGCATTATTAAGATCGGAAAGAAATTATCCTGCAACAGAAGCCTCCTTTGGTTCTCAAGTTCATAGGATCAGCAGTTCTCAGATGCCGTCTTTCTCTGGAATGATTTTAGTCACATCCTGAAGAGAAATGATTAAATTCCCAAGTCTCCAGCACAGTTTCCTGCACATTTAAATTTTATTTTTTTTATTAAAACAAAACCTTTTTTTTTTTTTTTCTGCCACAGGCACTCAACGCAGTTCTTGTCTCTCACTTGTTTAGGAACAATCTTACTGATTTTTAGTACGGCAGGCTCCCAGATAAAAATCTCATGTTTTCCAAGCTTCTAGCTATATTCTTGTGCAATTAAGCTGTTGGTTACACCTACTTCAGCGGCTCCGAAGGCTCAGCTATACCATTTGACCTTGAGATTTGCTTGGTGGGTGATTTTGTCGCACGCCACTCTTTGGAAGTAATTAGTCTTTGTGACTGACATTAGGCCTACGTGATACCCATGGAGAAACTTCATCAAGCTGTAACGAAATAGTCTCCTCCCCCACGCCTCCTAAAAAGGCTTATATGTTAAAGACTACGGGAGCTAATTTAGAACATATTTTTATTTTATTTATTTTTTCACTGAAGAAGGTTCTGCCCCAAAATAAATTGAATTATTAATTTAAAAAAAAGTTAGAATTCTTTTTGAAACTAAATGGCACTTTTTAATGGGGATATCTTACTGCACTTTTGGAACTCTGAGCATGTCTTTCTGACTGTAGCCAGTAACATGAGTCTCTTATTATCCAAACAGCTTGGATTTCCATGTTGTTTCTGTGCCAATCCCAGATCCCAATATTTTTTTTTTTTTCTATTTTGGTGTGAAACAAATCGTTTTAGTGTAGACTCAGACACACAAACCGGAATCACAAAGACGCAACAATAGAGGCAGACACAGAGCTCCAGAATAAAGCAACACAACATAGACATAACCATGGAAACACGCAATAGAGGAGACACAGACTTACCGCAGAAGGTTTCACCATCACCAGCAGAGGGGAAGGACACGAAACATACAAAACAAATACAACCCCAATATGCACAAGCTGGTAGCCACGAGACACACTAGAACTCAGGGCTACAGACAAAAGACCAGAACGCGTAAACACTTACTCATTTTTGCAAGATGGGCCTTCACTGCAGTTTATGGCAACAGGGATAAATACGCAAACACAGGCATCTCAGAAGAAAACAGTGTATTATTAACGAGCCACACTAGCACCATTTAATGAGTCGATAGCTGAATACATGATACTAACTGCCACCCCAAATTGCCACTGCATACCTGACAACAACGCCCCAACAACGCAATACCAAGCAAGCTCACCACCTTCTGCATGTCTAGCTCTGCAAGGCTTATAAATATCTAATATTTGTCATTGCGTGTTTATTTTGACTTCTACGCCTCTGCGCAGGCAACTATGTGTTACTCTGAGCTAACTGGAATATGTCGGCCTCACATTATGTACACTTTCAATGTGCACGCCTCTGCGTAGGCAACTATATGCATTAATGATACCAAGTTCAACACCCGTGTTTATATTGCTGACAATAAACATATTTAAAACAAATCGTTTTAGTGCATGCATCAAAATGTCTTAACATTAGCCGGTAATTGATGCTTCAAACAAAAGTGCCTTTAAAAAAAAAAATTTCCTCCTCTTCCCAGAAATTTTAATATGAAGGTTATCTCTTTATTTAAAGAATATGCATTTGCACAGTTTTAAAAAAATAAATATTACATGTAGAAGTCCACACAGCTGGATGTGGATTTGTGGAGTGCTTCCATCTTGGCTGCCTGTCAATCATTGTTATAATCTCTGTACTCGCCGATCTACATTGAAAGCGTAGCGTGAGGCTACTCTAAGTTGATCGCACAAATTCCTCGAACTCCAAGCTGAATTGTAGCTGAATCATGAACCAAACCAATGAGTGAACATGTTTGTTTTAATTCGGGACTCTAAATTCCATAAATATTAGAGGACTGTATGCTACCGTGTATGTATAGACCGATAAAGTGAGAAATAACCAATAGGAGGGGAATTTGAGAAGCAGAAAAATAAAATCTATTTTTATGTAAAATAAATATGTAATCAGTAAACCAAATGGGGGTGAAAATGTGCATATTTGTGTACTGCAAAATGTATACACAGTGATTCTATATTACATTGCTAAACACAAATACACACACCAGTAAAGCCACAAGACTTTAGTTTCCCACCGAAATCTCACTTTAACAGTGCTCTCACTACTGCAAGGGATTCTGGGTACGTGTATGCAAATGAGCAACAAAGAACCACATTTTTGCCTCATAATTCCACTTTATACATGGATTGCTTGCAGTATGTGGGAAAAGCAAGTCATATGGCTTGACTGGTGTGCGTATTTGTGTTTAGTAATGTATTAACTATCCACTTGCTTCAGGTGAAGGGGTTTTCATCCACTCTTTTTTCCCCACCACAAATCTTTCGATGTATGTTTTGCAGTAGGCTGATTTGTACAGTGTTCACGCCCTTTTGACTCATCTTATTAATGTTCCCAAAATTAAAAATCTGACATGCTAACCCACCATTTGGGCAAAACCCTGGTCTTCCTGGAAAAAAAAAATATATTTTTGGACAAAGTGGTTCAGCTGAAACCATTATTTTTTGCTGTGCACAAGTCTATTCCACACCTTTTGCTTTCATTCATCATTGAGAGGGACATTGTTGACTTTAATATTATACATTGTTTTAATTGTATCTAGCCCAGTAGAATGTGATACTTAAAGACTTAGACTTTCACATGACTAGGCCTATGTGGTGTTAACATTTATCTGCTCTCATTTCTAAGGTGAATGGCTGTATGCTGGACCCACTCCCTCAAGTGTCAATGAGAAAGGGTTGCCAGTCCTTGCCCAGCAACATGATGGAAACCTCCATTGACGAAGGAATAGAGACAGAGGACGACTCTGAGGATGATCCAGCATTGGCATTTGCAGCCTTTCAAGGAAGGCGTAGTGGGCAGAGGCGCCATACACTTGCTGAAGTTACCAACCAGATGGTAGTACTGCCTAGTGTTGGAGCAGATATGGAAGGTAGTTAATAGCTCACAGTACATGTTTTATTATATATTTATACAGTAAAATTTAATTATTTTTGTTTCTCGGATTAGTATTATTGCCCATCAATTAATGGCTGTCATCACAAGTGCCAAGATCAGCTATTGTGTCTGTATAGGGCAGCCTATTTTACATAAATATGGCCTTCAATAACCTAGTAATATAAAATAATTAGAAAATCTTTGGAACTCTAACTCGTTGTTTCACTTTACAGTAGTATAGAGGGAGATTTATCAAAGTAAAACCCAGGTGCTATTCTGGGACAAAGTGCCAATAAGGAGCCAAGCAATTTGCACTTGATTTACCTTGATAAAGCTCCCTGATTGCATTCAGTAATCAGCCAAGTAAAAAACAGAGTTAATTTTTATTTTTTTTATTGTGTGTTCTGCAAACACTCGACAGAGATCAACGGAATATAGTTTGCATTAGGATTTGGATTCCACAGTAATTGCATTGTTTTGCTTCTATATAAAAATACATTCAAACAAATATTTCTGCCCATCAATCAAAGCAAAGTAAACCTCGCCTGCGTAAAGTGAATATGCAATGTAAATTTGCATAAGTTTGGACATAAAAGTGCAACTTGCTAGCGAGAATTGATGGTATTCAAAGCTGCTATTTAAACTATATGCAAATTGTAAAAGGTAGTGATTGAAATAAAAAAAACAAACAAACAAAAATATATATATATATATATTCACCTCAAATCAATTTTAGATGAATGTAATTTCTTTTTTATATATAAATACATGTACTGACTTAAAAACTAGTTACCAAAATATCTTAAGAGCATCAATATTTCACTCACAAAGCACTAGAAGTCAGAAAAAGGAGAGCCCCATGAAATAAAATATAAAACAAACTTAAAAACACTCTTTGGACACTTAACAGAATAAAAACATAATGTACAGTGATCCAGTACGAACGGTCATTTTCAAAGCATGTGATTAGGCAAATGGCGAAATTAACGCACGTTTGTTAGAGCCTTATTTTCTTACTCTGAATTGGCACCTTGGTGCTGATATTTGTTAGGACATTCCTTATTTTGTGGTATCTTGATGTTAAATAACATTGAATATTCACTACATTTATTAATATGGAAACATTCTGCATCAACACCAACTTACAATACAGATGGGAGGTTATAGCCTATAGCACCAACATGCATAATAACAGATAAATAATGTGAAAATATCACAATTTACCCGTTACATGGTTGAAAGTTGCCTTATATAAATATACCATACATGTGTTTTTTTTTTTCCTTTTCCAAAGGATATTTTACCCATTGAAAGGGCCACCCTTTATAAATATATATACAGAACAAATGTTTAAATATTCAAAGTTGCAATAAATCATTGTGAAATCGCTAATAAAAATGTGCAGTTCACATTTCGCTTTCATTGTTTGCATACAAATTACAGCTTTTATTCGGTTTATCTCAATGTTAGGTAAACTCTTCACCATTGGAAACAACTCATCCATGGGAAGCGTTGATTCGGAGTACGATATGGTTTCTCTTCAGAGTGACCTTAATTTCCAGGAGGATGCAGGAGCATTACAAGATGTGGTTTTGGCCAATCAGTCAGTCACCAGGTTGACGCCGCCTTATATTGGAATGCGACCAACCAATATAGCCATACCACCACTTTCCTCACAGAAAAGAGAAGCTCATAACCGATCTCCAGTCAGCTTTCGTGAAGGTAGAAGAGCGTCCGATACCTCATTAACGCAAGGTAACTTTAACATTGTCCTACCTCCTATATTTATCCTGGAAAAATCATATTTTAAATAATAATTGAATACCAATTTTATGGTTTTCTTCAGATTTTAATTAGTCGTTTGTTTCATTTTATAGGAATCTTTTATATTTAATTATGTGAACACCAGTCAGACAGCTTTTAACTTAATTGTATTTTGACTGTCTATACAATATTTCTGTAAAGGTTTCTAGATTATTCAGCATGAGATGGTTCACTCCAAAAAGTTTGTGCTTCTTTCTGTAATTACATAAATTATTGATTTGCTCCACCCTCCGTTTCAAACGATGTAACAAAGCAATCCATATTTATAATATCTGTTAGGTATTGTGGCGTTTCGTCAGCACCTTCAGAATTTGGCTAGAACGAAGGGCATCTTGGAGCTCAACAAAATTCAGATGTTTTATGAACAGATGGACCCTGATGAAGACCCGAATCTAGTCTGTGACCCGCATCACCTGCAAGATCTCAGTCAACATCAGGTATGGACTAAAAATGTTTTGAAAAAAAATTAGTAAAGTTACATTACTTAATGCAAAGTAAAGTATACATTGTGATTGCGAAGTAAAACAGAACGGTCGCTTGCTAAAAGCCAAAGAAGTCTCCATTCCTAATGTTTAATTATTACGAGAGTTTCACACATCTATTTTTAACTCTAGTATAGGGCTCACAATTTCCAATCACCACTAGCTATTGGGGAGTAAAAATGTTAGCCCTGGAAAGTATGCTTTGGTTTGCTGTGGCAAGTAATCTTTAAGGCAAGGCTAGTAGCATAGGACTTGACATTTTAGGTCTTGTGTCTAGTACATACCTGTGTATACATAACTGAATTGCTAATGGTTCTGCAAAGCCTTGTCTGTTCTTATCTCTGAAAACAGGACTACCATCTGTGTTCTAATCACCACTCTGACACTTTATATATAAAAAAAAAACTAAAAGAAAACTTGCAGACATGCACTTGGGCTAGAAGAGTTTGGAGACAAGAATGGTTATGGAGGCAGGAGGAAGACATTGGAAAGGAAGGGTAGGGATTTAAAAAACAATATCAAGTCTTTACATTTGGCGTATGACTATACTGACTGCTTCCGGACACTGGATTCAACGCTTCTCTGTGAGAAACATTGGATTGGTGAAGTGCAACGATTGCCATGCATGTGCCTTACTTCCCCAAATGCTCATCGATGAGCAGCATTAGATTGGACAAAAGTCATCATGATGACATCACTGTAGAGTAGCTCTAGAGCAGACACTGTCGCAAGGCGTGGTATAGGCATTTTTTTTTTTTTTTTTTTAAGGGTGGTAGCAGTAATCTAAACACCATAAGGAACAATGGAACTTTAAAATATATTTGTCTATAGTGTTCTTTGAGGTTACAAAAGCTCTTCAGTTTTTAAAAACCCTGAATGAAACAATAGTGACATAAGCTAGAAAAGTATACATTCTGTCCATCTACAAGCTCTGCTTGTATCACAGATGTAATCTATGCAGCGTAGATTAAGAAACTAACCTTGTATGACCTTTTATCAACAGGATGTGTCTGGACACCTTCCCCACGTCTCTACATTCCCCAGTGGAATGCACCCCCAGTTGCTGTCTAGACGTCAAAGTTTGGAAACACAATATATACAGCACAGGCTACAGGTATGGTCCTTGTAATTCTAATTTAGTTTTAGATCAGCATACATCCTAGAGTTTTGCTTTAAAAAATAAATTAATGATATGAACAGTCAACAGCGTGTGTGTATCTAATTTCTATATTCTAATTTTACCTGTGTGAAGGCAGTAGTGGGAGGGGTTATCTGGCCTTTATAAATGCGCATCCCCAGTTAACGGTGGGTGTTCCATCAGTTTGGAGCCTGACCCACCACTTCCTTTATTTATTCCTTCATTAGGTGGACCCTCTTTATTCAGGCTTAACCGTTCATCGATATTGGCCCACCACAACTGACTTACTTTTACTCGTATGTCTCTAATCATACTAATTTCATACAGCTTTTGTCCCCGGACCTCAAAGTAAATTGGAAGACTGTATATTTTATTTCTTAGGTTGCGCGTAGATCTTAGATGTTCATATGGGTAAACTGACATTTACGGAAGGGTCTGCAAATTAAGCTAAAATAGAGTTAAAAGTGATTCCTAATCAAGTACACAGCTGTCAAGACAGATTATGTGATTGTCCTACTTTCTCTGTCACTGTGTGAACCTTGGCCTTTCTTGTGATTTTTGTCAACAAGGCTACGTGCAACCACTGGCCACAGAATTCTAGTTTAGTATGCAGACTTGGGAAGAGAAGAACATTCCCATCTTACGTGTATTTGAATGTTTGTGTGAAACAGACCATGTCTTACTTGGTCATTCTTGGTTCTTCTGCAGAAAGTGAGTCTGCTAGCAAAAGCGCAGAACAGCTGTCAGTTGTATTGTAAAGAGACTCCGAGAAGTCTGGAGCAACAGCTGCAGGAACACAGGTGAGCACCTAATGCAGCCATGAGATGACAAAACTATAAGCAAAATAACATACACGCCATCAAGCTGTGGCTTAATTACATCATTTATAGTTCAATTCCAAAGATGTTTGCATGTTAAATACATAGTAAATTAGAAATGTTTGTTTATTCAGAGGAACATTTATCAGAGTACCTATTGAATACAGCATGTAATATTGGAGATCCATCACACTTGCCTTAATTCTTGTAGTAAATTAAACAAATGGTTCTGTTGAGAAAGTTTGACTCTTGTGATGCCTGTAGTCACCAACATTAAAAGGAACACTCCGTTGAACATGTATTTTAACATGTAACCGATATACCCCGAGGAATACATGCATGTAATACAGCTCATTCAGAAGGGGGAAAGGTAGGCGCGCTCTAGCTTCTGCCCCCTCTTCTAAAAGTGGTGATTTCTATTGAAATCAGCACTTTTATAAAGTGTCACAAATATAATATTCCAGACACAAAGCACTTCAGCAAGCTTAAGTGCTTTATGTGTGTGAAATGTACCTTACAAATATTACTCTGTCATTTTTAAAGTTTAATTCTTTCAATTAGACAGAGGCAAACAGGGTCAACAGCAATTTGGCCATGTCAGAAGAGTGATCAAAGTCTTCTACATGCCATCAGCGCATGTGGTCTCACATTGTATGGCTGGATGGATAAATGGAAGTTAAGTTTCTCTTTAGGAGGTCCAACGGGGAAGAGTTAGGCATTAGTGTTGGGGAAATCTTCTGGCTTTTTTTTTTTTTTTTTTATTCTTCACACTGATTGAAACTGGTTCAGTAGGAAGTAACCAGAGGAGATGCATCCACAGCCACCTAGCACCATAATTGCTACAATAAGCTTTAGTAATTATGGGGGATTGGAAAGCCTTACTAAGACATTCTAGAATGTTGGTGTGGTCTTTTTACCACTAGAGATACCAGGAAAACATTTATAGTAAGAAAATTACCTCCAAGGTTCCAGTTGCATCTTCTATAAGAACTGGTGGAAGACCATTCTCTGACTATGAAGAGGCTCCACAAACTAGGAGCCTCTTGCTCATATGTATAGTGGTTTTTATTTCGGTCTACCAAATGTTTTTAGGGTTTTGTTTTTTTGGGATAGTGTGGGCCTCCTCACTCACAGCCCACTTATCCTGTAGGATAAGAGAATCTGCTCAATAACCCACCCCAAAAATTCTCAGTACATCATTGATGGTGATGGTTGGATAGGTTAGAAAAAATCTAGTGATAATGGTGTTTAGAGTACCTTTTTAAAATAACTTTTTTTCCAGTGGAAGGAAAAGATTACAGTAATGGATTTAAAAATGTTCCACCCAATTGTATTAAAAACTATTTAGATTGTGAGGTATGTCTAGTTATTTTTATAGGTTCCCTGAAGTTATGCAAAGAACATCACGATAATGTTGAATTAATTTGCAGTGTTGGTTTTTACTGCTTTCGCTAGATTGATTTGTCATCTAACTTTAACTTTAAAAAAAAAAAAAATATATATATATATATATATATATATATGTTTTTGTTTTATCCCTCCTTCAGTTTCACATGATATCTTCTTGTGATTTGTATGAAAACTAGTTAATCCCTTAATGTATTTAGTCTTAAGTGCCATTTAAGATGATCACAGTTTCTTTTATTGCATGGTTTTGAATTATATTGCAGATAATGAGTATTCAAAATTTAGATGTTTCAAATACTAGTACTTGATTGTATTCCTTTCGTTATAGAACCTTGTGTTACCACTTTGTAAATGATTGACTCTGCTTTCAATCCAACAGGCTTCATCAAAAACGTCTTTTCCTCCAAAAGCAGCCTCAGCTGCAAGCCTACTTCAACCAGATGCAAATAGCGGAAACCACCTACCCGATGCAAGGGCAGCCGCTCCAGATGACTCGCCATGAGACAGCACAGCAAGCACAGTTCAGCTTATCTCAGCCGCTCAGCCCCGTCATGGAGCCAGCATCTGACGAAATGCAATACGACCCATTCTTAAGTCAATATCACAAGCTGCACTCCCAACAAATGCAGCACATGACACAGCCTAGCCAAACACAGGTAGTAGCACAAATGCATGGGCAGCAGCCATCCTTACAGTATGCTTATCAGGCATGTGAATTGCAAGGTGTGCCTCTGCACGAACCAGAATACACAAGCCAATGTCCGTATTCTATGAACCCAACTCAACATGGTGGAATACATGTACATGAAAACCAGGGTAACCCAATGACACATGAACCACAGGCCAATTATGAAACATTGACCCTCAATGAGCCATTCGACTGTGAGATGATGGAAACAGTTGACTCACAACACAGTGGCTATGTCTTGGTTAATTAGCTATTGAATAGGAGATGGTGTCCATTGACATGTGTTAAGGCTAGATGTAATAAAGGAAGGGAGTGTGAATTTGTAATTGTTCTTTTTCTTCTGCTCCAACTGAATAGAGAATACAAAAATTCATTGCTTTTCCTACCCTTGATCTGGTTCAGTAAGTTGAACCCAGCGTGTGGAGCAAATCTCAACCCGTGGACTGAGATTTATACATGGTTTGTGATCTGGGTTGCAGAACCTTGGAGACAGTTGATTAAGTGCTGTAGCAGACTAATCATTGGCGGAAGCCAATAGATTTTTCTAAATCAGAAGACAAAAATTGTACTTTGTTGAGAACTGTTACCAGATGAAAACTATGGAGTTTAGTAGATCCTCTAAGGAGCTTTTTTTTCTAAAGGAACTCCTGCATTAAGCAACATCAAAAAGCAATATATAGTTTTTTTGTTTTTAGGGGGAAGCTACGTAAAGTAACCCGAACGTTGAATGCAAAGACTACTGCTAAATGGCTTTCAAGACATTTTCTTCAAAGTTACTCTATTCTAAGCTACTGATATAGACAACAAGCACCTTGCGGAAAAAAATGGAGAAGCTAAGGACTTTGGTTTAAATACCAGATTCTACAATTATATTGCTTGGGGACGTAAGCAGCAATACTCTTACGTCGAACCAGGGGACTTCCTTCAGCGACCTGACCGTGTGGTAGACTCATGTTGATGGATTATTTAATCTTCTCAAATTCCATAAACCGGATCTGATTTTAGCATTCTGCAAACTCTTTAGAATTAAATCAGAACTTAAAAGACTTGGGTGTATCATGCAAACATATTCTCATGATGCCTCCATTCATTTAACTGGTGGAGAAAAAGTATATGTTGTCTTTGAAGGTGACTATTGTGTTCTCAAACTTTTTAAGAAGATGAAGAAATAATAATAATAATAATGACTGTGTTTTGAAGTCACAGTAATACTGTATGTTGCCGTTTGTTGAAGCAGATTTGTACATTTGGTAAACTAAACTATTTAGATTTTAGAGTCAGGAAAAGACAAAATGAGCTACAAAAAAAATGTGTGAAGTGTGGTAGTTCTGTGCCTTTTTGGGTTCTTTTTCATACTAGAATATACCTTTTCTTTTTCAGATGAAAGAAAAAAAAAGTTAGACCATACCCCATTTATATCAATGCTACATCCAAAGTCAATTCAGAGTTTGTGTGTATGTACGTATGTTTTGTTCCACTGTGTGGAATGCAAAAATGTTCAATGAATTTAATGTTTTGATTGCTAATGTGTAGAAAAATGTTTTAAAAAAGTATTATAGCAATATTTAATTCTATTTAATGTCATGAACTGTTGATATATTAACCAGAGCAATGGGTATTCACATAAAGCTAACGTGGAGGGGAGACTTCGATTTCAAGAATACAAATACTTGTCGGTCGGTCACACAAGTTAGTATTTCAAACCAAATAGGTTACCTGATATAGTTAATGAACTAGAAATGGCGGTCAAACTTTAAGTGTTGCACTTTCTATAAATCCTGAGACGTAAAATAGCCATAATGTAGTAGAAAATCCCATTCCACAATACATACTTTGGAACGAAGAGAAGCCAGTAGTATTAAACAATTTTTTCCTTAAATGTATGGAATAAAGTAGATAAGATGTCACCAATTCTGACATTATAAACACCAGCACATTACAGTTTTATAAACTGACCATAATTCAAGGCACTCCAAGCCCCCCCCCCCTCCTGAAAATGAGAATATCCAACAAATAACATGCATCACATAGGTCACAGTTTTGCCAGCCTGTATCCACGCTAAATCTAAAATATGATGTTTTTCAATTATGTAGTCTTCAGAGTTGATGGTTCCCCAATAAAAAAAATAATTTTTTTTTATCAAATTACAAATTGAGGGTTTGGGTTTGCATCTTATAGGTCTAGATCAGTGTAAACTTTGTTTAAAAAAAATCAATAAAATAAAAATCAATGTGTAGTTTGCACATTATTCCCTTAGAATACAACAAAAAACAAACAAATCCATAACCAATAATGTGTGGACTCATCGATAATGTTCCCACCACATACTTGACTAATACTGAATGCACCTATATCTGAAGCTCTAGCAAAAATTCCAGTTCAAAGTATTACTCTTGAAGATTTTTTGCTTAAGGCAGAAGGACGGTGATAGACCCTAAATCTCATTCTTCATGGGTCAAAAGGATTTAAAGAAAACTCCTCCTTCAAAATAATATAACATATCCTTTTAACATTTTCATAGATGTGGTTTCCTCTTGTTTTTAGTTTGTCATGCCTGCCATTATTACTTGCTCACCATCAGGAGGGGCAGGCAGACTAGAAAGGGATAGGACATCCTGTGAAATGGGTGGGTTCCCTAAAGTAGGTGGCTAGGCTGACATTCACCCCTCAAGTTGGACCATGCCAGGATCGCAGTAGACGCGCTTAGTGGATGGTCCAACTGCTCTGTCCTTTCCTGCATCCTTAAATCTGCCTTGCAAGACAGGTTCCAAAGAGATGAGCTGTTTTTGTAGTTTAAAATAAGGGTGCCTGAAAGGTAGATCTCCAGATGTTGTAGAACTACAACTCCCATGATGCTTTGCATGCCTTTAGAAGGGCAAAGAATCATGGAAACGGTCGTTTTAAAAAAATTTGGGGATCTACCTTTTTAGCACCCGTGGTCTAGAATCTATCCTAAATAAAGAGATCCCTGGCCTAACAAGAGTCAATGTTCTGACTTTTTGGTTACCCTTTAAGGTTTGTGTTTTGGTTTTGGTTTTTGTTTCACCCCACTTCCCACGAAAGGGGGTGAGGCTTTTTTGCAGGGTATTATGATTTAGTTTTATCAATTAATTAGAAGGCATTCATAAGCTGTATTTACTTCATTTCCAATATATCTTTGTTTTTGCCATAGAGGAAGGTTGACAGGGCATCTTATAACCTAGCAATAATAAAAAATAAATAAAAAAAATTAAACTTTATGTACTAAAAAGGTCCTACAAAACCATTTCTAGAATCATCATTGAAGCGGTCAATTACAGTTTTTAATGCAAATACAATTGTGATCCTTTTTGTTCATTACCACCACAAAAACTCTCAATAAAGTCACAAAGCCTTGACAAAGGAAAACGTACTATTGTTTTAATGCTTATTATAAATAGAAGGAAACTTGTGAACAGGTGGGTGGACTCTATGGTAAACTAGTGACAAACCAGGAAGAAGCTTATAAAAAAAGGTCAGTTTCGACTGAGAGTGGGTTTTATGTGTGGTTTCAGTTTCAAACAAATATTCAACCTTCCGCACTTCCGTTACGCGGAGAAGGGGGTTGGGTGGGATTGGATGTCATGATCAAAAGAAGATGGAGTTTCGAAGCTTGATTATTATGGTATCTGTTTTGTTGCGAGGGGCACATTTATATCCTGCTTTATCATTGAGCTAAATTGTTCATTATGTTTGGTAGTTTTTTTTGGAAAGACTCAAAAAGCAGGGCTTATTCACAAAGAGTTGGGTTGGTCAAAGTACACCAAGAGGTGAAAAAACAAAAAAAAAATGTTTTTCCTATTTTATTACCCTGTTACCAGCAAACCGTGCAACTTGGCCAACGTTATACAGGATACTCACTGGAGTTCCTAGTAATTTACACATTGCTAAATTTGTTACTAAAAGCCTTGAAAACGTCCCATTATGGAACAAAGATTCATGTTAATTCGGGTAGTACTTCAGGAATCAAAATCCATAAACGCAGAGAGAAAAGGCAGTTTTTCCCATTCCTTTTGAAGCCGACATTTTTCTTATTTTGGTTATTGTAAAACCTTCCATAAACATTCAGGAGTATTCAGTAAAGTGTGAACACATTTTTCATTTGCAAAATTGTTGTTGGGTTTTGTTTTTATTTTGGGGGGGGGTTTTTTGTTTGTTTTTTTAAATCCCCAAATTTCTTTCTGGACTTGGAAATCATATTTTTTGTTAAAGCATATCCAGGGTAAATTTGGATTGCACTGGATGGGCACATTTCCTTTAAAATAAACAGATATCGTACATAAATAGTACAAATCTTCTACGATTCAGATATTAAAGATTTGTAGTATAAATGCTGCTTTTGTATACCATATGCTTAGAATGAAATGGCTAATCTTCAGGGTTCGATGTCTCCGGACGATACTGTAGGCGTAAGGTATAGATTAAATGTGAAAAATTAAAAAAATTACACAAAGGTTAGAAAATAAGGATAAGTAAATCTGTAAATTCTAGTAGATTGTTGGTGTAAATTATAACTGTAATAATGGAATGTTTATAACCAGTGTTTTATTTTAATACCAGTGATGCAGATTGGAAATTTTGAGCCTTATTAGAATGCATCTTCTGTACATTTTCCTCTCACCAGTAGCGAGTCAGAATTCTGTATTGGCGAATAGAAATTCACCCCTGCAGGATGTTACATTTAGGCCCTGCTTCTATAACCGTTCATTTCATAAAGAGTTTGAGTGCCAAGAATAGACAAAAAATATATGCCTTTTGCAAGATAGTAAGAGAGAAGCCAGAACACAGGCATTCATCTTACAAGCACCAAAAAAAAAAAAAGTAATTTGCTAGTTATTAAAGGGACGCTATAGGCAGCCTGACCACTTCAGCTCATTGAAGTGATCTGGGTGCATAGTCCCAGGTCCCTTAACCCTGCAAAGAAAATTATTGCAGTTTTTAATAAACTGCACTGTTTACCTTTGAGGGCTAACTCCACCTCTAGTGACTGTTTAATAAACAGCCACTAAAGGGACTTCTGGAACGTTAGGCGACTTTTGGTCTGTTTTCTGGGCACTACAGTTTCCCTTTCTCCAGTTTGCTTAACAACAACAGAAGGAAAAATAAAATGCTCATAAATGTGTCACGGAATACCAATATATTTTTCTTCTATAATAAAATAACTTTAAGAATTATAGATCGTAAAGAGACTGGCTTTGGAAATTTGAGTGATATAAAAGATCGGGTTGAGGAGGAAGTGGACCCATATTGTAAAACTCAGGCCCTGAATTAGAATGTACCTTCTTCCCTAGACCCGGTGATACATTTGGATGCCAGGTTATAGAGAATAGAAACTTAAAAATGTGAATGTCTAGTTTCTATTTTGAATTTTTGTTTTATTTTTAAAGCGATAGGATAAAAAAATAAATTTATTTGGACAGGTGCATTGAAAGTCAACACCTTCACAACCATTGGAAATTACTCGGTCTCAGAAGTAAAGGCAATAAATTGTGTTCCTCTATTTATTTAGCTCCCCCTGGTCTCTGACACTGGCGGATTTAACAAAGTATTAAGAAGTTATAATTTACAGAGGTCCTTGTCATCAAAAACATTAAATTGTTGGTATTTGATCTGCTCTTTGATTTATTTTTGAAGAAATATGTTGTACTGGATTTAGTCAGTTGACTGTTTTTGCTCTCAACGCACAAGGAACGTTTTCACTTAGTTTGTCTACATTACTGTAGCAGAATTGAATAATGTGGTTTACGTAATAATAAAGATGTTTCAGTACAAATCTGTTGCTGTTGCTAATTTATGTAATTTTTAGCAAATTGTTTCCCTTCATTTATCTTAAAGAGTCATTTTAAATTTGTTTCTCTTGTTAGTCAATATTTTTACAATAGTATGGCAAGTTTATTTTTATATTTTTATTGTTCTAAGGAGCAGAGGGGTGTTAATTATAAAAGTAAACTAGATATTTAAGTACTTTTGTAGATGTAAATAATGTCTGACAGGATGACTTTTTCCTACCCTGTCCATTTAGCTGTGATAATTGTCTGAATTAAATTACTGGGATTTTACTTAGCCTTAAGGTGAGTGTTTAGATGTTTTTCCTACTTTAAAAAAGAATTAAATAATTTAAGCTTTAAAGGACCACTCTAGGCACCCAGACCACTTCAGCTTAATGAAGTGGTCTGGGTACCAGGTCCAGCTAGGGTTAACCCATTTTTTTTTATAAACATAGCAGTTTCAGAGAAATTGCTATGTTTATAAATGGGTTAATCCAGCCCTCAAATCCTCTAGTGGCTGTCTCATTAAAAATCACAGTGAGAACACGCAAGCGTCCATAGGAAAGCATTGTAAATGCTTTCCTATGGGACCGGCTGAATGCGCGCAGCTCTTGAGATAGGGATTGACATATGGTAACCAAACCATAGATCAGTGTTGATTTGTTCAATATTTAATATAGACTATACTGTATTGTAAATTCAAATTGTCATTTGTTGGGGCCATTTTACCATATCGAGATGTTTTGTGGCACAAATTATAAATATTAATCACTGAGGAGGTAAGTTCATTTGGGAGGTAGGGGTGTTTAAAAAAAGACAACCAGAGATTCACAAACTGGCATACACTGATCAGTCACAACATGCAAACCACTGACAGGTGAAATAAATAACATTGATTATATTGTTACAATGGAACCTGAAGGAATGGGATATATTAAACAGTGAGTGAACAGTCAGTTCTTGAATTCCATGTGCTGACAAGGGCCAAATAGTGATGGCTAGACAACTGGGTCAGAGCATCTCCAAAATGGCAAGTTTTGTGGGGTGTTCCCAAGATGCAGGGGTTAGTACCTACCAAAAGTGGTGTAAGGAAGAACAGGTGAACCGACATCAGAGCAATGAGTGCCCAATGCTCATTGATACACATGGGGAGTGAAGGCTACCTGTAGCGGACCCCGGGTAATCAGACTGGTTACCTCAGCTAATTCCTTCTCTCAGCCAGACTGGAACCGTTAAACACTCATCCATTCCCCCCAGTAACTAAAACTAGACATATTTCAGTCAACTGATTTTTTTTTTTTGATTTTTTTTTGGGGGGGGCCACACAGGGCTTTTATGCACTGACTCCTAGCATGGGGTCTCCACCACAATATTAAAGGGTTTTTCTTCCCAAGAGCCTCTGTGGCTTAGGGGATAATTGAGTAAGGAAAACGATAATTATCTCTCAGTTACAGAAAAATATCCACAAAATATACAATCCCCCAAAAGTGCCCCCAATATCACCAGGAGTTTAGATGGAGAGTTTAGATGGAGGAAACCCTTGAAACAAGGGGATCCCGGATAGTAGCTCTATATAAACAAACAAAAAAAAAAAGACCAGGTAGATTCAGGGAGAGTGAACAAGGCAACGAAGAGATAAGGTTAACTCTAAAGTAAGGTAAAATAGACCCCCAACAAAATTGGGAGGAAAAAACCTCCCCTGGTGTATAATGCCTTAAACAATAAACGAATTGGAACTTGCTGTCTATAGAGCAAAAAATACCCCCAACACAAAAATGCCTGGACACGATAAGAGGGTAAACTGCCTGTAAGAATAGGAGAGACTTCATTGCGTCCTACAGATGATTGTGTGGGGGGAAGGGCACCTACATACACATGTGGTGGGAATGCCCAAAGGTGGCGACCTACTGGCGCAGCATAGTAAACTTCAGCTCCCAAATCTTACGAAAACGGATGACACTAGATCCATGGGCGTGCCTTTTATCTAGACCCACGGAGGGCCTCCCAAGACACGAACATGATCTACCTAGCGGTCCGCAGGGCCGTAGCGCAACACTGGTCATGCCCGGACCTCCTGCAGCTATCCCTGGTCAGGACAAAACTACGCGATAATTTATCTGATGGATAAACTCACGGCCCAAGTGCGGAACACATTGACCACATTCTACAAAGTGTGGGGTCCATGGGAGCAATACGACACATAGACTCATGGCCCGGGGCGGCATCCATGCGGTACATTTCAGTAGCGACAACTGGGGCTCACCCAACGGTCGCCATCATACCATAACCCGGACGGGTGGAAGCGGCTCCACTGCAGAACGGGTACCTGGTTAAAGCCGGAACAAAGGCTGCAGCCCACTGGGACGGGCGGCGTAGGGTTCACGGCCCCCAGGAGATCACCTCATCTCCGTACTTTAATACGCTGCAATCTCTACTTGTCTATATCTATCTATCCTTTCCTAGTATGTTTTTATCTCTTGCAAGCACACCAGACTATGTAAACAAACAGGAGGAGAGAAAAGCTCCAACACTGTCAGACTCTGAATGATTACGCGCATAGTGGAATGACATCACACAGGGGGTGGCATGGACAGAGCAGACAGGGAGGGCACAATGCCTGACCTACCTGGGCAAGATCAGAATATCCCACACATACGCCTGGGCCACGACAACACAACACACATTAAAGCCAACCTGAGAGTTCATGACACAGCACACCCCTCAACAATTCTACCACTGTACATAGTTATTTTTTTTATTTTTTTATTTTACTGCTTGCCAACACAAAAGAAAAACTCTGGCGGCAACGCACCCAAAGTGCACAGTATGTGACCGACGCCTGTACTAACTATGCTACTCTGTATTCTGTACTACATACAAACAAAACTTGTACAGTCATTTATCCACCTATGTCTGCACTATTGTAACAATGCTTGACTGTCAGAGCGAAAAATAAAGAATAAAAAAAAAAAAAAATAGGAGAGACTTCCAGGATGAATCCTAGTATCACTAGATGTCTCAAGAGCTCCCCCACAGAGTTCTATCCTATGATCGCTCTGATCTGAGTGTCCAACCTGGCCAAGTATCACTCAGATCCGTTCGGCAGAGTTGGGGTAAAGTTTTGACCGGCTGGACACGAGCTGATGGCCCAAAACAGTTCAAGGGAAATAGGTGTCCTGGCTGGTCTTTGTTCATGGGTTCCTGTGTGAAAACTATAAAAGGGATTCTCCTGATTTCAGGTAGCGAATGCTACACCCAGTGGGTAGTTCCCATCTCCCGAATGTCGTTCACATAGCTGGTCAGGAAGTAGGAAGGGTAGCGGAATAATCTTTACCGGAGTTCATGCAAGTGCCTAGGTGGAAAGATTTCCAGGCACTAGACAACCAAGTACCGCTGCCAACGTTCTGGAGACAAAATGGCCGTCATTCTTTTGCCGACCACGTGTATTCAGTTAAATGAAACGGCGGCCACCCATTCATTACTTTCCTTGCAGTTTTGCACTTAAGTTGCTGGTGTGAACATTCTAATGGGGTACAGGGGTGGTCCTTGTTTGGGATTCGAATACGGAGTGTTTGGATAACCTAACTACTGAATGTATAAAAAGTAAAATCCATGAAAGCAACGGTATGTTCCGCCACACTACCCAATCTGGTCCAATGACATAGAAGAGCTACTGTAGCTCAAAAATTGCTGAAAAACTTAATGCTTGCTATGATAGAAAGGCGTCACAACAAATGTGGGGGAGCAAATATGCCTTTATTTAATTATTCATAAATAATAATAAAAAGATAATAAACATTCTATCCCCCTCAGTTCTTCACTTTGCTCAGGCAGGAGGGCCTTGCCTGCAAGCCCTTGTGATCCGGTGGTGATGGAATTATAGCCTGCAGTTCCTCCAGCTAGAGTTCAGTCCTCTCACGAGATTCGGCCTTGGAGTGTTGCCATGGTGACTGTGGAAACACTCTGACCTTGTGAGAGGAAGAACCAGGCAGAGTTGCTGGCTAGAGCCCCCTGGACCTCTCCCATCTTCTTCCTCTGACAGCTCCTGCAGTGAAGTGCCTGTGGGCCAATGAGGGAGATTTTTGATCTCCCTACCTGTCCATCATGGCACACAGCAGGGCCTGCGCTTGGACAGTGCCTGCTCTGCATGAGCCAGCAGGGAAGATCCTCTGATCACTGCCCACTGGGCATTTGTTTGGTTTGCCGGATGGCTGATACCAGTCAACCACAGCAGCTCCCTTGGCATCAATGCCCCTTAATGCCAGGCTAAAGAAGATGGCGGCGGCTGGGAAGAAGAACCACTGCAGAAATAAAAATGAAATAGGGAAAATGGAAGACTGGATTCCAAAGAAATATATATATATATATATATACACATTGATGCCACATGGAGGTGGGGGTGTGGAGGGAGGGAAACATTTTTATACAGGGCATCTTTAAAAAGATCTCTTATACGACATTAACAATTTCAGGACAGATAAGGAAACATTAGCAGTAACAAAAACAGAAGTATATGGGCAGTAAGCAATAACAGTTAAACAAAAACATAAGAAAACCAACAAGATCGTTCTGTCCAGAGTTATATTCTAGTATTGCTACGAAATCATAAACAAAAACACGCCTTTCTGTGCCCCTACAATGACACCAGAGACGGCCATGAACTTTAACACCTTGATTATCTACATGGAGTATGTGGCGGACCGACACTTAGGTACATGCTGTGCATTTTGTTGCGTCTTTGGTGGACCCTTGTGTTTCATAGTTTCAGGATGTCTGGCACAGCCAAGGTGAGCTGTAGTTGGTTACAATTAGGATACATTGTTAAGCGGAATTGAAGCAAGTTTTAAGCATCTGCAGCTGCCAGCTGAAGAGTGTGAAATTGTCACAAAATAACCAAGTGGAAACGAAGGTCGTTTCTGATTTACGTGAGAGTCCCTGAAGATAGACTAATTGTCAGTTAGAGCCCCAGCTGTTCAATGAGAAAGTATTCCAGAACTTGCAAAGGTGAATCGATCAGTGGGGATACAGGCACTGATAGTTCACTTTAACGGATACAGTTTGTATAATAGGTGAGTATTTTGTTTATAAGATATATATGTATATATAAATAAAAATTTTACCAGGAAGCATACATTGAGATTTCTCTCGTTTTCAAGTATGTCCTGGGCCCTCTAACAGTGCATATATAGTATATATGCAGGGCCAGATTAACAGCCCAGTGGGCCTGGTGCTGACAATTATGACAGGCTTAATTAAAGAATCATATCGACCAAAAACACTAAAACACTCCCAAGCGTCATGTATCTGATGGAGATGGTGCTGGAGAGAAAGAAAACAGCAGCTATAAGAAACACATACCCTATGCTAATCTCCCTCTAACTTGTGTTTTCATCTTTCAAGTAAATCCATAACCCCGAACAGCAGTGTCCAGACAAGCAGGAAGTCAATGGGCACGGTAAAAGGGTGTGCCACTGACACAAATCACGTAACCTGCCAAAAGGGGCAAACATGCCCAAAAAGAGGACGTCTGCCCAAAGAATTTGAAGGCAAGCCTGGCATGAATGCATGTCAGGCTGCCTGCCAATCATGCAGCTGGCCAACTAATCAGCACCCTGAGCTTGGCATAAATGCATCTAATGATGCGCTCGCTCAATGCTTTCTAAAGCACTGTCCCCTAGCACTCTCTGGTCCACTTGTCTCCTTACCTTCTTACTAGCAGGCAGACGCTCCTGGTATATAGTCTGGGACAGAGAAAATCTGTGTGTAGTGAGTGTAGAAGAAAGGGAACATGCCACAGAGACCAAAGTCAGCATTACCTTGAAGGATCACTATAGGGTCAGGAACACAAACATGAATTCCTGACCCTATAGTGTTAACACCACCATCTAACTCCCCTGGGCCCCTCATGCCTTCATAAATATAGTAAAAATCTTACTGTATTCAAGCCTGAAGCTGTAACTCTGCATGCTGTTAGACTCAGAAAAACAAGCAGTGTCTGCATGCAGAGAGAGGAGACACTGAATGTTTGGATGCATTTTAGGCAGCCATGACCCAGGAAGGATCTCTAACAGCCATCCAAGGAGTGGCCAGTGAAGTTATCACTAGGCTGTAATGTAAAGACTGTATTTTCTCTGAAAAGACAGTGTTTACAGCAAAAAGCCTGAAGGTAATGATTCTACTAACCAGAACAAATTCAATAAGCTGTAGTTGTTCTGGTGACTCTAGTGTCCCTTTAACTATATTCATTGTCAGCCAGTCCACACAAGTTTTGTTCCCATACATCCCTCTTAAGTTTCCATACTTAAGTAAGAGTATGTGAAAAGTAGTTAGGGTTGCCACCTTTCTTGGAAAAACATACCGGCCTTACTTATTTGCATAATTAAATATGTATGGGTGACATCACATGATGTAAATCACAAGGAGTGACATAAGAGAAAATGCTGTAAAATCACCAAAAAACTACTTAGTTTGATTATGCTGTATAGATGGATTCCTCCCAGTGCCCCCATGTTTCCCAGTGCCCCCATGTGTTGATTACTCCAGGTCTCAGCGTTCCTATGTATCAGTCTCTCAGTGCCCCATGTCTCCCAGTGTCCCCTAGTGTCGTGTCCCCAGGTCTCCCAGTGACCCTATGTATCACAGTGTCTCAATGCCCAAAGTCTCCATGTGTCCTCCAGTATTCCCATGTGTCTATGTCCCCATGTATGTGCCACTAGGACACTAGGAAGACGGGGAGACCTAGGGACACAGAGACACCATTGACACTGGGAAACTAGGGGACACTGGCTGGGACACATGGGGACACTGGGAAAATAGGGGACACTTGAAGACATGGGGACACAGACACTAGAGACACTGGCTGGGGGACACGGGGACATTGAGACATGGGGACACTGAGACACCACAGCCACAGACACTAGGGACACTAGCTTGGAGACATGGGTCATTGAGACACTTGAGGCACTAGGAGACATGGGGACAATGAGACACTGGGAGACTAGGGGTCACTGGGAGACTAGGGGGCACTGAGACACCAGGGACACTGTGTCCCCATGTGTCTGTGTCATAATGTCTCCCAATGTCCCTTAGTGTCTCAGTGTCTGCCATAATGTATCCCAGTGTCCCTTAGTGTCTCAGTGTCTGTCATAATGTCTCCCAATGTCCCTTAGTGTCTCAGTGTCCCCATGTCTCCTTGCAGCCTTTCCCCCATCCCTCACTTCCCTGAGCTGTAGGCTGTCTCTGCAGGGTGGGAGTTGCTGTCTGGACTCTCTGTAGCTGCATCCCTGCAGATCAGTGAGTATAGATAGGCAGGGAGGGATATGCTGGAACTTCCTATCCCTGCATGTCTCCACACACAGCGACCCCTACTGGCCAGTGCTGGTATTGCATAGTCATCTCTTGTTAATAGTGAGAAAAATACCAGCATTTGTATTGCCAGCAGGGCCGGACTGGGAAGAAAATTCGGCCCGGGCATTTTTTAATTACAGCAGCCCACTAAAAAGGGGGCGGGGCCAGATAGGGTGTGTTTTGTCATCACCAATGACAAGCACGCCCCATCACAAAGTGAGTATGTTGGTTCAATGCTCTTCCAGGGTAGACCATGCGCAGAGCTCTGCTGAAGAGCTCTGGCATAAGAAAAATACCCTGTATTTGTTCTGCACAGCGCAAGCAAATTTAATAACATGCTTGCACTGTGTTTGCTTGAAATTTGTCTCTGGTGTCTCCATAGTTGGGATACCAGGAGACAAAAATGCCAGGAAAGCATATTGTGCAGTGTGTGTGAGGGTGCTCTGTGTGTGTGTGTGTGTGTAAGGGGTGTAGTGTGTGTGAGAGAGGGGTGCAGTGTGTGTGTGAGTGATGGGTGCTGCGTTTGCGTGAGGGTGCTATGTGGGTAAGGGTGCTGTGTGTGTGATGGGTGCAGTGTGTGTGTGCTGTGTGTGAGTGGGTGCTGTGTTTGCATGAGGGTGCTATGTGCATGTAAGGAAGCTGTGTGTGAGGGTGCAGTGTATGCATGTGAGGAAGCTGTGAGTGTCAAGGGTGCAGTGTGTGTAAGTGAGGGTGTGTGATGTGCGTGTCAGGGGTGCAGTGTGTGTGAGGGTGCTGTGAGTGTCAGGGGTGCAGTGTGTGTGCTGTGCGTGTCAGGGGTGCAGTGTGTGTGTGAGGGTGCTGTGAGTGTCAGGGGTGCAGTGTGTGTGTGCTGTGCGTGTCAGGGGTGCAATGTGTGTGTGTGAGGGTGCTGTGAGTGTTAGGGGTGCATTTTGTGTGTGCTGTGAGTGTCAGACGTGTAGTGTGTGAGTGTCAGGGGTGCAGTGCGTGTCAGGGGTGCAGTGTGTGTGTGAGGGTGCTGTGAGTGTCAAGGGTGCAGTCTGTGTGCTGTGAGTGTCAGGTGTGCAGTGTGTGTGTGAGGGTGCTGTGAGTGTCAGGGGTGCTGTGTGTGTGCTGTGTGTGTCAGGGGTGCAGTGTGTGTGTGTGAGGGTGCTGTGAGTGTCAGAGGTGCATTTTGTTTGTGCTGTGTCAGACGTGCAGTGTGTGTGAGGGTGCTGAGAGTGTCAGGGGTGCAGTGTGTGTCAGGGGTGCAGTGTGTGTGTGTGAGGGTGCTCTGAGTGTTAGGGGTGCATTTTGTTTGTGCTGTATCAGATGTGCAGTGTGTGTGTGAGGGTGCTGTGCGTGTCAGGGGCGCAGTGTGCGTGTGTGTGTGAGGGTGCTGTGAGTGTCAGACGTGCAGTGTGTGTGCTGTGAGGGTCAGACGTGCAGTGTGTGTGTGAGGGTGCTGTGAGGGTCAGACGTGCAGTGTGTGTGCTGTGAGGGTCAGATGTGCAGTGTGTGTGTGAGGGTGCTGTGCGTGTCAGGGGTGCAGTGTGTGAGGGTGCTGTGCGTGTCAGGGGTGCAGTGTGTGAGGGTGCTGTGCGTGTCAGGGGTGCAGTATGTGTGAGTGTCAGGGGTGCAGTGTGTGTGAGTGTCAGGGGTGCAGTGTGTGTGTGAGTGTGAGTGTCAGGGGTGCAGTGTGTGTGTGAGTGTGAGTGTCAGGGGTGCAGTGTGTGAGTGTGAGTGTCAGGGGTGCAGTGTGTGTGTGAGTGTGAGTGTCAGGGGTGCAGTGTGTGTGTGTGAGTGAGGGTGCTGGGAGTGTTATGTGCCCTGCTGATATCCCCCCTCCCTGCTTACCTTATGCCTGGGAGGGGGGATCCTGCTACTCCTGCTGCCATCCCTGGTGGTCCAAGTGGTGAGTGAACTCTAGCCTGTTGGGCTAGAGTTCACTCTCGCGAGATCCGACCGTTGCCATGGCAACGCTCCGAATCTCACGAGAGGAACCCGGCGGAGCTGTAAGTTAAAGCTCCGCCGGGTTCCTCTGCTGGCAGGCTGGCTCCCTCCCTATCTCCCCCGGCGGCCGCAGTATTCTCTATGTGGGCCGGCGAGGGAGATCTCTGATCTACCCACCGGCCCGCTGTAGACTACTGCAGGGCCAGCGTTCAGATAGCGCCGGCCCTGCAAAGACCCTGTGATCTCCCTGCTGGCCTCGGCCCCACGGCCACCGTGGCCCACCGGGCCTTTGCCCGGTGTGCCCGATGGCCAGTCCGGGCCTGATTGCCAGTATCACTACAATATTGGCACCAGCCAGGCAGCCTCAAATACTGGCTGTGCCAATAAAATAAAAGCCAGGTGGAATCCCTAAGAGTAGTGTGTAAAAAAAAAATATATATATATAAAAAAAATTATTTTTTTTACATCAATGGGCCTATTCCATGGGCCTGGGCCTGGGCCTGGAGCTGCAGCTCCATCAGCCCCTATGTTAATCTGGCCCTGTATATATGCATAGACACACATATCCCTATATACAATACAAGGCTTAAATTTAAAAAAATACAAATCTACTCGCCGGGTTTGAATTCTCATTAGCTAATGTCTAGCAGTACTCTTGAGCCTGGAGATGACAACCACAGCTTATCGTATATGCCAGGTCCGATATAGGCTCAGAATTCTCACGTGTCATACCCCTGCCCAAAAATACATAGATAAACTCAGGATTTAAAAAACAAAACAAAACAATTTATGTCAGTAAGCATATCTCTCCCTTCACAAATAAAAGATGCAATAAAACACATAGCAAACTGAAAAGGTATATTTAGAAATTGAGGAACCCACACCCCAAACGGAGGAGTATAAAGTATTATTTGCAGAGAAAATGTGATAAAGGTGGAGTTTAGAAGATTTTTTTTAAAACCTTGAATTAAAAAAAATCATTTGTGTAAATTACCTGAACCTACAGAGTTGCTTCAATTATCTTGTGTCAATGGCTTGATTTACACTTTTCATCAGCTAGTTATGGACTAATCTCCAGGGAAGTACTTTTCATGTACTGTCCATCGGTGTGAACACATGGTAGATCTACCAACACTTGTGAAATATGTAGATGTTTACATCTCAACTTGGCACTTTTGGCATGAGATTTGCAAGTGGATTTTCACAAATTCACATTTAAGCGAATAAGCCTTTCAATATGCATTGATTACACAGCAGATCTACCGGCTTACCATAAGGCTATTGATGTGCCAATTAAGAATCAAAGAAGCTTTTATTGCAACGGAGCAGAGGTGAAGTTTTACTATATACATTATAAATGACTTTTAGCATTTTCCTCAATAGCCTTAAAATGAAGACTCTGAAGTTCACGAGTGGTGAACACAATCACTGTATAAATTGATTAGAAGAGGCATTGCCAGTGGCCTCTGCGGGATGCTGTACAAGGACTGATTTAAACCTATGCCCTTGACGTAATCATTATTTGATGCCCTGACTTTTCCGGTCACCCAGCTCCTACTGAGTTTCTTATTAATAATGCAAAGACTGGTTTATTTTCTCTGCAAGCCTGGTCAGTGGATAAGATTCCTACATTGACGTCACTCGTGTTAATAATACCCTCATCGCTTGTAATCACCTGAATATGGATAGGAGATGGAAATCGTGAAGTCTGCAAAGCGTAACGTACAACAATCCTTTAATAAACTCGCTGCACACCCTTTCAGTGCCAGACGGTTGGTTGTTCTGTAAAACAGATCTTTACTAGCGCTGCAAAAAACACAGCGGTGTCCTACTGTGGGATTTGAGTTACATACTATAGAACAGAAATAATAAACTAGCTAGGCTGGCAGAGGATCAAGGCAGATGTAGTTATTCGACAATGAAGAATATCTTCTGTTAGCTAGCCCTTCCGTTCATCACAGATCAAATTAAACAAAGGACGAAAATTGAATAAGCATGTATAAGCCGAATTAGCTTCTTGCAAGAATGAAGAAAAGGAGTTGAGCCAATAATGGAAGCTAAAAATGCACCCGGCAGTTCAGTAAAACTATTAGTTTCTATTCCAATTTCAGAATGGAAACCAGGAGAACACAAAAAAATAAATAAATAGAAAACCAAAAATATAACATTATTATAAATGGCAACAAGCTATGCATCCAAAGTTCATTAGAAGAGAAAAACACATTACTTTTAGAACTATGTTGGTCTAAAGTTTGCACTTAACCTCAGAATTTTATATTCATTCACCTGTTCTAAAGCTCAGTACACTCTTTAGTACGTACATTATTTTTCATTTGCACATCAATTTTATAGAAGTGGGGATAAAAAGGGATTACACAAGGTTATAACACATTATCAAAAATTAAGTAATAAAAAGATCAAATATACTGTAAAACCCATTCACACAAAAAATGTCTGTAGTAGGGATCGACGCTATTGATTTTTTTTGAGCAGATACCAATAATCTGTGAACTTTCAGGCCAATAGCCTACTGCTATTCTATACATTTACCATTTAAAAAAAAACAAAAAAAAACTATTTCTACACAAATCTACTGTTAACTGAACATGTTTATTATTATTTTTTTTGCTAATTTTTTTTTATTAAGATAAATGCATAAAATATACATGCCAATCAGATTTTTTATGTTTTCAAGAATATATGTGTGTGTAGTGGATGCAGTGAGAGTATTTGCTTAGTAAATGCAGTGTGTGTGTGTGTTTGTGTAGTGGATGCAGTGTATGTGTGTGTTTGTGTAGGGGATGCAGTGGATGTGTATAGTTGATGCAGAGTGTGTGCATAGTGAATAGTGTGTGTTTGTGTAGTGTGTACATAATGAATGCAGAGTGAGTGTGTTCGTGTGTGTATAGTGAATGCAGTGTGTATGTAGTGTGTGTATAGTGTATGGTGAATGCAGTGTGTATGTAGTGTGTGTATAGTGAATGCAGTGTGTATAGTGAATGCGGTGTGTAGTGTGTATAGTGAATGTAGTGTATATAGTGAATGCAGTGTGTGTGTGTAGTGTGTATAGTGAATGTAGTGTATATAGTGAATGCAGTGTGTATGTAGTGTGTATAGTGAATGCAGTGTGTATGTAGTGTGTGTATAGTGTGTGTATGGTGAATGCAGTGTGTATGTAGTGTGTGTATAGTGAATGCAGTGTGTATAGTGAATGCGGTGTGTAGTGTGTATAGTGAATGTAGTGTGTATAGTGAATGCAGTGTGTGTGTAGTATGTGTATAGTGAATGCAGTGTGTGTGTAGTGTGTATAGTGAATATAGTGTGTGTATGTAGTGTGTATAGTGAATGTAGTGTGTGTATTTAGTGTGTATAGTGAATGCAGTGTGTGTAGGTAGTGTGTATAGTGAATGCAGTGTGTAGAGTGTGTATAATGAATGCAGATTGTGTGTGTTCATGCAGTGAATGTTTGTGTAATGAGTGTTTGTGTAGGTATGTAATGTGTGTAAAATGGGGGGGGGGGCATTTTAATTTTCTTGTAACTTTTTTCTTTAATATTTTTTTTTTTTTTAAATGTTGTTCTAGTTCCCCCTCCCTGCTTCTTACCTGGCCAGGGAGGGGATATGGCATTCCCTGGGGGCCCAGCACACTCTTACTTACCTTCCCAGCAGCTCCCTTCCGCTCCCGTTTCTAACTCTTGCGGCCTGCGTGCCGTGAGGAGCGTTGCCATATTAACCCATGGCAACGCTCTGACAGTCGCGAGACTCTGATGGAGAGTTGAAGGAAGATGCTGGGAAGGTAAGTAAGAGTGTGCTGGGCCCCCCAGGACCGTGATGGTGGCCCTGGTCTGCAATATCGGTAATATCAGTATCTATTCTCAGATACCAATATTGCTGAAAATACAGAATATCGTCCAGACCGATAATCGGTCGATCCCTAGTCTGTAGATGCGTAGTGTCTACATACTGCAAGTACCATTACCTGGTTTAAAACATGCTTTCTTACTGTAAGGGGAATTGCAGCCAAATTTTGCTGTACTACTTTTTCCCACTGGCCCTGGTGGGTTCCAGGACAGTGAAGGATAGAAAGAGACTTTTGAATTTGTGAATGAAAAGCGTCTGTGTAGATAAATTCCTCTCTCCGTTCGGTAAAGAGTTACTGGAGTGAAAGAGTAGGTAATTGGGATGCTAAATACAATCTAACCTGTCTACATAAAGGGTGGAAAGGAAACAAAATCACAATAAAAACAGCCCAAACTTAAACTCAGAGCTCAAACTCCCACTACTCTTAGGCAGCAGCAATGGCTTTAGTATTCAACAGCCCAAATACAATATGAGATATTAGTGAAATGGTGATGTGGTCTTTATCCACTTATGCAAATTCTATTCAATTAAAGCCCCGCGGAGGTTGTCTAGATTGTCTTCACGATGCGGTGCCCACCATAATGCAGGGTGTGTCAAACAGCTGTTGAACTAAAGTTACTTAACCTAGCAAAATAATTATACGATTTGTAGTCTAAAACCTCTTTCTTCGAAGGTCCAAAAATGTGTTCATTAGCATATGGTTTTGTCAACATATACAAAGTTTCCAATGTTTTAGATCTTGTAGGGTTAACCTGAAGATGTCCATTTCATCCCAAGTCATGACTGCTTAAAACAGACACTGTATACATCATACTGCAATAGTTGACATAATAGACCAGACAGCATGGTCTGCACGGTTCTCTAATATTGCAATAGGCAGGAGCAGATGTTTCAGCCAGAATAGATTAAGGATGATTTGTCATCAAGCTCATAACAAAGCTGTACAGCTTGTGGGGAAACCCACAGTAATTTTAGAGTTAAGATGTCAAAGTAAAAGTGAGAAAATCTTGTCAAAATTAAGATGTTACGGTTCATGCAATGAGAAGTTCAGCTTTTTCCATCCAACAGAGCGATAATGGGATGGCCCCACTTCAGTTTTTGTTGCAACTTCTGCAACGTATTCTAGTTTCGACTTTTTAAAGACCAATATCATTCCATGTCATTAGGACGGTCTGGTCTTACAGGGCTGACCAAGGACACGTACTTCTCAGTGTAGACCCCGGCTGTCATGACTTGCATTTCCAAAGGAACAAGATTTTGAAAGCAAAAACAACACAGGCCATCAGTGTTCCTTAAAAGGAAATGCTGTCCGAAAACACATTTTTAATGCATAGAATTATAATTTTTTTTTTTTTTTTTAAATGCATTTACTAAAACTTTTTTAGAGTCCTATAAACTTACTTTTCATTAACTGCAATGAAGACCCACCCCATTTTGGGCTGCACATACTGCTTTGATAGTTCTGGGCACTGTCCAATCAAATGTTTCTCATACAGAAGCACCAAGGACAAGTGTCCTGTCCAAAGATTTTCACAGTGATGGATGGTTTTATTGCAATTTAGGAACATGTGTTAAAATCAATACTTTATGGCTACATTAGTTAGTGTCATTTTAAGAATGCATTAGAACGGGTGACATTCTATATAAAGCTGTTGTGGACAAAAATTCTTATTAGGCTCAGAAAGCCACTGAGATCAGAGATATATTTCACGTAAGCAGTATAGCAAGTGCTGGGCTTACTATCCCATTGTAGAAGATGTAAGTAACTCACACCAACCTAAGACAGAATCTCATTAGGCATTATAGGAGCAAATACTTGTTTTCAATATGATGGGACATCAGTTCCCAACAGTGGCTTTTGTTTTTTTTCTTAGAAAGGAGGCATGGTCAAAAATGCAAACTGGGATTACAAGCTGTGTGTGATGATACCAAATAGATTGCTGGCTGACTGACAGCTCAGGGAGGTGTCCCAAAACAGTAAAAAACTAAAAACACATTTCTTGAATTAGAGTCAACCTTCATCAGGTTAAACACATAGAACCGGTCTGAATTATAACATGACGTACAAAAATGACAAAAATCTTGAGGAAAACCTGTTTGGTTAAAACGTTGTTCAGTTTGCTGAGGAGGCCTCAATAAATCTGGATTGCGATTTTACCTATTGATGTGTGCTGGACATTTTTGCATAACAAATTACCACCTCTAGTCACAGCTTGGCTATTTGAGCCTTTATTTTCCAATTTGAAATTAGATCACTAAAAGCTCAGAGAATAACGCAATGTTTGGATGCTTACTTTCATTCTGGAATCATAAATAAAGTCTAAAAAATACATTTGAAGACAATAGGAACATGATTTGACATTTGATCCGTCACCCCAGTAAATTCTGAAATATTGAATAAGAAAAAAAAAATAAAAAAAATATAAGAAAACAGACACTCACCTATGTTGCTTTTCCAAAGGATGGCGACTGCACGCTGTTGGTGCACTCATGTGTGCCATTTACTCCAGCAATGCATGCGCACACTGTAGGAGTTAGCTAGTTAGCCAGCTTTATCTAATAAACCATCTAAATTAAAAATATTAAGAATTTAAAAAAGAAATAGCACAACCAAAAGCCAACTTCTAGTTATTTATTAGGTTCTGCTAAAATTTAGGAAGTGACATTTCTGCTTTTTTTTTTTTTTTATTACTAAATTTGGTGAGCTCTTTTACCGAGTTACTTATACAAGTTGAAGTTTACTTGCTCTCAATTTTCATCAGTGATTATTTGCCTTGAAAACCAAACAAACAAACTGGGGATATCTTTCACTGAGCGCCCAGATTTGGGGTTCATTTAAAATCCAGAATATACTCCACTTAGTCAGAGTCAAAAGTGCTCACTATTTGCGGTCAGGTGAAACAGGAACAGGTTACATTCGTGAAGTGAAAGCAATAGAAAATATATGGTCGCTCCAGAGACTGCAATGTTAAAAGGAGGAGACTATATTTAAAAGAAGAAAAACTACCACAACAAGAGGACATAGTCTTAAATTAGAGGAACAAAGGTTTAAAAATAATATCAGGAAGTATTACTTTACTGAGAGGGTAGTGGATGCATGGAATAGCCTTCCAGCTGAAGTGGTAGAGGTTGACACAGTAAAGGAGTTTAAGCATGCGTGGGATAGGCATAAGGCTATCCTAACTATAAGATAAGGCCAGAGACTAATGAAAGTATTTAGAAAATTGGGCAGACTAAATGGGCCGAATGATTCTTATCTGCCGTCACATTCTATGTTTCTATGTTTCTGTTTAAAATACAAAACACTTCATTTATGAAGAAATGACTACAAATATACATATGCACGTACCGCCAGGAACCGTGAGCCAATCTCGCCAATATTCTTGGAAAAATATACTTCACAGGACACAACATTCCACTTTACCTTCATAAAGTGTTCTAGTTTGGTACAAGAGGGTTATGGTTTTCAAGAATCACAACACCAGACAATATAGCCTTTATACACCCTTCACCAGGGGTAGGCAACCTTCTCCACTCCAGGTGCTATATCTCCAAGAATGCTCTTACAGCCGTAATGCTGGCAAAGCATCAGGGGAGATGTAGTCCCCAGAATTTGGAGTGCCCAAAGATGGCCAAGAGTGCCATAAGCCCATGGGCGTCCGCAGGGGAGGGCTGGGGGGGGGGCACTTTTCCTCCCCTTCCCCCTCCCCTCCTGGATTTTTCAGCCTGTTCTGCTATTTTTTTGTGAGTGAAAATGAAAAGTAGGTGGCGCTGTGTATGGAGAGAGACAGGGATAGGAGGATGCTGGTGTGTGTGTTTGTGAGGGTGCTGTTAGTGTGCTGTGTGTGAGGGTGCTGTTTGTGTGCTGTGTGCGAGGGAACTGGTAGTGTGCTGTGTGTGAGGGAACTGGTAGTGTGCTGTGTGTGTGTGTGTGTGTGTGTGTGAGGGTGTTTGTTCGGGTCCTGTTAGTGTACTTTGTGTGGGTGTTGTGTGTTTGTCAGGGTGCCGTTTGTGTGTGGGTGCTGTGTGGATTTTGTGTGTTTGTGAGGATGCTGTTCGTGTGCTGTGTGTGCATGTGGGCTGTGTGTGTGCTGTTTGTGTGTGTGTGTTGTATGTTTGGGTGGAGGTGTGGGCAGATTAGTTAATATCCCCGTCCTGCTGCCTTCCCTGGTGGTTCAGTGGAGAGTGAACTCTAGCCCAGGTTCTCTGCTGCCTCCCTCCATGCTGCTGTGGACCGGTGAGGTAGATCTTTGATCTCCCCACTGGCCCATGGAGGCTTAGACCAGAGCCGCCGCTCAGATAGCGTCGGCTCTGCATGAGCCGACCGGGGAGATCCAGAGATCTCCCCTGCCGGTCTCAATCCATTGGCGTGCCCCTGGGATTAGGATGTGCCCAGACATACCCGACACACCCCGTGCGCACGCCTATGGAAGTGAGGGATGGGGGAGACAGCCTACTTGAAGAGTCAGCAAGGAGCATAAAGGAAAATGAACAGAAATGAGCAGGAAGGGACATCAAGGAGCAGAAAGGGGCAGCAAGGAGCTGGAAGGGACAGCAAGGAGCACAAACGGTAAGGTAGGAGAAGGGGCACAAAGGAACAGAAATGAACAGGAATGGTCAGCAAGGAGCTGGAAGGTAAAGCAGCACAAAGGTAAAGTAGAAGGAGCAGAAAGGGTCAGAAATGAGCTGGAAGGGGCAGAAGGAGCACAAACGTAAAGTAGGAGAATGAGCAGGAAGGGGCAGCAAGGAGCAGAAAGGGACAGAAGGAGCACAAAGGTAAAGGAGCAGAAAGAATCAGAAGGAGCACAAAGGTAAAGTAGAAAAAGGAGCAGAAAGGGTCTGCAAGGAGCAGAAAGGGATCAGAATGAGAAAGGAGCAGAAGGGCGCAAAATAAGCAGAAAGTAGCAGAAAGGTAAAGGAGCAGAAGGAGCCAAGGAGAGAAAACAGTGTCAGAAGAAAAAGAAGACTGTCAAATGAAGGAGAGGAAAAGGAGATTGGAGCAGGAAGGACAAATGAAGTGAACCCTCCACTTAATTCTGGACACCACATCATAAGGCTTTGGTACCTGGGCCTGGCAGGGAAACGCTGGACCTTCTCATCTCCAAAGGTAAAAAAAAATATCAGTATTAATGTGTTCACTTTTATTTACAGAGTGTCAGGAAGTACAGAGTGCTGTTGGGTAGGGGTGTTGCTGATTGGCTAGAACGGTCAGCTGGCACTAGCGATTGGCTTAGAGCGTCAACAATCACTCTAGCCAATCAGCGGCACCCATGCCTGACGTCAATCTGCACTTCCTGACACTCTGTTTCAGAAGCTGAATACCATTGACCGACCTGGAGCTGGAGGAAGTCTTTGGGGTTAAACCATTTGAGAGCGATTTAACCCCTTAAAGGAAAGAGAGCACCCAGGGGCTTCCTGGCATCATAGCATTTTCATTTAGGTGAAGTTGTTATGGTGACCAGAATGGTCCTTTAATTTGCATAAAGGAACACTATAGTGTCAGGAATACAAACATATTCCTGACACCATAGTTGTGAAAACGCTATTCACCCTGGCTTTATGTGATAATGACTATGCCCCTTCCCTTTCATGACACTGTCAAAAAGGTACCAAGCATGGATGTCATTACAATTATGCCCCCCGGAAAAATTCCTGCGGACGCCCATGCATAAGACCTTGTTTTTTTTTACCTAATGGATTTTTGCTTTACAGCAAACATTTTGGTTTCAAACATTTGGAGGAATGATGGGCCCAGCTACACTGTTTGACATAGTTTTATTTCTCGCAGTGTCAATTATGGCGACAGTTTCTTTCACGATCTTAAGGAAATTCTTCCTGTCAACCATTAGGCATTTGTCAGGCCCTCTGGACATGGCAAGAGTAAGCAACTGGCAAACAACTCCAGACAATATTCATGGAATCCTGAGCGCGGGAATGCTGCTCTGAAGGAGTGATGATATTGTGACATTAGGAATGTTAAATTCAAGGTATTCTGGGAATTCAATGAATTATCCTACAGTCTCATTTGCCACACGCTGGATAATACACTATGTTTTATGCATTCTAGTAATGGGAGACCAGGTATCTCTAGCCGGAACGTCTGTCTCGTGGAATACCGAGAATGTATTGAATGCACCAATGATCTGAAATGTGCCAAGATAATGCCATGTGTTTCTTAGAACATTCTAGAACCTATTTGTTTTATTTTTATGGAATGCAGTGAAATAGATTGGTAGCAGAAACTATATTATATACTTGTCAATTTTTAGAAGAAGAGACACAATAATAGGGGATGCACACTATCAGATTTAAAATGCAACCTTTCCAGGTTAGATCAAATTGACAATCTTCCCTCTCATTTTGCAGCTTCTACCCTTTTAGCAAAATATTTGCACCCATTATTATTATTTTATTATTTATATAGCGCCAGCAAATTCCGTAGCGCTGTACAATGGGTATGATTAATACCAACTGGGCCAACAGACTAAATACACGCCGAGTATAGGCCATATAAACGATCCTGAAGACCCTCAGGACTAATTGCATGCCGTCCTGCCATGTTAAGAGGGGATTCCATTAACACTGATCCTGAAGGGGTTAAACCATTGCTCTGCTGATAACGCTATATTGTACTCCTCTCCTTGCGGTGTATGGACACACGGATCTCTGTGGCAAACAGATGATATACTGTTACTACCTAATGGAAGTTTATATTGGGAGCTGGGCTGATGTCATGGCATCATTTCGCTCTACAGAACTTCCTTTCTCTGGAACCCCAGATACATTAAGAGGGAAGCAGTCGCAAGGAAACCTCTCTGTTGACGTCGAGCAGTGGGTTAGAACTGAATATAGAATGCAATTTGCATTGATCGGGGCAGTCACTGAGGACAGGAAATCTGTGGATGCGGTATACATTTTCTGCTTACAGGAATGTCACTTTTATCCCTTGCCCCGTGAGCTGTAAAGGACGGAGCCTTTCCAAGTCGCAAAGTCAAAGGAGACAAGTGAACTTAAAGCTTCTATTTTTAGTCGTCCCTTTTATTAGGCAGGACGGGCGAAGCTTTCTTATTGACATGGATTGAGACGTACGGTGTTGCAATTACAGCAGATCGTGACATTTGGTGTTTGAGGTTTTTGTAGTGAAGGCTGATGCAAGTTGTATAAAAGTTTAACCCTTAGCGGTGATTTTTTACAATTTTGTTGACAAATCACACTCCGCATTAGCTCGTCAGCCATTTCTTCAGTTTTAAATGAGATCTGTGAGCCATTGTTAAAGCCAATATGTAATTAAATTCTCAGTGTTTTATTGGGGTTTTCATAGCACAGTGCTGCTAAAGTAACCAGTTTATTTTAGGTAATTGGCTAATCGTTAGATGTTCTTCTTAGAAACATTCACTGGTTACACGGAGACCCAAACCTGGATTCCAATTCTGGGGCTAAAAACCATTGCTTAGATTGATCATTATTATTACTACTACTACTGGTATTTATATAGCGCCAGCATATTACGTACCGCTTTACATTATTATCAAAAGGGGGAGATTTAACAATAAATCAGACAATTACAACAACTTACAGGAACGGTAGGTTGAAGAGGGCCCTGCTCAAACGATCCTACAGTCTATAGGAGGTGGGGTATAAAACACATTAGGACAGGAAATAATCAGATTACAGTTTCAAGAAAAAGTATGTGAACCCTTTGGAATGATATGGATTTCTGCACAAATTGGTCATAAAATGTGATCTGATCATCATCTAAGTCACAACAATAGACAATGTAAACATTCACACTGCAGGTGGAAAAAGTATGTGAACCCCTAGACTAATGACATCTCCAAGAGCTAATTGGAGTGAGATGTCAGCCAACTGGAGTCCAATCAATGAAATGAGATTGGAGGTGTTGGTTACAGCTGCCCTGCCCTATAAAAAACACACACCAGTTCTGGGTTTGCTTTTCACAAGAAGCATTGCCTGATGTGAATGATGCCTCGCACAAAAGAGCTCTCAGAAGACCTACGATTAAGAATTGTTGACTTGCATAAAGCTGGAAAGGGTTATAAAAGTATCTCCAAAAGCCTTGCTGTTGATCAGTCCACCGTAAGACAAATTGTCTATAAATGGAGAAAGTTCAGCACTGCTGCAACTCTCCCTAGGAGTGGCCGTCCTGTAAAGATGACTGCAAGAGCACAGCGCAGACTGCTCAATGAGGCGAAGAAGAATTCCCAAGTTTATCAAGACATTTTGCAGGAGAACTTAAGGCCATCTGTCTACCAGCTGAAGCTCAACAGAAGATGGGTGTTGCAACAGGACAATGACCTATAGCATAGAAGTAAATCAACGGGGGGCGTGGCCTGACCGGGTATGGAGTGAGACGCATCTCCCTGCAGCTCCTAGGCCCCAGCTCACTACCGCACCGATAAACGAGCACGAATTGACCCGAGATGGGTAAGACAAAGAGGCTACTCACCCCTGGCCCCTCACAAATGGGCTCACCGAGCCGCACAGCGGGTCCAATGGACGGGTACCTCGGAACGCCGCGAGACATGCGGGCGCACCAGGCCGCGGCCAAAATGGCGCCGCCCTCACCAGACGCCAGCAGCTCAGACAGCCCAGCAACAGGCCCAGCCAGAGAGGAGTCACTGACCCAAATTGCAGCAGACCTGGCCACAATATCTGCAAACATGATGTCCAAGGCAGATAAGACGGACCTGCTGGCTGAAATTAGGGCAGTAATCAGAGAGGAGGTCACGGAGGTGAGGAGAGACCTGACAGCACTGGAACGCAGGGTGGAGGAACTAGAGGCAGAACGTGTCCAAATAATACAACACCGCCAAGCCACAGACACAGCCACTACTAGACAAGGCAATGTCCTGCTGGAGTTAAGAAGGAATCTGGAAGATTTGGACAACCGCGGACGGAGGAACAACATCCGCGTCAGGGGACTCCCTGAAACAGCAGGGGAAGCACTACCAGAGCTCCTGCTGGGCCTGTTCACACACATATTAGGGGACAGAGCCCCAGCAGACTTTGGAATAGAACGTGCACACAGAGCCCTGCGCCCCGTGTCCGCTGAGGGACCGCCTAGAGACGTAATCTGCTACCTGCTCTCCTACTCGTTAAAGGACGAAATCATGAGGGAAGCAAGAAATCAACAGAACCTCACCTACATGGACGCCCAGATTTCCCTATATCAAGATCTCTCAGTACTCACCCTGGAAGCGAGAAGGGCACTGAGACCGCTAACCACCCTGCTTAGAGAACGGCGGATACAATACAAATGGGGATTCCCCTTTAGCTTACAGGCAAAGGTGAGCAACATATGGCATATCATACGCTGGCCAGCTGACGTGCCACGCTTCCTCCGAGCCGCGAACCTCCCAGCAGTGGCAGTCCCAAATTGGGTCCTGGAGAGACAGCCGCAACGCCCAAACGCTCCAAATATCAGGCCGGGTACGGGCCTTACAGGAACTGGGTTCCGCAGAGGCGGCCCGGATAGCCATGAAGAATAGCAGATTCAAGAGCCCTAGGGGGCAGCGACCGGCGCACCCACCGACGGAGGTATACCCCAGTTTTCACACCCCCATTCAACCCCAGAAACCACGCCGCAGTGAGACAGACCACCGGACCGCTCCCCCAAAGTTGATGCGAAGAAACAACCTCCGTAAGCAGAAGCTGACACACCGCTGGGTATGTACTTACACCCCTACCCTGGGCCCGTAGCAGTTACGCACAAGTCAGAGTTGCTGGGACTTGAGACAATGGAGGGCCACATATTTCTTGGGGTGGTGGGATTTATGGGGATCGGGTACCACCCGGGGACGATGATGACATGGAGGGGATCCCCCCCAGATTTATACAGACTCGGGCTCTTGCCCATAGAATCCCCCCTTTTGGGTGGTTGGGGTAGAGGGGAGGCATTGGCGGACTCCAACTACTTGAATGGCACCCCAGGATAAAGTCTGGACAGTCCCGTGATGTCCCAGAGGGCCCCGAGACTCAAGCTCCGCCCATCCCCTGAAGGAACTAGCGAGCCAACAGGCAGGAGAGGACACCACTTCCCCCAGCTGGAATAGGGAGCAGAGGAGGGGGGTATGGTTCCTTGGGAGGGGGGAGCGGGGAACGCCAGAGGCGGTGGTTTGGTATTCACAGTTGTACTTGTTATTGTTATTGATTAAGTTCACATGCTCTATACCACTCCTAGGGGGGCACACACCTACACAAGGGGGCTGGTAACACACCTGAGCCCACGAAGCCGGGGGGGCTAGGCCGGGGCGGGGACACCCGGGGAGGCCGGACCCGTTAGGTAGCTACAGGGCCCGATTACCGACTAGACACGCATTACTCAGACCCTCAAGAACAGAGAGGAAAATGGATAATGGGAGGGGGTACCCTCGTACTACTTCACCATACCCGCAGGGAAAATTCCAATTAAACAAATACAGTGGGCTGGGTGCCGTGAGAGCAGTGCGATTCAGACGACGGTTCACCCAAGAACGGACGACCCACGTACCTCACGTGACAGACTCACACTGTACAAACCCTCGGGGGCTACTCTGGTGACATACCCCGAAGGGAATAGACACTGGGAAGTGACTGACCCCGAGGCGAGTCGTAGTCACCTAGATCCCGACCCACTAACCTGCCCTGACTTTGACTGGACTACCCTACTTCCCCCCCCGAACCTTACCCCGTGATACTCTGACATACCCATACCCCTTCCCACGCACAGCTAGGGATGGGCACTAACTATGTGCCGGCACCGCTTAACCTGTGGTCGAACAACGTTAGAGGTCTAAACGTACCCGAGAAGCGGTCTCAGCTACTCAGTACTCTCTGGGCGGAACGCATCTCGGTGGCGTTTTTGCAGGAAACGCATCTTAAAGGCGTGGAGGCCCCCACCCTGAAAAACAGAAGGTTCCCCACAGGTTATTACTCCAACCATGCCGACCAAAAAAAAGCGGGGGTGGCGATCCTCTTTTCACATACTGTCCCGTTCGTATGCACAGAACAACGAATAGATCCAGGAGGTAGATACTTATTCATTAAAGGAACCATAGCACAACAGCCCTACACATTCGCATGCCTCTATACACCGAACCGTAACCAACATGTCTTCCTAAATAAAACACTCACTTTGCTCAACAAGTTCAGAGAGGGCTTACTAATTATGGCAGGAGATCTTAACACTCCGTTAGACGCCAGATTAGACACCTCAAGGGGAGAAAGCTCAATACCAGGTCATTGCATACGCGCAGTCGGGAGAGCTCTGACAAGGAGTGGACTAGTGGATTGCTGGAGGGCGGCGCATCCCGATGGCAGGGACTATTCCTATTTCTCAGCTGTACATCAGAGATACAGTCGGATTGACTATATCTTTATGGCACAGGAAGCCCTGACACTACTCCGCAAGGCTAGCATAGGCCTGATGGCGGAGTCCGATCATGCCCCGGTCTCAGTCCAGATCCAATCCCCACTACACAAACCAGCGGAAAGGCACTGGAAGCTAAATGAGAATATGCTGCTTAGCCTGGGTGACACTGACCCGGTTAGGCAAACTCTAACACAATACTTCGACACTAACACAACCCCCGATGTCTCGCCCTTGACGGTGTGGGAAGCACATAAGTGTGTAGTACGGGGACACTATATTAAGGTCTGTACACAACGGAAGAAAGAACATACACGACAGCTGATAACATTAAACACTCAAATAGCCAACCTAGAGCAAGCTCATAAACAAAGTCAGGACGAGGACACGTTCCTCCATCTAACAGCGCTCCGGAGACAGAGAAGGGACATATTAGCTCAGGGTCTCCTACGCACCCTTAGAAAATCGGCCCGGTTCTTTTTCGAGCACTCGGACAAAAGTGGCAGACTGCTAGCCCGCCAGCTCCGTGACCGTCGGATGGCGAGCCACATACACAAAATTAAGCCCAGTGACAAAGCTGAAACCCGAATGCCGGATGGAATTCAGCGTGCGTTCGTAGACTACTACACGGACCTATACAATATCCCCCAACCTAACACTGACGCTGCCCGCGCACGACAGACCCGCCAAATTACTGAATTCCTGGAACAAAATATAGATAACAAGCTGACCGCGGAAATGCGGGACGACCTAGACCAACCCCTCACCATGGAGGAGCTGGCGGCAGCCCTAAAAATCTCCAAAACCCATAAGGCCCCTGGACCTGACGGACTGCCCCTGATGTACTTACGTACGTTCAGGGACATCTTATTACCAAATCTCTTACTGGGCCTCAACTCCATACTGGAGGGGGGGCGCTTTCCCCCAGACACGTTAGCAGCCATAGTTACTGTAATACCAAAAGAGGGCAAGGACCCGACGAATTGCGCGAGCTACCGCCCCATATCGCTACTAAACACAGACCTGAAACTATTCGCAAAAGCCATTGCCCTGAGAGTTGCAAAACACCTCCCCCACTTGGTACATTCTGATCAAGTGGGGTTTATCCCGGGTAGGGAAGGGAGAGACAACACGATTAAGGCCCTGAACATCCTACACATAGCACGAGCGCGCCGTAGAGAACTTCTACTACTTTCCACCGATGCCGAAAAGGCTTTTGACAGGGTGAGCTGGGCGTATCTGAGGAGTACCCTTACACACATGGGATTCGGCCCCAACATGCTGGCCTGGGTGCTCTCACTGTACACGTGCCCCACTGCGAGGATCCGCATTAACGGGGCACTTTCAGCCCCTTTCCCAATCAGGAATGGCACCCGCCAGGGATGCCCGCTCTCCCCCCTCCTGTTTGCCCTCTCCCTGGAACCATTTCTGGGGGCGGTCAGACGGAATGGGGGAATCTCTGGATTCGACCTTGGTCGTCACGAATACCGGGTAGCCGCATATGCAGACGATATGCTGTTCTTTCTTACACAGCCGTTGATCTCACTGCCCAACCTCCTAGCATCTTTCCGAGAGTTTGGGGCACTCTCTAATTTTAAACTTAATACGGATAAGTCCGAGGCTCTCCACCTCCCACCCCCTACAGGCCCCCCAACACACCTTCACACCCAATACAAGTTTAAATGGTGCGAAACTAAATTAAAATATTTGGGCATATGGCTGACCAAGGACCCGTCCCAATTATACCACCATAACTATCACCCTCTCCTACTCTCACTTCAGACGGACCTTAAGAAATGGACCCCATATTACATCTCCTGGTTCGGACGTATCAATACGATTAAAATGAACGTGTTACCCAGGATACTCTACCTATTCCAAACAGTGCCAATTACTCTCCCCAGAGCCTTTTTTAGCTCTATGACGACTGCCATCCGCAGATTCGTTTGGAACTCTCGCCCAACCCGAATAAAAAAATCAACCCTGGAACTACCAAAATTGATGGGGGGCACGGGACTGCCCTCCATAGAGACATATTACCGCGCCGCCCACCTGCACAGACTGACGGACTGGCACGCACAACACCCATTAAAACAATGGGTGACCATTGAGCTAGAACAAACTGATAGAAAAATACCCTCTAGGCTTTGGCTACATACTGCCACATACGCCGACCTGCACACCGAGAACCCACTAATCGACGCCACGCTCCGAGTGTGGATAGCTATACGCTACCGACTACAACTCACAAGTTCTCCTAGCCCCTTGACACCCATCACACATAACCCAGACCTGGCCGATGCTCTAACCCCACAAGACCTAGCCGGCCTCCAGCAGGCAGACTGGATGTACCTGCACCAATGGCTCGACACTCAGGGACTTAAACCACTCAGAAACCTCTGCCCAGATAGACCACCGACGATACTCGAACAATTCAGATACCACCAAGTTAAGACGTACTTCATATCCTTACATGGTCGAGGACACCTGACTAGACCCCTCACCAGCTTTGAACACCTGTGCGTACACCGAACACACGTACACAGAGGTATCTCCACTATACATACCATACTCAAGACCCAAACTAACGAAGATGTGGTGCTCAAATTTAAAGATCATTGGGAGAGAGACTCGGGGGAAGTTCTTACTGTGCAAGACTGGGACAAGATTTACACTCTCACACATAAATGCTCTATCAGCTCCAAGTACCAGGAGCTGAACTACAAAATTTTAACACGCTGGTACAGAACCCCAGACGTACTCAATCGCATGAACGTAGGTGCCCTGGACACCTGCTGGAGATGCGGCTTGCATACCGGCACGTACTTCCACATCTGGTGGCAGTGCCCCGAGATTACCACATTCTGGGAGAGGATCAGGGTAGAGATAAACAGAATCACAGGTGCGGAGCTAACCCTAGAACCCCTAACGATGCTATTACACCACACCCCCACACCCGTTAAGACATATAAGAAATCCCTCTTGCTGCCACTACTCAACGTGGCAAAGGCCCTTATCCCTGTGATGTGGAAACAGAGGGGAGCGCCTACCCTCCATCAATGGGTGACAAGGGTGGAAGAGATCCACTCAATGGAATCCTTAACTGCAGACCTCCACGGTAGACAGGAGCAATGTGCACTGACCTGGTACCCTTGGGAAACATACCTAACCAACAGATTAGCAAACCCAAACACGGCCCCCCAGAGGCCCGCAGTTAACCGACTCATACAGAGCTAAGCCACCCGGCTACTCCTCCCTCCTAGGTCCCCTACCTCCTAACCCTTTCCCGAGACTGGACATTGGACTGAACCCCAACGACCGACTCTGACAAGCTCGTATATGGGGCTTATCAATACGCACACCCACTGTAATCACAGGTGTAAAATACACAGGAAACCGAGACCCAACCTAGAGCTGATACCGGCATGAAAATATCCCCTCCTGGCCTCCTAGACTGATACCTAGAGTATCCTCCCTTATGACAAACTATACCGATAGGCATACAAATATATACACCAGCAACAGCCAACCCACAATAGTGGGGAACTTAACCTAAACCATCACACTTTGCTCTCACCTAGGCGACAAGATGGTCTTGAATGTTAATAAGTGCTGAGTAGTCTGGGGAGGAGTTAAGGCACTAAAGATATCTTTTCTCGCTAGCGTGGCCCTATACCATGCCCAACAATATATATATACATGTCAAGCGACAAAAAGGTTCCTGACACTGTTGGTATGAAAACGTGAAATGAGAAATGTAGCGTGTCAGAAAACTTACCCCCCACAGCACCCAGACTAGACACCGATTCACACCCTACACGAAGAGCGCACACCATAGGTGCAACAAAATGCGCATTGTAGGCTAGTGGGGATACAAGACTAGAAACCTGACCTTAAATAATTCTACCTAAAGCATGTGATGGAAACTATAGAAATATTGTTTGAGAAAACTGTTTTGAGAATGTTAAAACAATGGTGACGAATGTTGTTAAGCTATTCAGAAAACTGATGTTAAAATTGACGTTATACCGTTACTACATCTTTCCTTGAAAAAATGATAAAACTTGAAAATAAAGATTGTCAAAAAGAAGTAAATCAACAACAGAATGGCTGAAACAGAAGAAAATACGCCTTCTGAAGTGGCCCAGTCAGAGTCCTGACCTCAACCCGATTGAGATGCTGTGGCATGACCTCAAAAAGCGATTCACACCAGACATCCCAAGAATATTGCTGAACTGAAACAGTTCTGTAAAGAAGAATGGTCAAGAATTACTCCTGACCGTTGCGCACGTCTGATCTGCAACTACAGGAAACGTTTGGTTGAAGTTATTGCTGCCAAAGGAGGTTCAACCAGTTATTAAATCCAAGGGTTCACATACTTTTTCCACCTGCACTGTGAATGTTTACATGATGTGTTCAATAAAAACATGGCAACATTTCATTCTTTGTGTGTTATTAGTTTAAGCAGACTGTGATTGTCTATTGTTGTGACTTAGATGATAAGATCACATTTTATGACCAATTTGTGCAGAAATCCATATCATTCCAAAGGGTTCACATACTTTTTCTTGCAACTGTAGGTGGGAGTGAAGCAGAGCTGGAGGAGAGAGTAGAGTGCTGCCCCTTAGGAGAGAGTAAAGGACAGGTATGTGAGGTAGAGGTTACTCTGGGAGGCCATAAGCTTTCCTAAAGAGATGGGTTTTAAGGCACTTCTTAAACGAGAGTCTGATGGGGGTAGGCAGGCTATTCCATAGGAAGGGAGCCGCCCGCGAGAAATCCTGCAAGCGTGAGTTGGGCATATGGGTGTGAGCAGCGGACAGGAGAAGATCACGGGCAGAGCGGAGAGACCGAGATGGGGCATACCTGTGGATCAGTGAGGAGATATAAGAGGAGCTAGAATTGTTCAGTGCTTTATAGGTATGGGTTAGCACTTTGAATTGACTTCTATAGGATACAGGAAGCCAATGTAAGGACTGGCAGAGGGGTGAGATGTGAGAGGACCAACTAGAGAGGAAAATCAGTCTGGCGGCAGCATTCATTACAGACTGTAGCGGGGCAACACAGCTTTTGGGAAGACCAAATAGAAGGCTTACAATAATTCATTCAAGAGATTACTATGGGTCCTGTAACCACTCTTTTTACCTTCTCCAGTTTTTCATTTTATGATTGCGGTGTAACTATAGATTTTTAGGTCTTTCAACTGGGTCTCACACATCAGAAGCTAGCTGCATTGAGAGAGGAGGCCTTGACTAATAGCTATACTGCTGACCAACTGTTTAAAAGCATTACAGTGGTCTAAAATAACCATTGCTCTCTTTCTAATGTAGTGTAAATGAATCGGCCCACTGTCTGACCTGGTGTCCCTTCATGCTATCCCAAGTACATTTTGGACAGAGGGACAAGCGCTTTCTTGGCCCATTTTCACAATGCTCAAATGTATACTTGGAGTATGTGTTTATAAATAATTACATTTGTGATTGTCAAAGCCAAATACAAAACATGTTCCAGATCACCGAGCTTAAAGAGTGGAGTGAGAAATGTAACTCCAACTCAGGTGAACAACATTTCCAGCGTTATGTTCTGCATTTCAGTGGTCAGGTAGTAGCCAAAAAGTCTCAAATCTTTTTGTATGTTGGATTGCAAAACCAGGAGATTACGAGATTTCTCAATATTTATCTCTTTATTTCAAACAGTGTCCAAATGTTTTACTTCTGAATAACCCCAGATTAGATTTGCTCTCCTGGGGGCATTCAGGATTATTGAGAACTCTAAAATGTGAATTACCGAGAACTGGATTTCAGTTGAATTGTAAATATTAGGGGAGTCAGTTTTATTTTCAATTCAGCTTTTGTGATAAAATAAATGATGCACATGCACCATGAATGCTGAGCATACATACAATTTTCCCAATAGGAAAGCATTGAATACAATGGTTAACAGAAGTTTCAAAAATAAAAATAAAAATTTTAAAAAATTAACATTACAGGGTTAAAAGGACAGATCCACTGCACACAGAACACTTCATTGAAATACAGTGGTCTGGGGGAGTTTAGTGGTCCATTAGATTTGATTTGCAAGCCCAACATGAAGAATGTGAGCCAACCACCCCTGGCTCACGCGTACACACGATTAAGACACCAATACTGTGCTTCATTTGGAATTATTCAGACCAAAATAACTGAAATGGATTTGTATACTTCAAGTCACCTATGTTTTTTAAAATTTACTATTTTGGGCTAAAATTCAAAATAGTGTCAAATTTCATTCTGCCCAACCCCATCTACGTAATCAGGAGCAAATGGAAAAGAGTGGAAATAAAATAGTATGCAAGTACATACCAAATAAAGGGATTCTTGTGGACATGGGTAAGTTTAACACACAGGTCATTGCTCGCTATGTACTAAATGATGATCAGATCCTTCACTCCATCTTATCTGCTGGGAACAGTAAGTCAAGTGAGAGCAGGACCGGCCTTAGGGGTGTGTGAGCTGTGCGGCCGCACATGGCACCATGGCAGCAGGGAGCACCATATGGCTAGGTGTGAAGTGGGTATTAATGCAGGTCTGGCTACCCGGGTTGAGAATACATGACAGTGTGGGTAGACTTACTGAGCAGCAGGGGTGGGGCTTACAGAGCATTAGAGATGGTCCTAAATGTCAGCGGGGACAGAGCTAAACACACCCAAGAGCCGATGCTGCACAGGAAGGGGAATGCAGGAAGGTCCCTGCTTCCCCAATAACTCCAGGAGCTGCAACTGCCTCCATTCCTTGCTTCCAGCCCATAATGGAAATAAGTAATTTTCCATTTGTGTGACTGTCTGCATGTGTCTATGACTGTAACGGTTTGTGACTGTCTGCCCGAATGTGTGACTGTCTGCATGTGTGTATGACTGTAACTGTTTGGGACTGTCTGCCTGTGTGTGACTGAAACTGTCTGTGACTGTGGCTGTCTGCCCGAATGTGTGACTGACTGTCTGCCTGTGTGTGACTAACTGTGTGTGCGACTATAACCTCTCCCAACAAGGTAACAATAGAGATATAGGAATAAATATTTTCATGCAAGTCATATTTAATTTAATAAATCCCCTACACAAGCACTACACCCCTACACACACACACACTATATGTGGATGAAGGAGGATGACTGGGGGAGGGGGGGGAGGTGGGTCGCTGTGAACCTTTATCAAACAGGGTGCCCAAAGACCTAAGGCCAGCCCTGGGTGAGAGACAGCAGGCAGCACAGAGAGGTCTGTGCAATCATGCTTAATAAGATTACTATTCTTCATTCAGATAGAGACATCTCATTTGCATGCCTAATTTGTATTTAAATGAACTGTCAAATTCATTCCACAGTCCATTTATTGAGCCGTGATGCATGCAGACTTCTCATCTCAATACGATTTGGGAGTCTGCATTTCATGCTGTTGCAATATGTTACTTTATGTCACAAAAGTCAATTCACTAAACTCCAAAGATAACCCCCGATTTGCAATTCGTTTTGAATGCACCAAAAAATAGAGTTGGGGATTTTTATCAAACCATGTTTTCCAATTCAGTTCTCAGATCACTGCCATTTGGCATGTAGTGAATTGTTCCTGCAATCTAAAGGAGCGCTGTAGGCATCATAATCAAGTCAGCACATTTAAGTGGTTATGGTGCCTGGAGTAAACTGGCACTGGGTCCCACATAACTACTAAACATGGTTTTGTTTGGTTAACTTTTTGGTCTCTGGCAACCTGAAGTCTGGCCTCCAATTATGGTATGGTGGGGAAGGAGATATGCTTTTGCCTAGGTAGTTAAATTGCTTCTACACGTGTACACGGACATACAAGGAGATTCAAAACAGTGAAAATTGACGGAAATTCAACATGAATTTAAAACAATTACCCCAAAATAGACTAATTAAAAAAAAATCTTTTTTCAGTTTGGCTACTTTGACCTTAAACTATGAATTCCTAACAATACACTTTTTCGTAGATAACTCTAAATGACACACACCAAGTATATCTCCCAGCATTGCCACATTTGAGGTGCAGCAGTCTTCCTGTCCTGAGTTTGCTGTGGCTCCATATGAGAGTGGATGGGCTACCTATACAGCAAGCCTGATGACCAGTATGTCATGCTGAGAATTGGATGAAAATGTACAAATCCCAGTTACTATATATTCAATCATTGGAGAGGTTTGCTTTGGAAGTACCTGGATGGAGAGTTTGTTATAAGGCGCCATGTTCACTTTACAGAACACAATGGTAGTCAGACACCCAACCCAGTGGATCCAGCTCCTTTAATTGCACCAAATACAAGTTACAATGTCTAAGTAAATCTTAAAGTTAACAAGTAGTATGTCTATCATAGACTCGGACTTGGCACCTATGAAGGTGCTTCCATTGCTCCGGAAATGGTTTTTGCAAGCAGTATTCTACCTGAACCACATTTTTATAAGAAACAGTTTCACATTCATTTTTGGTGATGCAAAGCATCTTTAAAAAGAATTACAATGTTTGTGCAGTAACCAAACATCTCTAAGAAAATTGTGTAATGTGCTTTAATGTAAAAGTATATCCTTGTACTATTTGTACAGAAATGACTTAAAAAAAAAAAAAAAAGTCATGCTCACATTTAAAAAAGATTCATAGCAATAATAATTTCTCCCTGATCTGAGTTAGTTTTATTTCACAAAAATGCCATGTTTAACTTATACGATACTATTAAACCAACTATTGGAAGATGTAAAAGGCGACTGCAAATTTTAGGTCAAAAAGAGACACATTCCCTAAATTTTCCAGCTCAGGTAGTTCGTTCTAAAATGTTCCATTCGCTTTCCAAAATTCCACAACTCAGTTTGGCGAAAAAAAATAAACACTGCCTGATCTCCTACATTGTAAAATTGTAGATTTCTGCAAAATAATGTTATAATTTAGAACGGCCCTGGCTGTATCCCAAAGTTCAGGATAACCTTCCAGTTAAGATTCACACAGCCAGGAGAGTCCTAATTAAAGTCAATATAAAAAAACAATTCTTCGATTAGCAAATTCCCAAACCCACGTTATCCCAAGCTGTTCCCATTACCCTGTGCGTTTTTTTAGCTAATTTGACAGCAATGATACATTACTACATGAATAGACCATTTTAAATTTCAAAGGCATTAGCCCAGCACCAGTTCTACATTCAGAGAGTTAAAGGAAGAAGATTAGTCAAGCTTAGCAAAAATACACACATTTTAGCTTGCAGCCGTTATGCTACTAGTTGCCATGGAAACCGCGGTGTCTGGAGGGACTTGGGGTATTTCCCTTCACTCTGAAAGTGGTGAAGAATTGAAGTCAGTTCACACATAGCAGAACTTTGATAATAACCTTGACACTTTGGCAGATGTGTTGATGTATCAAAATCTTACGTGGGAGGATCACTTAGCGCGGAGCCCACAGGCGCTATGTACTCCTCTTATAAAACTTGTTGTCTTGAATAATAACAGTATTGGGTTATTTAAAGTTTCCTGTGAGTGGAATGCAAGACAGAATATACCCACAATTAGTTTAGAAAGAACGCTGGTGTTTTCTGAACATGGTTTCGTTTGCAAGTAAAAAAAGACCAAAAAAAAAATAAAGGACTAAAAATATTTTATCTGTGCTGCACAGTGTCGATGGTAGCATGCTTATTGTCAAAGGTGTGAAATGTTACAGCATTTCATTACTTGAGACAAAAGGTACTTGGCTTGTTTTTATCTTCAAATTCATTTAGTTTATCAAAGTCTTGAGGCTTTTTGCAGAAATAATATATTCACTAAGCTTTACTTCTATGGATAGAGGGTATTACTAAAGATACACTACAGAAGGAAATGGACTTCCTCTAATTGTGGATACATTATTTATCAATGTTCTCCAACCCAGTCCTCATGGAACACCAACAGTCTAGGTTTTTTCAGTATCTCCATTGGAATAAAACGGGGAAATACATCAATCCTGGACTGTTGGTGGTCCATGACGACTGAGTTGGGGAACACTGATTTAGATAATGTGTTAAAATATGCAAAAATATAAAATCAAAATAGAATCACCTTCTAAGATTCTAGAACGAACACTTAGAAACATTGAATGTGATGGCAGATAAGAACCATTCGGCCCATCTTGTCTGCCCAATTTTCTAAATACTTCCATTAGTCCCTAGCCTTATCTTATAGTTAGGATAGCCTTATGCCTATCCCATGCATTCTTAAACTCCTTTACTGTGTTAACCTCTACCACTTCAGCTGGAAGGCTATCCCATGCATCCACTACCCTCTCAGTAAAGTAATACTTCCTGATATTTTAAACCTTTGCCACTCTAATTTAAGACTATGTCCTCTTGTTGTGGTAGTTTTTCTTCTTTTAAATATAGTCTCCTCCTTTACTGTGTTGATTCCCTTTATGTATTTAAATGTTTCTATCATATCCCCCCTGTCTCGTCTTTCCTCCAAGCTATACATGTTAAGATCCTTTAACCTTTCCTGGTAAGTTTTATCCTGCAATCCATGAACCAGTTTAGTAGCCCTTCTCTGAACTCTCTCCAAAGTATCAATATCCTTCTGAAGATACGGTCTCCAGTACTATGTACAATACTCCAAGTGAGGTCTCACCAGTGTTCTGTACAATGGCAGGAGCACTTCCCTCTTTCTACTGTAATACCTCTCCCTATACAACAAAGCATTCTGCTAGCATTTCCTGCTGCTCTATTACATTATCTGCCTACCTTTAAGTCATCAGAAATAATCACCCCTAAATCCCTTTCCTCAGATGTTGAGGTTAGGACTCTATCAAATATGCTGTACTCTGCCCTTGGGTATTTACGTCCAAGATGCATTTTCTTGCACTTGAACAAGTGATGCAGCCGGCAGACTCTTTCCTGAAAAGACCCCAATCAGGAGTCTCTTATTAGGATTAATGTTTTTGGTTTTTCTTATCCCATACCTTCTATATGGCATGTGTCTATGGAATAAATAGCTTATCATCCACTTTTTACATCTGGTGATTGTAACTGCTCAAAAAGTGGACAGCAACCATGCAGAAATGGGACCCTATAAGGTTATTCTCAGCTCCATTTTCTGAATTTAGCACATATACCCAGCCGCTGCTATGGCTTCTGTGAGGAGGAGAGAGATGTACTTTGTATGTACGTCATAGTTATGTGGCTTTTACCGGTTGGATAGAACCCATACAACACAGAAGAAACCCAAGTCAAGCTTGTAGCTGCAACCATTGCAGGAATAATCAATCATTCTCAGCAGGTAACCTGTGCCACAATTCCAAGTTCTTTTGGTACTTGCCATCACCCTATAACTTTATTTGGAGGGCCCTCAATATAACAAGACAAAAAAATCTTGTTTTTTTATTTTTATTGCTCTTATTTTGCTCTTTAAAAAAAAAAAAAAGAATTATCTATGGTTTAAATTGTTTATGAACGTGGAGGTAAAATTAAACAAATAAGATCTCTGGTGAAATCAAGGACCACTGCATGGTCCGGACAAACCATTATGAGACTATGAAAACTTTTCTTATTGTGAATCAAGTTAAATAGTGCAAACACTAATTAATAACCATGTCTAGGAGTCCTACTCTGGCTTTAGTGAGATGGGTCCAAGAACTATCCTGTTTGATATCAAAGCAGGTTGGCAGTTTTTATGGTGCTCCATCTAAGCTTGTGGCTCTCAGCAATGGAAAGAGTGGCAGGGAGCAACATGTGGCAGCCCTCTGGTGAGAAATTTTGTTGGCAGACTGACGAACTGACGAACTGAGCCTCGTCACATGTTCTTGGAGGGGCCTGCTGGCCAGCCTCTTATCAAAAGACTATGAGCCCTTTAAAAAATTATGTGAACAGACTTGGTTCGTGGAATTTTATATTTGGTTTGGAAACCGAACACCCGGACAAACCAGAGACCACCTGGGAGCTGGTTAAGCCTAATTGCTACTTTGTAGCAATTCCCAACCAAGTGTTCTAAGTGTTCATCTGGGTGGGCGCAATTCCTATGGATGACCACGGGGTGGCGGCCTTCTTGTTCACATGAAAGCAGGCAGCGGTGTTTGGGCATGAATCTCATGGAACTGAAAACGGACACAAACTCCTGAACACCGTTGGACTTCCAGCATCGCCTGAGTTCCGTTTTACAACACTTAGAAAGTCGCTGTTCAGTGGAAACATTCCCACGAACAAGGGGATCAAGCTCCAGGGTAAGACTATTGACTCTGTTTGGTAGTTTGTTAGTTTTTAAACTACCAAACTAGACCGACTGCAAGCCTTGATTCTCTGGAACTGTTTTGGGCATGGGACCATGCGGGCTGTCGGTCAAATTATGACTTTCAGGAAATTCCTGAACCCCTGAACTGATCTGGGCGATTTCTGGATATGTTGGTGACCCAGATCAGTGCTATCAGGGGGTGTAACTTTTGTGGGGATTTTGTGCTTCTTAAGGTATTTTGGGGGGTTTTGTAAACATTTATGTTTTCTGTGCCTGGAGATAATTGAGTGCTGACTCAATTATCTCCCAGACATAGGGGAGGGATTTACCTATTTTGTATGGGAGTGTCCTGGACCTGAGAGCCAATGTAATAGTGTATAGGTTATTACTGTGGTCTACTCTCAGGTCCATAAGGGAGTACCCCTTGCATGTGGACCTACGTATAAGGCCAGTTGTGGCTGCCATTAAATAGATTCGTTTTACCCTTCGTGAATTCTAGGCTCATGTTTGGGGGATTGGAGAGCTATATTCATTCTCGGGATTGCTATAATCACTGTACTCCCGTGGATCACAACGATTGCTCTTATAAGAGCAGCCTGCTTCACTCTCTGGACTAGGAGAGGTCTACCCAGTGGAAGCTTGATCCTGATCTTGGGTCCAGGGTGGGTGTAGGACAGCGAGACCCCAACCAAGCTGCGGCGATTTGTGGGGTTTATGGTGTCCGGTGCAGTGCTTATAGTACCCCAGGCTACTAGGAAGCAGCGATTGGCGGAGGCACCCGTTTGGGGTGCCAGGCTGTCCATCACAGAGACAATGTGGACATCACTACAGTGGTGTTCGGAGCGTTCCTTTAAATAGTGATACGTTCAGGCCACACATCTATTTTCATTATGTCTAAAATTATATTTAATAACAAATGGGCATTACCTACATATTTTCCAGGTAGATTGAGGGATAGTAAGGTACGTATTAGTATGGGGTAGATCAGTTGACTGTTCATTATCATCGTAACATCTGACATCTTCATTCTCATTCCTATAGAAACAAACAACCAGAGTGAGACTAATTGGGGTTATCTATTAAAGTGTAAACTGATGGAAATTTAAAAGGAATTTTATGTGAATTCCAAATGTTAGGCCAAAATAGTCAACGTGAAAACGTAGCTTTCTTGGAGAGATTTTTAGATATTTTATCGCTGTGTAAAATTTGAAACTCGCTTTTAATTCCTGGCAATTTTAGAGAACTAACCTGTAATATGTCAGATGAGAACGCTCAATTACGACACCTTTTGTCCTCAGGTTCAGGTGACATGTTGTACGATATAATTGCTAAATTAGCACAGTTTACTTTACCAATGAGGAAAGTACCTTACGGACATAGGTCTGCACATACGGAATGCAGACAATCAGGAAGGTATGTGTTATGGGTATTGTTGCAGAGAAACGGTCTGTTTGTGAATCGGCTGTGGGCACAAATTAGCTTACAATGTCTCTGACAAGAGATACCCGATCTCTTCCCTATACCCTTGAGCATAAAGAGGTTTTTAAAGCCAGAAGATAAATTGCTTTTGGGTGGAATGACGCACACAAATTGCCTCAACCATCTTGTTCATTTGAACTTTTGTCAAAGAGACATGAACATTTTGTTGCATCATTAAACCTTTAAATTAACCCCTACATTACTTTTTGTTCTATTGCTTATTTTGAACATCATGGGAACAACAAAAAAACATAACACAACAACAATTTAGTTTGTACATTGCTGGCAAGGGATGCCTAAAAAAATGAAAAATGTGAATTTTATGATTGAATGCATTCATCCTTGGTAGAAATATTTGGAAGGTGGAGGCTTTTTTTTAGTAATCATTTCAGCAAGGTCCAAAAAAAAAAAAAAAAATGTAATTTAACCTATTCCATGGAAAGAAAATGATTAAATAGAAAAGATAAACAATATTGGAAAGTTTCCAAGTTCCAGAGAAGAGAAAGAAGATATCGTAAATTCAGGAACTGCAGTTTTTGCACCAATTTTTAGATTGTAAGCTCATTGGTCAGGGCCTTCTTCACCTACTGTTCCTGTATGTCAAATGTGTTTATTTTTTTTAGAATTAATTGTAATTGAATGCACGTCGAGACCTAAAACCTCGAAGCCAAGCATGGACTTTACTGTAGGGTCCCTTAAAACACCCGCTGTACAGCTGAGGTTTGTGGGGTACATACGGTCAAGTTATTGCATTAGCAGTTAATATTCTTCACTATAATACATGACATGGGGTCACATTACAATATCTCCTTCATTAGAGAAGCATAGACAATCTTAATAATAACCAATACAGCAGCCGTAGTAATCAGTTAGGTCTGCGTTAATGTGTAGCGGCCGATAAAGCTACCGGCTACTATAGGAATTAGAAACACTTGGATTCTATTCACATACAAGTGCATCTCATTCATTGTTTATCTCATTGATAAGTAGAAAGTGGTGGCAGAGGGTAGGTGCACGCAATGAGTACACATATTCACATCTAAAACCTAACAGGGATAGGCAACCTTCGGCACACCAGATGTTGTGGACTGGACCCCCCATAATGCTCTTACACCCATAACGCTGGCAAAGCATCATGGGAGGTGTAGTCCAAAACATCTGGAGTGCCGAAGGTTGCCTATGCCTGACCTAGGAGATAAATGTACTTCCAGAATTTGTGTGTTTCGGAGAGGTTTCTTGTAAATATTCACTATTAAATCATCCCATCGCTTGTCTGTGAATAGATCAGGTTCTGTAAATGTTTATTGTACATTTCATTCCTTTTTTTTTAAATTATTTAAATAATAAACTGCAGCGAGTGTACAGAGCTACAAATGGTTTACTTAAGATAGGAGTCTGCATTCATTTAAAGCATTATAAACGTGATTATATAATGTCGACTGCAATATAAAATAATTATGTGGATCGTTATAGTTGCACAGTAAAACTTAAAAAAAAAAATGAAATCCCAAGCTTAACCCGGACCCTATACTAAGGATGCGAGTGACCCAACCATGGTGGTAATTCAATGCATGCCACATCTTACAGACAAGAATTTAGAGAACAGCCACAGTTAGAAACTTGGGTTTATAAATAAATAAATGATCACGGCAATTGTTATTCAAAAAAAATCCTCCTAAAATAATACCAATCAAAATCTTATATCCAATGGGGGAACCTGGGAAAAGTACAAGTAAACAGATTCCTAGTTTTCCTTTGGCTTCCTGTTGACATGCAGGGTGGAGCTATGGGGCAAACGGTTAAAGACAATTCTCAAAAAAAATTAAAAATAAGGCGTTATGTATCTGGCACAGCGTGTAGGGGTGAGTTAATTTAAAGGGACACTTCCAGCAGCAAAGGTACAAGAATCCATCTAAAAGCATTATGTGATATATTTATATTCCAGGCTGATTATTAATATTGTTTGTTTTTTTTGTTTTTTTTTGCAAGGTCTTTCATAGACAGATGCCAAACGTGCCTGGAGTGTCCCTTTAAAATTATCCAGAAATATAAGCAGACTGTGCAATTGATCATCAGAAAATAATGGAAGTTTTACAATGTCATACAAAGGTTGTGTAAGAAAATGGATTTTCTTTGTGCTCTAATTACATGCAGTTGCCCTTGTCCTTGTATTTGACCGAACGATGGACTGTGTCTTTAATTGCAGCTCAAACAAGTACCTTTTAAAACCTAGTCCCCTAAGTATCCTTGTGCTGGAAAGGGCATCATTAATGCATAGCCTAAAAAGACACCTTTATCTCCTAGGTGGACTGTTCATGCGTCACTGTGGCTGCATTCAGCGTTGTCGGAGAGATCCATGAATGATTCAGTCTAATTATTGAGTCAACAAGCTACTGTCTCTTGCTGAGAATACGAGGTCCCTATTGTGATGCAGGAATGATGCTTATTAAAAGCCTTTTAAAAATGAGAATCCATGGTACAATGTACCAACATCACATCTTATTACAAAATATTTCTGCAATGATATAGCAAATAATACCACCGTACCCAGGTAACCAGATCTTCTGTTGCCAGAGGATTTAATGGTATATTTTTGTACAATGAGTTGCAGGTCGTATTGACAAAGATGAGGTTGGCCCTAAATGGCACGTAAAAAAAACAAAAAATCCTCTTTATTATAAAATTTTTTATTTTCAAATGATTCGCTATTTGTCCATTTGTGACTTATTTCATACGAACTGCAGAAAAGCATATCATTTGAGAGTTTAGATAGGGCCTTAATAACCTGTATACAAACATGCAATGTCCCAAGCTGAAAGTGAAATTAACCCTTTCAGTGCTGCAGTAAGAGTCGTTGATCTTGGCTGCTGCAGTTAAATAAAAACGAATAAAAAGATGATAGAGTTTTATATACATACACACACACACACACATACACAAGTGTCCCTGTTTAGAAGGTACAGTCCCTATTTTGGGTCCAAATTCCTCTGTCCCCCCTTTCTATCCTAATGTCCCTCTTTTTTCTAGGAGCTCCATGTTGTTAATGTATCTGAGTATAACAGAGCTCCCCAGCAATAATACTCCCAGTAATGTATCCATAAACTACAATAAATGTGTTTGGAAATCAGTCTGTGTAAAGAAGACACATTGTTCTTGTTCTAAATTACATTTTAGTTGTATACAGTTTTAATACATGTACATTTTTCAGGGGAAAAAAAATAAAAAAATATCCTCGGCCACATCCCCAGTCCTAAAATGAAGAGATTTATCAAACGGTTCAGTTTTAGGAAAAATACTTGTGCTCATACACACACACACTTTTTAGACTCCAACTCATGAGCGGCACATGTCGACTATTTAATAAAGACATTTTTAAAAAATGTTTTATTTTTTAAATCTGTCACTTATACCCTATTTTTTTCTGAGGGAAATTCATGAGAGAGGGAGAGAAGGAGAGAGGGACAGAACGGATTTGGATAATGTTTATGTTCCTGCCCGGCTATTAAGTTCACAGTTTCTGATGTTACTCGATATCATTCCGTGTTACTCCATTCCACCAATAGGACAATCCCTGGCTTGCTTAGTGAATCACCAACCAATAACAATGCAGGAGAGAATAGACCAGGAAACCGTCAGGGACATTTAAATAGATTTCATTTTTTTTTTTAAAAAGGTTACTAGCAGAGTGATCCCAGGGTGCTTATGCCTAGAGCACCATGTAAACTGGTGCGTGACAACAAAAGCTTCATTGTGGTCTCCAACCCTAGCCCATCACGCACACACAAATTGCAAAAAAGACCATTCCACATAACACCGGAATCTGATAGGTTTAGAAATCTGCACATAAAAGTTTTTCCAAGAATACATTTTATGCCCAGCACAAGTGAGAAATAGGTTTTCTAAAAAAAAAAAAATATATATATATATTATATATACACACACACACACACACTTTTTAAAATATATTTTAATGCAATTTTGAAGACACAAAGATCAGATTTGTCTAATCTTACTTGAAGGTTAAATATCACTTTAATATTTTACAGCCCCATTCATTTCACCAATTCTAGTCCTCCCTGATAATATTGCTACAATCTAGTCTCAGTGACACTATAACTATTCCTTCCTTTCGATTGAATGGTTTAAAAGTAATCGTCAGCACAGTGTTTTTGATATAACTGTTGGAAGCCCCATCCTCCCGATAGTCTGAAAGGCAGTCTACCTTCAAGGTAAAAGTAATTACAATGTCTTCCTTTATTGTAGACTTCAAACAGTCATCCGTGGCCTTCAGTGGTACGTGGCTCACAGTAAACCCCATCACAGCAATCGTGGTGCCGAAAGTCCTTTGCCAAGGTTCAGTCGACAGGTTTACAAGAAAGGAAGTAATTTTGTGTTTTGAACGAGCAGTGGTGGATTTGTGATTCCGGTTGCTATTTATTTTAACATTAATTCCACCTTCATTCTGCACTGCCCCATTGTACGATCTTCCATCCCATAACCATCGTGTTTAATTCTCACCACTGCATGCTTATTCTTGTCCATGTCTTATTACTCTTTATCCATCTTTATTCCTCACCAACCAATCCCTGCCCTTAAAATGTCTCACTCCACCCCATTGCTACCTTACCTTTATCCCTAATAGCACTTTTCATGTTCCGACTCCCTCAATTATCTCACTTTTGGTTGCTTTTACACTATGTGTGTGTTGACCATCAGTTTATTAATGAACTGAAAAATAAATATATCTCCAACTTACAGGTAATCCATATAATTCAAGGTTCTGTTGCAGAATAAATATTTTAGACTATAATAAAACTACACTAGTACAAAGAGGACATTGATGTGGCAGCTCTCAGGGAGCAACATTAAAGGAACACTATAGCGTTTGGAATACAAAAGTGTATTCCTAAAGCTATTGTGTCCCTCTGCCTCCACAGCCGAGGTCCATCGGCTCTGGCTCCATCTCCTCTTCTAGTCAGGGCCGCCATCAGGGGGTGACAACCATAACGGTTGAACTTGCACCGGGGCCCATCAGGTGGCCCATGCACTTAGGGCCACCCGATGGGATCTGTCAGCACTGCGGCCGTGGTATAGCGCAACCGGACCCCTTTAAAAAAAAAAAAAGAAAAGAAAAGCAGCAAGTGGTCACTTCCTCCCAGCTCACTCCGCGCAGAAGGAGCGTGCGCCCAGCAGTGAGGAAGAGCCATGCCGACTACTCCCATCAGCCCCAGCCACCCTCCGGCAAAGAGAAGGTAAGAGACAGGAGGGTGGCTGAAAAATGAGCTGTGTGTGTGTCTCTATATGTCTGTATATGTCTATGCCCGTATATGTCTATGTCTGTGTCTGTCTGTATATGTCTATGCCTGTGTCTGTCTGTCTATGCACATCTGCATGCACGCATCTATGTCTGCATGCACGCCTGCATGAATGCCTGCATGCACGTCTGCATGCATGCCTGTATGCGTGCATGTCTGCATGCCACGTGCATGTCTGCGCGCACGCCTGTGTGCACTCCTGTATGTATGCATGTCTGTATGCATGCATGTCTGTATGCATGCATCTACGCCTGTATGCAAGTCTGTATGTCTGTATGCATGCCAGTATCAATGTATGTCTGTATGTCATTATGTATGTCTATTTGTATGTCTGTATGTATGTATATATGTCTGTATGTATGTATATATGTGTGTCTGTATGTATGCCAGTATCAATGTATGTCTGTATGAATGTATGTCTGCATATCATTATCAACGTGTGTATGGATGCCTGTATGCATGTATGTATGTATGTATGTATGTCTGTATGTCAGGATGTCTGTGTATATGCATGTATGTCAGTCTGAATGTATGTATTTATGTCTGTATGCCATTATGAATGTATGTGTGTATGGATGTCGGTGTCTGTATGTCTGTCAGTATGTATGAATGTATGTATGTCTGTATGTATGTGTCTTTATGTTCTCATGCATGTGTGTCTGTATGTATGTTAGTATGTGTCTGTCACTATGTATGCCTGTGTCTGTATATGTTTGCATGTCTCAGTATGTGTGTGTCAGTATGTATGCCTGTATGTCTGTTTCAGTATGTGTGTCTGTTAGTATGTATCTGTGTCCTTTTGTATCAGTGTGTGTTTGTGTGTGTATTCCTGTGGGCGGTATTTGGAGGCGGGCCCCAGGGGGCCCAGACCCTGAGCTGAGTTAGGGGCCCCAAAACTTCTGGTGGCGGCCCTGCCTCTAGTGAAATCACACTGATGGAGGACCTAATGACCATGGATTGTAACGGCACCCCGGGCATAAAAGGGGTTAAAGTCGTTTAGTAGATATTCCCCTTCCAGATATATAGGCATCTACCAAAGACACCAATCCGCCAAACAGGAAACCATATGATTGCCGTAAACAGCCGAATAGGAAAAACCATACGAATAGGTTTACATTCCTAGCAGTCGAACTGGAACAGCATACAATAAATCCCCCCCAAGAATGAGACAAGGCTCCGTTTTGAGGGTCAAGCAGGAACAGACAGAGCTGTGTTTTTATTGTTCTTATATACACATTCTAACACATTAGTACCACCCAAAGGGTTTTGTGGAACATCCAATCAAACACGTAATATATACGTTTTAATATACAATGAACACTCCCATTCATTCCAGCAAAATCCTCCCCTCTGCCTGTGATATAATTACTGAACACAATGGGCTAACATAATTATCACAGGAATGAAAATACACAGTTTTACACAATATTCAGAACTTTAAAAGTATACATCACATTCACATAAAACTTACATTTTCAGAATCAGCATACTCCAAATATAAACAAACATACTCAAAAATCAGACAGACAATTCCCTCCAGTGGTTTAAAAGTTAGGTTGAAAGTCCTTTGTGACCACTGAGGCATGTCTTTTCTGCCCAAAACCAGTTCCACAGAGTCCTCTCTCCTGGAGATAATTGGCTTAACTGGGTGTGGCACGCCAACCATCTCCAGGCACAGAAAACATCTCCATTCACAACAACAGCAAAACCACACAAAAACACATAATTTCTATCACACTGAACAGAACCCCCACATTCAACCTATCCCCAGATGGCTTGGATCTGAGCGCTCAATATATCCGAACAGCGTTCAGATCACACAAACACAGTCAAATCGCCATGGGGTTTAAGTTTAGCATGGGCTGATGAGAGCCATAGTCATGAGGCTGGCAATCAGGCTTCTCCAAAACCCAGTGGCGAGGTTAGTTTCGCCACTGTGATAATGCAGGAAGTGCCTCTAATGGCCGTCTGGAAGAAAGCCACTAGAGGCGGTCTTAAATCTGCACTGTAAACATTTCAGTTACTTTAAACGGCAATGTTTTACATGTGAAGGTTAAGGGGTCAGGAAGATTGCACCCAGACCACTTCAATGCAATGAAGTGGTCTAGATGCCTACAGTGTCACTTTAAGCCAGGGGTCTGCTTGAATAGTGGAACTTACATGTTTGCATTAGACCTGTATACATGATTTCCGTCGGATTGCAATATTGGTGAATTGTAAAGGGATACAAATTCATCTCATTGAAGTGCATGCAGGTCATCCCACTCCCCCCACATCGGCTGACGTCAGAGGGGGTAGAGCATGACCTGGGGCTGGAACCAGGTAAGTGAATAAATGGTTGTTTAACCTTTACAACTCTGGTGGGGGGAGAGGAGGGGGGCAGAGGAACACGAATACATATTTGTGTTCCTTTAAATCTGCCTAGGAATTAAAAAAAAAAAAAAAAAATTAAATAACTTTCAAAAAAAGCTTGATGATAAAAAAAAAGTGTCTTAAATGTCACAGTGGCAGGGGTGGGACTGACTGACACATCTTGATAGCACCTCATAGCATAAGCTATTCAGCTTTTCAGCTGCAAAGTGTCAGCTGATCACAATACGGAAGGTTAGAATTATCGCCCACTGGCAGAGTTTGAGAGGAGAGCTTTTATCTCAGCAGGGCAGTGATCCAGAACTCGGAGAAATCTCAAGGTTAATGGCCCAGTGCTCCGCTCCACAGACACAATGGAAGGATATGAGTCCATAATAGGAAAGGGGGGCAGGAGGTGCTGATTGCATGGACAACATATTCATGTAACGTTTTCAAAAGTATGTTCGTTCACATAAATTAACCCTTTAAATGCCAGTAAGGTATGTATTATTTTGCAAGAGAACTAAAGGGGAAAAAAATAATAAAATCAGTTTGTCCAAAAAGCTGTGCCGAATACTGCGGATGCGTTACAACGATGGCTAACCAAATGGCTGCATAGGGAAAGTAGTACAAAATGCAGCTGTGTCCAAGATTAGCAAGTGATACAGTTCATCCATATAAGCTTTCGCCACATTGAATAAAGTACAGTAAATTGGGATAAAGGAAGCTCATTAATCTGGGAATGGTGTCATTGAATTGCACGTTCGAAGCCCAAATAACCTTTACGGGAGAACTTGGAGAATTGTTTTCTAATTTGGTTAAAATTTGTATTTCCTGGTCAATTTTTCACAATTCCCACGTCAGCGAATAAACTGCAAATGTCCCTCTGTTTTTGTTTTTAGGAGTATAAAGAAATTATTTTTTCTTGCTGCAGAGCTTCCTGGGGTCAGCTGTAAGTACCTTAATTAACTTAAAGGGACACTATAGTCACCAGAAACACTGCATCTTAATATAATTATGGTGTCTATAGCCTGTCACTGCAGGCATTTTAATGTAACTGCTGCCTTTTCAGAAATAAATGCAGTGATTACGTTGTTGCCTCTAGTTGCAGTCAGCTGCACACTGTACACACGCTCTACGTGGAGGCGCTGAATGTTCAATGCATCTCTAGGAGGAGAAGTGCATTGGTGCAGCGCTACATTTTGCTGCACATGCGCAATAGACTTCTAATACTTTCCTATGGGAAAACATTGGATTTGCTGTGATTGTCAGTTCTGATGATCTCAGCCTGGGAGGCGAGACAAGGCTTGTTAACGGATTTAATCTGCTGAGCATTACCGTTCTCAGGACCAGTTATGCTTGTACTCCGGAGGCAATACTCCTAGTTTGTACAGTATACACCTAGTTTGTACAGAAAAAAAAAGTGATTTGTTTAACTTTTGTTAAGCAAAGTTTAAAAGACAGTAATGTGCTGTGCATTCCTAAAAATGTCAGGAAGTTGAAGTGGTCATGGTGCCTGGAGTCTGTATGTGCAGTGTTTTTCTCTGAAATGCTGCACATACAGTGTTTAACCCCTCTGCTGCCAGAGCTGTAACTTCAGCTCTGGCAGTATCTGGGCTGTCAGTCAGTTCACAACTAGAGGTTCTGGCTAGTCAATGTAAATTCTGTGTCAGTCATTGGCTGAGAGCATGGATTCTCTCAGCCAATGAATGTCGAAAGCTGCAGCTTCTGCAACTCTGCAAGAGCCAACCGTGCATCACCAGACCACCATGGAGCCTCAGAGCCCGGCGCGGACTCCCTGTCAAGGAGGGAAAACTATGGCTAAATGGTTTACCCCACTGGGCCAGGTTTCTCTTGACATTATAAACAGCATAGTGCTTAGAATGATTGGAGTAACCCTTTAAGCACTGCACCCAACATTCACATACTAATCAGAGCATATCAACCCAGGGCCCTACATTCACACACTGCACCCAGCATTCACACGCTAATCAGAGCATACCAAGTCCAACCCTGGGTCCTACATTCACACACTGCACCCAACATTCCCACGCTAATCAGAGCATACCAACCCTGGGCCCAACATTCACACACTGCACCCAGCATTCACACGCTAATCAGATCATATCATCACTGGGCCCTACATTCACATACTGCAACCAGCTTTCCCCATGCTAATTAGAGCATACCAACCCTGGGCCTTACATTCACACACTGCAACCAGCTTTCACACGCTAATTAGAGCATACAAACCCTGGGCCCTACATTCACACACTGCAACCAGCATTCACACGCTAATCAGCGGATACCAACCCTGGGCCCTCCATTCACACACTGCACCCAGAATTCACACGCTAATCAGAGCATACCAACCCTGGGCACTAAATTCACACACTGCACCCAGCATTCACACTGCAACCAGCATTGACATGCTAATCAGAGCATACCAACCCTGGGCCCTACATTCACACACTGCACCCAGCATTCACACGCTAATCAGAGCATATCAACCCTGGGCCCTACATTTACACACTGCAACCAGCATTCACATGCTAATCAGAGCATATCATCACTGGGCCCTACATTCACATACTGCAACCAGCTTTCCCACGCTAATTAGAGCATATCAACCCTGGGCCCTACATTCATACACTGCAACCAGCATTCACACGCTAATCAGCGGATACCAACCCTGGGCCCTCCATTCACACACTAATCAGAGCATATCAACCCTGGGCCCTAAATTCACACACTGCACCCAGCATTCACACACTGCAACCAGCATTCACATGCTAATCAGAGCATACCAACCGTGGGCCCTACATTCACACACTGCAACCAGCATTCACATGCTAATCAGAGCATACCAACCCTGGGCCCTACATTCACACACTGCAACCAGCATTCACACGCTAATCAGAGCATACCAACCCTGGGCCCTACATTCATATACTATGTAGAACATGCACACACTACAGCCAGCATTCACATGCTAATCAGAGCATACCAACACTGGGCCCTACATTCACACACTGCAACCAGCATTCACACGCTAATCAGAGCATACCAACCCTGGGCCCTACATTCACACACTGCAACCAGCATTCACACGCTAATCAGAGCATACCTACCCTGGGCCCTACATTCATATACTATGTAGAACATGCACACACTACAACCAGCATTCACACAAATATCAGAGCATCCACTGCGGTCCTGTGTATTTCTGATAATATAATTTGTCCTCCATCGGTATTGTGTATACCAATACAATAAATAATAAACATTACACAAATTGTGACCTAATTGTAGCTTATTTTTATTCTTGTATTTAGTGTGTAACAAGATGAAGACAACTTCAGTCCCAACTTTATTAACACCAACAGCCTGCAGATGTTTACAGCAAAAATAAATAAATAAAAATGACTGGTTTCCCTGGTTAAAGGGACACTATAGTCACCAAAACAATGAAAGGGCTAATGAAACAGTTTTGGTGTATAGATTATGCCCCTGCAGTCTTACTGCTCAATTCTCCATTTAGGAGTTAAATCCATGGGCCACCCTCATTGGCTGAGAGGCAGCTTCAAACAGCAGGGATGGTGGCGAGAGAAGTTATAACAGACAGCAGTTACCAGTCACAAAGCGTTATCTTTTGGAACATTGAAGCAGCAGGGTAACTCTAAATATAGTGATAGCCAGTTTACCAATACTTGGAAATAAGCATTTTGGAACTCGCGGTAACTCCTGAGCGTGCTATGATTGACATTATTATGTAGAAAGTAAGGGAATATATTTATTAGCTTTTCTGTTGCATCCGGATTCATATTAATAAGAAAACACAACTATGGAAATTCACTAAAGTGTGATTTGTAGTATAATGTAAATTAGAATTTTAGGTCTGAACAGACCAGTTGTTGGTTGTGGTGGTGGTAAGGGAAAAACCACCAGGTGATTGTGTTCAGTTCACTTATTTTGGAATAAACATTTTAAATTATTTGTGAATTCCTGACATGAAGTCGTAGTTTAGTAAATATCATTGTAGTAAATTATAACCAAGAGAACTAAAACGCCGAATTTTCGAGAGATTTTTTTAAGAGACATTTTTCAGTGACCATATCCCAAATTTCACGAGCCGTTTTATTACTGGATGGAGCCGAAGACCAAAATTATTATGGACTTAAAACCGGGTCTAACTCATTAGTTACTTGTGTGACAATTTCAATGCACAGTTGAGTGTGTGTATAAAGTACCTCTATACAAACATTTCGGAAATGGTGCATTTGCAGAGTTGTTATCGATTCTGCTAGTTACATTATTATTACATTGCTTATTGTTTTTTAACTGGTCTAATGGATTAACACAAAACATTTGCTAACTTCGCTCACTATCAGCTTAGTCTAGGGGTTTATTGCACTGCCCATTAGTATTGAGTGATTGTTGAATAAAATGTTTTGAGTGACTTTTCACATCTGTTTAGGGGTTTAATTTGCAGAGTCCGATGGTTCCATTAACTTGTTGATGACTCTTAATTGGAAAGATAATGGTCTCTTAAACTTTATTGTTTAATGTAAGTCATGGACCGGTAATAGTAAAGTGCTGTGGACATGTGAAATTGAGTGAAATTGAGTTTCATCGGCAGCCGATAAATATCTAATGTGAAATTAAGAATCTACTAACAAATTAGTAAATTTATAAAAAATAAGAAAAACTTATATAAAAGATTTAATGGAGACTATAGCATTTATTTATTATTATTTTTATTTATTTTTTATCTCATATCACATTTGACAGATTCTGTATAATTTGAATATAACCCAGACTGCTCGTCATAATTTTGTAGTTTTATAAATATGTATCAAGACGGATCTTATCTGATTATGTATTCCAGATAAAATGGAGACGAGACAAACTAAACAACAGCGTTAAAAATAAATGCAATCAGAAATGGTCAATGGGCTTTATCAACACAAGTCAATGGGAGCAAGATACACCACGGCTTCCCATTAAAAACTTTTGGCGCCCTAAATGGGCCACCCATGGATTTTCCGCTCCCTATCAGTTCGAAAGTTCTTTCACAAATACTCTCACAAGAGGGAATGCAAGTGAAACTTCCATATCTTGTTGCGTGTTTACCACTGCGGTGCCATTAAGTCTGAAGAAAACTCAATAAGGCCATTAGCAATGTTTGTGGATACTCAGCAGGGATCCATATTGCCTAACTCCTAACATAGAACAGCCTGCTACTAGATACCTAAATAATAATATTTAACCTCCGACAACTATTAAACAGCTAGATGCCTGGTATCTCGCAAACAAGCTCCCAAAACGTGCTGAAAAATTCAGTTTCAAGATAAAGTATCACACACACACACATACACACCATACAAGTATGAGCTAGGTATCTTTGAGAAGCATGGGGATTTCCAAATGTACCTTCTTTATAAGATTTCATATATTATAATTTATATACTTATGGCTGTCCAGCAGCAGGGACTGAATGGACAATCACCCCTATCAAATGCCTGATGCCACGTTGTGTATATGAATCTGCGTATCTATCTTTATTTGGTTGTAGAGGTCTGTCTGCCTGCCTGTCTGCCTGGTGTAGATTTTTACGTGTTGTCATTTGTACGTTCGTTTGGGTGTAAATGTAGGTATTTGACACTGTATCTATGTTTGTGCAAATGTATGTGTCCATTTTCGAATTATAAAATTTCGCAGTATCCTAACAGAATTCGGACACTGGAACCACTTCTGGAAACTCATGAGATTTTTGCAAAATTGAATACCTAGTCAGTCAAATTGGTTGCGCTATTAGAAAAAGAAAAAATATATACTTTTTTAATAATAAATTATTATGCCAAGCTGTGCACAGCATATAAATTAGTTTTACTCTTGCAGCACTATACATCCTGCATGTGTACTCGTTAAGGAACGTCTGAGTAAATGTGCCCATATTTCATTCTGGGTAAAAGCCCGAACGCATGAGCCATTGTAATATGGGAAAGTTGGTCACATTCGGAAGCGCGGTCGAGAGATGTGAGGTTTTTTTATGTTGTTTTTTTTACTTGAAGATGTGCATGAATGTTGATTGCATGTGAGATCACATCCATTGCATAGTGATGCTTACTGTATCCACAACAGCTGGTGTACAAAAGGTTAGTTATTGAAACAGCAGTTCTGGGGAAGAACTCTAAAACTGGACCAATCTCCTTAGAAACTACTGGATTGTCCCAAATTACTTTTGAGACTTTTATAAATATCCCCAGTGTTCTTGCTTTCTTTATACTGTATAATAAAATGTTTAACTGTTAAATATCAATTTTATTTTCTAAAATACTAATGAGAACTTTTCTTTCATATTGTTTATAGAAATGTTACCAATTTATCCAGGTTCCCGCAAGCCTGTTCTTTTGTGAAATTTCTTAAGCCTTAAAATATTCTCTGCTGGGTTTATCCACTAAACACAAACTCACATTCTCTAAAACTGAGCTCCTTGTCTTTCCTCCTAATAATGATCCTCCTCTCTCGCTCTCCCTTCAAGTTAGTGGTATCCGCATGAGTCCATCCTTGCAAGCGTGCTGCCTTGGCATCATACTTTATTCTGGCCTCACCTTTGAGCCTCACATCCAGTCTGTTGCCAAATCCTGTAGATTCCATTTTAAAAACATAGCCCATATCCGCCCCTTTCTTACGCAAGATGCTACCAATGAGCGTGTCCATGCTCTAGTAATTTCAATGGATTATTGTAACTCTCCTAATTGGTCTCCCCAAAAGCCGTATTGCCCCGCTACAATCTGCAATGAATGCTGCCGCCAGATTGATTTTCCTCTCTAGTCGGTCCTCACACACCTCACCCCTCTGTCAGTCCTTACACTGGCATTCTGTATCCTATAGGTGTCAATTCAAAGTGCTAACCCATACCTATAACGCACTGAACAATTCTAGCCCAACTTATATCTCTTCACAGATCCATAGGTATGCCCCTTCTCGGTCTCTCTGCTCTGCCCGTGACCTTCTCCTGTTCACACGTGTACGGCCAACTCACGCTTGCAGGACTTCTTGCAGGCAGCTCCCTTCCTACCGCCATCAGACTCTCCCCTAGTCTTTGATCATTTAAAAAGTGCCTTCAAACCTATCTATTTAGGAAAGCTTATGGCCTCCCAGAGTAACCTCAACCTCACATACCTGTCTCTTGCTCTCTCCTAAAGGGCAGCACTTTACTCTCTCCTCCAACTCTGCTTCACCCCCACCTTATTTAAATGCTATTTCCTGTCCTAATGTGTTTTACACCCCACCTCCTTTAGACTGTAAGTTTATTTGAGCAGGGCCCTCTTCAACCTATCGTTCTTGTAAGTTTTCTTACAATTGTCCTATTTATAGTTAAATCCCCCCTCTCATAATATTGTAAAGCGCTACGGAATCTGTTGGCGCTATATAAATGGCAATAATAATAATCATTATATTGAACAGACTTGGAGAATGTTTCCTAAATCTGATTTTTTGCCTAAATCATGCAGTTTGGTTTTTGGTTCCGTATGGTTCAGAGTTTAGAGAATAATCTTCTAAATTAGTTTTGTTAAAAAATAAAAGTGAATTAGGACCGGGCACACTTTATTTGAATTTTGGTTGCAACCCAATAGGTTGTTTGAAGGTTAAACTATAACCTTTGGGTTTCTAAGATAGTTCCAGAAGATAAAGCAAAATAAATCAATGCTCCTTTTTGTGAATTATTTCTGAAGCAAAGAGCACAGTTTGACATTGAAAATATGTTCTCAAGAAGCAGAACACCAGGTACTTATGAAGTGTATCCACTGAAATAATTACAGGCACGTGGGAAGCTAATTCCACCACTCAATTCTACTTGCCTGCACCTTGAAATTACCTGAGTCACATGAAGAAGGCCGTCTGCTAATTTCCTGTCATGCTCTAGGTAGCATTATTAATGCGCAGAGAAACCTAGTGGAAAATCAATCATCTGTACGGGGCCAGCGAGCGCACAGAGCCAAAACTGGAGAGCACCTGTTTGGGGTAAAAAGGACAATATTATACGGAGATATGGCTGCAAACAAGTTTTCTATATACCTTATATCGCCCCCTAAAATCTAGAATATAACAGAATGTGAAGTGTGTTATTGGGAAGCAAATTACCTTCAAGGTCAAGTCATAATAATCCATTAGACCAAAGGTCAAGTGGTTTATAAACATTCCCAGAATCCATAGATGACATGTTATTTTAAGGTAAGAGGTAGCGTTGGGGTAATGTAGCGTAGTGCAGGTTGTAGTCGTGTAGAGGTTAATATCTAGTGTAGTGAAGGGGTTAATATATACTGATAGTGTGCTAGGGTAATGTAGGGGTTAATGTGTAGTGTAATCAGGACAGGACTTCCCACTAGGCAGAGTAAGCTCCGGTCTACAGGCGCCTGACCAGTAAGGGGGCAGTTTTCAAGACTTAGATTATGAATTTTTGACTTGCAAGAGGCTGGTGAGGAGAGATACGGATCAGGAGTCCCTATATTCCACTCAGCCTTAGTAACAAGCCTGCAGGAAACTTTATTAACCTCTTAAGGTCACAACTTCAGAAATAAAAGGTAATCATGACGGAATATTTCCGTCATGTGTCCTTAAGGGGGTTAAGGGTTTAAAACTCAGGGCTGTTCCAGCTCCTCCAGTGTTTCTGTGTGAGGCTGGACAGGAAGTGGAAGGGATCACTTCCTATCTGTCCACTAGCAGCCTCTCACACAGGAAATGCCTTGCAGGAGAAGCAGGGACAGCACCGAGTGATGCTGTCACAATACTATTTGTTGCCCAGGCTGCATGGTGGAGTGGGACACTTCCCAAAGTCTCTCTTCTCTCCTCAGCGGTTCCAAACACCAGGCGCTGTAGCTCCGGCCCCTTTTATGACGCGACATGCATGCCAACGTCATGACGTTAATGATGTCACGGCCTGCCAAAACGTTAGAATTTAACCGTTTAGGGGGCGTGGCTATTAAAATTAAAGCTACAAACTATAAAAAGGGCTTCATAGGGCAAGGACCATTGCCCTGTTGTGGTTGTAAGTTTTGGTTCCCAACAGTGCTTGTAATTTCTGGTTTATGGACAACAGCTATTCTGAGTATTCTACTTTCGGTTATCCTGGGCCTCAGCTATTGGTTCTTGCTTCCCTGGTATCTGCTTGTCCCTGACTATTCTCTATCTAAAAAACGTAAACCCGACCACTCTAGGGACCGGTATACATTAATACATCTATCATTTACACTCTGCATGTTGGGACACTAGGAACACTGTATTACAGGTCCTGCAGCTCTAATAGCAATCTGGCTGCTCTACACAATACATAGGAGGATTAGTACTTTGCAAATAACCCTTCAAACTCCAGCACTCAAAGTATGAACCGGAAAAATAATCCCTATGTCTATGTTTAACTCCTCATGACCCCCAATAATAAATAAATAATAATATATATATATATATATATATATATATATATATATATATATATATATATAAAAATTGTATTTATTTTCACATGCTTTATTTATGGCAAATTTAGAAATGCATACTTGCTTGAAATGGCATGTCAGCAGCATGGGAATAGAGAGGGATATTAACAGATATAAAAACACGACATGTTGAGCGGACTGTAATTTTTTTAATGGTAGGAATTAAACTGTACACTCTAAACACACATGTCTAATAACGTGGCTTTTGAATCAGCTAAGTTGCAAGACATGAACAAGACTAGCTAGGATATAGTAAAAGCTAGTATACAGTCCATCTCAATGAACTATTAACATAAAGCAATAAAACATTAAATAAAAAAGGGGCTACGAGAACTACAGGAGATGGGAACCACTAGGTCCCCAATACTAAATGTAACCCCACTCTAACCCTAAAACCAATAAGCCTAAACATCCTTCTACTACAACTTTACTTATCTCAAGCTTTTAATATCTTTAACACTATCCACCCAATGTAACCCCTTTACCATAACCACTTATAAAATGTTTAACCCTTACACAGCTGCATACAATCACTATACTGACAAATTCAAACACAATACATAAACAGCGAAGAAATCTTCACATACATACATTTATACATATGCAGTTGTCAAATACGAATGTTTAAGGTCTGCAATGTCCAGTTAATAAACAAATGAAACTTATTTTGCAGTTAGGGAGCAGGTAGGGCCTTAGAATATTGTGAATACAGGCACCAAACATGTTAATCCGGCCCTGCGAGTAATGTGAAGTAGTGTAGGGGTTAAGGGTTGGATGTTGCTGTAAGGGCAGCTCTATGAAATACATGGTCCGGTGCTGACTGAGATTTGTGGGAGTTACAGTCCAATGCAGAAACCAATTCAGCGGTCGTCATTAAATTGACAGCAGGTACCACTTGGAGGTGTAACTCCCACTAATCTCAGACAGACAGGAATATTTACGCTCTGGTTCTGCCAGAGATTAGGACAATCAAACTGCACGGGGGTGGTCTGTACATTATAACAGGAAATAATTGCAGGGATGACGTTACCTTATGTGTGGGATGGAATTCTGAAACAATGTGTGTTCATTTAAATAACAGGCAGAAAACACACACACACACACGAAGGTGAGAAATCTACAATCCATTTTAGAAAAAACCTATTTGATATCCATTTTTTTTTTTTTAAATGTCAATATTATTAGAGGACTAACATTTAAAAAAAAAAAAAAACTAAAAACAGCAGTTCAAAAAATAAAATAAAATTTAGAATACACTTTAAATTTATGGCAATTAACAGAAAAGTTAATCACCCTTTGAATGAGGGAGATATACAGCATTTCTACACACAGGTACTGAATGAAAAAACCATTAAGAGGAACAATCGTAGGGTCAATAAGCAAGAAATATTTGGGGTTTTTCTTTGCATGCTTTATTATTATTATTATGATATTTATAGAGCGCCGTCAAATTCTGCAGCGCTTTACAATGGATGGACGAACAGACATGTAGTTGTAACCAGACAAGTTGGACACACAGGAACAGAGGGGTTGAGGGCCCTGCTCAATAAGCTTACATGCTAGAGGGAGTGGGGTAAAATGACACAAAACGGTAAGGATAGTATTAGACTAATGACAGTTGCAGAAGAGGAATCAGTCAGGAGCTATTAACAGTTTAATTGATACGCTTTTATGAAGAAGTGGGTTTTTAACGATTTTTTGAAGAAGTGGAGACTGGGTGAGCATCTAACGGAGGAGGGAAGCGAGTTCCACAGGAACGGTGCAGCCCTCGAGAAATCTTGAAGGCGAGCATCAGAGGTGGGAGTACGGACAGAAGATAGACGCAAGTCTTCAGCAGATCGTAAGGGCCTAGACGGGACATACTTGTGTATAAGGGAGGATAGATAGGTAGGAGCAGCATTATGTAGAGATTTGAAAGCAAGAACCAGAATTTTAAATTGAGCTCTATATTTTATAGGAAGCCAATGTAGGGACTGACAGAAGGGTGAGGCATGGGAGGTGCGGGCAGACAGGAAGATGAGCCTCGCCGCCGCATTCATTATGGACTACAACGGCGCAAGTTGGGAGCACGTAAGACCATTGAGAAGTGGATTACAGTAGTCAAGGCGAGAAAGGACAGTGGAATGGACCAACACCGTAGTCGCATCTGGCGTTAAGTAGGGGCGGATGGGAGCAATGGTTTTGAGATGGAAATGACAGGATTTGGCGATAGATTGAACATGAGGCTTGAAGGAGAGTTCGGAGTCAAAGAGAACACCTAGGCAGCGAGCCTGCGTGGTGGAGCGGATGGTAGCACCGTTGACTTGGAGGGAGACAGACACAGGAGTAACAACACTTGAGGGAGGAAAGACCAGAATTTCAGTTTTGGTCAAGTTTAGTTTAAGGAAGTGGGCAGCCATCCAGTTAGAAACAGCAGAGAGGCAGTCAGAGACACTTGTCAAGAAGGACGGGGAGAGATCAGGAGAGGACAGGTAGAGTTGCGTGTCATCTGCATAGAAATGATATTGGAAGCCAAAGGAGCTAATGAGTTTACCAAGGGAGGCAGTATAGATGGAGAACAGTAGGGGACAAAGGACTGAACCTCGGGGGACACTAACAGAGAGGAGTTGGGGAGAAGAAGCAGAGCCAGAGAAAGAAACACTGATAGAGCGCTGGGAGAGGTAGGAGGAGCACCAGGAGAGAGCAATATCTTGTAGACCGATATTGCGGAGGATGAGAAGAAGCTGTTGATAATCAACAGTGTCAAAAGCTGCAGACAGGTCAAGGAAAATTAGGATAGAGTAGTGACCACGAGATTTTGCAGCGAGTAGATCATTGGATACTTTGGTCAGTGCCGTTTCCACAGAGTGCTTAGCGCGGAAACCAGACTGAAGCAGGTCTAGCAGTGAGTTGGACTCGAGGAAGTCTGTCAATCTCGCATACACAATTTTTTCAAGGATCTTGGATGCAAAAGGCAGTAGCGAGATAGGACGATAGCTGGATGGGGAGTTAGGGTCAAGATTGGGCTTCTTTAGAATTGGGGTTACAATTGCATGTTTGAAGGACAATGGAAATATACCAGAGGAGAGAGAGAGAGAGATTGAGAATTTTAGTAAGAGGTGGAGAAAGAGAAGAAGACAGAGTACAGATGAGATGCGAGGAAATTGGATCTAGGGAGCAGAGCAGAAACCTCTTCCAATGTAGCAGGTGCGAATGAACATAGTACAGCAGAGGGAGTGAAGTTAGGGGAAGTATTGTAAGTGGAAGAAGAAAGATGAGAGATCTCTTCTCTGATTGTAGAGATATTGTCAGTGAAGTGACTTGCAAAGTCTGAGGTGGTCAAGTTAGTAGGTGGAGGAGGAACAGCAGGGCGAAGAAGAGCGTTAAATGTGTAAAATAGTGGTTTGGGTTCGCAGGAGAGTGTGGTTATGAGGGTATTGAAGTAATTAACTTTTGCAGAGGAAAGAGTCAAGCTGTATGAGCTCAGCATAAATTTATAGTGGAGAAAGTCAGATGCACAGTGAGACTTTCTCCAACAGCGTTCAGCAGTTCTGGAGCATTTTTGGAGGTATCGAGAGAGCTTGGTGTGCCAGGGTTGTTATTGGGGGCAGGCCGGACTGCCCAACCGGGATACCGGGAAATTTCCCGGTGGGCCGCGGCACCTGGGGCTGGGCTGACAGCCCCATTCAGAACTGATCAGGCTCCTGTGATCCCGGCCGGCCATGTGCAAGGTGTGCGGCCGCACAGGACCCCATGGGAGCAGGGGGAGCCAGGCGGCCGGCACAGCTCACACATGGCCGACCGGGATCATTAAAAAAAAATTTTTTGAAAAAATAATATTGAGGCGGGGCGGAGCTTAGTGCGTGAGGGGGCGGGCGTAGCATGCGGCTGGGGCGGGGCTTAGAGGGCGGCGGGGGCCCTGGCTAATGCAGCATGGGAAGCAGGAAGGAGTCCCTGCTTCCCCAACAACCAGCCTCCAGGAGCTCCAAGCAGGAGGTAAGAAGGAGGTCAGTGTGTCTGTGTGTGACTGCCTGTGTGTGTGTCGGTCTGCCTGTGTGTGTGTGTGTCTGTCTGTGACAGTGTGTGTGTGTGTGTGTATATATGTGACTGCCTGTGTGACTGTGTGTATATGTGTATGTGTGACTGTCTGTGTGACTGTGTGTGTATCTGTGTGTGTATGTGACTGTCTGCCTGTGTGTGTGTGTGACTGTCTGCCTGTGTGTGTGTGTGACTGTCTGCCTGTGTGTGTCTGCCTGTGTGTGACTGTCGGTGTAACTGTTGGCGTGTGTGACTGTCTGTGTGTGTGACTGCCTGTGTGTAACTGTGTGTGTGTGGCTGTCTGCCTGTCTCTGTATGTGTGGATGTTTACCTCGGTGTCAGTGACTGTCTGCCTCTGTGTGTATGGATGTCTTTGTGTGTGTGTGCATCTGCTAGTGAGTGAGCGAGTTTCTGTGTGTGTGTGTGTGTGTGTGGGCGCGCGCGCGCGCGCATCTGCTAGTGAGGGAGCCTCTGTGTGTGTGCGCCTGCTAGTGAGTTTGTGTGTGTGTGCCTGCTAGTGAGTGAGCTTGTATGTGTATCAGTGAGCTTGTTTGTAGGGATCATATGTATGTGTACGTGTTAGTGAGCTTGTCGAAAGGAGCATGGGTGTGTCGGAGCCTGTCTGTGGTGAGCATGTGTGTACAGTGAGCTTGTCTGTAGTAAGCATGAGTGTGATCGTGAGCTTGTCTGTAGTGAGCATGTGTGTGTCAGTGAGCTTGTCTGTAGTGAATCTGTGTGTTAGTGAGCTCTTCTGTAGGGCGCATGTGTGTGTCAATGGGCTTGTCTGTAGGGAGAGTGTGTGCGCATCAGTGAGCCTGTCTGTAGTAAGCTTGTGTGTATCAGATTTTGTCTGTACTAAATTTGTGTGTGTGCCACTAACCTTGTCTGTGTTTGTCATTGAGATTGTCTGCCAATGAGCCTATTTGTGTGCATCAGTAAGATTGTCTGTGTGTGAGTATGCTTTACTGTATAATTTAATTACCCTGAAAGAAGAAATACATATACACACAAACACTGTTGTACCTTGCACTCAGGCTTCAAAGTTGTGTGACCGGGTGCATCACCAGGGCTCCAGTATCCAGGCAATTGAAATAGTTGGCTGCACTCTCAGATTTCCTTAAAACATAACTTTTATTGAAATATTTAAGAGAAGATCAATGTTTCAGTCCCTCTTGTGGACTTTCATCATGATCCTGATACACACACACACACACACACACATATATACACAATGACTTATGGGGCTGGCAGAGATTTTTTTTCCAGGGCTGCTTCGTATCCCCAGTCTGGCCCTGGTTGCGGGGGGCCTGCGGCGTTTAAATGTACAAGGTGCCATGATGTCTAGTTGAGAGGAGAGGGTGGAATTGTAGGAGGAGGTTGCAGAACTAGGACAGGTGAGGTTTGAGATAGGTAAAAGGAGAGTTTGGAGATTAGTGGAGAAATGCTCTAGGTCAAGACATTGGAGGTTTCTGTGAGAGTGATGTTCAGACGGTGGTGTCAATTGGGTCTTAGATATGCCAATGTCAAAAGTCAGCAGATGGTGGTCAGATAGAGGAAAGGGAATATTGGAGAGATTAGAGGCAGTACTGAGGTTGGTGAAGGCAAGATCAAGAGTTTTTCCTGCTGTATGGGTTGCTAAATTGGACCATTGCGTAAGGCCAAAGGAGGAGGTTACAGAGAGCAGACGAGAGGCATCAGTGCAATTGGGGTTATTGATTGGGATATTGAAATCCCCAAGTATAAAGGAAGGGAAACCCACAATCTGGTCATATTTTCTGACCGCACAGAGTCTGCTAAGAAAAAGAGTAACATCATAATATTGGTGCCCTACCAGACAGAACAAAACCCAGACAAAATCTACAGCAAATAGTTTAAACAACTCGTTAATTCTAGTACCTTATCCAGAACTTATTGGATTCCCTAATTACTTAAAATGTTTCTAAATAGGCTAGAATTTTTTTTCCCCAAATCCGTCCAATCAAAAAAGGGCTTGTGCCTCTACTTTTATATATTTATAACAAAAATCCCATGGAACCCATGGAATATCGAACCAGCAACGTGACTTTTAGCTAGCGCTTCTACTCTCCCTGGGACCAACGCAGAGCATCCTGAGGCTCATTATTTAAATTTATTACGGGCATTTATATAGTGCCGACATATTCTACAGTGCTGTACAATGAGGGGAAAATATATACACTGAAAAACACAACAGGTAAAGAGGGCGTGTCTGAGCGGAGAGCTGGCCATTGAAGCTCTTTCATACAAAGTGCCCAGTTAGACAGCCGTGAGCTTACAATCTAAAGGGCATAAATTTTGATTTGAGATTTGAGATAAATAAGAAATTTTTGATTTGAGATAAGAGGCAGCGGCGGGAATTTGGAAGTGATGGTCAGAGAAGATTAAAGGGAAGGTTGCAGCAACTGTTAATGGTGAAAAGGGAATGAGAGATCTCAAGCAGAGATACATTGTGGACAAGATGCACATGCATGTCAAGCTTCGCTCTCCTCCAATCAAAGGACCTCAATGAGAAACATTGATTAAAGGACCACTATAGTGCCTGGAAAAGAAACTCATTTTCCTGGTACTATAGTGCCCTGAGGGTGCCCCCACCCTCAGAGACCCACTCCTGCCGGGCTGAAGGGGGATAAACAAACACTCACCTTTCTCCAGCGCCGGGCTCCCTCGGCGCAGGGGACTCTCCTCCTCCTTTGGCCGTCATCGGCTGAATGCGCATGCGCGGCAAGTGCCGCGCACATTCAGCCAGTCCATAGGAAAGCATTATCAATGCTTTCCTATGGACGCTGGCGTTTTCTCACTGTGAAAATCAATGAGACAGCCACTAGAGCCTGGATTAACCCTAAAGTATGTTTACAGCTGCAGGGTTAACCCTAGATGGACCTGGCACCCAGACCACTTCATTAAGCTGAAATGGTCTGGGTGCCTATAGTGGTCCTTTAAAGTGCTGAGCTGGACTCTGCTATAGCAGTAGAAGGACCTTCTAATGGCTGTCAGGAAGACAGACAGGTGTGTATAGCCCTGCAGTCAAAACAGCAATGTTTTAACATTGCAGGACTAGATCTCCAGGGCCTCTGCACCAAGGACACTTTATTGAGGGGACGTAGTCTGGGTTTCTGTAGTGGTCCTTACATGGTTAAATGTACTAGATTTGGGGTTTATGTATTTTGTTGTCTGAATGTGAGTCTATCTCAATATAAACCATCTTGGATTACTGAAGACCAGCTTGTTTAAAAATGGGTAATAGTGCCAAGATATGATAAAATCAGTTTATAGTGAGTTGGTTGCAAAGTCGCTTAACTGCAACGGACTAACCCTTCCTGGTTGGATCATGTTGGGGCACTATTATTATGTTATTTATATAGCGCCATCAAATTCCGCAGCGCTTTACAATGGATGGACGAACAGACATGTAGTTGTAACCAGACAAGTTGGACACACAGGAACAGAGGGGTTGAGGGCCCTGCTCAATGAGCTTACATGCTAGAGGGAGTGGGGTAAAATGACACAAAAAGGTAAGGATAGTATTAGACTAGTGACAGTTGCAGAAGAGGAATCAGTCAGGAGCTATTAACAGTTTAATTGATACGCTTTTATGAAGAAGTGGGTTTTTTAACGATTTTTTGAAGGAGTGGAGACTGGGTGAGCATCTAACAGAGGAGGGAAGAGAGTTCCACAGGTACGGCGCAGCCCTCGAGAAGTCTTGAAGGCGAGCAACAGAGGTGGGAGTACGGACAGAAGATAGACGTAAGTCTTTAGCAGAGCGTAAGGGCCTAGACGGGACATACTTGTGTATAAGGGAGGATAGATAGGTGGGGGAAGCATTATGTAGAGATTTGAAAGCAAGAACCAGAATTTAAAATTGAGCTCTATATTTTATAGGAAGCCAATGTAGGGACTGACAGAAGGGTGAGGCATGGCAACCACATTTGGAGAAATATGTTGGTGAGGTCCTGGCATTCATGTGGATATTATTTTGATACATACCACCTACCTAGCCATGTTGGATTCAATCATTTAAAAATCAGGCCTTCTCAGTACCATAACTACTTTAGATATTAGTAGTCCAAGAATACCAGGCCCATAATTTGTCTCATTGGCGTATCAACCAAATAAAATCTGGTGGTTGGGAGAGCCCACATTAATCCTAACCCCACTTAGGAAGAGTAGAGATTTCTGCAAAAAGCTGCAATATTATATATATATTTGTGTTTTTTTGTGTTTTTTTTTGGGGTGGGGGAGAAAGAAGAGAGATTTGTTTGCCATAGCTTCTACACCCATTGATTGTCCTCTCCTCAGCTGCACTGATAGTGAAGAAAGGGGAGATTTGGCCCAAAAGGCAATGAAAGACTATATTCATTGGAGACTGGTTATGTTTGACTACACTAAAAAGTTACAGATATCTTCTATGTTTTTCATTAAATTAAAACAGAATTTTAATCTTATATTTCTCGATTGCAGATTTATTGAGGAAAGGTGCATATAATCTAGTCTTTAAAGCCCAACTAATGCTGAATGCAGAACTATCACGCTTGTATGATAAAATGTTATCACAGGGTCACACATAGTTAAATGTCATGCTCTTTATTATAAATTCAAATTTTTATTTTTTTTACATATTGGTTAACAGGTTTTTTTGGCCATCTAATGCTGACACATTGCTACATATCAGAGATTGCAAAAAAATATATATAATAATAATAATAATAATAATAATAAATGTATATAGACAAAAAAAGAAAAAACAACCAAATGGTTCGCTCTTAAGCAGTTTTTAGCGGTTATTGGGTTAAATTTCAGTCTCATAATTTATCTGATAGTTTGTGGTCCTATCTGGGACCTGTATCGCAGGTTGTCTAATGTCTCACTAGTACAAAATAAAAGATAAAAAAAATTAAAAATAAAACAAGCAATATTCTGCACGGGTCCAAACCTAGTTGACTGGTGCAATACCCCCTTCAACTTAGCCCACATCTGTGCCATGCTGATAATCACCTTTGACACTCGCATCACCCTCTGCACACACTTCATATGGCATACCCTTTCTCCTACCCAGAATCCCATGCACCTTGATTTATAACGGGAAAAAAAACAAGATGCCAGGAATCAAATTAAAGAGAGATCATCTACAATACATATATAAAAGGGACACTATAGGCACCCAGACCACTTCAGCTCAAGTGGTCTGAGTTCAGGGTCACTGTTCCCTTAAACATAGATTAGTTTATTCACAAATGGAATTCCCAAAGATAGATTCGCGAACTAGTGACTAGGGCTTTGTAACGGAGCTCCCTACACCACTGGCTGGGTACGTCTGCCAAGGACCACTTCCTAGCTGGAACAGGGGACAAACCGCAGCACTTCTGCCCACAGTCGCCATGGCTTGACTGGTGTCCTGGAACCGCTCCCTCCTGGAGCCAAATGGGGAATTTGCTATAGAAACCCCCAGGCACTGGACGACAGTCCTGGGAGCTCTAGTCCTTACAAGGACTTTACCCCGTTGAATCCTCCACACTGGAACCGTGATTAGTGATTATCCCTTTCCCCTCCCAGTAACCAGACGACACAGTTTTTGGGAGTACATGCTGGAATGTTTTAATTTGGCCAGATGACCTGCTTTTATACAATTTCAGACACAGTCAAACACGCCCATAACACACACACAAAACAGGATAATCCCTCCCCCTGGACCTGAGAGGACACTAGTTACAAGCAAACATCTAACATACTCCTCCCCAGTGCCTGAGAGATAATTACCTGAGCCCACAAACATATAAATCGAAATATCTCTCAGTACAGAAACAGGCAATAGAACAAAACACCCCTAAAAACACATAAAAATCCCAAAAAGTTACATTCCCTGATAGCCCCGATCTGGATGACCAACATATCCAAAAATAAGATCCAGATCGGTTCAGGGGTTCGAGATTTTCATGGAAGTCATAATTTTGACCGACCATGCACATGGTCCTAGGCCCAAAACAGTTCCATGAAATCAGTGCCAACGGTCGGTCAAGTTTGGTAGTCTTTTACAGGTTTCCCTGCAGGGCCTATTGTCTGTGGGCAGGCGGCTGGCAAGCAGGCTCCTCCAAGAGCTCATGGCAAACTCATGTGGGAAGGGGAGTTTGTCACAGGCTTATTTTCTTTGGGGCCGGGGCACTACCTAGATTCTAACGGAGTCTGACTACCTTAAACGACACTGGACATCACATCCAACATCAGAGAAGTTCCTGTAGGAAAGCATTAAGACAATGCTTTCCTATAAGGGAATGCCTAATGCGATTGCATGCATATTAGCTCCCCCCATCACATGGCTAAAGGAGGAGGTTGTCCACATCCCAGTGCAGCGGGACATTGGGGCTGGAATCGGGTAATTGATAAAAGGTTTATTTTAACCTGGGTGTGGAGGATGTCCAGAGGGCACTACGGTTAAGAATACAATTTTGTATTCCAACACTATAGATTACCTTTAAGTAGGTCCACATTTATGAGAAACTGTGTCCACAATTCTCCCAGAATTCCCAGCTTGACAATGAGCACAGACTTCATTCTGCATGTCTGCAGGTACCCTTAGCAATAGGGATCAGTTTTCATCCACAGTAAACCCCCACAATGCTAAATTTCATCCTAACCCTTCGATCTAAGCATTATTCTAAATGGTGGGAATTTACATTATAGTAGTCATTTTATCAACACAGCACAATTTCAGCCTCACTGTTTGAGTGAGGCTGAAATTGTGCTGTGTTGATAAAATGACTACTATAATGTAAATGTAAATGTGCCCTTTTGACGAAGGCATTTTAAATGCAATTGAGTTTACTCACTAATCAGTTCTAATCATTCTCTGACATTCATGGGGTACAGGAGCCCAGCAAATATCAGCCAAAATGCCAGACAACTCAGCCAATGACCAAGCAACGAATAAAAGTATAAACTCCGCAGATTTCAGAATTTTATCTCCACGAAAAAATAAAAAAATAAAATCAATTTATTTATATTTTCCTGGCTGTCAGTTTCCACTCTCTGCTAAACGCAGTGTCCTCGCAGATGCTCTTTCCTGCAATAACAACCGTGACGTCTTTCGTTGCCGTAGAAACGGTGTTTTGATTTAAAGGGGGGAAGAATCTTTTTTGTTATTCAATAAACAAATAGATTTTAAACATGGTCTGCATTGACTGCCTACTTCACAGACGCTTAAGTGATCCCTTTGTTGATTAGTCACATCGCGGCTTTAAATAATTTGTAACCCTTTGTGAGTGGCAGACGTGCTTAACTCCAATAACCTGGTCACCGAGGGCACTTGCCAAGTATAGAATGTTATGAAAATGTCCTTGTGTATAAAGCGTTGCCCTTCGCGCTCTCCCGTGAAATTTGTAAGCTCTATCCAAATTAAAGCACGTTAGGATGAGCGGACACCCGAACCGACACCGTAAATATATCACAATGATTTTATTTCCCCATCCACCTGCACCGTGTAAAATGCCAACCATGAGAGAGGGAGGTGCAGGGGGGGGTCTAAACGCTCTCATTTTAATACACCTGTACGGCGTAATCAGAATTAAAAAAAAGTTCCCCTCACCCAGGTTCCACATTGATTAGCGAAGAAACTTCACTGATGTTGCTGTACATCAGGGCTGCCCAACAGGTAGATCCCCAGATGTTGTGGAACTACAACTCACATGATGCTTTGCATGCCTTTAGAATGCATTTAGAATGACAAAGCATCATCGGAGTTGTAGTTATACAATATCTAGGGATCTACCTGTTGGGCAGCCCTGCTGTTGATAATTTGATTCTATTCCTGGCATAAGTGTGATGGGACTGGCAGTGTTGTCTTTCACCCTCTCCCCACCCTTTAGGACTGGGCTGGGAACCACACAATTACAGACCTCCACAATGACAGACCTGCCAGCAATGTGAGCACAGGGTGTATCACAGAGCTCCACAACGACAGAACTGCCAGTAATGTGAGCACAGGGTGTATCACAGAGCTCCACAGCGACAGAACTGCCAGTAATGTGAGCATAGGGTGTATCACAGAGCTCCACAGCGACAGAACTACCAGTAATGTGAGCACAGGGTGTATCACAGAGTTCCACAACATTAACAACAGAACTCCCTGTAATATGTAAGGGGTGTGAAAGAACTCAACAACAGAACCACCAGTAACATGGGGGCTGCATTGCCAGTTCCGCAACAAGAAAAGTCCCCCATGTAAAGGGCAAGGTGTGTTCAAAATGTGAGGTGTGTATTGGCAAAATAATTAATAGTTTCATAAGGCCTGCCCCATAGAAACCCATAGCAATAAACTCAAAGAAAAGGGCAGTGATTCTGAGTTTTCCAGAGTCCCCCAATAATGCGTGATGCATGCAGCAATATCAGGTATAGGAGCCGGTAACATGCGATGCATGCAGCAATATCAGGTATAGGAGCCGGTAACGTGCGATGCATGCAGCAATATCAGGTATAGGAGCCGGTAACGTGCAATGCATGCAGCAATATCAGGTATAGGAGCCAGTAACGTGCGATGCATGCAGCAATATCAGGTATAGGAGCCGGTAACATGCGATGCATGCAGCAATATCAGGTATAGGAGCCGGTAACGTGCGATGCATGCAGCAATATCAGGTATAGGAGCCGGTAACGTGCAATGCATGCAGCAATATCAGGTATAGGAGCCAGTAACGTGCGATGCATGCAGCAATATCAGGTATAGGAGTCGGTAATGTATTAAATGTGTTATTCACCAATGTGAGATTTCAAGGTGAATTCAAAGTGAATCTCAATTTCAAGGCATAAATAGCCAAACTGGAAACATTCTCTAACTCAGCTATGCTTCCAATTCGTTTACTTTGGCCTTAAGTTTTAACTCCACTTTGAATTCTCACTTCAGTGAATAACCTGGTTTAACCCCTTAAGGACACATGACGTGTCACATGTCATAATTCCCTTTTATTCCAGAAGTTTGGTCCTTAATGGGGTTAAATAAGGTAGCACAGCAAACAGAACACGGTAAATACAAGTGTCCGGCTACAGGCAGCGCTTACTCAGGAATAACGTCACTAAGTGATGCCTTACTCTCTTGCTAACCTTGGATTGCCAACAACATTAAAGCAGCTGGTTAAAGCTGTATGATTAAAGTCTAACTCCAATTTAACGGTTATGTGGGATGTCCGGCAGATGTCATGGTTTCACCCTATACAAAACATTCATTGTTAGATTAATCCAGGTATTGGGGACTGTTTTTGCGCTTGAAGCTTCACCCAACGCCCCATTGTATAAGAACAACGAACAGGTTGTTCACGTACAGAGAGTGCATGACCTGAAACAAGAGGCCTGTACAGCCGATCAGGTAATGCAGGAATGAAACAAAACGTCACTGAGAGACAATTTAAATCCCTCGGATCGCTGCCTTGTCCCTAATTATACCTGCTGCTTAGCACAGAGCAGGCACAAAGTTATCATTGAAATCCCAGTCTCTGACTGCAAGACCCATCATACTCAGCCATAGGCAAGATGTGCTTGCACATTTTAAATACGCAAACCCCCAAAACAAGTTACCTGTTCAAATCCCTATAAACATTTAAATAACATGTTTTTAGTACCACTGCAATGGCCATTAAAGTGTTAGCTCACCTGTCACACCAAGGTAGAATTCTAGAACAAATCCCATGCCATCAATCCATGTAACTACTTTCAGTTAAAAGGCAAAACCTCTCATTAGACAGAAAGAGGTATTCTTAGGAACCCCCTACAAAACGAATTAACCATAATAGGACACATATGGTGGAGGGGGAGGGAAGTGTGCAGCACTGTAACATGGCTGTGTAATAAAAAAGTAAATGTCACAGAAATAAGCCATACACAAACTCCCACTACTCCTGGGTGGCAGCAGTTGTTATAGTATGCATCAGCTCAGTTATATAAACAAAACTAAAAGTTGCCTGTGTAGGGCTTAAAGGGACACTCCACTGCCCCACCTAAATAAAAATCACGGTTTAGTAGATAAAGCCCTAAAATTAACATGCATTTTTTTAATTATGTATTTTTTCCCCCCATTACGTAAATATTTAAAAACGTCTTTTAATAGGTACATATATCTTGTCAGCTGTCTTTGCAAGCCCTGCCCTTCTAACCCTGCCCAGACTTTCCTTGTCTGTCCAATCACAGACTTCCCAATGTAGCTCAGACATCTTTACAAGACAGGTGCTTTAGGCAGTGTCTGCCTCTTGAGTTTATATTCACCGAGCTAACCAAACTAGGAAGTAACAGGACTTGTCTTATTGACACAGTTAATTTAGAAAAGAATAAAAAAATTTTTTTTAAATCTGCACTTTTTTGTTAAAATAAAAAAACAAAGCAGTTGCAGGCATGGAAAAAAACAAACCTCGGCGTTACCATTGCATTATTATTGCATTGTGCCAGCTAGTTCCAATGGTTTCCATGGTGACTGTCTTACATTTAGTACATTGGACAACTTTTTAGAACAGAACACTTCTCATACATAGATACATACTAGACTTGTGCACTAATATGTATCAGCTGGTATGAACAAATCAAATTCCTTTTAATCTACGCCTGAACAAATTGATCCATCCGGGATTTACCGGTGGATTCTTTATCAATGAATAAGACTCTACAAGTGAATACCAGAAGGATCAATTCAGCAGTTAATTAAAAGGAATGAGATTTGCTCATACCATCTGCAATGCATTTATGCACAAGTCTAATACACACCTCCCAACACCGCAAATGAACAAAGAGGGACCCTTTAAAGGGACACTATAATCTCCAAAACAAATTTAGCCTAATGAAGCTATTTGTGTGTATAGATCATGACTCTGAAATTTCACTGATCAATTCTCTGCCATTTAGGAGTTAAATCACTTTCGTTTCTGTTTATGCAGCCATAGCCACACCTCCCCTGGCTATGACTGACACAGTCTGCATGACAACACAATGGTTTCACTTTCAATCAGGTGTAACTTAATTTAAAAGTTTTTATCTCCTGCTCTCTACATTGACCTTTAACCCCTTAGTGACCAGGCCGTTTTTCCATTTTCTTACCGTTAAGGTGTTTGTGTTTAGCTGTAATTTTCCTCTTACTCATTTACTGTACCCACACATATTATATACTGTTTTTCTCGCCATTAAATGGTCTTTCTAAAGATTTAAATTGCAAATTAAATTTAAAATTAAAAATTTAAATAAAATTAACGCAAGTTACATTGTAACACTGATATCTGTCAGGAATCCCTGAATAACCCTTCACGTGTATATATTTCTTAAAAGAAGACAACCTAAGGTATTAAACTTGGGGCATTTTGACACTTACCATGCAACCATTTTACCACCAATTTATGCCAAATTAAAAATAAATGGTGATTTTTTTTTTAATGCACATAGCAATTTAAGAATACATTTACGGAAAACTTAAAGGGTTACTGCCAAAGAACACCCCAATATGTGTTCAGCAACATCTCCTCAGTACAGTAATACCACCCATGTATAGGTGTGTCGGGCTAAAAGACCTTATTGGGAGGGTGCGCATTCCAGTTTTTCAACTTGGTATTTTCACAGCTGGTCATCATGCACCCATGTCCTATTTGGGACATTTTTGAACCTGGCCAATGTAATTTACCCCCATCAAGTAGACACCCTAGGGTATTTCAAATGGTGGTATTTTAACACTTTCCATGCACTAATTCTACCACCAGTCTTTGTCAAACGTTTGGGTAGTAATTTTTTTGTGCTATTTTTCTCTCACATTGTACTTTAGGCATGGATTCTCAGTTCCGGTTATGTGTTACTGACAAAGAACACCCCAATATGTGGTCAGCATCTCCCGAGTACAACAGTGCCCCCAATGTACAGGTTTTAGCAAACTTACAGGAGTCAAATGTAGGGCTTTCCCCCATTTCCATGTTTGCACACTGAAATTTGCCAGATTGGTTTGCTGGGCCTATGTTGCCTTTGAGACCGTATAGCAGTCCAGGAAAGAAATTTAATCCCATCATGGCATACCATTTGTAAAAGTATACAACCCACGGTATTCAAATTGGGGTATGTCCAGTCTCTTGTAGTAGTCACTTAGCCACAAACGCTTGCCAAAGTAAGTGTTACACAAAAACTGCACTTTTACTGGTGATTTCCTTGTCGTGATAAGTTTTACTGTTTTAAACACTCATATTTATGTTCAGCAAATTCTCCCAAGTATAACAATACCCCCCATGTACAGGTTTTATGGCGTTTTGGAAAATTACATGGTCATTATAGGGCTTGCCCGATCTAGTTTGCCAGATTTGTTTGCTGGACCTTTGTTGCCATTTGAGACCACATGGTAGCCCAGGAATGTGAAATAACCCCATCATGGCATACAGGGCCGGATTAACATAGGGGCTGATGGAGCTGCAGCTCCAGGCCCAGGCCCAGGGAATAGGCCCATTTGAGAAAAAAAAAATATATATTTTTTTTTTTACACACTACTCTTAGGTTTGCCATCTCACTGGTATTTTAAGGCACAGCCAGTATTTAAGGCTGCCTGGCCATGACGGTATTGCAGTAATACCGGCAATACAAATGCAAATATTTTTCTCAGTATAAACGGAGATTACTCTGCAATACCAGCACTGGCCAGTAGGGGAGAGAGGCAGGGATAGGAAGTTACAGCATCTCTCTGCTCACTGATCCATGGGGGAGCAGCTACACAGCACAGAGAGTCCAGACAGCCGCTTCCAGCCTACAGAGACAGACTACAGCTCAGATATGTGAGGGATGGGGGGGAAAGGCAGCAGGGAGACCTGGGGACACTTAGAGATGTGGGGACACTGGAAAACTTGGGGACACAGACACTAGGGGACATTGTGAGACATGGGGATGCTGATACACATGGGGACACGGTGTCTCCATGTCTCCCAGTGTCCCCATGTCTCCCAGCCAGTGTCCCTAGTGTCTCAGTGTCCTCTAGTCTTCTAGGGTTCCCTAGTCTCCCTGTTTCCCCATGTCTCTCAGTGTCCCCAAATGTCTGTGTCCCCGTGTCTCCCAGTGTCCACATGTCTCCGTGTCCCCATGTCTCCCAATGTCCTCAAATGTCTGTGTCCTCATGTCTATGTCCACAAGTGCCCCAATGTCTTCCAGTTTCCCCTAGTGTCTGTGTCCCCATGCCTCCCAGCCAGTGTGCCTAGTGTCAGTGTCCCCATGTCTCTTTGTCCCTAGTGTCTGTGACCCCATTTCTCCCAGTGTCCCCAAATGTCTGTGTCCCCATGTCTGTATCCACAAGTGCCCCCATGTGTCTGTGTCCCCATGTCTCCCCATCCTAGTGACACGGGACACACAGACATAGGGACACTGATGCCAGGCTGGCCTTCCAATTCCTAGGGCAGACATACCCCTTTTTTGGGCATGTTCACCCCTTTTGGCAGTTCTGGTTACGCGATTTGCATCAGTGGCCCACCCTTTTACCCCACCCATTGACTTCCTGCTTCACTGGACACTGCTGTTAGGGAGTATGGATTTACTTGAAAGATGAAAGCATTAATTAGATGAAAAGATTAGGATAGAGTATGTGTTTTCTTATAGCTGCATCCTTTGAGTTTCCCTCCAACACCAACTCCATCAGATACATGACGCTGGAGAAGTATGACTGTTTTAGTGTTTTTGGTCGATAAGATTCCGTAATTAGGCCCATCATAATTGTCAGCACCAGGCCCACTGGGCTCTTAATCTGGCCCTGATGGCATACCATTTTCAAATGTAGACAACCCAGGGTATTCAAACTGGGGTATTTCCAGTCCTTTGTAGTAGTCACAAACTGTCACGTATTCATCCGCACATAAAAATGTGGTTAATTTCATTTTACTGTCCTGACAGGAAAAGTTGTGCTGAGCAACATTACCATCCTGACAGGCTGAACATAAATATGAGTGTTTAAAACAGTAAAACTTATCACGACAAGTAAATCACCAGTAAAGATGCCGTTTTTGTGTAAAAAGAAATGCAAAAATCAAATATGAACACTAACTTTGGCAAACGTTTGTGGCTAAGTGACTACTACAAGAGACTGGACATACCCCATTTTGAATACCGTGGGTTGTCTACTTTTACAAATGGTATGCCATGATGGGGTTAAATTTCTTTCCTGGACTGCTATACGGTCTCAAAGGTATATATTAATAATAAAATAAAAATAAAAAATAAAACAGTATGGCGTTATAAATATATTTCAGCACATGCTCCCCTGCATTGGCTATATATCTCCCGCTCATACTGTAATCACACAGTACATAGTGGTCACAGAGCGCAATGTGCGGTGAGAGCTAGGAAGTCCATCTGCTGATGTCAGCAGAGGGAATCCCTATGAGGTAGGAAAAGGGGCTGGGATTAGGTGCTAGTTTATGGGTAGGATACGGTGTAGCATTATGGATTGGATGATTTAATTAGGGGAGAAAGTAAACATGTGGGGTACGATACTAGAGAACAGTAGCAAAGTACAAATATGTGGTCTGTGAATCTCCCCAAAATACAAGACATGGAAAAACAAAGGATAATTAATACATTGACTGAAAAGATTAGGTGTACACTCAGTATTGGAAATTAATGATAAAAACCACCACTGGTGTGCATATGGAGCGCTTACAAATTTGTTGACTCACCCATATGGGTTAACATACATATGTATGGAAAACGTGACTCATAGCGATATATCTGAAACAAATGTAAATGCAAGAAATAGTGCAGATAACGTTTTCAATAAGTGCAGTGAGGGAATATTCTATATGGTCTCACTCACATGTAGCAGAGCCCTATAGGATAGGCTCAGATCTCAATGGCCTGCGTGTGCTTATGGTGACACAGTACCCAATCGGTCCTCTAGGCGTCTGGAGATCCTTATGCATACATGAGAGAGAGAGGGGTTCTCCTCTTCCCCTTGTTCTCTCTCTCTCTCTGCTGAATGCACCCAAAGCGCAACTGCTCAGGATAAGGAGGAATTGCACGGAGGAATGTAAATTCCAAGAACAATCCCACAAAATTCTGAAAGATTTTAGAGAGAAGGGATATAACGAGACATTGTTGGGGAAAGCCCTTGAAGAAGTCAAAATAAAGGACAGAAAAGATCTAATTAAATATAACACTAAAAATAAAGTTGAACCACAAACAATAGGACTTATATGTGACTTTAACTGTAAAAGTAAAGAATTTAGAAAAATAGTTTCAAAGTATTGGCCAATTTTAAGAAATGACCCCCTCCTTAATAGTATTCTTCCGGAGAAGCCTAAGATTGTTTATAGAGGAGTAAAGAATTTAAGAAACACTTTAACATCTAACCATATACCCCTAAAAAGATGTAATAGGGACTTTTTCAACGAAACAAAAGGGTTTTATGGTTGTGGACACTGTGGTGCGTGCAAGAACTCAAAAAGTAAGAAGAGACTAGTAAAAGAATTCTCACACCCTCAAAATAAAAAAGTCATGTTTAAGATCAACGAGCTAATTACTTGTCAGTCCACGAGAGTTATTTATCTCTTGATATGCCCATGTGGACTTGTATATGTAGGGCGCACCAAAAGAAAGTTGCACATTAGAGTACAGGAACACATTAGGAATATTAGGAACAACTATGAAAAGCACAGTGTCTCCTTACATTTTAAAAATAAACATAATAGCGATCCCACCCTGTTAGAATTCCATGCAATTCAGAGGGTATCACCCGATTGGAGAGGGGGAGATTTTATTAAAAAATTAGGCCAAAGGGAGATGCAATGGATTTTTAACCTGAATACCATGCAGCCTAATGGTCTCAATGATGATTTTGAGTTATGCCATTTTTTAACTTAAATTATTTTTTTATTAGTATGTTTCAAACATTTTAAATATTTGCTCTATGGCCATACCAGTCTGAAAATGCCTGATCTCGTCAGATCTCAGAAGCCATCCAGGCTTAGGCCTGGTTAGTACTTGTATGGGAGACCAGCTGGGAACCTACTATATATTTATATGTTTTTTATATATATATTTTAATATTGATATCATCATTGAAGATAAGCTGCTGACACAATGGAGACCTATTTAATAATAATCAGCATTTCTCCTAAAAGAGCACACTCCTATTCACCACCTGTCTTTATGCATGTACTGTCACTTTGAATGAAAAACACTAGATGTTTTTATTTTTTTTGATATGTAAATTTTATGAATTAACTTGTAAGCAATATACAATAATACTATCCCCCTTTCTCCCTTCATTTTTTCGTTTATATATCGCTCAAATTGAGCATCTGGCTTGTAAATAGGAACGGACTTGGCTAAAGGAAGGGCATTTTGCCCAACTTAAAAATGGACGATATGGAACTGTGAGCCCTACATTGAAAACACGCCCAATTTGTGATGCGGCACGTGATGCTTCGGGTCACATGACTTGTTCGAGACCAGAGCATTCTCATTACTAACACAGTACAGCTGTTCATGAAAAAGGACGCCAGCGGATTGGAGGGAGGGAAGTTTGAAGGACCACACAGGAGGAAGTACAAAGTATTTAAACAAGTAACAGCAGCAACTATATTACCGATTGAAAAAGCTGTCTGGGTACAGTGAAACATGTTTCGGCTGGAGGATTGAAGATTCCACATTTTATAATTTCTCACAATTTTGTTTATATTTTACTTGTAAGTTTTTACTACTTTATTTAATAAATTTTGTTTTATATTTGGAATCCACCCTCATTGTTGCTGCTTAAAGAAGGGTAGTTGCCCCCTTAAAGGCACAGACACCTACACACCAGGAGCCAGGTATAGGGCTCCACATCAGGTGAGAAGCCACTTTTTCTGCACTATTTGACATTGTACATTGGGATTGACCGCACTAGGGGTTCTCCTCTTCCCCTTGTTCTCTCTCTCTCTCTCATGTATGCGTAAGGATCTCCAGACGCCTAGAGGACCGATTGGGTACTGTGTCACCATAAGCACACGCAGGCCATTGAGATCTGAGCCTATCCTATAGGGCTCTGCTACATGTGAGTGAGACCATATAGAATATTCCCTCACTGTACTTATTGAAAACGTTATCTGCACTATTTCTTGCATTTACATTTGTTTCAGATATATCGCTATGAGTCACGTTTTCCATACATATGTATGTTAACCCATATGGGTGAGTCAACAAATTTGTAAGCGCTCCATATGCACACCAGTGGTGGTTTTTATCATTAATTTCCAATACTGAGTGTACACCTAATCTTTTTTGTACTAATCTATAGGGTAGAGAGTCCCTATTTGTGTGGTAGCTGCTGTCATTCTATTCAATTATTAACTGAAAGCGCCTTGAATACACACAAATTCTTATTTCTGTGAACTTTCTTTAATACATTGACTGAAGTTTGTGATAAAATGGTTAGATGACAAGTGGCAAAATGCTTTAGTGAAAACATTTTTTAAATATTTTATTCAGATCGTATCATGTATAAATAAAGGTTATCAAAACAACTTTCTCTTTTAAAACAATATATCATATGGGAGCATTTATTCAGAAAGTGTGAAATTGTGGTAGAATTAAGGCATGGCATAGCGCCAAAAAGGCCTTGGTCACACATGCTTAAAAGCATATTAAACTGTTGATAGTTCCCAATTGATTCCTCTCCTGCAACGGTCATTAAAAAAACACATTAAGTCTTTGGTAGAATACTAGTCTACCAAATTACTTCCCTAACACTACCGTTATCTTTTGTGCCCCCATACCCCACACCCTCGAACATGTAAGCTCATTGAGCAGTGTCCTCAACCCCTCTGTTACTGTACGTCCAACTCGTCTGGTTACAATTATGTTTGTTAGTCCACCCATTGCACAGCGCTACGGAATTTGTTGGTGCTATACAATGTTAAAAAGAAATAAAATCAAAAGAGCAATCCTCAAGAAAAAAATTTTTTACAATTTAAATTGAGGAATTGGAGTTATTCTTTTGATTAGATTTTCAATGTTATAGTTTATTAAATAAATGTGCTGTGAACACATTTAATCTACATAAAATAAGGTTCTCTCTATATCGTAAAAGTACACGAAAAGATGATATTTATTGCTTCAGAGTTGACAATGTTCACAGAAAAACAAGAGGGAAAAATGGAAATGTCAAAATGCTGGGCTGGCCACGGAGTTCACATAGCGGCTGGGCTGGCCACGGAGTTCACATAGCGGCTGGGCTGGCCACGGAGTTCACATAGCGGCTGGGCTGGCCACGGAGTTCACATAGCCGCTGGGTTTGTACCAGGAATACTGCTGTATAACAGCACTGCACAGCTATACTTTGGGTCTTAAGTATAGAACCATAAGCTTTAATTTAGAACACTGATAGGGCTATTTACTAAAAGTAAGAATTGTGTCACATTTTAGCCCAAAATAACTGAATTGGAAGAAAAGCTGTCATGAAGAATTTTTCAAAATCAGTTATGTTGGTCTTAAATGTAAAACCATCTTTATATTCCTAACAATTCATCCTTTAGTAAATAGTCCTATCGCTGTAACACAAAACGGACCTTATTTTAGTCTACAGACCTCACATGTCTTATTAAGATATATAGGAAAACGTATACTTTCTGCATAATACTATGCAGTCATCCACGTGTAATTTACACACTACACATTACTGTCTCATCTAATCAATTTACATCACAATTTCAGTCACCCTACTTTTTCTAGTTCCCATAATAACCATTAACAATCCTGCATCAGGACATATTTGTGTTTTATTCAAGAAAGCCTTATTTTCGGTCCAATAAAAATCCAATTGTAAGATTCAGCTTTAATCTCATTTTAGCTATATTCCCCCCCCCTACCCCCATATACCGCAAATCATGGTTTACTAAATAAAATGCAATATGTAGATTAAAAGATTTCTTTAAAGGGACACTATAGTTTAATGTAGTGGTTCCGGTGTCTATAACCTGTCCCTGCAGGCATTTTAATGTAAAGGCAGTGTTTACATTGCTGCTTAGGGACATCTCTAGGTGCAGATACTCAAGATGGCCACTAGAGGTTCTTTCTGGGTCAGTACTGAAATGGAGACGTTGAACGTTTCTCATGGAGATGCATTGACTCAATGAGGAGATGCTGATTGGCGCAGCATGCGCAATAGCCTCCCAATGTGTTGCATTCGATTTGCTGAGATCACCAAAATTGATGTTCTCAGCCAAGAAAGTGGAGCATGGGTGGAGCCTGCTGCAACAAGACCCACACGGGATTGGAAAATTACATGTAAACTACCATTTAACCTATATAGTGTCAGAAATACACGTCTGTATTCCTGACACTATAGTGCTTCTTTAAAGAATAATGGTTGCTTAACAAGAGAAAAGCATCTTAGCCAATCTACCAAAAAACTAGTAATATGGAAATTAAAACCCCCCAATGATTCATGAAAAGATTTTTTGTTTCTCGAGTGGTCCTTTATCACATGATATGAATACCATACTGTCTCTTTACACTATCAGCTATTTGGTGTTTAGAGACAGACATTACGGTGAGTGTATTACGACGTTATATATTAGCAAGAAAACAGCAGCTGGTATGTTCATGCATCAAGTGTACAATGCAGTCCCCTCTACTGGGCTCACTTATAAAAATAAGCGTGTGGGGGTAAACCTCTAAAAGCCTAATCAATGGGGAATGATCTGCTGCAGAAATGTAAACCTCAAATATCTACTAAAAAAACCAAAACTAAATTACTTCTAGAAACCTTCGAGACATCCCAACACCAAAAAGTCACATAGTACAAACAAAAAAATAAAACATACCAGCGAGTTGAATAATGTTTTATTTCCTTTTTCATCAAGCACATACATGACAATTTCTACAGTCAATATTGAGTTAACCTTCAAGGAATGTCCCAAAGTAAAAGAACCTCAGTTTCGTTTTGTAATTTAGTGACAGCTTTGTTCCGACAGTTCAAGTGCAGAGGGGAAGTACATACTTTGCAAAACAAATGCAACTTTTGTCCAGGCATCAGGTGCAAAGCAGACCAGCTAGCTAATGTATACAGAGATAAAATGCTGTGTTCTCCGCCGAGGAGATAGGAAACTAAACTGTGACCTGAAAACACACTGCTAGTCACACTGCGGCAGGTGTTAACCCTGATCATGCCATACATGCAAAACAAGCATGAAAATCATTGTTCATTAACCATTTAACTTCAGCCAACAGTAAAACAGTTATACTAGACAGACTTCAAGGGCCTCTCCTACGGCATGGGATATGGCGGCAACAAATAAAAGATTATTAAAATGCACATCGTTTGCAACACGTTCAGTAAAATCTCAACATTTTTTGTTTAACGAAAAAGAATTTCCCAGAGAAATCATTGTTGCTTTCCTATGAACTAGGTTCTAGTAAGTTAACCATTTACGGCTGGAAACCTTAGAACATAAAAAGGCGTCTTTTCACGGCGGCATTAAGTTAGATAAGTTTATACTTTACATACACATTTTAACCCACGTTAGATAAGTGCCAACCTCCTGCTTCTCTAGAGAGTATGGCAAGAATAGGCAACCTTCGGCACTCCAGATATCATGGACTACATCTCCCATAATGCTCAATTTAATCTGATGAAGGTATTAAGTGGTGGTTAATTCATTTGTAAATTTCCTTAACTCAGCCACCAAACGGTTCCCTCTATTTTACAGCAGTATGATCCTCCATAAATGACCATATTTACAGGAAAACTGATCTGTTTTATGTTAAGTTTATTAATATATCTAGTTAAATTGCATTAATGACAATGTAAAACTAATTCAACCGGTGAGTCAAAGAACACTCTTCTTGTGTTTAAAGGTTTATCCATGTCATTTTGTGCCTACTTCCTGTGCCAGCTCACATTTACGCTATAATCTTGCAGACATTACGTATTGTCCATTTCAGCAGGCACAAGTGCAACGGTATCAATGACGCATGAAAAGGAGTTTTGCACTTAGGGGACAGTAATGACACCTAAGGCCACCTCATCTCAAAAAAGTGGTCTTGGTGCAGTGCCCTTGTCTGCTCAAGCCTGCAATGTAAAACACTGCTGCTTTTCCTTGACAGCCACTTGACTGCTTCCTCTGCTATTAACGAGTAAAACTTGGTTATAGATAAAATGGTGCTCATTTGATTGGCACAGCACCGCGTTTTGCCACTAATGCACACTAGCCTCCCAATGGGATAGCATTGGATTGGGTGAGATCTTCAACACTGATGATCTCAGCCAAATAGTAAAAATGGCAGGGAGCGCTAAAAAGGTAAGGAATACTCACCCTTTCAAACCTTCACACAGTGGGGGCAGGAGCACCTAGATAGGACACTATAGTAACTTTTGCTAATCGCGAGATTTCAGTAGTAAATGCCAACTGTCAGTGGAAGGAGGCTGTAGTTATTTGTAGATGTGACATAAAAAGGGGAAGATTTTAAATGCAACACCAGTGTTTAATTTACTGCTTACATGATGTCTATGTTGGTAAGTGATTTAACAAAAATAAAGATTACATTGATGGCGTCTTAAGATGATATTTTAAGGCAGGTGTTACCAGAATCCACATATTCTAAGTATTGTCTGATTTTATTGTTACTTAAAATATCTTCGGATGCCTAGTTGTTGAACTGACCACCACCAGTCAATACTACTTCCATTAAACTGCACCAAAGTGATTTGGAAATGCATAAATAATGTTAAACAAAAAAAACATCACATTTAAAAATAATAATAACACAATGAAATAAGTCTTTTAGAAGAGGCACATGTGAGGGAATGTGGTCTTCCAACAGTAGTTGCCATTTGTAGAATTGAGGTCTTGAAAGGTTGTTCCGCAGAGTTTCAAAACAATTGTTTTACTACATACTGAACAAACAATGGGGGTGGGAATCACCAGCATCTTCATTAAGCCAATGCAAGAACTGCAAAACAGAGAGCACAAATTCAGTTAGAATTTCTATTTAAAAAGCACCCAAGAATACAAATTTTAAAAAAATAGCTACAAATATGTGTTGCGTAAACCTCTAATACGCTAATATAAAACATATAAGTTGCAATAGCAGCAAAGGCAAGGACCTTAAAAATACAGCATATAACCACCTTAAGAACCAAGCGTCGGTTTGCTTGTTTTGTACTTGAGGACACAAGCAATTTGGGCATTTTTGCTATGTATGTGTTCAACTGATTTTACAGTTAGAACTCTGACAGATGGATTTGATGGTCTTATGTGTCATTTTGGTGCATTACAGCAAGTTGACTGTTCAAGTAATGTACAAAGGACAACGATTTCTAAAAGTAGAAACTCTAGAGTATCTCAAATGGTCTAGAACATGCCTTAATGTACTAGTATTCGGCCTCAAGTTTATGGCAAATATTTTTTTATACTGGACATTTTGTTAACATGTGGTACAAAGTTGCAGTGTCATTAAAAAAAAAAAAAAAAAAACTTTACATTACTATTTCTGATTTTACAGACAGTAAAACCACTTCAATGAGGTTAAATGGTTATATAGAAAGCGTGTAATCTCAGTACATCCTCTCTTGGTAAATGTCATATATACTAATTGTTCTTTAATGGAACTCTTTTCTAGACTTCAGGAAAATACTTTCTACCTATTAAGTGATTCAGGTCTATATGAAGCATTCACAGTAATATAGCATTCGTGATGGATGCTGCCAATTAACTCATACCGGTCAATGCCTCCTGGGCAAAGTATTTTACGTCCATGTCCTCATCCTGCCCAAGCTTCTGCAATACAGGCTTGACCTCAGACTGCAACGTGCTGCAAAACAGAAAATATGCCTCTATGAAAAGCACGAACACATAAAATATACAGATTGTTAACAGTTTACTACCATTCAAGCAGAAACTGCGCAATTACACAACACGATAATACAGCAGCAGGTGGAGGCAGACCAATATTATGTTAGAACATATTTAGTGTCACTATGTACCATAACTATAGCTTGTGTAGTGGTTATGGTTCTACAAGTCTGTGTATGCTATCCTCTTTTTAAATCTCCCCTCAGGGCGCTCTGCCTATAATTGCCATTCAAGTTGGACAATGTCTCAACATGAGAAACCAGGGAGTGTAGTTTATCTCAACGTGGCTTCAGTAGAGGAGACTAATGGGTACTGAGAGCCTCGGTATTTGTCAAACCTCTCCAAATGGTTTCAAAAGAAAACGGACCTCACAGACTGTAGCAACATAACCATTACAACAAGCTGCAGACTTTAGAATAATCTGTGTCCTTTAAAATAAAATAATGTTGGGACATTATCAGAAACCTTTAAAGGAACACTAAGTCCAAAACCACTTCATCTTAATTTGGAGCAGAGATGCTGTTTTTCAGACAACGTCTTAAATAAAATGAAAAAAAATAGAATAAAAATTAAATATCTTTACTTTTAATGTTCCTTTAAACAGGTATCTTTATATGTTCATGCAATCTGGACGTAAACAAAGCAAGGAAAATGTTTTGGAAAAAAAAGGTTAAAGGTTTTAATGTCCAACGTCCACGGATATCCCAGACCTACAGCAAAGTTTTGAAAGATAAATATTGAGCAACACTAGATCATTGTTTTGAGAGATTAAGCAAGATATCTTTTCAACTCTTCCACAATTATAAATGACTTACTTGCTATCCAGTACTGGTCCTATTCTTTGCAGTGATTTAGCCACATTAAAACGCACATTTGCCACTTGATCAGCTGCCATTTTTAAAACAATTGGAAGCATCAGCTTCGTGGTTATATCTTTCCCACAGGTTTCAGACAAGGCCTGCAAAGAGATGATGTTAAAGACATATTGCACCAAACCACAAGATTCCTAGTTTAACAGAAAGCACTCGCTCAACAAATTTCACATAAAATATATCGCCCTAACTACCATAAATATTGCATAATAGTTTAATATTCATTCAGCATCTGCTCATTTTATCGGAATGAAGTTGTTATGGTGCCATAAGGAAGAATTGGGAGGCTAGTGCGATTGGCTCAGAGCAGCGATTTGCTGCACAATCAGTACCGGCTCATACAGAAACACTGAGTCTAGGCATCTATATAGGGAGCGTTTGATGTCTCCATGCAGTGTGTGGAGATTAGGAAAGCTGGTCCTGCAATCCTTGGAAGACCCTCTACTGGCTTGCCTGAGTGACAACCACTATAGGTATTCAATGGCAGCAACTTTCTTGGAAAGGGCAGCTTTTACACTGGTGAGCCCACAGGGACAGGCTACATAAACTAGAAGCATTTCATGAAGGAGAAGTAGTAGTTCTGATGAGAAGAGATTCTAACCACATGACAAGACGGCAATGATGCAAGATTCCAAGTTCTAGCATGCAGAGTTTATTAAAAACCCTGCACTCACGCTCAATAACGAGAGCCGCTTACAACTGAATTCATTTTTTGTAAACCAGGGAACTCGATTTATGGTCTAAATGAACAAAATAAATAACAATGTAATATGTCCAAATACTCACATTAACACAAAAAAGGGTTGTCATTCTGTGAAGATAGTTGGGATCATTTGCCATGGCCAAAACTTTGGGAACAATTGTATTCTGGGCCCACTCTGCACCAAACTTTTCCACCAACTTCATGAGATTGTTTGTGGCAGCTTCTCGGATGGCATAAACTGAAAGAGGAATGGCAGAGAGCAGTCAAAAAGCAGATCAATCACATGAAAGGGAGCATTTTAAACTGCTCCATCAAGAAGACAGCAAGGGAAACACATGAAAATGATTAATATTTACAAAACAGGTTTAGATGGTTATAAAGTTACACAACATTTTAGGCGAATTACTAGTAAAATTAAAAGCTATACATTGTTTTTATATGTTTTATACCCCACCCTTAGATCATGAGGTTTACAAAGCCTAGTGATTACATACATGTAAACACAGAGAGTAGAATATGAGATATATTAATCACCATCCACTAGGAAAGTTATAGTCAGCTCTTGCTAATTTCGAGATACAGCTACTGATATGCCGCTGGACTCCTATCTGCCTGGCTATCTCACCAGCTATAGATATAAAAGGAAGGAGTGTCTTGTCTGTTAGGTATATATTTGCATTAGTGGCACAAACATAGAAAATGGTACAAAAGCTTACAATCAAAAATTGAAAGTGGAGCCAAAAATAGAGATTGAGAATTTTATGGTGGACAAGTTTCACATCAAAGAAATCACTATAGATGTTGAAAATAATTAGGTTCCATGAAGTTAACTGCAGAAAGAGGTGGGTAGAAGCTGCACGTTTGATAAAGGTGTTCGTTGCAACACAGATTTATTATTTAAACGACAGATGTGATATGGAGCAGCTTCTAGAAGTTCAATAGAGCAGTTAATCTTAAATGGCAGCTATGTAAGTGTTTTGCATATAATACATAATAGATAGGTGATGCATTAAGGAGTTTTATAAATCGTTTCAGTGACAATGACAGAATTCCCCATGATTGATTGGCATAAAGGGTGATCCTACTTAATGTCTCACTGTTGGCCATATCTGTGGATTGTTTATGGTAAATTAAATGAACCTGGTTCCATATACTGTACAATATCCTTAGTGCTCTTACCATGATCAACAAGCCAAGCCATGCACAAAGAATTTAGCTTTTCATCAAAGAATTCCACACCCTGTCAAACGAAAGGGATCACAGATTAAATATCAGCTTGTTCAAGAAGTGACGGAAAAACAAATTATTTCATGTTGCAGAATATTTTGCTTTGATGAGATTGATTGTATAAGATTGCTGCACACAGACACGTTAATATTTATTTTTTTTCAATCTGAATTCTGGTATGAAATGGGGCTTCAGTTCAATCATATAGTGATAGGAAGATGGCCTCCCCAGCCAAAAAGGGAGTTTGGTTTTCTTTTATTGCAAATCTGACACTGGATTACATTAAAGGGACACTATAGTCACCAGAACAACTACAGCTTATTGAATTTGTTCTGGTGAGCAGAATCCTTTCCTTCAGGCTTTTTGCTGTAAACACTGTCTTTTCAGAGAAAATGCAGTGTTTATATTACAGCCTAGTGATAACTCCACTGGTCACTCAGATGGCTGTTAGAGCTGCTTCCCAGAGCAGTGCTGCACAGCGTGCTGCACATTCAGTGTCTCTGCCCTCTGCTTGGAGACATTGAACTTTTCTCATAAAGATGCATTGATTCAATGCATTTCTATAAGGAGATGCTGATTGGCCAGGGCTGTGTTTGGTTTGTGCTGGCTCTGCCACCTTGACAAGATCAGCCAATCCAATGCTTTCGTATGTGAAAGCATTGTGATTGGCTTTTGATCAACACTTCTGATGATGTCAGCCAAGCAGGCAGATCAGGGGCAGAACCAGCAGCAACAGACTGGAATTAAAGTAAGATTTTACTATATTTATGGGGGCCAGGAGGGCTGCATGGTGTTTTTAACACTGTAGGGTCAGGTATACATGTTTGCGTTCCTGACCCTTTAGTGTTCTCAAATATTGTAATGAAATTTAGCCAAGGAAGTTACTCATGGTAAAGAAACAAAAAAAAAATAAAAAATTCTCAGGCAAAATGGAGAGGACAAGCCAATATTTTCCACCTTATTTTGGTATTTAACCTCTTAAGAACAGAGTCCATTGTCCATGTTCTGAACCAAAACAAAACCTTGAATTTGATCTATAGCATTGTTCCACTGTAATTTAGGGGTTCCCCTTTAAATGGGCCACAATACGCATTATATTTGTTTTTTTATAAAGGGATTTCATTTAATATCCTATATGTATACCTAATATTAGATGTGAATAAAATGTGAAATTAGAGGAAAATTAACACATGCAGTGCAAGTAATTAAAAGCAACTCAAAATAGATTGATATATAATCAGTCCTGATTGTTAAATACACAATATGTTTAGAATCAAAATAATTTTTGATAGTTAATGCTAACCCTATACCAACCAACAAGTTTACTGCTAGTGTAAGAATAGAATAACCTGTATGCTATTCTTACACTAACAGTAACCTTACCCTATCTTTAGCCCTAAAACAGCATTAAACCACACACAGCATCAAGCCTTACCCTACTCTTACCCCTAAAATCTTCCCATAACCCTACCCTAACCCCACCAACAACCCTAAGGTAACCCACTCCTACCTAAGATCAATTTTGTTATTGGAAATGGATTTACTGTATTTAACACAATAGTTGGTAGGATATTGCCACCATCTACTGGACGGTTTTAGAATTACACTTTTAATTCTGGATGAGCCTGGTTCCCAGCCGATTAGAATATATAGAAATCTGTGCTGGGCGGCTAGCAAAGTTCAGCATCAGTCCATATCACCACGCACAGGCTGGGAGACCCTGGAGGGCCTGCACCTGCACCTCACAAAAACCACGGAGTGCGATCGTTCAGTTGCATTTTTCATGAAAGGGCTCTGTCCGACGACTTCCATTGCTGAACAGAGCTCATTGGTCAGTCTGGGTCCACTAAAACTGGCCCCATCACATTAAGGGGGGCCCAAGGTTAGTTGTGTGAGCAGTGATTTAACCCTACTCAAATCGCAACCCTTTAACAGGCATTTACATTTGCAAACAGCTCATCTAAAAGTCTGGGGTCTATAAAAATGGCCACAGCAGACAGAGAGAAGCCCCACCTGGGGTTCCCTGATGTAACCAAATTGCTTTTGCAATGTTGTGGTCTAGGTGCCCACATACCAACAACAAACCAGTTCTTGACTTTGAATGTCCTACATAATTGCCCTCGGCAGTTTCATAGAGGCATGTCGACACCAAAGGAGATTGACACTCCGCGCAATAAGTCTAAGATCCAGATTGTTCTGACACACCAGCACTGGTGTAAAACACTATTACACATGAAGGAAAGTGCCAGAGAAAATGTAAAAAGCTCTTGTTTTAATAGTGTATCAACTTTTAAAAAAAATTTTTTTTTTTTTTTTTTAAAGGAATACCAACAAAAGTAGCTTTGCTTTTATACACATTTTCAAATTTAACAAGTATACTCACCAGTTGGCCAGCAAGGAGTGGCATGTACTCTATGATTGCTAGTCGCACCCGCCATTTTGTATCCTCAGCAAGCTCCACAATGGCTGGAAGGAGAGACTGAGAAAGCTGGCGGATTCCAATCACCTCGTTCACACAGTCCAGGTTCGATATGATATTCAAACGTACTTCGGGACACTATGAGGAAATACGTTACTGGCTTAAAATGATGTATTAATAAAACGCCATTCATTATTTAAGTTATAAAGCAGTAATATTACACTATGAAGTAGTAAATTGTCACTTCTATTATTTCTACTTGTAATGCAAAATCCAGACCGATATCCAGTTACAAAGATCAAGTCAAGACCATTGATGTTCATTAAAATGATGTCTTGATCGATTTGATTCCTGACACAGGATGCACTCTTAAAGATAATAAATAGCAATTGTACACAGAACACCATACTTGAGGCCCTTAAAATAAGTTTCCATTGTTTTACCAAGCATAAAAACGTATGGTCCCTGATAAAGTGCCGATGGTCTACGACATGCATAGAGTGCATTGATGCAGTGCTCTCCAACCTGCCTGTTCCAGGCGTTCATACATTTTTTTTTAAATAAACATAGGATTTATTGGTTTTACAGCGTTCTGTGGACTGAGAGACTTTTTAGTTATTTTTTTAATTCATGTGCAGTCAAGCACACTCTTTTTTTAAAGGAGCATTTAATGTACCCTTTATTACTTGGCTGCATGGTTCTGACTTTTTTTTTTTCTTGATTCAAGAACTATTTCATAACAATTAAGGTTGTGCTTAATGTAAAATGATGAAACAATGTAATTTTGGTAGGACTGCAGCAGGGACCATGCTTAGTACCCTATTATTTATTGCCCCACAATGATGACACAGACGGATATTTATGTAATTTGCCTCCTATTTCAAAAAGTAGATCAAATCTTTTAGTGTATGGTGGGGAATGTCAATGAGCAATGTGATGGCCTTTATCTCAGGGCAGCACTAGAACATACATGTCCTGGCCAGCCGGAGACTGATGCAATAACCCATCTTCATTTATTCAGGCCCTTTTCAACTAATGATACAGAAAGAGAGTGGAAAGTACCATCTCGGGATTCTGGAGACCTTCAGTTTAATGTACCACTATCTCGAGAGAACCACAATTACATTATTTTTTCTAAATATACATTACGTCATTATGGAACATATATATATTCTATATACACAGACACTTTTTATTCATCCAACACCGACTAGTGAACTGTATTGTTCAAATGATTGCATGTTATGAGACATTCATCAGGTCGAGAACAAAAAAGTCCAAAAACACCAGGATTACCGGGCACTGGAAAGCAACGTTCACAGTATAAGATGATTTTGCACCTGTCGTTCCCAGGCTGCACATTTAAGCTAGTTAATACTAATGATTCATTTCGTGTCCAGCAAGTATTTCCAGCCATTATGAGCAACCTAGGTAGCTCTAGCGTAAGAAATTGCCTGTAGGAGTGCAATAAGCCAAGTGTACTAGAGCAGCAGTTCACACAAATTGACAAATAATCAGCGTCTCTGAAAGCCAGACCCCAAGCAATGCACATTGAAACCCCTTCACAGAAAGAGCAAGTGTGCACGGTGTTATTATGAAGGTTTGACATCCACCTAACCATTACAATGTAGGCGACCTGCACAGAACAGCCGTACAAAAGGAGACATTACCTCATCTTTCAGCTGAGCCAAGAACAGGGGTAGGAGATGTTCAATTGTATTATCTTTGCCTAAAATTGTGGATAATCCCATGATTACAGAGGCCAAAGCAGATTTGACATGCTGGTTGGTGTCCGAAACCAGCTCCTATAGAGGAGAAAGAAAAAAGCAGAACCATTATATTTGACGAAAAGAAACAATTAACTGCAATTATGGAGCATAGTTAGAAAGGAAAATGGTGAGGAACAAAAAAAACACACTAAAAACACGATCAGAGCAATGGTAAGATATTAGAGCCAATATTCAGTTTCTTACAACATGCATATTAACTTGCCACTCAAGCATGTTTCTGGACTAACACATAGCTCAAACCTACCAACCAGATGCTTGGGTAGCCCTCACGGAGGAAAGAGAGAGAGATCTCTCTGGTATACCATAACAATGGCCAACAACAGGGAATCTATGGGCTACACAAATGTTGGATTTCTGGAGAACATATATTCTATCATTGATCTGGCTGGATACATATAGTGTTTGACATTGAGGAATCCACATTCTGGCAATGTTATACCCTTGACCTATGGAGTGGAGATGGGGAAGAAGTGGCAAGTTATTAACTTTGGACTGGTTATGCTTCTTAGGCTTGCTAATGTTTCATATTATTAATTCTACTCATGTTCCTACTTTCACATTTGTTCAATAAATGAGAAGCTTTCTAAGTAAAAGAAGATACACACCTTGAGGAAGGTGTTCTCCACTCATGTTTCTAACATTACATTGCTGAATTGACAGGGGAACACAACACTTTTAGTTAAAATAACCATATTGGGAGAAAAACAGAGCTATTCAGGTCACAGATTTGAAAATTCGTAAGGATGCTCTGCGCAGAGATCATCAATTTACGTGGGCAACACACAGTATCAAATATTTGGGAATCAACATCACCAGGAACCTCTCCCTACTATTCGAGAGCAACTTTCCTGACTTAATAAAGGCCGTAACACATGACCTCACCACATGGAACAAGCCACACTTTGGGTGGTTTTGTAGGATGAACATCCTACCCAGAATACTATACATGCTACAAGTGCTCCCTATAACGATTCCTAAGTCCTGGTTCACTACAGCTCGTAAAACACTCATCACATTTATTTGGGCTCACAAACCTCCACGAATATCATACTCATTACTCACAAAACCAAAGGACAGAGGCGGCCTGGGTCTGCCAGATGTTGAAACATACCATAACGCAATACTGCTAACCAGAATATATGACTGGACACTCCCACAATCCAGGAAATAATGGGTGAACTTAGAGGACACCTTTTTCAGAGTACCTATCTACACAATACCCTGGCACAAATCAGGGCAGGTACTAATGCTCCACAACCCACATCCCACAATTACACCGACTCTCCGCATGTGGGCAACCTTACGCACGCACGAACTAATGTCACCTTACCCATCACCACTATAACCCGCTCACACACAACCCCTTATTCCAGCCAGGAGTAGATGGCAAATCTTTCCAGTCCTTCCATAAGACGCCATATCTTACATTAGGGGATACCATGACAACCGTCGGGTCGAGAGCAATAAAAACTGCTGTTCCCTCCAATCCATAAAAACAAAAACACATATCAACAATGTACTCCCAGGTCCTCTCCACGAGACCACAACAATTGCCGGCCTTCACCACCACTTGGGAAAACGAGTTAAACTTAGCAATACAGCCTGACAAATGGAAAAAAAATCTTCAAACAAATCCATAAATCCTCAAAAAACACAACGACGCAGGAAAGCAACTATAAAAGAATAGTGAGGTGGCACTACACCCCCTCGAAACTACACTCCCTATTCCTTGCAAGCTCCAAACAAACAATGTTGGCGCTGCCAATCAGCCGTGGGCACCACCTCGCATATTTGGTGGACATGCCCAGTGATACAAAAATTCTGGACAAGCATAGCGGGCCTGATCCACACCATACTTAAGATAACCGTCCCCCTAGACCCAGATACATACATATTCCTTCTAACCCCAAACGGCTTACCGAAACACACGGCGGCTCTGCTCCTACACCTTATAACAGCTGCGAACCAGCTTATCCCAGCCTTATGGAAACAACCAAACCCCCCGACCATTCGCGAATGGCTACAAAAAGTAGAAAATACCAGAAGTCTAGAAGAAACATGTTATGCCCTTTCAAATCAATACCAACAATACACAGAGATCTGGTACCCATGGACCCAATACCTCCGACAGACCACCTAGAGACCGAGATCACTCTCCCCCTCCCAGCATCTCTATCCCCCCTCCCCCCACCTCACCTGGGAAAAAATAAAGATTAACACTATGGGAATATGAGCCAGCTCATAAAAACGTAGGGATGTAGGAAAATGTAACAGAACTCCAATACTATTATCTCTACATGTTCAACGCAAAGATGCACCCTCATGTATGAATCAGTACTGTTGATTACTTAACAAATGTAACACCAATGTCTTGTACCATGTACTTTCTCATACCTGTCAAACTTATATGACGAAAATGTTGTACAATATACTGACCTTCAATAAAAAAAATAAAAATAAAAGATTTGAAAATTCGTTATCAATCATTCCGAATTCCTTCTTTAGTGAATAAATGTAATTAACCAAAATATAAACATTGTATCCAAAAATAAACCCCAGCCTGAAGTACCGGATAGGTATACATACCATACATCGAGAAAATCATTTCCCTTGATCCCCAAATTTCCCTTGATCCCCAAATTTATAGAAATGGGTACATTTAACAGCCACAGGAATATTTGTGACAATAACGAAGCTCTTGAATTTTTTTTAATCATCTTGTCATTTCCTGCAGTGCTTAGTCAATCATGTATGTGACAATTATTTTGTAAGCACCAGGGTTGTCTGTCCATATTCTGCCAGGCAACTTCAGTACATCTCTATCTAGTGTCTGTTTATTACAATAATGTTAATGAAAGAGAAGATGGCTTGAAACAACCAATTATCTGGACAGTGTTAAAACACACTGTAGTCTGATACTCTTCAGGTGTCCACAAGTCACCAAGAGAGATTTAATGAACCATGGCTATGCTTATTTCCAATCACGGAGTCAGAGAAAGGATTCCTTACAGATAATGAAATCTAAATTAAAAAAAAAAAGTTAAAATAAAACACACGGCGACGGGATGACGTAGGACACTGAGTGGGCGGAGGGTCCATGTTGCGCGCCAGTGAAGACGAGTGTTCTCCTCCACACGCCGATACCGCAACCGATACTGAACTAATGCAGTAGCTGATACCGGAGCTGTGTTAGATAGAACACTACAACCATCCAGCGGGCAACTTACCGGATGCAACCTGTGGAAGTCATCTTACCACTGCACCCATTGGAAAGCATGT
>OW240921.1:112671096-112702770 GCA_933207985.1 Pelobates cultripes
GGTCTAAAGACCTTGGCACAGGAATAGATGGGGGCATGGCATGGGGTAATAGCTGGCTACAAGTTGGGAGAGCTACCCATTGTTTAAATATCCAAGAATTACACTATAAAATAATGCATAGATGGCATTTAGTCCCCGCTAGAATGCATAACATTGATTGTAATCACAGTGCCCTGTGTTGGAGATGTGGCCTAAGGGAAGGAACATTGAACATGTATGGTGGTCTTGTAGACTAATCCATAATACATAGTTACACAGCTGAAAAGAGACTTGTGTCCATCAAGTTCAGCCTTCCTCACATATGTTGTTGCTGTTGATCCAAAAGAAGGCAAAAAACCTAGTCTGAAGCGGGAGGGAAGGACTTCAACCGGTCAAGCAGACCATGTCTATTTTTTTTTTATGATTTGTAAGCGGTCACAGAATTTATATATAAAAAAATCATAAAGTCGCATACATTATGTATTGTTTAGGCAACTTGGTTATGTATAGTTGAAGAATTGTACTAATAACCGTTTTATAGATTAATCAATCAATCTCTGATACTCCAACTTTGTATGTGAATAATATAAAAATAATAAAAATTTATATTAAAAAACAAAAACACAACATAATTTTTTCCCCCCTCAATTTATATATTGCACAGTTCAAACTACCCCTCATACCCTAAAAAAAAACAAAAAAAAACACACCACCAAAACAGTCATTTATCACTGCATGCATTAAAAAAAGACAAAAACAAAAACAGCAGCAACAAAAACAAACAATTTAAGTACACTAAGCATGTATTCCTAATGCTAGAATGTTCTCCTCTGCATTTAGTTTAATACAGCTTAAAGGACCACTATAGTGCCAGGAAAACACTCGTGCCCCCACCACCCTCAGGGTCCACCTCCCGCCCGGTTTTGGGAAGAGGAAAGGGTTAAAACTTACCTTTTTTCCAGCGCCGGGCGGGGAGCTCTCCTCCTCCTCTCCTCCTTTTTGGCTGAATGCGCACGCGGGGCAAGAGCTACGCACGCATTCAGCCGGTCTCATTGTAAATGCTTTCCTATGGACGCTTGCGTCTTCTCACTGTGATTTTCACAGTGAAAATCACGCAAGCGCCTCTAGCGGCTGTCAATGAGACAGCCACTAGAGGATTTGGAGGCTGGATTAATCCTATTATAAACATAGCAGTTTCTCTGAAACTGCTATGTTTATTAAAAAAAAGGGTTAATCCTAGAGGGACCTGGCACCCAGTCCTTTAAATCTAAATATAAAAAAAAAAAAAAAAAGTTTTATTCACATTTTTTCCTTCAGTGCTAAATCCAGTCCCTGAAGCCGCTTCATCCACACCCTGTGCTGGTGGTGCGATTGCAGCTTTCCTACGCTTCTCGATGCTGCAGGACAGCTAACGGAGAAGGTGGAATGCAGGAGCACACTTGCCCCTTACATTGGCTCTGCAGAGCTAAAGGAAGGGAACTAGAACCTCCCCGGCTGTTAATTGAGAGCCAGGAGGAGTTTCTACCCTAATTATTAAAAGTATTTATTTCTACTGAAATCACAACTTTTATAAAACTGTTAAAAAAACAAAAAACGACACACTCCAGATACAAAGAACCGTGTGTGGAGTATTCCTTTAATATAGAAGTAGGTATTTATCACTCTCCATCTCACGCATCTAAGCAATGTTTTTCAAACCATTCAGCTAATGAACAAGATCTCTTTATAAAAAAGTCAACAAAACCAAACCCTAACTATAAAATGAAACTACAAAGTAAACCTTCATTAGTACAGATGGTTACGGCCTGTCAAATCAAACTTTAGACTGGATTTTCCCAACTCTAAATTCTCTGGAAACCAGAGCAAGATACAATTTAGCTGCCTAGACCAATATTAGCAATATTTGGTAAAGGAAGAGGACATGAAGATGATTTCCCACAAAATATATATTTGAACTTTTCTTTTTTTCCAATTTGACAATTTTTATTGTTTTGTCATATAAAAGGGTAGGGGTACAGAAAGTAAAGAGGGAAGGGGGAACAAAAGGTTTAAATCACGAAATTGCTGTTTGTACAACATTGCTTTGTGTTAAACAAGTCATTACCATTGATATTCATGAAATTGCACTTGTACTGTGATTCTTTTTATCAAACATGTCTTTATGTTGCTATATTATGTGGCATCTTGATGGATGGTTAGCTGGGGATACCTAGTATACCGAGGCAGCTTATTAACATTTGTTCATGGGGTCTATCAAGGACCGTCTCTGCTGTCGTCTATTGCTATGTTTCCTTGGATCGGCCTCTTTGTCTTTCTCAGCAGTTCTAGGGTGTGAGGGTAAGCTGCGTTTTATATTACTTATGTAACTTATATAGGATTGACACAATATACGTTATGGTTTGTTATGTGTGTTCACTATTCTAGGTGTCCTGTGTTTCCATTCGCTTTTGGTGTAATGGAGATCTGGTGATTTCGTTTCCTAAGGACCTGAACCATGGGCTGTATTTGTATACGGTAACCATCTCGCAACTTCCATTTGTGATATCTTGTAAAAAGTCTAGTGCGTGATTTCTTGTTTCCCTGTAGGGCTCGTGGTTAAGGTTCGAGGCTGGGGGGGGGAGAGGGATACAGGGGGTAGGAATCATAGCTAGGGTAGTGGGTATAACCCTGGTGAAGTCCGTTACTGACGAGGACATCTTTGGGCAGGGAGTCGTGTCTGTAGTCTAGCTCAGTCGTGTAGTGTGATATAGCTTCGCTTGAGTAGCTGGCAGGTTTTGCTACTCATAGTGGCATTGGTTTAGAGTGTCTTGAGTCATTTTAGCCTCTTTTCGCATTAGGCTAGGGGGGGTTTGGGAGTGGCTGTTGTGTTGACAGGTAGGTACGCCACATCTCGGCCATAGGTAGGCTCAGTTTCCCTATTTTGAGTTGATTCCACATTTGTAGTTCATAATCCACTGTTGTTGACAACAGAGTCTTAATTTCCTGTGTTGAGGGTAGTGTAGAGGTCTTCCAGTTTCTAGCTATTAGGTTGGAGACTGTGCTCAATATGATATATATCATTTTTTTTGCTGGTTTGGGGATGTTGTCAGGGAATGATCTTAGGAGAATTGTTTTGGGCTCGTGGGACAAGGTGTATCCCGTAACATCTTGTATCATATGTTCCGTCGTTGTCCAGAGTTCGTTCACAGTGGGGCAGGTCCACCACACGTGTAACATTGTGCCTCTGTGTGAGTTGCAGCGCCAACATATGTCTGGTGTGTCAGGATACATGTTATGTAGTCGTGAGGGTACCATGTACCATCTATATAGCAATTTGCGTGACGTTTCAAAATGTGCCGCACATGAGGATAAACCTTCGTGTGTTGTGAATAGGTCCTCCCATTCACTTGGGGAGAGCTGTTCTTGGAGGTCTTCCTGCCAGTCCTTCATGAATTTCCATGTGACTTCTGTTTTGGGGTTTTCTAGGCCGTCGTAGCAGGTGGACAGCGCTTTTTTCGGAGGTGTTGCTGACATACATTGTCGTTCAAATTTCGTCGCTGAGGTCTTTAAAGTCTGGTTACTGTTAGTGATCGAGTTATCTATCAGTAGAGCTTTTAATTGTAGGTACGAGAATGCGAAGTTTGGTGGGAGCGAATATTCGGTTTGAAGGTCTGGGAACTGTTTTAGGCCTTCAGCTGTGTAGAGGTGGGATAGGTGCGTGATGCCCTTTTTTTCCCATTTACGGTGTGGGAATGTGCCATTGCAGTGGTGTATTGTTTTGATCGGGGCGGTTAATTCCCACGGGTGAGCCGAGCATAGTTTTTTTCTGCAGGTGTCCCATGTGGATAGCAGGAGTTTGGTGGTGGGCAATAGGTCCTTGGAGCTTGGCCTTACGTGTTTGGGAGTCCACAGCGTGGATGAAAGGTCGTTGTTGATGCAGAGCTGGCTTTCCAACGCTACCCATTGTGGAGGCTGGTGTGTCGTGTGTGCATTGATTACATTTGAGAGTAGAGCTGCGTGGTGGTATGCTTTGAGGTTTGGGAATCCCATACCTCCTTGTTTTGTGTGTTTGAAGAGCAGGGCTTTAGGTACCCTGGGGCGTTTACCGCACCAGCAGAAGCGGAGGAGGGCTGCTTGCATCTTGATCAGGTAGCTTTGTGGGATCTTGATTTGCAAGGACCGGAAGAGATACAGGCATTTAGGAAGTATCGTCATTTTGATAGCCGCTATCTTTCCGACCCATGACAGGAATAAATTTTTCCAACTATGTAGTTGTCTTTCAATTTCTCGAAACAGTTTTACGTAATTTGCTGTGAAGAGGTCAGTGGTCTTGTTAGTTATCCTGATGCCTAAGAATGTTAAGAAATCTGCTCTCCAGTCGTATTCGTGTGTTGCTTTAAGGGTATTTTCAGTATTCCTAGGTACATTGAAGCATATCGCTTGTGTCTTGGCGATGTTGAGTTTATAGTAGGATTGTTGACTGTATGTGTGTAGTTCTTTGTGTAATGAAGGGAGGGAGATGAGTGGTTGGGTGAGTGAGTAGAATGTCGTCCGCGAATAGATTAAGTTTGTACTCCTGTTGGCCAATAGGTACCCCATGTATGCTATCATTTTTGCGGATGGCTATAGCTAGTGGCTCTAGGGCTAGGACGTATAGGAGGGGGGATAGTGGGCAGCCTTGGCGGGTGCCATTGGTTATTGGGAAGGGTTGGGAGCAGAACCCCGAAGTTAGTACTGTCGCTGTGGGGTTGCTGTAGAGGGCATGAATGACCGCCAAGAAGGACGGAGGAAAGCCGTATAAGGTCAGGGCTTCGTGTAGGAAATTCCAGTTTAGGCGATCAAACGCCTTTTCGGCGTCTAACGAGAGCATGATGCTCTCCAAGTTGGTCCGTTTTAGGAAGTGATGTATGTCAAGGACCTTCCTGGTGTTGTCTGGTCCCTGTCTACCTGCCACAAAGCCTACCTGATCTGTGTGTATAAGGGAGGGTAATATTGTTTTCAGTCGATCAGCGTGAATTTTTGCGTACATTTTAGTGTCTGCATTAAGCAACGAGATTGGTCGGAAGTTTTGGCATACAGTTGGAGGTTTTCCTGGTTTGGGTATTGTGATTACGTGGGCTGACAGGAACTCAGTGGGGAAGGAGCTCTGGTTGGTCGCTGCATTAAAGAATTTGGTAAGTGGGGGGGCCAGTATGTGTTTAAATGTTTTGTAGTATGCATTGGTGTACCCGTCTGGTCCTGGTGCTTTAGCTCTGGGCATTCCCTCTATGTGGTGAAGAACTTCTTCTGTAGTGATTGGGGCACTGAGTAGAGCTGCTTGGTGTGCGTTAATAGTGGGAAGTGCTAGGTTGGTGAGGTAGGACCGTATGGACGTTGGTGTGGGTCATGGGGAGTTTAGGTCGTTTTTCAGGTTGTAAAGAGAGCTATAGTAGTGGGCGAATTCGTTACAGATCTGAGCGGGCTGAATTATTTTTGGTCCGTTGGGCTTGCATAGGAATTGTATTCTCGTTTGGGCTTGTTTGTCTCTAAGTCTTTGTGCCAGTAGTTTCGTCGCTTTGTTACCCATCGAGTAGGATGTAGCTTTTAGTTTTTTCAGCGCTGTCGTTGCCTTGCGGAGATGAATGACATTGATTTCGTTTTGTGTGCTTTGTATTTGCTGTCGGAGTGACGTCGTGGGATTTGTTTGGTTCAGCCTATGTAGGTCCTGAACTTTCTTGAGGAGTGAGAGCAGTGAAGTGTGGTTGGTTCTGCTCTGCCTATCAAGATACCACGGATGACTGCTTTGTGGGCTAGCCAGAGTGTGGCGGGGGACGTGTCAGTGGGACTGTTGCGCGTGAAGTATAGAGTTAGTTCGGTTTTTACTTTGTCCAGGAATGAGGGGTCGTTGAGGAGATGTTCGTTTAACCGCCATGGACTTCGGTGTTTAAATTGGTATGAGTCTGCAAGGACTAGTGACACCGGGTTGTGGTCTGAGATCGAGGACGTTTCTATGTCACATGTTCTTATTTGGTGTAGGTGCGTGTTTCGTAGGAGGAACCCATCTATACGGGAGTAGGTATTGTGGACTTGGGAGTAATGGGTGTATTCCTTATCGTTTGGGTGTAGGGTTCTCCAGACATCATATAGTCCATGTGCTGACAAAAGCTTATTTATAGAGTTGCAACATTTGTGTAGTGTCTTTTTTCGTTTTGTTGAGTGTCTAGCTGTGGAGTCTGCATTCGGGTCTAGTATGTGGTTATAGTCGCCGCATATGATCGTGGTACCTGTTTGGAGTTTGTCCACTTTTTCTAATAGGGAGGCCAAGTAAGTCGTCTGGTTGTCATTTGGGGAATAAGAGCTCACTAGCGTGTATGTTGAGTTGTTCAAGGTGCATATTAGAATGATATAACGGCCCTTCGGATCATATTCGACTGAAATTAGGTCAAAGGCTAGAGTATGACTTAGCAGTATCGACACACCTTTGCTTTTGTTAGGGGAGGTCGCATGATACTGGTGCGGGAAGTTTTTGAGTCCCAAAATGGGGTTGGAGTCATGTTTGAAGTGAGTCTCCTGCAGGCAGACAAAGTCTGCACGTGAGTTAGTAAGTTCTTTGAGGAGGGTGTGTCGTTTGTTGGGTGAGTTCAGTCCGCGTACGTTATGTGTGATTATTTTCATTGTCTGTGGCTAGTGTGGGTGACTGGTATTTGTGAGTCGTATGTTGCGTGTGTGTGTCGTAGTGTTGGGAGGAGGGGGAGGGCTAAGCCTCGACGGAGCGAGGCGCCTGTCAGGGCGTCCGGTGTGGGTGATCGTGTGGATCAGTAACGGGTTTCCGTGGAGTGGTCGGTGTTGTTTACCACTAGGTCTATGATAAACTTGGTTGAACACAATAAAATAAAATAAGACAATAAACAGTTATGCAATAAACAAAGAAAGTATCGTACAATAATAACTTGTAGGGGTATGTGCCGTAACTATGGCACTTCCTAGGTGGGGGGTGTTGTGGTCGGTTCGGGGCGAGCGGAGGTCGCTACGGGTCCAACGTGGGTCGGGTGCGCCTCGCCCAATTGTGCGGTTAACATGTGTCGGTTGGAGCGACCGGCACCGGTATGGGCAGTAAAGGGCCTGAGCTGGGGTAGTAGAGGCTGTGACCATAGAGGTCGGCAACCGATAGGGTGTGTCACAAGTGAGCAAAGAAGTGTTGTTTAGTAAGGCCCATTGCGCTTGATGCATTTAATGCCGCTCCCATCTCCAATGGGAGGGTCTCATAGGCATATCATAAGGGTGCTAGCAATCTGTGAACAATGCATTATCGTTACAGTATAATCTAGTGTATAACAGGTAAATAACAGTATAAACGTGGAAAGAACTTGCTGTTTCCCGATAGGCATGTTCACTCTTCTCTTGGTGATGTGCGTCTCGTCTTCTGAGGCCGTCCGATTTCAAATGGCGGTCTGCTGGGGTTCTTGGGATTCGGCTGTGTATTCAGGGACATATCCCATTGTTGCAAGAGGTTCAGGCCTTCTGCTGGTGTGGATGCTGAGATGAGCTTCCCGCCTTTCGATATGAGCAGTTTTGCTGGGTATCCCCAGCGGTACGGCACATGGTGGTGCCTCAGTGTGTCTGCCACGGCTTTGAATGAGCGTCTGCGGCGTAGTGTCTCTGCTGAGAGGTCCATAAACATGAGGACATCTTTGAATTGAGTGGGTAAGTCCTTTTTGTTGCGGTGAGCTCGCAGTATTTGGTCCTTGATATGGAAGTAGTGGAGTCTCATGAGGACGTCTCTTGGAGTGGATGGTGCCAGGTGTTGTGGCTTAGGAAGCCTATGTATGCGGTCCAGCAGGAACATTTCTGCGGGAATGTCGGGAAGTAAAACGTGGAAGAGCTCCACAGCGAAGGCTGTTAAGTTGTGTGGCGCAATTTCCTCAGGTACTCCCCTTAATCGAATATTATTGCGGCGTGATCTGTCTTCTGCGTCCGCTATTTTGGTCTCCTGGTTATGGAGCTGTTCCTCAATTTTGCTGAGGCGTGTATCAGATTCATTTTGGGCTCCCATGAGGCCCTCCACAGTGTCCTCAAGATGGGAGGTCCGAGTTTCTAGTTCTTGGAAGCCTTTCCTTATATCACTGAGGGCTGCAGTGATCGAAGCTTGCATTTTAGTAACTGCTCCATCTAGCATGGATTGCAGGAGGCTCTGAGTCAGGGGGCAATCGTCTGGTTTACTCACTGTGGGGTCATGCTCCGGTTCAAAGTCCGGGTCGGCGCCATCTTGGATTTGTGTGTCGGCAATTTTAGACTGCGGCGTGCGAGCCGCAAAGAAGGCTGATTTATCTTTTGCCTCCGCGCTTTTTTTCCCCCGGTGCTGGGACATCGTGCCTGCGTTGTGGGACTGGGGAATCACCCGGTATGGCTGCTTTGTGCCGCTTTGAGGAGCCCGAGTCAGCGGAGCTCACTTAGTGTGCGTCCATCGCACTCGATGTCCGGCCACGCCCCATATTTGAACTTTTAAAAGGAAATGAATGAATACCCAGAGCTACACTACATTTTCATAATTTGAGGAGATATGCTTGAGAGTCCTAAAGTCAACTTAGGAATGCATTAAACACACACTCCGGGCACCATAACAACTTTATCTCAATGAAGGGGTTATGATGCTACTTTATTTGTAAATAGTTTAAAGTAATTGAAAAGGTATGACCAAACATTTGGCAAACCAGACGCCAGTGCAATAAAATTAAGACAAGAAACTCAAGTAATGAAAAAGGAAGTATGAGGTGTTATTGAAGAATAAATTATATAAATATAAATTAAGTTTATAATAACTGCAATAATTACACTTGCAGGGTTAAGGGTGATGGGAGTTGGCACCCAGACCGCTTCAATGAGCTGAAGTGGTCTGGGTGTCTACAGTGTCCCTCTAAGCATTACTTAGCTTGCCCTCTTCATTTTGTTGGATATTATTCAGGGATTGTTGCTCCCTAAGAAATGTCACTGGTTGATAGGAGGGGGTCATTTGGATTTGCACCATTTAAAATAAAAAATAAATAAAAAATTTTTTTTTATTTTTTTAACAGGAGTAGTGTATAGATCTGTGTGTTCTTGCATGTGTGCACTGTCTCAATCTCAGTTTGGTAATATTTCTTAAGTAAGTTTGAGAAGCTGAACACTGGAGGAATAAATGGTCACAGCCCTCTCAGTTCCATTACATTTGGCCAGTAGGCATTTCCCATGATGCTCTGTGAACCACTCACAGATTCTGGATTAATTTCAACTGCCCAATGTAAAGTAATGTAAAGAAGAAAATAAATAAATATAGATTGTGTGATCTTTTACACTGTCACAACAGAAAACTGAGGATTATTGCAAACTGAAAGGGGATGCAAGGAAGCCAAAAGTTGAAATGCGCATAAATTGATACATAAGAAAGAGCTCATATATCCATATTTAGGGCACATAGTGAAATTACAACTGAAGACCATAACAAAATGCCCTGAATTAACCTACATTTGAACATATTAACCCTATCTAGGGTTAATAAGTATGTAGGGGTTTATAAAACACCCCTTCCTGTCTCATTAGAGCTGTTTACCAGCAAGGTGTCTGATACCAGCAAGGTGATTTGTATGTGTTATAGCCCTATTCAGGGTTAATAAGTATGTAGGGGTTTATAAAACACCCCTTCTTGTCTCATTAGAGCTGTTTACACTTTGTCTGATACCAGCAAGGTGATTTGTATGTGTTATAGCCCTATCTAGGGTTAATAAGTATGTAGGGGTTTATAAAACACCCCTTCCTGTCTCATTAGAGCTGTTTACACTTTGTCTGATACCAGCAAGGTGATTTGTATGTGTGAAAGCCCTATAAAGGGTTAATAAGTATGTAGGGGTTTATAAAAACACCCCTTCCTGTCTCATTAGAGCTGTTTACACTTTGTCTGATACCAGCAAGGTGATTTGTATGTGTGAAAGCCCTATAAAGGGTTAATAAGTATGTAGGGGTTTATACAAACACCCCTTCCTGTCTCATTACAGCTGTTTACACTTTGTCTGATACCAGCAAGGTTTATTGTATGTGTGAAAGGGTTTATAAAATACCCCTTCCTGTCTCACTGGAGATTCTTGGCTGATATCAGCAATTCTAATGGCTAGTGTGGGACCTTATAGGGCTTGCCTTGACGTGGCAGATGAGCTTATCTTCAATTGGCCAATAAAATAAAACTAAAGAGCCTCCATTTTGTTTAAATGTACACAGGGATTTAGGCCAGAGCACAGGTAACGTTCTCTTTGTTTTTATGATGTATTTTAGGCTACTGCTGCTGTAAATAAAGTGCTTTATTTTTATGTTTCTATATTTGAACATATAGAATGTAAATCCATCAAAAAATAAAAATATATCTAAAAACGTAACATATATTAACGTTATCAATAAAAAGTGCATGAGAGAAACTAAATATATATATATATATATTTTTTTTTTTTTTTTGCACACACACACGAAAAAAAGGGAAAAGAACAAAATCAAAACCCAAAGTAAATACAGAGATAATATATAAATATTATTATTATTATTATTATGTGTGGTCTGATAGGAAATTTATGTGAACAATAATATCTGGCTAAATGTATCAACATCAGGCACCTAAAAGACAGTACAGATTTTCTGCATTAGAATCGTAAGCTACAGAATAACAGAATAGTTACAATTCGTAACAAAAAAGTAACAAATTAGCATCACCAAGTGGTGTGTCAAATATCACACTGTAGCAAGATACCAGCTTCCACAGATAATATACTATAAATCAGATTAGAGTTACAAAGCTGAGCTGTCTATATTTTAGTAAAGGAGATGCTATTCTGTGCCTTCGAGGGCACCTAATCTCATCATGATTCTGACTAACTGAAACTCTTGACAGCTACAGAAAATTATTATGTAGACAGCCAAGTACTCCTTCAAGTTAGAAAATAATAATCACAAGGTATAAAAAAGTCCTGATTCTTATTTTACAAGAAAAAAAAAAGAAAGAAAAAAATCAGCCGCCCAAAGTACTTGCCAAGCCCGATCTACGTTTCACCAGGCAGGCTCCTCAGGGGGCATAAATTGAGATTACCTTTATATAGGGCAGAATGTGATTCATTATGATGGTCTCTCTTCCATCGGCTGGCAAATTTTCACAGAATTCTGAAACAAAATTAAAACATTCTAAATCTCAGCCCTTACTTAGTGTAGTTAAATTATAGTTAAAAGGGCAAATTGAGCACCCATAAATGCTGTAGTTGTTATGGTGCCAGCATTCCCCTGGTGTTTTGAGTTATTTGACATAAACTGAGGGCAGCATGCTGCTCTTACGAAAGTTACACTTAAGCACTGGCAATAGCGATTTTGTCCAAATAGGACATTAACTGGCTTTATGCAATATCCACAGTGAGAAGCCAGTGAGCTATATTAGCATGCCTCTTTAACGGGACAATGGAATTAAGTTGTTGTGGTGTGAGAAGGTCCCAGGCACTGGTTTACCTGAAAGGGTTAAATGAACGATTTGCCGAACGACTTAACCCCAAAGTCTGACGCTCTCAGCGGCAGCAGGGCCATGGCTTCCTGACGGAAGCCTCAGTCTGCACTGGAAGTGAAAGGGCAAAGCTGACAGGGACAGGATTGAAGACGTTGAGGTAAAACAGTCCAGTCTGTTATCAGTTTACCTCCTTGGATAGGCAGGCACACCTCCTAGCATTAACATTTCAAGCTAGAGAAGTTGTTTTGGTGCCAAGAGTGATCTTGAGTTTGATACTGAACCAACACAGGTTTTATGCCAAAAGTATTTGCACTGTGAAGATAAACTATAACCATAACCTGCCTGTTTTGGATCGCAGATACTTCTAAGTAAACTGCATTGGGAAGTCTGATTGGACAGTCACAGAAAGTCTATGTGGGGTTAGAAGGGGAGGGCTTGCAAAAGCTGCAGATAAAAGAGATCTGCAGTTATTGCAAGCTGTTTTTAGATATACCCTCAGTGAAAATAATGCATAATTAAATGTTTTCATTGGGGGTATATCTACTAAACAAACATTTATATCTATTTTTTATTTGGGCAGTGGAGTGACGCTTTAAGTAGCGATCACAAGTCCACCTCTTGCACAAACCAAACAAAATTCATGTTTAAATACTGTGTAGCCGCAGGTGGTTCCCTTATTTACCACTATAATGTCTTAAAGCATAGAACTTAGCAGGGCTAACCATACAGATATGGGCATTTGCCCATAACAACTGTGAATTCAAAAGATGGAAATTATGGAATAATGCAGTTTAATACCTTTAACTTTATGGGCTCCTGCTGCCCGAACTTCTGCCTCACAATCTTTCAGCAGGTTCTGAAAAGCGGGAACAAGGTCGTTTTTTGTGATCTCTGGACCAACTGCTTTCTGAAGCTAAAAAAAAAACAATCGGAAATGTATAAAGTTAATTCTAGAGTTATATGTATGCAATATAAAACAAAGAACAGCCAGCAAATAAATAGTATCTTTTGGAAAAATGAACAAAATTACTGATTACTAATATATTTAACATATTTAAAGCTTCTGACTCATCTTGAAAATGCTCTAACTTTTCTCTTCCTACTTAAATAATCTGTAGATGTGCTAGTCTCCAAAACAGACATCTTAAATTATTACCTATTGCCCATAAAAGATACCATATAGCAGACAAATGCTGAACGTCCAAATACTCAGTCCGTAAATCCAAGTCTGGGAACTATACCACCATGGCTGGAAGACTATTCCACGAACTCAAAGACCTTTTATGTAAAACAGTAGTTCTTTAGGTTACCCATCTTCACGTACTTCCCTTTTGCTCTACCCTAAATATCTGATAGCTATATATAATAAATCTGGAGTATATACTTTAAGAATGGTATCTTTCTTACTTCTGAAAATTTGTCTGCTACCATGTAGCGGACACGCCAGGATTTGTCTTCCGTTGCTTGCCGTAATGTTGGCATCACCAGAGCCTCCAGGTCTTCTTCGGGAAGCAGTTGAGCAATGCTGACGCAGGCCTCCACTGCTAAAAGACGCACAGAGTCCTAGGGAGAACAAAGTAGAGCAAAACATTTTCAGCCATTGCAATTTCTTCTAGTGTCAGTGGTGCTGCATAGGTTTCTCATAGATAACCAATGACACAGAGTAAATAATGATAGCAGGAAGGGCAAAGCAATACTAGTCCAACAAAAAGACTTCTGATATATGCCCAGTGGGACTTTCAACCGAGGGAATGTCAGGGCTCATAGAAGGATTCGAGTAAAAGAAGCAGCTGTCAGGGAGCTATCTGTGAACTTTTTAGTTAAGACAACCAGGAGCAGGTGCAAAACTGGGACATGTTCCCCATATTCCCACTGGGTATTACAGCTTTTGAGCAAACAAACAAAAGATGCCATTGAATGGTTCCAGTATGCTTCCTGTTGCAAATTTAAATTCATTAAATTCAAACACATGGCACCTGATGCCTGGCAACTTCTTATGGTTTGAGGATATGCGACAGCCATTTCGTTGTGCTAATATAACCTGGGAATACACAGCAGTGGTCCCAAGATGGCTCTAAGTATGCGGTCACGTAACCATCACCTGATCAGCATTGTGCATCATTATACAATGCATTCCTATTTCCCCTGGAATTACACTATTTAAATGCTTTAGCATGGAGGTAAAGAAAAGAGACATGGCATCCCTAGATGAATGCACATGCCACCAACCAGCTCTCAAGTTTCCATGGACCCAGCTTGGAATGCAGCAATATAATTAACGCAACGCAGCAGGGCTTGGCATTACTCACTGTAATTGTGCAACTGCACATTACATTTATTTCTAAAAATCTACAGCACCAACATTTCTAATTTCTCCAGAGTACAAGAGGTTTGCTTCTAGGGTTGCTTTGTTGATGGAATACTCAAAACTACCAATGCAATTCAACTTGCTGAGAGTCCCCTCTTTCTTACAAGATAAAATGTCACCTGTATGGAGTTCCCACCTGGCTGTATATCACAGCCGAGAGGGTGCGCTTACTGACTGTTTTGTGCCCAAGCGCACAGAGAAGCATTGGATTCAGTCTTGCTCTATGAGAAGTACAGACAGTAAAAGCCTGATTGCTGCGCATGCGCCCAATGCTTCAATAAAGGTTAACAGGTTTAGTGGCTGAGATACTTCCTGAGCTGAGCACACTACAGACCCCGTGGGACTATCATTTTAAAAACATTTTGCATGTGTGTTAGTTGATTATTTATATGATACATTACAATTGGAGTCAGCATCAGCCTGCTGTATTTTAGCAGTGATCTGATAACCTTTTAAGAGATTTGTATGGTGGGATGAGCCATTACATAGGGACAGCAGGGGGCAGCACAAGGTCTCAGAGGTACAGATTATAAACTCAACACTGATGATTGGTCATTAGCCGGTTAATGGAAAGGAATACTAATTTAGTCATGACACTCTGATAATGTTTTGGCTGCTATGTATTATCACACTGCCTATGAGAGCACAAAGCTGAGCCCGTATGTGTTACGAAATGACTGGTAAGCCTCACTAAGCATTTGACCAAATTATGCAGTTAAAACCTTTAAATCCTACTTTGTTCATACACCGAGTCAACTCTCAAGCAGATAAGAGCAGCAATCTTTTTGTTTACATCGAGCAACCTTCGGTAACATGCTTTATTTTAAATTAAACAATATATGGCCATGGTTTAAGCCTTTAATTGCCATAGGCTAAGGAAAAGAACGAGTTAAGGATAATGTTTACAGCCAACTTCCCCTCCAGATCTCAAACTGCAGAACGTGCTTGGCTGGTTGTGTGAAATATTGATGTAACATGTATGGATATGTGAACCTAAACTGTGCATATTAAAAACTAAAATGATAAATAGAGCTAAAAACGGGGCGCAAGAGTATCCTGAGAACGGGCAGCAGCTGAAATAGCCTGCCCTTCGGTGGGTCCCCGCTCAGAACCAAGCTGGTTTTAGCTCATCCTGTGCCATTACAGAGAGAACATCTCTGAAACATATCAGACTGGTCCCACCCATACGGGTATTTTAAAATGATAATTACTCACTTGCTCATCTGACGCCAGGTTGGTAAAGAGTGGAATTATGTCATTTTTCACATATTCAAGTTCAAGGACTTTTGCGAACTCGCCCAGTTTGGACGCAGCAGCACGCCGTACCATGGGTGTGTCATCTGAGCACAGGTTTCGGAAGTGCCTGGAACAAGCCAAAGCAAGAGTTACTGCATCATCAGAAAGGAGGGTAAAGCTTGTAGCGGTTTTCCAGAGGGCCTTCATATAAGACATACATTAGGCTCCGGTACATATGAACTCAATTCATGCATTTAAAAAAGCACAATGTATTGCATTCTGAATGACTGGGGATTGTCACAACAGGTGAAAGTGTTAGAGCATTAAAAAAGGACCCTAGAGTTCGTGCCTATTACTGCTCGATATAAATTGTGTGGTTTTGAAGGAAGCACTTTTCATTCCCTGAATTTTGCCATGTTTAGTTCTCAGTGGTTTAATTTAGGATTATGCATATGTACACATACACGTTTTAAATACAGTGTGTGACTTTTGTGTAACACATTAGAAGTTTGTTTTGCACACATTAAATTTTTTTTAATAATGCTTTTGTATTGTTGCTGTGAGAAATGCCATTCTGTTAATATGCTGCATAGAATGCATAATAAAAAAAACTTTTCTTTTTTTCTGATCAGACCTACTGAACCTCCATGATAAAGCGGTCTCAGTTCAGTTTGCTGAAGTAAGCAGTAAGATGTGATAGATGCTGACCTGTAGTATTTAGATTATGTCCCTTTCTTCCCTGCTCTCTGTGACTACCAGAGAGTCACTTGCAATCTAGAAATACATTAATATGTATCTTTATTGACTCATGTTTATTAAAAAGAATATCTCAGTTTCTGACCAAAGAAAGGACATTTAGTTTGTCAATAGTTTCCAAGTGTGTGCTGGTTATAAATGCTATTATCCAACATAATTGTTCTCATTTTATAAACCTCAGCAAATGGATAGGCTTTGTTGACGTTGCTAGGGATTGAACTTAACACTCTCAGTTAATACAGCTGGAGCCAAATCCACTTTAAACATACCAAGTGTGTTTTGTTAAAAAAAAAAACAAAAAAAAAAACTATAGTGTGAGGAACACAAAATAATGTATTATTAACATTATAGAGGTAAAATAACTATTTAGATGACCGAGGTAAAAAGAAGTGATTTTAACTTTTCTCCAAGCCGCGTCGGTCTCGCCTTTTTACCAGCTTCGTGGCGGAGATCATAAGGAAGTACTGGGAGGCTATTGCACATGGGCGGCAAAACACCACACTGCGCCAATCAGCATCTCCTCGTAAAGATGCATTGACTCAACCCAGGAATCAACCCGTCTGAGTGACCTCCACTAGAGATGTTACTAGGCAGTAATGTAAACACTGCCTTTTCTCTGAAAAGGAAGTGTTTGCATTAAAAAGCCTAAAGGTACAGGCTATAGACACCATAACAACTACACTTAAAGGTATCCTGTAGTGCTATAGGCTCCTGGAGTGCCCTCCTCCCGCTGGGCTGAAGGAGTTAAAACCCCTTCAGCCACTTACCTGAATTCAGCGCCGGCGCTGTGTCAGGTTCCACCCACGCTACTCCAGCGCCAAGGGAGACCTAATGCACATGCGCAGCAATGGCCAAGTGCTCATTAGACCTCCCCATGCTTTCCTATCAGGAGAATCTGACACTGGAGGTCTGTGAGGACGTCCAGCGTCCGATAACAGACCAAAAGTCTGTTTGGATTCCGGAAGCCCTCTAGTGACTGTCTGATAAGACAGCCACAGAGGGCAGATTTAGAGCAGCAATGTAAACATGCAAAAGGGACACAGCACCCAGACTACTTCAAATAGCTGAAGTGGTCTGGGTGCCTACAGTGTCGCTTTAACTGTAATTGTTCCAATGACTATAGTGTCCCATTAACTCAACATTTGGCTTCAGCTATGCCCTTGTGACATGAAGCAATTTCATTTCTGCACACTAGAACACTACTTTTGGCTGTCTTGCTTTGCACAACTTTCATGTGAAAATTAAAGAACTCATTGGACTTACTGTCTTATCTCTGCCTTCACGGTGCTAGACACCCTGGGATAGCACACACTGAAAAGACCACATGCAGAAGTACGAGAAGTGAACCAGTCTCCGCTGGCTAGTCTTTTAACCAGGGGCACAAAGTGAGCTTCAAGGTCGACAGGAGAATGTTCATGAGAGATCTTCCTCAATGAATCCACTGCCTTGTCTCGTACAACTGTCTCTTCAACAGTAGCTAAGCTTTCCAAAGGAGGCTGTAAGTAATAGAGAGCAAATGTGAAACAAAACTGAATGTTGGGCTCATAAAGAGAACGCTCATTATTTAATTTACATATCATAAAATCCTTGTTGAATTTTTTTTTTCTACCAATGTATGTCCTGTATAAAGTCCTCTACTGTATGTGGGTATGGTTGTCACTTACCCTTCCCTGAGCATGCCGTTTCTTTTAATCTTCGACCACATGCACGGTTTTCTGACTAAAAATATTATTCTAATTGCCTAACCCTAATACATGTTCCTGCCAGTTCAGACTGCAGCAGTTGCACTAATTTTTTTGCTGTAAAATCACCAGTTCTCATAGTTAAAGGGACACTATAGTCACCAAAACAACTAGCTTAATGATGCAGTTTTGGTGTATAGAACATACCCCTGTAGTCTCACTGCTCAATTCTCTGCCATTACACTAACTATATAAAATTATGGCTAAGATATCTGTATGGTTAGCCCTGCTAAGTTCTATGCTTTAAGACGTTATAGTGGTAAATAAGGGAACCAGCCATAGTTACACTCTAGTCCTTGGGGAAATTGCCCTTGACGCTGCAGAATTTAAATGCATTATATACATAGTAATAGCAAACAAATTGATTTCTTGAAGTGTGGGAATATTTAAAAAAAAAAAAAAAAAAAAAAAAGATACTAGATAGCAAGAGATGTACACTTTAAGCATGTAGCCTCAGATACCAGTCTAAAGGCTGGCAAATCATCACAAGATTTGTAGTTCCACAACAGCTGGGGATCTAACTTTTGGCCACTGCAGCTCTAAGAAACAAAGGCCAATTAAGCACAGTTTCTCCGTGTCAGGATTATGGAACTTCCAAAACCACTTTCAAAGCCTGAACAGCCACTGATTACTATAAATCCTACTGCACCATAAGCTTATTATGTATATACTTACAAGACCACCTGGAGCTGCCTGATTTGTTCAAACTTATGCAGCAGCATCTGCTGCAAACCTACATAAATTAGTTTTAACTGGGCTAGTGACGTTGATACAAATATTTAAAGGACTGCCAAACTGAACACACGTTTGGGAGAGGAGCCAGAAGTACCCCCCCCACCCCCCCCCCAGATGGCACCCAATATCTTAGTACCCAACGCTTGCAAGCCGCTCGTTCCAGAAGGCGGAAAAGGGCTCAGAAGAGATCTAAGACTTTGGCAGCATTATTTGCTGACGCACAAAGTAGATTGGCAGGGAAGTAGGGAGACAGATGCAAGCTTTGAAACTGCAGCCAACAAAAGGACAAAGAGGGACAAGGCATGAGTCTACTGAACAACTTTCACATTGCTTTATGAAAGAGTGAATATACGAAGGCCAAGAAAGAGCTGTCCCCTAACTGCCTGGATAGGGGTTATCTTGAAGGCAAACAAATATCCTTCAGCGTGTCAATTACCTCAACCATCAGTCGCAACAAGCCATACAGACAACGCGAGCAGCTAGCCATGTGATGGGGGTATAGTTATGGGACTAAATTAACCAGCTCATCAAAATTCCATTCACAGCTTGACCCGAAAATCCATGCACAAAGGTTTTGCAGGCAAAAGGTGTAGGAATATTTTAATGGTGTATTTTTAGTCTGACACTTTACAAAACTATATGAAAATACATATGAGATACATACTAAGATATAATCTTTGTTGGAACTAATTTCCCTTTTAAATGCTTTACATAGACACTACATTAAACATGCTATATAAATAAACTTCAAAATTGCTTCTGTTAATACAGTGCAAAAAAACCAACAAAAAAAAAAAACCACAAACACAGGCAGTGTTTGCACAGACCAGGAAAAGGCTCCACCAATCAGGAGCCTCTCATTCTAGTATTCTGTTTTTACCCCAGCAGAGTTCCTTGGAACAGTCATCTAAGCCCCCAGGTGCATTTCCAGTCATACCACAGAAAAAAAACCATTTGATAGCGGCCACATGGTGATTGATATCAGCCTGTCCTCAGTCTGATTTACAGATTTTGAAACTGGGCTGGGTACAGATCTCTACCAAGCTGCTGAATGAGCATATCCACAATCAGTGTCTTTTTTATTTTAATTTGGCCAAATGACAGCACAGAAAATGCTCTTTATTAACACAAGTCTTCTAAAAAGCTATGAATCAGACTAATGATGAAACTAATTGTTGCGTAAAGGGTTACACTAGTTTTAAGAACGATTTCAGCTAGGATAACAGTGGATCGCATTGCCTAGTGCAAAGGGTTATTTACTATACAGCCAAGTACTCTGAATTCACTTTAAAAAAAAAAAACAATGAATTCTCTCCTGCATCTAGAACGATTTTCTGTAAGAGCTTTCACCAAAATAAATAACTGTTATTTGCTACTTTCTCACTTAGTTAACCTTGAGAGAGGTTCCCTGAAAAGGAGGAATATGAAACTTTGTTTCCAAGAAGATAAAACATAGGGTGGCAGGAGAACCCCTTTTTGTAAAAATGCTCAATACGGTTTGACTAACAGCAGAGGACTTGCATTACAACCACTTAATTGTTTAGACTGCATACACAGTCCCTTTAATGGTACAAAGATTTAAATTATACAGCAAGAAAAGACATGTTTTTTTTTGAGGAGGCAGTTATTGGACAATAAGAGTGATGACATTCAGAATACTTTATTTAGTTAGAAAAAGTGGGTGCTATAGCCCAAGTTATACACAGCATATTCTGCAGGACTCACCAGCAGGCAGTGGACAAACTCAGGACCTCCCACGAGGGTGGTAAAGCTGCCCAACTGTTCCGCAAGAGCCAAGAGCACCTCGTCTTCATCGTATATGGTATCTGAAATCAATCAAAAAAAAAAAACCAATGGTGTTTAGTACAGAAAAGAATACATCTGCTGAGATGCATGGTTTTGTCTTGTCATTTTTAAAGAGTCTGTCTCCCCCCCACCCCCCCCGAACAAGCACTTGAATGAAGTCACATTGCATTGGAATTTCTGACGCAGTCAAAAGATATACGAAGATAAAGTAGGTACTACTTTGCCTTAGTATTTTCCCTACTCTTGACAAAACTTAAGGAAGAGCTACTTTGTCATTTGCTTAAAGGACCACTATAGGCACCCAGACCACTGCAGCTTAAAGAAGTGGTCTGGGTGCCAGGTCCAGCTAGGATTAACCCTTTCTTCTATAAACATAGTTTCAGAGAAACTGCTATGTTTATAAATGGGTTAATCCAGCCTCTAGTGGCTGTCTCCCTGACAGCCACTAGAGGCGCTTCCGCGCTTCTCACTGTGATTTTCACAGTGAGAAGACGTCAGCGTCCATAGGAAAGCATTGAGAATGCTTTCCTATCGATTTGGCTTAATGCCCACGCGGCTTCTGCCGCGCATGTGCAGTCAGCCAAAGAGGAGGAGAGGAGGCGGAGAGCTCCCCGCCCAGCGCTGGAGAAAGAGGTAAGTTTAACCCCTTCCTCATCCTAGAGCCCGGAGGGAGGGGGACCCTGAGGGTGGGGGCACCCTCAGGGCACTATATTGCCAGGAAAACGAGTAGGTTTTCCTGGCACTATAGTGGTCCTTTAACCCAGTCACAGCTTTAGGGAAAAAGGAATGTCTATGGAGGATCCCAGTCTAACGGGACATCAGTGTTGTACTCTCACATATGCGCAAGAACACAACAAAGACATAAGCTTCCGGCAGCTGAAGAGGACTGGCAGGAAGACCATGGTGGCGCAAGTGAGTGAGAGATTGAGGCAAATATAACACCTCAAATTATGCAGAGACCCCACACAGTGACTGGTGGGCTGGTGTGTGGGATTTTAACAGCTCTCAGATCGATATTGCTAAAAATGGATCTTTGTATGTGTCACTGCATGTGGTTCTGATTATTGTTTAAAATGTAAGAAACATCTAAAAATAAGCTGTCAGTGAAGTTGCCCATTGTGAGTTATAAACAACCAAAGCAAGGCTTAATCAGTGGAAACATTTCTAACAAAATCTGAAATATGATGGACAGGAAAAAGGGAAAAATAAGGAAGAGTGTAGGAAAATAAAGACAGCCATTCTTATCTGAATAACTAGCTTTTCAGGTATTGTAATAACTTGTACTATCTGCACACCATTATAGATATAGGGTCCAACTTTCCCTAAGAATAAATGATCTGTCGGACCACCATGCCCAGAGAATGAGGGCAAGGGGTACCCACATAACACTAGAGAAACTGCAATGTACATATATAAGCAAGCTAATGAAACACGAACAGCTGATTTAAGGATCCCAGCACCCATCCTCCCCGTCAACAAGCCTGGACTTGGAATACAATGAGATGTAGAGATCATGCCATAAGGTAAATACCTAGCATCATAAAACCAGAGTCTGTTATACAAGTTCAAAGGAGATGATAATTTAGCCAGCTCTAAAGTTTTGCAGTTGCAGTAATTCAATCCGTATCTATACATCAAACTTCCAGCTTTTTAAAAAGATGGTTTACAAAATAGAACTTGTTACGACTTATTTTACTGTGTCCTCCACAAATATGCAAATAATATAATCGAATGTATACATTAGATATCATGGCTAAGCATGCAGTGTCACCGTGTGAAGCACACAGCATTCTGCAGATTCAGGTATTATGGAATGAAGACAAAGACAACAACTTAAAACTCCACAACCCAGCTACAAACACTGCTAGTTTAAGCTACATTTTGCAATTTAGTTTTCACTACACTTTGTGGAGTTTAGCAAATAAACCCCTTTCTGCCGTGATAAGAAGCATATGAAGTGCGTATACACACCACAAGCATCGTTTAACGTCCATATTCCCAAAAAACAGGCAAATTAGGTGGGATGAATTCATGCAAGCCGTTGTAGAACGACAACCCTATAAATTGCCAAAAATAAATATACATTTAGTAGCAACTTGCCTACAACAATGCCCTGATGAATTTTACGGCTACCTTAATTTTGCATGACAGCTGTACTAGAACGACCGGTATATGTCGAAAGCACTGCAAAGTTCACAGATACATTTACCATTTACCCAGAGAACATGAAATCAAGTGGGAACACAAATTGTGAACATCTCGGCGTTGAGCCGTCAGGTGAATCATGCATGTTTCCATGGATACACACAGCCTGGGTACCCTGTGCAGTCAGAACGGTTGAACATGTGAGTGTAGAGGGCACAGAGGATACTGGAATAAATTTTCTAGCTGTCAACATAGCAAACAAGTACAGAGACACTTTACCACTCACGAAATGCTTGTTTATAGCGGTGTGTAACAAATGGTGACTCAGTCACTGACGAAATGGTCCTATAAGAAGATCATGAATTTCATTTCATAAAATGTATAAATGACAACCTTTTACTGTTGCCAAGGGGAGCTCAGAAAGCAAGTTTCATACTGTGCAAAAGGATGAATTATAGCCCCAGTTCTGATACAAGCTAACTACATAAATATATACTTGTTTGTAGTAATGATAAAAGAACACTCCAACTCACTGAAGTTGTTATAGTCCCAGGAGAGCCCTGGTGCCACTCATTGTAACGAGTCAAACCATTTTAAGTAAAATGTTACTTATAACCAAGGGTCTGCTTGGTCCAACTCCTCTCCTCTATTAGCATCCCCAGAGAGGCTTAGGAACTTCTGTTTCTAGTAGTAGTAGATGATCTGAGAGCACTTCCTCTAAGTGCTGCAATGTGTAAATTGAGGATTGTCCCTCACTACCTGCAATCACCGCTTGGGTTGCACTAGCAGATATCTGAAGTCCCACTGGGACTCCTGATAGGCCAGAGTCTGTTTGTCTCTGGCAGCCTTGAGTGCCATGCAAAGGCACCTCGAGTGCCATATGTTGCCGACTCCTGGTCTAGGCACAACCCCCACAAACCAAAAAATAGGCTAGACATATGCAAAATATAATTCTTAAGCAATACGTCTGAATAAAATTCCAGGTAATACACAAAAAAACTTGATTCCAAAGGGTTTTGCCTGTGGAGTTTACATTTGAGATAGATTCGCAATTTGTTCCAGTATCAGTCAAGAGACATTTTATTCAGACTAAATTTTGCACAAGTCTAGAACAGACGTCAGGAGCATCTCCATCTGGATTATGCTTATCTCAAAGTCCCCTCAGCAGCTGGGAGTTTATTAAATAGTTTCCTGGCAAAGGTAACAGACATTACATATACTCACCTGTTATACAGAACGTCATATTACTTTATTGTGAATATAATCTATATACACTGTACAATCTAAAAAAAACAACTATTAAATGTATAAACGGAAAGGTATTTCACTAGAGACTTAAATGGACACAATAGCACTCAGACCATTTCATGACATCTCAATGGTGTGGCCTTGGTGCATTGCCCTCCCCCCCTCTTTTAAACCCTGCAGTGTAAAACATTCCTGTTCTGCCGATGATAGGACAGTATAAGTGTTAGGAAAACACACCTGAATTTCTAAAGCTATAGTGTTCCTTTAATTTATTTAGCAATTGTAGGTTAAATCTAATGCTACCCGAAGGAGGATGACAAGTTCACATATTAGAAATTTGCAAAAATAAACCAGAAGACAAATAGCTTAATTTCAATAATTACATACATATAAAGTGACAAAAGAAATGTTTAAGGCATTGTATTGTGAACGGATCATGCATTGCAATGCCAGGATCGCAGAGAATCAGTTTTACCAGAGGTTTAACACATACCGGTCAGGAAAGGAAGAAGCTCTGTTCTGGTTCTCTCAACACCCAAGGCCAAGGCTATAGTAGACAACTTCTTAATGCTGTTAAGACGCAGCTGGGGGAGAAAAAAAAAAGCAAAGAGTCACAGTGTGAATTATCACAATAGATGCCAAATAAAAAGGCTCTTTCATTACAAGAAAACAAACATCATTTGATGACAGCAGTTGAGTAAACTGGGAGTAAAGATCAGCTCCATTATATAAATATGTAGTAGTAAATCAAGTGACAAATGAAACAATAGGGCTTTCTAATAGACATGACGGCTGGTACTTATAACATCTAGTGTAAATCTTCAGATATTATTTGACTTCTTGATTTAAAGAAACACTTAAAACAACCACAACAGACTGCTGCAGTGGCCACGGTACTTTGAGTGTTCCTTTAAAAGGGTCAGTCCAGGTATGATAACCCTCAGCACCATGCTGACTAATCTGTGTCCACTGGGTGCCAACAGTTCAGCAATCTCTCTTCATGTATCACTAACGTGGACATTAGAACTTCTGCATTAGTGGCAGTTTATTGGCTGAGATAATCAGAAGATGCACCCAGCCAATGAATTCCATCCAAATAGGATTAAAATTGATTTTTCTAATGTTGGAGGAGAAATGTCCACTTTAGCTATATCTGAAGAGGAGCTAGAAATAAAAATCCTTGTAAATGTTGATCAAATGAAGGGATAATGTAACACTGAGCGGTATAAGAATGATTGATACATGCTGAACAGGAAGGATTTTAGCTGTTATGATGCCTGTTTCTGCAAGACATGAAATAATATGGTTTGATCCTCTCCGGGTGCTATGAATGCTGCGGTAAATGTATTTCATATGGGAAATATATAATCTGTGATTTAACAACTTTTCTGAATTTCTTTTCAGAATGACCTACATTTTTTTTAGTGTTGCAGTAGCACAAACATGTTATCTGAACATTTAAAGCGATGAGGTTAATAGAATTTATAGGTCAAACTTCTAATTCTGTTATACGGCGTGCCTAGCACACATGTTAAAGCGACACTCTAGGCACCATAATGGAGCAATGAAGCAATCCATGCAATACCATTGTTTAAAAGAAGACTATAACCTTAAAATTAAACATATTTACTTTCAATGACAGAATGTATTTTTTTTTTTTTTTTTACATTAGATTACAGGGGAGGATGACTGATTAAGTTATTAATTCTGATGACTTCTGTCCAATCTCGATGCTTCTCCTACACAAGCACGAAGGAGGAGACTGTCCATTTATGGCAAATGCCGAGCTAAACCAATCTAATGCTTTCTACATGAAGAATTAGCCATGTTCTGTATCATCATGCATTGTGTAAGGATACTGAACATGAAGACATTCAAAAATCAAAAGCTCTTTGAAGACACTCCAGACTCAATTACTTTACCGGAATGAAATTGTTTTGGTGCAAGAAAATTCTAGGTGCCAGCTTACCACAAGGAGTTAAATTGCTAAAGGGTTTAACCCAAAAGCCTTCACACTGGCACCCATCAGCTATGCGCCATCATTCCATTCCAGCCCCAGGCTTCAATTCGGAAGCTACAGACCAGGTGCTGCTGATAGGGTGAGAACATCGGCCGATGCGCTCAGCTTAGCTTCCCATTCACAAAACAGAATAAATAAGACATGCTCCTTAACCTATTACCGCTGCCCACTTCAAAGCTTCCTTATTGAAGCCTTGGGCTGGCACGGAAGGGACATGGCAGAAGAAACACTTGTAAATTTAAGGTAAAAAGTTCAAAAACTGCTCACTATGGGTAGGGCTGGCCATTGGCAGCAGTGGGGCCACGGCTCCAGGTGGCACTTTTACAGGGGCGGCATTTTGTGTATGTGAGAAACGGTCTGTGTGTGTGAGTGAGAAACTGTGTGTGAGAGAAAGTGTATGTACCTATGTGTGATTCTCTGCCTGTAACTGTGTATCTGTCTGTACTACACACACACACACACACACACACACACTGCATCCACTACACTTTACACAATCACAGACACTGCTTCAACTATACAGACAATGCACCCACTAAACAACATTTACTACAAAGACACTGAATGCACTACACTGCATCCACACTCTGTATCCACTATACACATGCATACAATGCATTCACTATACACACTGCATCTCCTGGATAAGCATGAAGTTTAGGGGGGTGAGCAGCATTTCATCCCTCGACCCAGGCAGCACAATGTCTTGGGCCGGCCCTTTCTATGGGGCTGTGGGTATGCCAAATACGGGCAACCTGGACGGAGCTCTCTTGCTCTCTACTCCCTGGAGTTAAAACCAAGTTGGAGATTGGAATAATCTACCATACAGTCCTAATAGTTACGGTGATGAAAAAGGTGGGAACACGTCTGATGCCAGTCAAATAGACGTGTAATAATTTCAATTATTATTTTTAAATTAAATTACTCTCCATGCATAGACTGTGGAACGAGAAGATAGCCTTTCCTGAGTTCCTCTGAATTATCAAGGTGTCCAGGGAATTTATACTGAATCATCTAGTAAATGAATTCATCTCTTGCTAATCCAAAGAGGGAACAATTCGAGTTTACCTTATGAATTTCGGATTATAATGAAAAAAAACAATAAGTAAAGCCTCTTATTTCCAGAAATGTTTATGGCGTTACTTACTGCAGGAAAAATGCTCTTAGTAAACAGACCTCTTCACATCTGAGAGCCATGAGTGCAAGTTAAGACAACCAAACGAGACCCACTTATAACTAAGCACCTGTTTCAGATAATAAGCACACGGAAATATACCCATTATTAGGGGGAAATCTTTCTTCCTATACAAAAAGGTTGTCCTAAAATTACCTTCAGATCTAGATTTTGTATAGAATATTAACATTTTTAAGATTACTGTTATTTATTCGCTTTTATACATAGAGCATCATCCAGAAGTAATTAATATCACTATATCTGTGATCTAACATTTGTAAAGTTTAAATCCAAGCAAATGGGAAATTTTCAAAACTATAGGGCCATTTGTAACACTCAGCGATGAACATGCAATGTAAAACATACGAGTCTAGGATATAGTAAGAGAGATCCAATTAATCTCATTACTAGTGGCCATCATCCTCGAACCTTCTATAAACAGCTTGTAGTGAGAAAGCAACTAAAAGATATTACTTTCTACGCTCCGAGGTTTTGGGTCAGAAACTTGTATTCTATGCCAGGAATTGGAAGCCATTTCATTTGAAATACGGCAAATAACCTCCCTAGTAGAAGGACTTTGATGCTGTTGGCCTTTTCTCCTCCAGAAACAGCAGAAGAATAAAAAGATCTGAAGTCTGTGGTCCCTTTAAGATAAGAGAGAATGGTTTTTAAAGTGAACACTTGAACTTCTAGCACTGCAGTCAGGAGGGATTTAAGCCAAATCTTGCAAAGCTGAAAGATATTGAGGGATTCGTGTTTGCTCTGCGTTTCATTTGGCCTTTTAAAGACATTTCACAGATTTTTTTTTCAATACACTTTTGATGTTATCACACATTCTTGCTGCTGGTACAGGAGATTGGGGAGCAGGGAAATGGATAGAGCAGGTTTAAAACTGGCTGGTCACGTGTGAGGGCAGGTACAGCAAAAATAACTTCATAATAGACATAGCAACTGTTGCAGAGCCTCCCATGCACATTAACCTTCAAACACTGTGATTGGCCAGTGCAGCATGTGACCCAGGCTCTATATATAAGGTGGAGTCGCGTAGCGCCGCACGCACATGAGCACTTAGTGTAGGGAGAGGGTGCTGCAGCTGTGAGGGACAGCTTAGGAAAGAATTCTGCAAACTAGTACATTAGTGGGGTGCACTTCATATCGGAGAGTCAAATAGAAGCTTCAAATACAGCGGTTACAGCGCAGTTGTAAACATTCTTATTTTCTGGGTGCTAATCTGCTAAATAGTAAATTCGGGCCCTGTACTTCATATCTGAGAGAGTCAAAAAGAACCGTCAAATAGTGCTGTGACATAGCAGTTTTAAACATTCAATTTTTTTGGCTGCTAAATAGTACATTTGTGGCCTGCGGTGCACTTCATATCTGAGAGTCAAATATTTTGCTTACATTGCAGTTGAAAAAATTCTAATGCTTTAGGTGCTAAAAAGTCAATTTGATGCCTGCACTTCATATCTGAGAGTCAAATAGAAGCGTCAAATACTTTACAGCGCACTTTGACAAATTCCCATTTTTTTGCTCCTAAGAAGTACATTTGGGGCATGCTCTTCATATCTGAGAGTCAAATAGAACCGTCAAATAGTGCTGTAACAGTTTTAAACATTCAAATTTTTGGGCTGATAAATAGTACATTTGCGGCCTGTGGTGTACTTCATATCTCAGAGTCAAATAGAACCGTCAAATACTGTGCTTTCAGCGTAGTTTGAAAAATTCTAATTGTTCTGGGTGATAAAAAGTAATTTTGGGGTGTGCACTTCATATATGACAGTCAAACAGAACTGTCAAATACCAATATAACAATATTGTAATTCGGGGGCAATACCCTCACAAGTCAAACTGAGAGGTCAGTTTATAGGGAAAACTGTTGCCTGGATACAATTCTAAAATAATTTCCATATGTCCTTTGCACACTTTACATGCTGGAAAAACACAGGTGCCAACTGCTGTGGATTTCTGCAGTGTGCAGACTGGCATGGAGGGCAGGGTTGAGGAGTGGGTGGAGGATGATGAGGTCCTAGACCCCACATGGAATTAAGGTCATGCGAGTGACGTGTGCAGTTTGGAGGAAGAGGCGCTGGTCGCACAGAGGCACCAGCACAGCATAAGAGGGAGCAGGGTGCAAAAGCGGAGCGGCCGTCCCCTAGCGCTCGTCGTTATGTATTGTCTTTGGAATTCCCACAGTTATCCAAGTAACAGATGGAGCAATAAAAGAAACCATAACAGATTTAACTGGATACCAGAAGCCATCACCAGACTGATCCGCAACTTGGAACAGGATGTGACATTCACTGTACAGGCTGTGCACGCTTTCAGCGTTCTCACCCTGCTGCTGCTCGCTTGTCTGCGCCACAGCGTAACTTTGGCCTTCCCGCTCACCGCCTCATATGCGACGTGCCCAAAAGGTGGAACTCCACCTTGCACATGCTGGAGAGACTGTGTGAGCAGCACCAGACGATAGTGGAGTTTCAGCTGCAGCACGCACGAGTCAGTCGCTCTGCACCAGACTTGCCCTCCAATTGATCCCAGTTAAAGGATTTCAAGTGGACTCATTACAATTACAGGGCCGCTAAAGAGTCCTGTATTGTTATTTGTCGTAACTACCTTCCCGATTCAGGAGTGGGTCATTTGCGCGCCTGCAGCCTTCCTTGTACAGTAAGCTCTCTCTTTATATACTGTGTATTATATGAATTATGATATAATAGTACAGTAAGCTCTATATATATATATATATATATATATATATATATACACACTGTGTATTATATGAATTATGATATAATATAATAGTACAGTAAGCTCTCTCTATATACTGTGTATTATATGAATTATGATATAATATAATATTACAGTAAGCTCTCTCTCTATATGCTGTGTATTATATGAATTATGATATAATATAATAGTACAGTAAGCTCTCTATATATACTGTGTATTATATGAATTATGATATAATATAATAGTACAGTAAGCTCTATATATATATATATACTGTGTATTATATGAATTATGATATAATATTACAGTAAGCTCACTCTCTATATATACTGTGTATTATATGAATTATGATATAATATAATAGTACAGTAAGCTCTCTCTATATATACTCTGTATTATATGAATTATGATATAGTATAATAGTACAGTAAGCTCTCTATATACTGTGTATTATATGAATTATGATATAATATAATAGTACAGTAAGCTCTCTATATACTGTGTATTATATGAATTATGATATAGTATAATAGTACAGTAAGCTCTCTATATACTGTGTATTATATGAATTATAATATAATATAATATTACAGTAAGCTCTCTATATATACTGTGTATTATATGAATTATGATATAATATAATAGTACAGTAAGCTCTTTATATATACTGTGTATTATATGAATTATGATATAATATAATAGTACAGTAAGCTCTCTCTGTATATACTCGGTGTATTATATGAATTATGATATAATATATTACAGTAAGCTCTCTCTGTATATACTCGGTGTATTATATGAATTATGATATAGTATAATATTACAGTAAGCTCTCTATATATACTGTGTATTATATGAATTATGATATAATATAATAGTACAGTAAGCTCTCTCTATATACTGTGTATTATATGAATTATGATATAATATAATATTACAGTAAGCTCTCTATATACTCGGTGTATTATATGAATTATGATATAATATAATATTACAGTAAGCTCTCTCTCTATATACTCGGTGTATTATATGAATTATGATATAGTATAATATTACAGTAAGCTCTCTCTGTATATACTCGGTGTATTATATGAATTATGATATAGTATAATATTACAGTAAGCTCTCTCTCTGTATATACTGTGTATTATATGAATTATGATATAATATAATATTACAGTAAGCTCTCTATATATACTGTGTATTATATGAATTATGATATAATATAATAGTACAGTAAGCTCTATATATACTGTGTATTATATGAGTTATGATATAATATAAAAGTACAGTAAGCTCTCTATATATACTGTGTATTATATGAATTATGATATAATATAATATTACAGTAAGCTCTCTATATATACTGTGTATTATATGAATTATGATATAATATAATAGTACAGTAAGCTCTATATATACTGTGTATTATATGAGTTATGATATAATATAATAGTACAGTAAGCTCTCTATATATACTGTGTATTATATGAATTATGATATAATATAATATTACAGTAAGCTCTCTCTATATATACTGTGTATTATATGAATTATGATATAATATAGTACAGTAAGGTCTCTCTGTATATACTGTGTATTATATGAATTATGATATAGTATAATATTACAGTAAGCTCTCTCTGTATATACTGTGTATGATATGAATTATGATATATATTACAGTAAGCTCTCTCTGTATATACTCGGTGTATTATATGAATTATGATATAGTATAATATTACAGTAAGCTCTCTCTGTATATACTCGGTGTATTATATGAATTATGATATAGTATAATAAGTACAGTAAGTTTCCTCTATATACTGTGTATTATATGAATTATAATATAATATAATAGTACAGTAAGCTCTCTATATATACTGTGTATTATATGAATTATGATATAATATAATATTACAGTAAGCTCTCTCTGTATATACTCGGTGTATTATATGAATTATGATATAATATAATATTACAGTAAGCTCTCTCTGTATATACTCGGTGTATTATATGAATTATGATATAATATAATATTACAGTAAGCTCTCTCTGTATATACTCGGTGTATTATATGAATTATGATATAATATAATATTATAGTAAGCTCTCTCTGTATATACTCGGTGTATTATATGAATTATGATATAGTATAATATTACAGTAAGCTCTCTCTCTGTATATACTCGGTGTATTATATGAATTATGATATAGTATAATATTACAGTAAGCTCTCTCTGTATATACTCGGTGTATTATATGAATTATGAT